>JAHSPW020000006.1:4385000-5592500 GCA_019985065.2 Arctostaphylos glauca | reverse complement strand
TCTGTCCAATTTTCAATGGAAATCCCATACATTCTTTTGTCCATCGACATTCCCTTTATCTAAACACAGCCTAAGAGAAAAGAGAGCAAATGTTGGTTACATGAAATATGTCAATCTCTACACTGATGAATCTTTTGCTACTAACTGTAAGATGTTTGCTAAAATAGCCTAGTACATGATAAAAAGGACATTTGTGCAAGCTACAAGCAGATCAACACCCTTTTCGAACAGTATGAACGAATCACCTCTTGTTACGAGAATACAATCTGCTTTCCAACTATACCTTAAAATGGTTGAGTACTTTCAATGGCGATCTTTTCTCAACACTCTCTTCAATGCTCTTTACCAAGGGAGGTAGATGAGTGCCTATACCATTGTTGGGAGATTCAAAAAGCTCATCTCTTGCCAAATCAATTGCATTAGCATTACTATTCTCATATTTTCGCATTATATGCTCCAAAATGTCCATCAGTTCAATGTCTTTACTGAAAAATTCACTGATCCAATTAGAGACACCCTCCATTTGAGCTAGCATGTCCACCCTTTCTTCAGACACCTTTAAATCATCAAGCCGAATTTGGTTTTCAGATTTGTGCAATTCCTCCAAAAGCATCACCTTCTGACGTAAATCATCCATCTCTTTACCCAGTTCAGTGATTGTCTTGTTCTTATCTTGAATTTCAGACAACTTCAGATTATCAGCCTTTTCCAATGCTTCATTAAGCACATCAATTTCAATCTGTTTCTCTGTGACTGCAGAAAAGAAAGAAACTATACCACTTTCACAGTTTTTCTTCAGGGAAATAACCTCTGTGGAGAGATCTTCAAATCTCCGGTCTTTCTCAATTATAATCGATAGTAGCCTCTCTTCCTCCAGCTTAAAATGTTTTTGTGCATCTGATCGTTTCAGTTCTATTTTTTCAGACTCTTGCTTCAACCAAGTAATCTCAATTCGAAGATTTTCAATGATACAATCCTTATTTTCTGCAATTCGGAAGCAGTTCTCTTTCTCCTGCTTAAGAACTTCCATAGCCTTCATTTTTGCTGCAACCCTTGATTCTAATTGAACAATCTGTTGCTGGAGACAACCTATATTTTCATCTTGTTCATTCACAATGCCAAGAAGTCTCTCTTTTTCTTGCCTAAGGACTTCCTGGTTTCCTTCAAGGTATGCTTTCACCTTTTCTGCAGTAGATTTCAATTTCTGCCATTCAAGTTTGGTTTGGTCAATTTCAAGAATTTTCTTGGCCAATTTGCAATTAGCTCTTTCTAAAGCATGCAAAACATTTTTGCTGCTCTTTTCTAGGGCATTATCCATTTGCACCACTTGTTCTTTCAATTCAGATAGGGAGGTAGAGAATTCATCAAAAATCTTCTTATGCCACTCAAGTTCTTCCTGCACTATTTTCTCCTGATGTTGATAATGATCCAATGACACAGCCCTCTTCCCTAAGAATCTTCCTTCCTCCTTTCCCTGCTCAAGATAACCATCAACCTCAGTTAGAGCACTGTTTTTGTTCTCCAATTGCATTGTTAGGAACAAAATTATCCGTTCCCTCCTTCTAATGCCCATCTCCATTTCAGCTTTTTCCTTAAACAGCTTTGAGTAAGCTGCAACGAATTCTGATTTCAACACCATGATTAAAACTGATATCTCTTCATTCTGAACCTCCAACAAAAAATGGCAACCTTCTAATTCCATCTGCAGTTCCTTTATTTCAATCTCTTTATCCTTTAAATTAGATGCATAGCCATTTATATCTCCTCTCATCTTTTCCAGCTGAGAACTCCATTCAGCTTCTTTTTCTTCGAGACACAGAGAACATTTTCTATGCAAATGCTCCAATGCTCGAAGCCTGTTTTGTAGCTTTTTCAATGAATTGCCTCCGGCATTATTGATCTGAGCCTCCTGAAATTCTTTAAGAGATCCCAGCAATTCCTGATTCTCCTGCTCAAGATGGGAAATTCTGTACTCCATTTCTTTGGTTAGGGTTTCTTTGGTTCCTAGAGCGTTTCTTAGCTCTGCAATATCTTTATCCCTCTTAAGAGTCAAGTCTCCTATCTTCGATTTTTCTTCTTGGCACTCCAAAGTTACATTCTTAAAGCGCGACCTTAATTCAATCACCTCAACTTCCAGAATCTTTCTTCTGCTTTCTTCATGAGATAGGGCTTGATTGCACATCTTTAACTGGTTATGACGACTTTCTGCGATTCTAGTTTGAGAATCAAAGCTCGTTTGCAATGAACCGATCTCTTCAAAAAGTTCTGATTTCTCCCTCTCCCACTGTGAATGACTCAACTGGAATTGGTCTTGGAGCCTCTTGTGAGCTTCCTCCAGGTGCCTAAACTGTTCACTCTTCCATTTCAACTTATCATGGACATTTCTATTCTCCTCGTCTATTTTGAGTATCACGCTGTCTCTGTTTCTCAGCTCTTCAGATGCCTTGGCTTTTTCCTCTGCTTCGAGAAACTTCTTCTGCATAATCAAAGATTGTCTTTTGAGTCCCTCAATTTCTTGATTACCAGCAACAATCTTCTTCTCACAATCCTGTGCTTTTGCTGTTTCTTCATCTAAAGCCAACACCAAGACCTTGTTTTCTCCCTTCAATTTCTGAATTTTCTCTCCATATTCAGCCTGTAGCTTTTCTTTAGCGAGACTGAGGTGCTTGAGCGACAATTCCTTTTCGTGCAAGCGGGATTTGAGCTCTTCGCATATTTGACTCACAGAGGATATTTCCTCAGACTTGGCACTTAGTTGTTTGGCTTGTTTCTCAAGCAATGAATTAGCTTCTGCAAATTTAACCAGCTGTTCATTGTGAGTTTTCCTCAAACTCTCTGACAGCTCTTTCTTGGCCCGGCATTCTTCCTTGAGTTTGTCAATCTCTGCTTTTAGTGGACCTAACTCGCCATCAACTCCATCCATTTCTTTTCCTCTAAATTTGTGCTATCAAGAATTCCTGATACAAATGAAAACGGGGTTATGGTGAGGTACATATTGTCATGCTCAATGAACAACTTCATCCAAGAGACAATTTGACAGGTGAAATTGTTGGCAGAAGCCACATTGAACAGAAAAAGGCACATGTGGTTAAGGTTTAAGATCATCGATGACCCATCAGAAGACAGAAGCCACATTGAACAGAAAAAGGCACATTCGGTTAAGGTTTAAGATCCTCGATGATCCATCAGAAGACCTTAAGAAATGACCTTTGTGACTATTTGCTAGCTTCCCAACGCTTGAATTCCAATACTGATTCAATGTCTTGTGTATTGCAGGCATAAAATAAATTTTTCTGACAATGTATCACCTATCTAGTACAATTGGAAATAGAACAACCAAAAAAAAACTATTAAGAGCACCAGCAATTGATTGAAGAAATTATGACTTTTTGGATGCTTTCTGTACCCGTATTACGAGGACTCTTCTAAAGTGTAGGTACTGATGCCAGATACTCGACAATTGAATAGCAACAAAGGATATGTGGCAGAGCTACATATGCAACATTCATCCAGTAGCGCATAAAACTCCAGTTCTTCCTATGACCCGTTAGTTTGGCCGGATATGAGCACCAAAAATTGAACTATATATCCAAGAGGACCACATATTAGGTTTCTAATTAAAAAAATTACATCCCATTTTAAAAATCCACCCACCACAAATTATGAATATACATTACCATGGAATGTAGTATCACTAATGCCCTAACTATTAGTCCTGGGGAAACATAGACCCTAACGGATGTATATCCTTTTACTGATTCGTTCGTTCAAACAAACCGACCCTAAGACCAATTAAGAAATGCTTATATAGTATATGAAAAGCCATCGTGTGTTCCAGCCCCAACTCAAAAGCAGAGAGGATATATACTCAGAACTATGAAATTTTTCATTGCAGTTCCAAAGCAAGAAAATTGCTCACTCGTCAGCAGAAAAAACCATCAAACAATCCACTCATTGAAGAGAAATGAGTCTAAGCTTCTAGTTCGGGTTACCAATTTAGATTTCGCAGAACACCGCCACGACAAGAAACCCTACAAAGTAGATATCATGGAGAATACCTGATAGGCCCCGAGTGTAGCTGGAGATCGGCCTGTGATACTGAATCTGGTTTCTGAGCTTTCTTTTGTAGCTTTCTTGTTGGAACAACGCTGTGTATCAGAGAGAGAGAGAGAGAGAGAGGCGGCAACAGAGTTTTGATTCTAGGTTTGAAACTTTTTAGCGGGTGGGTGCGTTTATTTTTTTGTCTTTATTATTTTTTCTCTCCTTTGTTCGGTCTGTTTAATTTTGCAGAAATCTATGTTGTCATTTTTGGACCGAAAACCTTCGTTACACCGATGTATTGAGATCTTTTAATATGTGCGAATAAGAATTAAAATTATTTTTAAAAAATTTATTCTTATGCAAACTAAAATAAAGACAAAAATATGGGACAAATTGAGTACTTAGTTTAAAGCAGCTCCTTATGACAAGCATAACTAGTTTTTTCGGGGGTAAATAACATAACTAGATATGACATATTTTTGTGCCTAATTGGTTGACTTAAACAATTTGACTAGGATTCGTAGATTAGTCCAAGTTTATTTTGTATATATTCGAACATGTAACGAAGACTTGGTTATACTTTGTGTATAGCATAAGAATGAATTAGTATTGTGCTGCAAACTATGAATGCGGTCTGTTCAATTGCAAGAATTACAATTATCAAAAACTAACACTATATTAATACATAACATACGAAAAATACGAACCTCTTAAGAAATGAATCTCGTAATGTGTACACATTCTTGTAGACTGTAGTACTCATATCTTATAAGAATAACATGACAATCTGTATCTAACAACACAAAAAGATGATGAGAACATACAACATACATCAATCTTGTATGGTATTGAAGTTGCTTCCAAAAGCTTATAAAAGTCCAAAGCCCTTGCTTTATTTGACCACCTTGGTTCCCATGCACCCCAAACAGGCAGCACATCAAGGCTGTTGAACCATTGAGCCCTTGCTTCCAAATAAAGAAGCCTGGTAAAGAAGTGCCAAAACACCCTTTACCGCCTGCTTGGAAAGAATGATAGATGTATTTACCTACCCAAGAGGACAGAATGGACAAAGATATAAAGCAATATAACATGTTCGGACAGATATATAAAGCAATAATGCCCTATTCGGAATGATGAAAATACAGTACATAATCGAACTTTGAGCAAACATGAATCATGATAGATTGCGGAACAAGAAAAGTTCAGTGGATAATAGATGCTGATGATTGTCTTTGGACATCATTCTCTCTAGATACAAGTACATGAGTCGAGGGACTCTTCGAGCATACACAACTACCAAAGCATTCCTTTTATCTCACAAATCTATAAAAGAATAGGCCCTGTCAAGGTATAAAGTCTCGAGAAAACAACACTCGCTCAGAACAATGAGCCTATACAGGGGGAAAAAAACACGAGCGTGGTGAAAAACTCGATATTCTAGCCTAGTAATTGAAGCTTGGAAATGCAATTGCCTCGGGTTAAACCCTTGGTCCCTGTCTCAAACTCTTTCTTCAGCCAACAACAAAGCTTCAAGTTCCTCTCTGCGCTGCTCCAACTCCTGCAAAGTTTTGACAACGCAGGAGATTTTTAAAGATGCAAATATCTAAGAAAATCAATATATGTACAACTGAAGGTCACCTACTGACAAGCACTGGACTGGTTATGTAAAACCACAACTGGAAGCAATTTAAAACTATATAGTGCCCCAAGTTTGACGAATGCAAAGAGAGGACAAGCTTGCACTCCCAATGATCAAAAAGCACCTTAAGTTCCATGTTTATAGTTAAAACTGCAGTCATTTTATAGCTTATCCGCACACTAAAATAACATATTAAGAGAGTTTGCTGAACTGTCATGGAACCAGGCAAGAAATAGAGCTTAGCTTTGTCTTCAAACAATAATCATGACCACTTCAGCATCACAATATTATGGCTGCCTACTACCTGGCTTCGTTAGAGAAGTTGTATACACAAGATATCATCATAGTCAGATGATAATAGACCATCTGTATTTGGAGAAGAATTACAGCTTATCAAATGTGAACAAAAAGAATGGGCAAAAAGGGTTCATAAGAAACAGATTGTCCTACTTAGTTATCTCCTAATCTATCAGGTACGCGATCAAGAGCTGAAAGTGCATCTTCTATTCAGCGATGGCAATACCAGGAGTAAGAGAACCTAGTACAGCTCTCGGCACTTGGGCCCCAGATTTATGTGTCAAGTAAAATGAGGAAAAAGAAATCAAGGGACACGAAAGAAACTCCTAAAGCAGGTGTCGTAGCTTAAGCTAATAAATCATGCCATCGATTAGAAGAAACGAAGGTAACAAGAAGCTTGGGCATGGACTGCAGAGATTAAACTGTCATTAGCTAGTTTATACGCTGATCACTACAATCATTGTTTTGGCAAGAGAAACGAAAGTAACATTAAGCTAGAACACAAACTGCGGACGCTAAAATAAGACCACATTATAACTTACCTGCAAATCCTTAACAGCTTGATCCCTTGAAACTTCTTTCTTCTGGCGAGCACGTTTGAGATGACCAATGCACAAAACTCCCTGTATTTGACGTAGAAATACATATAAGACATGACAGTTCATATTGTATGGGAAACAAACTTACTCAGACCAAAAAATAATGTGCTTATTTATCCTGAATGATAGCATATTCCTCAGTTATTCAATATCATGCATGAGATGAGTAAAATGAGACCACCAATAGCAAGAGATCAGACACTCAATTTTAAATGGCAGGGTACCTTCTTTTGGAGTACAACTGGGGATACGACATGCAAAACAATCAAAAAGTTACCGATGCAATTAAAAACCAAGACTTCCTTTAAACTCAGTTCTGCTCCATAAATAGTTGAAGAAATTTTCAGGAAAGGGGGTTTAAATCACCCATATGATTTAAAACCAAGACATCCTTCAAAATCGGCTCTGATCCATGAGTGTCCAAGAGAATTTCAGCAAATGGGCTTGAAACACAATTCAAATCAAGCAAGAGAATCAACCTAATTTTAGGGGGAAATTGTTTTAAAACCTTGATATAATTAACCTACCGAAATAACGTAAACAACACCACAAGCAAGAAGCAGGTAGCTTGCTATGTTTTGGAGAAGAATGATCTCCTTCCGGTCTTCACTGTCCTCAGGGTAAGCTCTTGTCATCACTGCCACGCTGAAAGCAACAATACGACTTGTGATCGCGACATAACAAATACTGCTGCATGCATACATGAACTACACAACAACAATAATCAATTCTGAATTTGGATTTGATTATGTCTGAAAATCTTCTATAACAAAGAGAACAATAAAGAGAGCACTGAGGTGATAGGAACAGGAAAACATCTATATTGAAAAATAGAACATACAAGATCTGCAGCATACCCCTGCCCACCCAATACTCCAACACCTGCACATAATAGACAGAGTATACAGTTAACTAATGTTCCCAGTGAGCTGGTAAACATTTTGCTAGGATCAAACTCCAAACAGTGAATTAGGATATGCCAAAATATGCCAGATAGTCGATACTACAGAATGAGCGACGAGGATATAAACAACAAAAAAGACAAATTGGCCATAACATTCATGCAGCTTGCCTTGGGGAACAATTATAAATGGTTCAAGTAAATATTAATAGCAATGTGGAACCATTTTGTGTATGATTGTCACACTCTGACTTATATCTAAGAATAGCTCCTCTTCTGGATAAGGACATGGTTCCAAACGTATCTAATAGCATTTATATTTGACGAAGTCACAAAGAGGAATAGTTGATGCTTGCGAGTCTACGTAATGCACATGTACGGATGGACGTAAGGGGTCCTATATTTTATACACAATCGGCTTTAGAAGGAAACGACATTAGGTCTTCTTCGTAGTGGTGCACAGTTAGCCTTCCCTCCCAAAGCTCTCCCTTAGCAGGAAAATATGGGGGGGGGGGGGGGGGGGGGGGTTGGGATTCTAGCTTATAGGAGTCCTATCAAATTCGCAAATGTAAGATTTTGAAAAGAATATCAGCGCAGAATGACACAAAACCGAAACTTGAGTGTACATTCCCCAACAATCTCAATCCGGAATATTAATCTCTCGAGCAGAGCACAATCCCACAATAATCTCTCAGCATTTGACTTTCAACAACAGATATCTGGCATTTAAATTCGTGAAGCAGCTAACAAAGGCACGAACAGAAGTTATCTATGTCAACAAGATTCCTGTCAAGTTTCGAAGATATAGAACACTGAAAAGGGCTTCCGAGCATGGATGAGATCCAATTTGGTGATGAATTAGTTACATTTCAACAAAATAGGAACACTTTTAGCAACGAGGCATTCATTATCATTAGCAAGTTTACTGTTCAACTCCCATATCGCCATTCAATAATCCAAAGTTTCATAAGCCCCAACTACTATTCCTGACCTTATTGGTTAATAACAATAATGTTTGGTAACAGGTCTTGTGGAAACTAAGTAATGCTAGACAAGCTCCATTCTTTTTTCCTTCTCAGCATGATACATCAAATTCAATCAGTGGGAGTTGGCAACATCGTCTTTTTCTCTCCTACTTCTCCATACATCATTATCCAAAAGTTGTTCCTAGCCCAACATTCAGCTCTCATTCTGGTGGGTTGGTGTTTAATTGTCACATTCATCTTATTCTCATGTGGATGGAACCAAGAAACAACTAAATTAAGAATCTCTTAATCAAGGTTTTTGTTCGTATAGGATACTCAAGGATGCATATCTCCCAGTACTTAGTTCTTCAGGTTTGATAGCTAATTTATAAAATCGGTGTCACATACAAAGTTCCAGTATAAAACTTTTCTGACGGGTGCATATCCAACTTGACATGTGAGATACATATCACGTACCATAACTATCCAAACGTGTGTGAATGTTAAGTCCCCAATCAGATAAGTAGAATAAAGGTTTGGGTCTTAATATAATATTGAATGGCTAACCACATACAAGTTTATATTAGACCCAAGTGATGTAGTGTGGACTCTACAGTTGCTCCTCAACAAATTGGGCTTTGTGCACGATGGGCGGATTGATGCATCGTACGAACTACCAAATATAACCAAAGCTTCAAGTGTCAAATTTAGAGAAGTCCATCAAACCTATATGGTCTTTCTCTGGCCAAGTAAAGGCAATAACAAGAACACTCTAATCAGCTAAAAGGCACTCTCAAATCTGATCACAATCGAGAAACAAAATTCACTATGCATATAAAGGTAAAGTAGCAAGTGATTTCAGTCAAACAAATTATATACAACCACGTAGTTTGTAACTATGTACATACATCATTTCCCTAGAGAGAATCAATCTCTTTATCAAATACATTAAAGTGTTTGGCTATCAAGAAAAAGACAGTGAAGTGTGCTTAGAACACAGCATTTAAGAATTGAAGTACCAAAGTAGAAAATAGAAAGATGAACCTTCCAGAACTTCATAACGAATCCCCATTCTGTCTCGGCAACGACAACGAACATCGCAATCACAACCGCATAGCAACGAAAAATGCCATCAAATATCTTCAATCATTCATAAAGCAAATTAATTATCGCAAATTCATCCAGACAGATAAACAATATTACACGCATAAAAGTCTTCAGAGAGAGATTACATCGGATCCGTTTTTGAAAGAAACGACGGCAGAAAGAATATTGACGGCAATGCAAAGAAAAGCGGCCACAGCCGTAACGAAGCTGAAGCATCGACAGACCACCAAGAAAGGATCCGGTCTCGCTCTGACTCTGCCGCCGCCGCCGCCGCCACTCGCAGAACCATTGTTACCTCCTCGCTGCGAGTTCTCCCCCTCTTCCTCGCCGTTCCTCGCCATTTTCCCTGCCCCAAGAAAATTCCTACAAAGCTCCCAAACACTCGCCTACAGAGATCCTACCTTCAATTTCCCTCGCGCTCTCTCTCTCTATATATAACTGCTTTCTGCGCGGTGCGGGAGTTTTCGAGTGTGAAATTTTGATGGGGAAAAGGGCGGTGGGTTCTGTCATTGGAGATTCTTCACCTGCTGGTCAAGCATTCCGTTGGGGATATTTGCTGAAGGGGGGAATGTATCGACACGTGGCAGTGAAATGAACGGTGTTTAGTCGGTTTGTACAGCTTGTCCGTTATCTAGCATCCGGTCGTTACCTACCATCGTATAGTCCGAGTAGGTAGTGGGGGGTGTAATGATAATATTCCCTCTCTCTCGTTTTGTTTGCCTAATTTTAACATGCGTGTTTTTTAAAAAATTATCTAAATTGAGTAATTAATAATATTTTAAATGATTATAAAAATATTATCTAATAGAATTAATCGAGATCTACCAAACAAGATCCATATTTAGTATAAAATAAGTTATAAATTAAAAGATATAGATCATTTTTTGAGAGGTCTGAAATAGTGAAAACATGCAAACAAAATGGGACGGAGGGAGTATTGTTTTCGATTGGGATTGAATGATAATATTACGTGGCGTTGTACCTTGTGTTGCGTATTGGTTATGAAATTATATAGAACTATCGTGGAAGGATAAGATGAGAAAGATAATTGACATTGTTTAGTTTTAGTTTCCCTCTATGTCAATGACGGACTTAGAAATTTTAATCAGTCACAAAAGTTTATTATGTGTTATGGTGCTGGAAATTAGTACAACGGTCTTGAATTTCTGCATTTGTTCCTGCACAAGTTCGATAATCGGGATGGTTGTCTAGCTACTAACCTTTCAATGATCAAGTTAGGTATTTGGAGATAAAGAAATATAAATAGTGCATAGGTATGAAGGTGCAAAAAGTTGGGTATGCAGACGTACATAGTTCCTGACCTAAATGTCTCTTTAAGATTTAAATAGATTAGAAAATGGACGAATTTCAGGCGAGCTCATGATCACCGTTGGGGGGTGGCTCATTAATTGTGTGCACCATCTTAGAATTTCGAGCGATTAAGGGCACTCTTCGTGAGACTTTTTGATCGGGCTTTGATATCAATTCTTCTTGACTAGGTTGAGCGGGCTATTTCCGAGCAGAATGGACTCCAGCTGAACGGATGAGCATCTATGAACATAGCGATCAATCGGTCGCATATGTACACAGGTTGTCATTGTGCGCTCAGTCATAAAGTAGTCAGAAAAAGCAATTGATTACTAAGTAATTTGCTGCAAAGCAAAGCTAAACTGGACTCATCAATGCATTCAAAATAAATTCAAATATTTATCGATAAAATGTTTAAAGTTTTATTTTTACAACGTACCTCAATGAGTTTCTAAAATGAAATGACTCTCTCTGTATTTGTCTTTGCGTGATTTAAAAATAATTTTTGTAAGAACTAAAGGTTCCAACTAAACAGGCAATTGACAGCACAACAAGCATACATGAACTAATATAATAGAGCAAAATTTGAAGTTAAACAAGAATTATCTTTTTTGCTTTAGAGTTACGTGCAAATGTGAGATGATTTAATTTAAAAAATTAGATCATCGTATCTGGTATTTTATAATGTCATGCAAAACGAGACTCACTGTGGTTTTACTTTGACAAGCAAAGTCGTTCAATTTTATAAGTCCATATATGTTTAACTACACACAAACATAATTTTGAAGACATATAAAAATAATAACTTGAGCTTTAGACCCAATTATCTACTCTAAACATATTCTAACTTAATCGTCGAAGGATCCTTAGCCGGACAACTACCCCCATTACTGAACTTGTGTATGGAGCCAGAAGCGCAAGTTCAGAGCTAGTCACCATTTTTTGGCAAAATCAGTTTGGTGTCGTCTGTGGAAACGACTCTCTCACCTAAACAAATTCAATTGATCAACCTGAGACAATAGTGACTAGCATATTGACGCTAGGGGGAAGGCAAAAAGGCAATGACTCTCGTAACGAATGAGGAGGACGGGGTAACGCCCCTTAGAACAAAAATCCACTCAAGAAACAGGTGCAGAATCTCACCCATCTGGTAGCAACTTTGGTGAAGCAGAATGAAATCCTGATGCCACGACAGCCATTAGGGTTCAAGAGAATGCTACTTTTAGGGATAGAGTCTACAAAATTAAAGGGATGAGATAGGCATGTTGTAACGCCCCGAATTTCGGACACGTTAATAAAAAGAGTAAAGTAACTAAAATACCATCATTATATTGAAATACGAGTTTGATACATGAGATCGTCAAAATACATTTCAGAAGAGACTGTTTACATTCAAAAAGACTTTAAAAGTAAAGTCAGAGCAGTCTAAAATAGTCTAAGTGATCCACGGCTCGATCACGTCTTCTGCAGGATAAACGTCGTCATATGGTGTATAGTCTGGTCCGGCTCCAGTGTCGTCAGTACCTGGTTATGAAATACCAGGGGCAGGAGGAAGTTGCACCATGAGTTTTGACACTCAGTAAGTTTCCTACCCTTAAGTTTCCCTTTTAATGTTTTAGAGCATTTAAAAGAATATGTAATGTGTAAATGTGTAAAAAATAAATAAGTGTGAACAGTGATAGATACAAGATTTAACCGAATTAAAAGAATTTGCAGTTATAACTAACACAGAGTATATCAATTCTAAATCTTTCACAGTACTCAACTTTAATCAAAATATTCTAAAGCATGACCACGTCATATAATTCAAAAAGGCTTTTCTAACATCAATGACATCGTCATATATTTCGAATAGGCTTCTCTCAATCAATAAAGTCCATATGGTGCTCCCGAACGATAACGATCCCGACCGCCCAACTAACCGATGCTTCCCAACCGCCCTGCGCCCCAACCGCACCGCTCCCGATCGTCGTGTTCCCAATCAAGATGCTTTCCCTAACATTATATCCTTTCATATCGTGCCGGACAATATAAGTTTAAAGTTTACACTAGAAGATCGTTAGACTAAAAAAGGCACGATAGGGCTAGATATAATTTCGGCTCAAGCGAAATTTGGCTAAACGCACGACACGGCTAAATTACAGCGCTTGGGTGTTACAAAAGCTTGGGTCTATCACACCCTCTGGTTAAAGTCAAAGCTCGGCTCATGTCGCATCACGGCTACAAGACACGCATAATATTCCCACGGGGAATAATCCACAACAACTAAACGTATATTATTATCAGTGTGTTTACGTTCGGGTATCCACGGGACACCCTGAGAATTAATAATCAGGATAACCAATGTAATAATCAGGATAATCAAAGAAATAATCAGGATAATTTCATGCTCGACTAATAATCAACTACTAAATAGAAATGCATAATAATAAGATAGTTGTGCACAAATTTAAATTAATAATCATAGTGTTTTAATTTAAATAAAATAAATGATAAGTTTACTTATAATTAAATAAATTAGGACAAACTTGTAATTTAAATATTTTAAGGATAAAATGGTAATTTTAATAAAACAAGGACAAATCTGGAATTTTATAATTAATAGGATTAATGTGTATCATAATAATTAATAATACTTTATATTTCTTAAACTATTAGTAATTTATACAAATTGAACTTAATCTAATTTAAACTAATAGCTAAGGGTCGAGTGCAATTATTCTATCTTCTTTATTTTCTTTCTCCCCTTTTTCCAGTAGTCCTTTCCAGGTTCTGTTTCTTTTTCGGCAGAGCTCCGACGAACTCCGACGAGGCACCTAATTATCTCGGGACAACTTGATACTAATCCGAAACATTAAAAAGAGAACTCTAAAATAGAAATCTTACATCAGTTCGGAGTGTTGGTCGCGTATTCGGTTCGGGGAGTGGCTGCTCTTCTTTTCCTTCCTTCCTTCCTTTCTTTCCTCCTCTTCCTTGCTGCTATTTCGGGGTGAAGAAAACAGAGAGGGAGGTGTCCTATTTATAGAGAACGGGATGGGACGAGATCAACGGCTGGGAGGAAAACCGGGAAAACCAACGGCGGGGGCAAAACAATGATGGTTTAGGGGTGGCTGTGGCAGGAGTAGCTGACGAGGGATGGGAGAACGGCGACTTGACGGGGAGGAGGTGGCTAAGGCAGAGAGGAGAAATGAGGCGGTTGATTTGATGGGTGCGGCGACTTGACGGGGATGAGGTGGGGTGATCAGAGAGGAGGCTTGGGGAAGACGTTCCGTCTTTTCTGTTCCCAGCGCGCGCACACACACAGATATACACATATATATATATATATGTATATATAAAATATATTATTTTAAATATATATAAAATCAGAACCGGACGGAAAAATCCCGAAACCGGCCAAAAAACCGCCGAACCGGACCAAAAACCGGCCAAAACCGGACGGAAAACCGGGCAGAAAAACCCGGGCAGCCGGCCGGGCACGGCCCAAAAGCCGGGCACGGCCCAGGCGCCGGGCACGGCCCACAAGCCGGGCACGCCCCAGGCGCCGGGCACGGCCCAGGCGCCGGGCACGGCCCAGGCGCCGGGCACGGCCCAGGCCCAATCCGAACCGGCCCAAACCCGGCCCAGACCCGGCCCAAACAGCCCAAACCCGGGAGAGAGAGAGAGAAAAGAGAGAGAGAGAGAAGAGAGAGAAAAATTCGTACGCGAACGAGAAAAAAAAAAAATAATACGCGGAGTATAAATATATAAGAAAATATTTTCGAACTATTTATTTATTAAAAATATTTACGGGTTATTACAACCTATCCCCCTTAACAAATTTCGTCCTCGAAATTACAAAGTGTCAGAAAAAGGTGTGGGTGATTGGCTCGGATAACATCTTCTCTTTCCCAAGTAGATTCTTCAATGTTGCGATGACGCCATAAGACTCGAACAAGACGGATGGTCTTTCCTCGTAAAGTCTTCTCTCCATGGTCAATGATGCGTATCGGCTGTTCTTCGTAAGTGGTGTCCTCATCGATGGTGACTTCTTCCCAATTGAGGATATGGGTCGGATGTGCCATGTACTTGCGAAGCATGGATACATGGAACACATTGTGCACACGATCAATCTGAGGTGGAAGTGCTAAACGATAAGCAACTTCTCCGACTCGCTGCAATATCTCAAATGGTCCAATATATCGTGGCGATAACTTCCCTTTCTTTCCAAATCTGATGATCCCTCTACGCGGTGAGATTTTCAAGAAAACATGGTCTCCAACGTTGAAAGTCAGAGGTCTAGTTCTTTTGTCGGCGTAACTCTTCTGTCTACTCTGCGCTGTCAGAAGTCGCTGTCGGATAACTTTGACTTTCTCTGTAGTCTCTCGTACAAGATCTGGTCCTAAAAGACTAGTCTCTCCAACTTCAGTCCAGCATATAGGTGATCGACATGGGCGTCCGTAAAGTGCTTCGTACGGCGCCATCTCGATACTCGCCTGATAGCTGTTGTTGTAAGCGAATTCTACTAATGGTAGATGTTTCTCCCAATTACCTCGAAAATCTAGGACACACGCTCTAAGCATATCCTCCAAGGTCTGTATGGTTCGCTCTGACTGCCCATCTGTCTGAGGGTGAAAAGCTGTGCTCATACGAAGATCTGTTCCCAAGGCTTTCTGTAAGCTCTGCCAAAAAGTTGACGTAAATCTTGAGTCTCTGTCTGATACAATTGATACTGGTACACCATGCAGTCTGATGATCTCCTTGATGTACAATCGGCTGTACGAATCCATTGTGTCAGATAGCTTGATTGGTAAGAAGTGTGACGACTTAGTCAAACGGTCAACGACAATCCAGATGGCATCGTGTCCCTGAATTGACTTCGGTAGTCCTGTCACAAAATCCATCGCTATATGTTCCCATTTCCATCCTGGTATAGGCAACGGCTGTAGCGTTCCTCCAGGTCTCTGATGTCCTGCCTTGACTTGCTGACATGTGAGACAAGTGGCTACGTACTTGGCCACATCTCTTTTCATTCCGCTCCACCAATAAGTTCGCCTCAAGTCCTTGTACATCTTATTCCCTCCAGGGTGGACAGCAAAGTTTGACTTGTGGAACTCTTTTAATACTGATTCTCTGAGCGTACCGAAGTCTGGCACGAAAAGACGTCCAAGATATCTCAATCCTCTGTCTGCTCCAATAGTCCATCCTGCTGATGCTTCTCCTTTAGCTAGTCGGCTCTTGACGAGATCTGACTCTGAATCAAGGGTCTGTACCTTCAGAATTTCTTCATGAAGTGCCGGCGTAACTATCACTGCACACAGATAAGCTTCTCCTTGCTGTTCATTTTGCTGGAGTCCGTACTCCTGTATCTGGTTCATTAGTTTCCACTCTCTGACTGCCAAACTGGCAACGTGTCCTCGAGACTTGCGACTAAGTGCATCTGCTACGACATTAGCCTTTCCCGGGTGATAGGACAAGGTGAAGTCGTAATCTTCTAGATACTCCATCCAACGTCGTTGTCTCATATTCAGATCCTTCTGAGTGAATATGTACTTGAGACTCTTGTGATCCGTGAAAACTTCAAACTTCTCACCGTAAAGGTAATGACGCCAAATCTTAAGCGCGTGTACCACAGCGGCAAGCTCTAAGTCATGAGTCGGATAGTTCTGCTCGTGTATCTTCAGCTGGCGTGATCCGTAGGCTATGACCTGTCCTTCTTGCATAAGCACACAGCCTAATCCATCCTTTGATGCATCACAGTAGACGACGTACCCAATATCTCGTCGTGGAACGATAAGAATAGGGGCATTGGTCAATCTATTCTTCAACTCTTGAAAAGACTTCTCACATGCATCGCTCCAATCGAACTTGATTCCCTTCTGAGTTAGCCGAGTCATTGGTTTGGCTAAAGCCGAAAAGTCCATGATGAAACGTCTATAATAACCGGCTAGTCCCAAAAAGCTACGAATCTCGAAAACTGAAGTAGGCTTCTTCCAATCCTTGATGGCCTCGATCTTGCTGTCGTCGACGGAGATTCCTTTCTCTGACACAACGTGTCCTAGGAATTTGACTTCTTTCATCCAAAAGTCACACTTGCTAGCTTTGGCGTAAAGCTGATTATCTCGTAGAATCTGAAGTGTGGTCCTTAAGTGTTGCTCATGTAGCTCTTCCGTTACTGAGTAGATCAATATGTCGTCGATGAATACTACCACGAACTGGTCCAAGTACTGAGTAAAGATCTTATTCATGAGGCACACGAATACTGCTGGTGCGTTGGTAAGTCCGAAAGGCATCACTAGAAACTCATAGTGGCCATACCTTGTTCGGAAAGCTGTCTTCTGAATGTCAGAATCTCTAACTCGCAACTGATGATACCCGGATCGTAAATCAATCTTTGAGAAACAAGTTGCTCCTCTAAGTTGATCAAACAGGTCATCGATTCGAGGTAGTGGATATCGATTCTTGCTTGTGACTCGATTGAGTTGTCTATAGTCAATACAGAGTCGAAGTGTGCCTTCTTTCTTCTTCACGAACAGTGCTGGAGCTCCCCAGGGTGAAGTGCTCGGTCGAATGAATCCTTTCTCTAGAAGCTCTTGAAGCTGAATCTTCAATTCCTTCAATTCGGCTGGTGCCATTCTGAATGGTGCCATGGATATTGGTGTTGTTCCAGGTAGAAGTTCAATGGTGAAATCCAATTCTCGAGTCGGCGGTAGTCCAGGTAGCTCATCGGGAAATACATCAGCGTACTCACAAACTACGCGTGGTAATCCCAATTCCATCCGATCTTCTTCTCCTAATGTCAGACTAGCTAACCATCCGGTTAGGTTGTCGTGCCATCGTGATCGGGTCTTCGATAGTGACAAAAACTCTTGCCTATCCCCCTTAAATTTGAAACAAGTTCCATCTAAGGAGTAGGCCGTCACTGTCTTCTGGTGACAATCGATAATAGCGCGGTGAGTGGATAACCAGTCCATGCCTAGGATGACATCAAAGTCGGCCATGGCTATGACTCGAAGGTCACACGTTAGGCGCGATCCTGAGACTTCTATCTCACAGTTCTTACAAACTAAGCTCACAGAAACTAGTCCTCCTAAAGGTGAGGTAACGCACATAGGAGTTTCTAGTGGTTCAGGTACAAGTTCTAAAGTACTAACACATGCTGTTGATATAAACGAATGCGAAGCACCCGTATCAAATAAAGCTGTAATGCACGAGTTAAACAGTACTAGTGTACCTTGTATGACCGAAGGATCATACACTTCTTCTTCTGTGGCTTCAGCTTCTTCTTCTCCTTGATATTATACGATCGCGACTCAGCAAGTAGGTAGTCGGTTCATCTCCAAAATGTCGAGGTCAGTTGGCAGGGTTATCCAAGGATTGTACGTCTGACGCGATGCTATCTAAAGCGTACGATACAAATATAAAGGATAAGGCGTGAGTTGTAGATGCTGAGTATGGCTAGAACATCTTCGGTTGTCTTCACTGCGTCCCATCAATAGTCGGCTTCTCTCTTTATCTGATAAGCAACAAGAGCTTATTCGATCATTGATGTCCTGAACTCCCATGATCTCCAAGAGTTTTCTCGATCTGCTTAAGTCAGGCTTCTTCTACTCCGAGGTTGGTATCTCTTGAAAAGACAAGCGACGGTGCTCGTAGAATTCGTTAAGTAAGATGCTTCGTTAGATTGTGGTCGTGGTCGTGGTCTAGGGTACGAAAGTTTGGTAGCGGTTATAAATGCGCGTAGTAACTGATTGAACTCCGTGATTCGTGGTGCGGCATTGGGGTCTTGTCATTGGTTGTTGCTATCCCCTGGCTATTCGTACGAGTGGGTGCCATTATGCGTCTCTACTATTCTATCGTTTAAATATCGTAATTTAGGTGACAAAATATTTGTATTAGGTTACTAAGCACAAATATCATGTTAGTACAATATATCATATGTTCACACAACTTACTATTAGTATGTACACAAATATGTTAATGCATGATCATGCTACAAAATGCATGGCACGTCCTTCCCCGTCCTAGGATGGCGGACTATCGAACTTAGTGGGGTTGTCGTCTGTAGCTAGATATAGGTTAATGTGTTTATTCTGGTTGAAAGGTGCGGCTGTACTTCCTTGTATGGTTTCTGCAACCGTCGTCGCACCTTTGATCATTCCTCGTGCAGCGGTAGTAGGTGTAGTCTTCTCGGTGAGTAATGGCCTCTATGTACGTCAATTGGAGTTTGAATCGATGCGTCATGTCATTATAGGCATCCTATGAGTCGAAACTAATCCTACTGTTAACGTTCTATAAAACCTTTTATAATACTTAGCGAAAATTAATAGTTTTGACGAAAAAGATGGATAATAGTACGTACAACGTTATCTACCCGAGTTGTGCCCAGGAAACCTGATACTACCCAATAACCCGAGGTCGAGAGGTGTTGAACCTAAAGCTCTGATACCAAGTTGTAACGCCCCGAATTTCGGACACGTTAATAAAAAGAGTAAAGTAACTAAAATACCATCATTATATTGAAATACGAGTTTGATACATGAGATCGTCAAAATACATTTCAGAAGAGACTGTTTACATTCAAAAAGACTTTAAAAGTAAAGTCAGAGCAGTCTAAACTAGTCTAAGTGATCCACGGCTCGATCACGTCTTCTGCAGGATAAACGTCGTCATATGGTGTATAGTCTGGTCCGGCTCCAGTGTCGTCAGTACCTGGTTATGAAATACCAGGGGCAGGAGGAAGTTGCACCATGAGTTTTGACACTCAGTAAGTTTCCTACCCTTAAGTTTCCCTTTTAATGTTTTAGAGCATTTAAAAGAATATGTAATGTGTAAATGTGTAAAAAATAAATAAGTGTGAACAGTGATAGATACAAGATTTAACCGAATTAAAAGAATTTGCAGTTATAACTAACACAGAGTATATCAATTCTAAATCTTTCACAGTACTCAACTTTAATCAAAATATTCTAAAGCATGACCACGTCATATAATTCAAAAAGGCTTTTCTAACATCAATGACATCGTCATATATTTCGAATAGGCTTCTCTCAATCAATAAAGTCCATATGGTGCTCCCGAACGATAACGATCCCGACCGCCCAACTAACCGATGCTTCCCAACCGCCCTGCGCCCCAACCGCACCGCTCCCGATCGTCGTGTTCCCAATCAAGATGCTTTCCCTAACATTATATCCTTTCATATCGTGCCGGACAATATAAGTTTAAAGTTTACACTAGAAGATCGTTAGACTAAAAAAGGCACGATAGGGCTAGATATAATTTCGGCTCAAGCGAAATTTGGCTAAACGCACGACACGGCTAAATTACAGCGCTTGGGTGTTACAAAAGCTTGGGTCTATCACACCCTCTGGTTAAAGTCAAAGCTCGGCTCATGTCGCATCACGGCTACAAGACACGCATAATATTCCCACGGGGAATAATCCACAACAACTAAACGTATATTATTATCAGTGTGTTTACGTTCGGGTATCCACGGGACACCCTGAGAATTAATAATCAGGATAACCAATGTAATAATCAGGATAATCAAAGAAATAATCAGGATAATTTCATGCTCGACTAATAATCAACTACTAAATAGAAATGCATAATAATAAGATAGTTGTGCACAAATTTAAATTAATAATCATAGTGTTTTAATTTAAATAAAATAAATGATAAGTTTACTTATAATTAAATAAATTAGGACAAACTTGTAATTTAAATATTTTAAGGATAAAATGGTAATTTTAATAAAACAAGGACAAATCTGGAATTTTATAATTAATAGGATTAATGTGTATCATAATAATTAATAATACTTTATATTTCTTAAACTATTAGTAATTTATACAAATTGAACTTAATCTAATTTAAACTAATAGCTAAGGGTCGAGTGCAATTATTCTATCTTCTTTATTTTCTTTCTCCCCTTTTTCCAGTAGTCCTTTCCAGGTTCTGTTTCTTTTTCGGCAGAGCTCCGACGAACTCCGACGAGGCACCTAATTATCTCGGGACAACTTGATACTAATCCGAAACATTAAAAAGAGAACTCTAAAATAGAAATCTTACATCAGTTCGGAGTGTTGGTCGCGTATTCGGTTCGGGGAGTGGCTGCTCTTCTTTTCCTTCCTTCCTTCCTTTCTTTCCTCCTCTTCCTTGCTGCTATTTCGGGGTGAAGAAAACAGAGAGGGAGGTGTCCTATTTATAGAGAACGGGATGGGACGAGATCAACGGCTGGGAGGAAAACCGGGAAAACCAACGGCGGGGGCAAAACAATGATGGTTTAGGGGTGGCTGTGGCAGGAGTAGCTGACGAGGGATGGGAGAACGGCGACTTGACGGGGAGGAGGTGGCTAAGGCAGAGAGGAGAAATGAGGCGGTTGATTTGATGGGTGCGGCGACTTGACGGGGATGAGGTGAGGTGATCAGAGAGGAGGCTTGGGGAAGACGTTCCGTCTTTTCTGTTCCCAGCGCGCGCACACACACAGATATACACATATATATATATATGTATATATAAAATATATTATTTTAAATATATATAAAATCAGAACCGGACGGAAAAATCCCGAAACCGGCCAAAAAACCGCCGAACCGGACCAAAAACCGGCCAAAACCGGACGGAAAACCGGGCAGAAAAACCCGGGCAGCCGGCCGGGCATGGCCCAAAAGCCGGGCACGGCCCAGGAGCCGGGCATGGCCCAGGCGCCGGGCACGGCCCACAAGCCGGGCACGGCCCAGGCGCCGGGCACGGCCCAGGCCCAATCCGAACCGGCCCAAACCCGGCCCAGACCCGGCCCAAACAGCCCAAACCCGGGAGAGAGAGAGAGAAAAGAGAGAGAGAGAAGAGAGAGAAAAATTCGTACGCGAACGAGAAAAAAAAAAAATAATACGCGGAGTATAAATATATAAGAAAATATTTTCGAACTATTTATTTATTAAAAATATTTACGGGTTATTACACATGTCATCTGCGCCGCCATTTTTTGGGCCTCAACTACAGAAAAAGACCCTTCTGCTAAGGAATGCCTAATCTTCTCCTCTTTAACTCCTATCCCTCGTGGCATATGAGAGGATTGATCAATAGAGGGCATCACTCTTCGATTAGACGCTCATCTCAAAATTCATCATGGCCTTCCTCTGTTCCTTAGAGGAGAAACTAAGCAAATGTAGGGTCAGTAGGCAACACAATCTCTGGCTTGGTGACAGAACAGATTCACTTCGATCGGTATAAATGCTGGGTTAACTAGGTAAGCACTCTGATGTTGCCAACCCTCTTCAACCTCTATCTATACTCCCTGATCATCATCATCCACTTCGTGCACCACAACCTTGGGGTTTTTTTTTTTATAGATGCTTCCCAATTTTGTGCTTCTTGGCAACCTTTGGGTCCATGCGTGACCTTTTGGGGGTTTTCTTTTTCTTAGAAGATCTCCCTAAAAATTATAGGTAGGGATAACAAGATTAGACGAGCAAGAGAAAGCAACTAAGGCACAATGTCACGCGCGGACACAACAATAATGTACCTATTGGATCTAGGTCGAGTCTACAGGCGTGAAGAAATGAGGGGGTCCTCGGTGCAGGGCAGTAATAAGGAGCTCCCTTCCTCAGCTTCTTAATAAAGGCCACTATGTCTTCAAAGATGAACAGAACAACAGAAACCATCGATGGGGTCAAATTGCACCATAGGCAAACCACCCTTGTTGGATTCTCGAGCAAGACCTATTTGGGCCAAGTTCTCAGCCATCATCCCCAATATAGAAGAACTTGTCCTTCTAGCCCTTGCTAGAAGACAGAATCTCAATAATTAGGTTTTGGCCATCTCGAGACCTAAAATACCACAAACCAGGCTCCGATTTGGCCTCCTTGGAAAGTAACATCATCCCTAAGGCTCTTTCCCCATCGCTCACTTGGTGCCAAAGTATGATTATTGAAATCAACAGCCTCTAGGCATTTAGCATCAGCTGGCTCAGGGTCAATTTGAGATGATAAAGAATTTTTCGATTAAGCGGATGTGCAGGGAAACACATCCCACACTGAAGGTCGTTATCATATAAACAAACTCCGCTCCCAACATTGTTGCATGCTATTTCGTCGACCTGGCGCAAGGGCAGGTGCAAGCACAAGGCTCGGGAACGAATATGTGGCCCGAATCTTGTCCAAATCTTGGTCTATCAGTATAGAAAGAATGCCATCAATACTAAAGGGCTGGTTCTTCGGTATGTCAGCAGGGTTAACCATGGTGACGGGAGTCACGTTGAAGACCCCCCTTCCCCAATGCTTTGAGGGAGAAAAAGATGAGTCAGAATCGGCGTCTAAATTAACAAGTTGTTGGGGAGTTATGTCCAAATTCCTAAATCGCATCAACAAAGCGAAGCTAAATATAGAGCGAGAGGCGTCAAGGAACTGGTGATTCCTAGTCCAACAATCGATAGGGGGCAAATCCTGAGAAACTTCTAAAGAACGTCCAAAAGAAGGCGTACAATCGTGAGGCTAAATAAGTCAGGGAGAAACTTCAAGATGGACAGGAGATCAGGCTCCAGGGTGAATGACTTGGATGACAATGGAGTGATGATATAGGGAGACAAACAAACACAAAACTGGAATGGTAAGGGTTGGAGGGAAAATGTGGGATGCTTATGAAGACGAAAAACCTATTTAAAGTGAGGGTTCCCACATGAAAATAGACGAAATAATGAAAGAACTTGCAACTGCTGGATTTGGAGGGTTACAATTGGCATGGCAAAGGCCACGTCACCATAAACTTGGCGCACACAGGAGCAAACGCTAGACGTGGGCGTGGTTTTATTGGAGATCCTAAGATTCTTACACGTGGACAATCCAGTGGTCGAGTCAAGGGATATGTATATTAATACTTAAAGTGACCGTCGCTTTTTGATTTTCAAGGAATGATTCTCTACGCATTAGCTCACAATTTGGTTAAGGAATGTGCGACAATTGATGAGCCCATGTTGGACTCTAGCCCGAGTAGGGGCTAGCGAGCCTTCTATGCCAAAGGTCCAGACCAATCAGAGGCTTCCTGATCAAGATATGACCACCCACCATGCCATGCACACTACCGATCAACAAGCTTCAACCCTAATCAATCAACACTCGAACATCTGCTCAAGCACGGGTTCCACACCCCCGTCGCCCAGAAAGATTGGATGCCCCTAATAGCTCTGGTAATCTCGAGGATCGCGCCATTGACTGCTCGACGTCCCGAAGATTGCGCCCAGGATCAGAGTGGCAATCGTCCCTACTTGGAAGGCAGGCCCCGTCAACGGCGAGACTTCCGTTCGAGGTTGATTATTTTCTCAAGGTATTAAAATTTATTTTTGCCCATGAGATCAGATAAGCTATCATCAATACTATTAGCTTTACATGGAATAACCTACTCTAAACCTATTCCAAGTTGATCGCCAAAGGGTCCTTGATCATACAACCATCTTGACCGGTGGACTTGTGTGCGAAGCCAGAAATAAGAGTTCAAAGAAAGTCACATTTCTCGGCACTATCACACTTTATTCTCTTTTTTTTTTCCTCATTTGTTAAGTTTGCATCATTTTTTTAAATTATTAATTTGTTTTGACGAAAGTAATTAAAAAGTAAAAAAATTATGTCTAAAAATTAAAAAAATCGCTAAAGGAATCTATTTTGACCTTTTCGTCTTTTTCTATTTCTTTAGCTTCTTAACATAATTCTTTATTTTTTATAAATTTATAGTGTAGACGAATCAATAATTTAATAAAAAACAAAAAACAAAAATTACAATAAATAAAAAAATGTAATTTGATAATAATGCCAATCCAAATGAACAGTTAGTCAATAATAATATTTGGACTTCGGAGACTGGACTGTACAGTACCAGGATCATTCAAATAAAAAAAAAAGTGATCAAGTCCCATAAGTTACCGATCAAAATACTCTCTGTTCTCTGACTCTCCCGTCTGCACACACGGAGAAGAGACGACGAAGAAGGAGATGGAGAGAAACGAAGAGGAGATTGGAAGGGAAAACGGTAAAGTAGAGCCACCCGAAGTTACTTCCTCCACCTCCAACGACGGTTCGCTTGCTGGCTTCGAATCGCTCCATCGCCTCCTTTCCGCTTCCCTTAGTCCCCAAGTTTTCCAGGTTAACAATAACTCTCTTTCCAATTATCTACTTTTTTGACAAATTGAATTACTTGCATTGAAGTGCTGTAATTGGATCAGTGATTGGTTTCGTTTTTTTAAGCCAGAATCGGGGTACGAATTCCCATATTCTGGCGATGGCAGTGATGATTTAGTTGGAAAGTCCACGAGTATGAGTCGTTCTTAATTGGGAACTGATTTGAGCTCTGTTATGGGGTGTAACAAGTTGTTGTAGAAGGATACTCGAGGTGGTCATTTAGGATCGAAGCCGATTGGCTTTACAGGAAAAGATACCAATAGAACTTCTATGGAACAGTTTCATGCGATTCAGCCAATTGTCTTGATCATGGAATATGATAGAGAGACTGGAATATTGTGGAATCCGTGGTATTTTCATGTAATATCGATATCCTCTTTTTGCTTTCTATTTATGTTGTTAGGTTGACTAATTTTTGAGTATGAAAATATAGAGGGAAGAAGTCTTTATTTTTACTATTATAATACATGGTGTTGATGACTTATTTTCAAAGCTGCGGTAGGGGCTCACATCTAGAAGACCATAAATTTGACTTAACGGTGCCAGTTTTGAGATGGAAGTCAAGTTTGATATAGAATTATGCAGTTTGTAATTCCGAAAATTGATGCAGAAACTGTTGTTTTGGGAAATGTTGGATGAGTAAATCTACATTTTTGGGGTTGTAACAAAAGAGTAAAGTGACGTTCCTCTTAGTTTGTGATATTCACAGAGGCTATCCATGACAAGCAACACTGCTAATTTGTAGTTTGATTTTGTCATGAATTGATGCATGGAGACTCAATTCCATATGATTTCCTGTCTTTCACTTATTTGCTGTCCCGTGCATTTAGGCTATTTATATGATTTGTAGACTCTTTTGAAGTATTTGCGGAGTCTATTTTTTTTCCCTTTCCAAACTGATTGTTCACCTGCAGCTTTCTTCGTATTCCTACTGATTATTCTCAGAATGGCCTGATGCTAGAATATATGTTGTACCAGGAAGTGGAGCGAGTGCTTTTGGGACTGAATTGCGGAAGAGCAGTTGAATCTATTAGTCTCCCTGACCCGTCCAAAGCTCTCTCTGCAAAGCATGATTTTGATCTCCAGGTAGGTGATTCTATTATCTTGTCAGTAAATTGGGAGATTTAGGAGATAAGGAAAATATAAGGCAACACTCATATCAGTTATCAGTTCCTATGGTTTAAGTATCAATTTGAAGAATCAAACTCTCACAGCAACACTTGATCAGCTCCTTGTTTTAGCACTGACCGGCTGACCCACAAACTACTACGGCTACTTGGACATTTCATGGAAATGCTAATCTAAAGTAGTTGATATAGCATAAATTTAGTAAATTGCTTGCAGAAAATAGATTCTTCATGCTTAATTGCTTACCCATGATCGGGTAATTTAAAAATCCACACTGTCACTCCTCTTTGTTTTCATGTTGTGAAAAAGAATTGATTAACAAATGGATTACTATAACCGTATGACGTTGTCCTGTCATCACCTTGATAGAAGAACAGGCTGATATGGTATCTATACATCATTTTTTGGAACCTAACCAACTGATGAACAACTGATCTGTTAACCATCTGTCTTGGATGTTACTTGGCATTTGATGTTTAGATCATGCCTTCCATACAGGCTTTTTACTCCTTGGTTGTATGGATTTTTGTCAGGCCTAGGTTGGCCTTGTGAGCATTTGTCTTCTTGGATTGTTATCACTTTTTATTTAGTTCTTTTCTGATTCCCTAAAGCCCAAAATTACAAGGAATTTGCCGAAGGCTACCAATCATGGAATTAAGGCGGTCTGCTTTATAGAAAAGAATTGAGAACTTCTAATACGAACATCAAAGGGGGCCTTTGAATGCCTTGGAAAACTCTGTAATTCCTTTCTTGCCAAATGTAATATGTCATAGCAGTCCAAGCAAGCTTTCTAACTATGCTACTAAAGGATTACTACTGAATTTCCCTACGAGCCATGAAATTTCAGCATCCCAATTTAGAAGTGGTCTAGATACACCACTTAAATGACAGACATGTTGCGATATATTCTTGTTGCAGGCATTCTGCTTTCATGCTGACAAGGAATTGCTAAGAGAACCTCGACTAGTCAGGGTTGGTCTTATTCAAAATTCCATTGCTCTTCCAACAACTACACCCTTGTTGGACCAAAAGAGAGCCATATTTCAGAAGCTGAGGCCCATAGTTGATGCAGCAGGTGCTGCAGGAGTCAATATTTTATGCTTGCAAGTGAGTCGCTGCATGAGCATTACAATTATCTGGAATTAATTTTCCGGTCAAATTTTAAGAACCTAGTAGTTTCATTGTAATTCAAAATGCAGGAGGCATGGACGATGCCATTTGCCTTTTGTACTCGCGAGAAAAGATGGTGTGAATTCGCAGAGCCTGTTGATGGGGAATCAACACAGTTTATTCAAGATCTTGCCAGGAAATATAACATGGTCATAGTAAGTCCAATTCTTGAGAGGGATGTGAAACATGGAGAGACTCTTTGGAACACTGCTGTAATTATTGGAAATCATGGCAATATAATTGGCAAGCATCGGAAGGTAAATACAGTCTGCGGTTATATTTTCGTGCTGCTTTTTTGTTAAATTCTTGGTGTCGATATCATTATTACCGTTGCATGTGACAGAACCATATTCCTAGAGTTGGGGACTTCAATGAGAGCACATATTATATGGAAGGAAACACTGGGCATCCTGTGTTTGAGACAGCCTATGGGAAGATTGCTGTTAACATTTGTTATGGGAGGCACCATCCTCTGAATTGGTTGGCTTTTGGCTTGAATGGTGCTGAGATTGTTTTTAATCCATCCGCTACTGTTGGTACACTCAGTGAACCGATGTGGCCCATTGAGGTTTTTCTTTGCTCATTCTCTATTAAGGGTTATTTGCTCCTATTTCATGAACGCATATTAATTTGAATATCTTGTTCTTGAGAAATAGGAAGTGCTTGCCTTGAGATTTTTTCTTGCCTGTTTCTTTACAGTCTGCAATCATGTGGATCATTTTGTTGGTCCAATTGCAAAATGGATCATCCCAATTGCATTTCGTTGCACCTATGAAGTGATTGATATTAAGTGGTTCATTTAACATTTTTTATTTTTTGTTTCGGATACAATAATAGTTGCTGGTTGTTTCAGTACACTGTTTGCTCGTTGTGTAGTAACTTGCAGTTATTCTACTTACTCTTATACTGATCATACCATGTTATTGTGGTTTTATGGCCTTCCAATTTTCCTTATTCTCAATATCTTAAGTTAGATATTCGTGAACTAATTTGTGGTGGATAATTTTTCAGGCTCGTAATGCTGCAATAGCAAATAGCTACTTTGTTGGGTCAATCAATCGCGTTGGAACCGAGGTCTTCCCAAATCCATTCACTTCAGGTGATGGGAAGCCTCAACATGCAGATTTTGGGCATTTCTATGGATCCAGTCATTTTTCAGCGCCAGATGCTTCCTGTACACCCTCTCTCTCGCGTTACAAGGATGGGTTGATAATATCAGACATGGATCTCAACCTCTGTAGGCAGCTGAAAGATAAGTGGGGGTTCCGAATGACTGCTCGATATGAGTTGTATGCTGACTTGCTTTCTCGTTATGTTCAGCCAGACTTTGAGCCCCACGTCATTGCCGATCCCTCATTACATAAGTAATTATTTCTTAAGGTCCAACTGAAAGTATCTTGAATGTGAGAATGATGAAACTCTGAAATTGATGCTCTCTTAAATAATGTGTGAAAATAAATGTTTGTTGCCTGTGGTTCTACAGAAACTAATATCAGTTATCATATTTCGTTCCAATTTCTCAGGTATGACTTGTCGAGAAATAACGAATAGATGATTCACTCTTCGCGTATAGTAGAGCACTGAGCTTAGCTGAAACAAGATGGCTGTTAGCACAAATTAGTAACACACAATAAAGGATATAACAAGAGGAGGTGATTTCACTTTGACCTGTGAAATTTTTTTCATCCCGTATCAAGATATCTTAATCAAACTAAAATATACGTTTCGAAAAAGAAAAAAGATACAAAGAAAGAGAACTAAGATGATGAGTAAAATGGAGTCATTCAGAAATGCTCTGTTACTACTCCTTTTGAAGATCTCCATTTTCAAATGACTTGACCACATCCTTACTGCTAATTTATTTGCATATTTAACTCGAAATGTGCGTTCCTCTTTGGATGGAAACAGTGTCGATCTTGCAGGGTTTTTCGAATTTTATATCCAACAATACATGCTTGTATGTGGGAAATTATATATTTTTTCTTCTCAAGTAATTCAAGTTTTTTTATTGTTTCCTTCCTTTTTTTCTGCTTGCGTAGTTCCTTACAACCAAAGCGACATACGTTCATAAGAATATGAATATTTCTACCGACCTTATAAACTTCATTTCATACAATCCACAACTATTTCCATCTGTAAGAGAATCGTGGATCGCCTTACAAAATAGTAATTGCGTTTATACCATATATGGGAATTTCTTCACCTGCATTTTCCGGATAGGAGAAAGATCGGCATTGAGTTTGGTGAGCTGTGTCCATTCCTCCCACTGCCTTTCTTCTCATTCTCTCTCCGTGGCTTGTGCATATGTTGGTGTGCAACAATTACTAGACTTAATCGTATGTATCCTCCTGTGTACCTCTGCATCTTCTTTTTGAAATGGAGCTTACAAATGGTTCATTGTGGCCCCTCGCCCCTCTTGTCATTGCTCATTCGATTCATATCTTGGAAATGGTTGTCGGTTACAGCATGTGCATTATAATAAGTAGCTTAACTTCTTATGGTGATCAGTCCATAAAACTAAAAGGCTGCTGTGGCAAATATGGTCTGGTTTGGATGATCTTAAACCATGATTAGGATTTGGTCATACTTAGATTGTGTATTTTGCATCTATATTAGCTGTATACTGTTGTTACTTTGCGTGAAAGCTCTTCATATGGATAGTGAGGGGATGAAGCTAAAGGACCTTCACACTAGAAACTGAAGATACTACAATAAAGACGTTACAGATTCCTGAAACACAACAGCAGTATCTAACCCTTTGTGGACTCCACAAAACGGGAGCCTCGTGACTGGGCTCTCTGCCATTATTCTCATCATATCTGCTATAACTCTTTGAAAGAGTGACATCACTACTATGACTATATGAACACAAACTCGTCTAGGCACGAGACATTGAGGCTTGAAACTATGGTATATCACTGCTTTCTGGTGCACCGAATGACACTTCTCTTGCTATTTTCGCCCCTCTTCCTTTAGCCATGTAAAGACCCACATGATGCATCAACTCCTGCCACAAGAAACAGGCAAGAATTAAGAGCATTGACAGGTAGCGTTATTGAACTGAGGTAATCCTGTAATTATAGACGTGTGAATATGTATATGCAAGTATTTTGTTTATATGCAAGCATTGTTGAATGGTGCAGACAAGTGTGTTTTTGGAAAGAAGTAGAGGCGGTAGAGCTATTAGCAACTGCTGATATACCGGGATGGTGTGTGTCAGCGTGTGTTATACTTACCTGGGGATGAGCTATGGAATCTTTGGTGTTTCTAGCAATTGAAACTGGGAAATCAAATGTGGCACAGCCGCGTGAATACACAACCACATCCTCCAAAGGGGCGAGAAAACCTCGGTTTCTGGCCGATAATGTTGAGCAAACAAAGTCCAGGACGCAGATATCTGTGCATATTCCTACCACCAATAACTGCACAAAAACTAACCATTTAATATATGTGCAGACATTTGTATATGTAAACATCCTAATTGCATTGAAATAGGAGGAACTTTAAGAAGTACGATATTTAAGTATCTGTCTAGATTTCTTGGAGATACCGGTAGGAAAATTTGCAAGTGGCAATGATTGAGGCTGTGTTATCTGTATCTATCTACTAATAGCAAATACTTACCGCTCTAATCTGGTTAGTTTTCACCCAATCTACGAACACATTGGAACCATCCTCCTCCATTGATCCCAGATATCCATCATAGCAATCTTTGCGCCTGATTGTTACATTGGGTTCTCTCTCCAACCACTGCAGAGCTGCATAGAGAGAGAAGTGTGAGAGAGAGAATAATTTATGACTCTGTTTTTTGACTTAAAAATGGACACACACAGTGTGTACCAGGAACCAAATTGGATTCATCTGTGCCAGAAATACAGTGAGGGGGATAGGGGTGTTCCAGTTTATCGGGATGGTGGGAGTCAAGAAATGCCATAATTGGCCATTTCTTCTCACAGAAAATTTGGGCCAGTCTTGCTGATTCATTGATCATCTCCGATATCTGTCTGTTTGGCTCTCTGGGTGCCTAAAACGTATTAAAAAGAACCAACAAAAACACAAACTCAGAAAAACAAAAACAAAACATCATCTTTCAATTAATCGCAGAACCAAACTGTTTGGAATTAGAAAATAAATAACCAGATTTCCAGATCCAACAGTGCAGAAGCCATTGATGATATCGACGAGAACCAAACCGGTCTTAATATCTTCAGAAAGGACTACTGATTCCTCCTCAAATGGGATTTCGATTTTCAAAAGATCAACTGTCTCCAACACCATCTTTCAGACTAGTTAAACTGACCAATTAATTAACAGTTGACGATGGAGCTGGATTTCACAAGGGCGCCTCAAGGCTTATTTGGTAGTAGTGATCATGAAGGCGACAGGCCAAAGCTATTGTATCCAGAGTGTCCTGTGTTGTATATCTGTAGTCAAAATTAGACATGTCAAAACTGACTTTCTGATGGCTGTCGAGGAGGTTTCGTTTACCGATCAAAGATTTATAAGCAGAATGGTCAATAGGCGTGAAAGAAAACTGAAGACCGAAAAAATAAAAAATAATCGATCGGAATATTTGGTACGCAATTGGTTTCAGTTTTTTTTTGGAAAAAAAAAATTGATTTTCGGTTTGGTCTCAGTTTTCACTAAATATATCCGGACCGAATTGAACGGAATAATATGATATCTAATAGAACCGAACCGATTTAGAATACCGAACTGATCTTAAACCGAATTAAACAAGAGCATAGAAAAAACCGAATTGATTTGAAGTGATTCTGAAGTCCTAATCCGAAATTTTCAAAAAACTCGACCGAACTGAACCAACCTGAGCCGATTAACCCAACCCGAAATCTCCAAAATTTTCCAAAAAATCGACCGGACCAAAGCACCCCGAACCGATTTTGATTTATCTACAATTTCAGTCGGGATCGTGCATCACTTTTTTCACTCCGAACCAATCGGTTTGGTCTTTTATGGCCGGAAAAACCGATCGAACCGAACCAATTTCAACCCTAGTGATCAAGTATTTATATAACATAAAATATTATGGGACAATACATAATATTACTGTGGGATAGATTTATTAAAATATTTTAAAATATATACAGAAATTTTTTTGTAAGTTAGTTGATTCTACTTGCCACTGTGTACATCTAGCCTATCCATACGGGATACCTGACGACTTATGTGTCATCCCATCTCATATTGAAAGTTTATATAGATGTCTTAAGTATATAAATAGTCATATATGCTACTATTAATAACTTGTGTTTAAGTATTTTAGATTACATGGTTATGCTTCAACAAGTTATTGGGCTAGTAATATATATAGAACGTTACAAATGGTATCAAAATTGGTATGCACTAACCGAAAATATAGGATGAATCTCAGCCCCACACACGAAGACGTGGTTCTTAAGTGGGGGATATTATGACACCCCAGTCAAGCTGTAGTGCTAATTGTGAGGCCGACGTTCAAATGGGTGGTCAAAATCCCACATCGCTTAGTGAATATAAGTTCAATGCTATATATAACAGATCATGAACATACCTTACACAATACTTTTTAAAGCTGTGGGGGTGTTAAAGCCAAATAGAACTGCACAATTAAGTGTGCTCATCCTGAAACAATCCAAAGATGGGTGACCTATTGAGAAGTCCATAAAGTTTGAACGGTTAAAACAGATAATATTATATAAGACTAAAATGGGTCGGTCTCATCTCGTACTCTCTTGCATTTGGGCATTGGTTGTGTTAATCGGAAGCTTCGTTAGTGAATGATAAAACTAGTCCCTAATAATTAATCGAGATGGTCAAGGTAACCGGGACACTTATAAAAACAAGGGATCAAAATATTATTGTTGTATTGTTCCGTGGTTGGATAATAAGTTGTGTAGGGATTTATCAAGAAGGGGGAAGTAATTTGTTTCTCATATTCTGTGCAACACCAAATGCTTTTATTACAAAATAAAGATGTCATTTTCAAACGTGGGCTTAAGCCATTTGTCCAACATTCTTGTAATAAATTTCGCTAATAATCAAACTATTTGATCTTATCTGATAGGGCCAAATGATGCATACAGGCCAAGTGAGGCACTGGCAATACCAGACCACAATTATTGGAGTTTTGCTTAGTTGAATTTTCTTCTACCCATTTTTTACTTCTTGTGCCTTTGTTTAAAGGGGAATCTCTTCACATAACATTAGTGGTTGGGTCATACGTAATACGTGTGCACGTCAAGTATATGTAATACATGAAAATAACGTTTAGATTATTCTATATCTTTTGTACTTAACAAAAAAGAGATATTATTAAAGTGATTAGAAATTGTCTTGACAAAGAAGAGAGAAATAATTAAAGTGAATAGAATTTGTCCTACTTAGAATATTACATTCTCTTGAGTGTTGAGTTGTCACTATCCTCTTGAGTCTTAAATTGTCACCGTCAAGGGATGAAGGCAATTAGAGAAGAGTTCAGGAGCCAAAATTGGGTCTACCGAAGAGGATAGTTTGTTGGGAATCCGTTGGAAGAGGTGGTAAAGAAACTCAACCGAAATGGGTAGTTACTTGGAAGAAGTGAGGAAGAAAGAGGTGAGATAGTTACTTGATAGCGTTGTGTTACTATCTTATCCTAACAGTTATCAAATGACAAATAAAAGAGAATTTAATCTTTGTTTGGTACATAGAAAATACTTTTGTAACAGAATTTTAATTTGTGACACACCTAAAATAGGTTAGTCCCTTTATGATATAGAATGGATACTTTCGACTGGTAGGTTCTAGATACTTTTGACTAGTTGGTTCCCAACTCCTAAGAAGAAAGAAAGCACATACCATGAGTCATCTTCTTCATGTGTTTTTTTCAATAACTCGAGATGTTTAATTTAGTTTATGTGTATCTTGATTTAAAATTTTCGTACATCTCAAAAACTTCTTGATGTATCAATCTCATCGTCTATTAATAAAAAACCCATTAAAAGTTGAGATAATCTAAGAAATTTACGAACTTGATACTTTTTACATTTATATCTCACTCTATCACTGATGCTTAGAAAAAGGAGAGCCTGCTATGCAGCTCTCTCTGTTTAGGGCTGTGTAGCATCGTTTTGATGTAAAAATACTGTCCAAATATTGTTCTAACTGTTTGAATAATATTTTGTACGCAAAAACAACATTGTTTTGGTGCAAAGCAAAACCCCAAGTGCTTATGCTTAATCATCAATGTTTCATAATATTTGTCCACTTGACACGTTTGTCTATTTACTGTATATGTTTTGAGTTTTAAACTCAAATATCAAAGTCACAATGGGTGACTAATGGATAATGTTGAATAGTTGCAACGTTGAAAGTGTATTCATTTTTTTCTTTTTAAATAGTTTTTTTTAAGAAAAAATAAATTAAAATTATAGAACAGATGCAGTATGGAACAAAAATACTAAATTTGACAGGGAAAAAGGCTTGTTTTTATTATATTTAGCGTTGTCATATCTGAATTTTTTTTTTTTCAATTTCGGTCTATAATTCTATCCTTATCTGATTCTTCACCCAAAACAATTGAGGAAAGCTATACAAAAAATCACAAAAAAATAATATGTATTGTCTTTAACAATTAAAAACAATTTAGTTCAAACTTAATGAAAATCTTACAGATAAAGGCGGACCAGTTAAAATATTGCAATAGGTGAAAGGGATCCAAAAAAATACGTATTTTCATGTTTATAAGATAAAACAAAAAGATTGATAAATAAAAGTGCTAATGCTACATTCGGTTCATAAATGGTTAAAGCTTCAATAAAAGCCAAAGTAAGCAGTAAAGTATTTTGTATTTCTGCCTCGAACTGCCTCGTAACACCTTCAATAACTTGGTCTGTGACAATCATTTGACCAACTCAATTCCAATAGAAGCAAGGCCTCCTGTCAATCGAGTAGCAATAATAAAAATCAATGAATTCATGAGAAGTTCCTTGTACTAAAACGAAGAAATGATTAATAATACGATCAACCAATAAATGATGATGGAATTATTCCATCAGTCAAATTCATCCTAACTAGGAATTCAAATTAAAAATGTTATAGCATAATTATTTCGATAACTTCTATCCACAAAATCTTTGTGAATCCTTATGACATTTGTTCTTTATTTTTTTTTTCGTTCTTTAAATTTTTATTGATTTTGTCTGTTTATTCATTTAACTCGGCATTACAAAAGAAACGAAGTATTTCTATTGAAAGCCCACACAAAAGAAACAAATCATAATGAATGAAAGCCATCCCTGATGAGATTTTATATCTTACTTTGAAAATTGTGATAGACCCCAACATGGGAACAGATCCTTCAAAGCCCATAATCCACTCACCTACAATGGCGTTGCCCACTACATGATACTTAGCCCGTTCCCCTTTGACTACTTTAAGCGGGTCGAGCCACGAAAACCCATAACCACATGCCTAAACGCTAGCTATAACATCTGAAATCCCGACAGCACTATCTGTTAAAGGCTTCATCTCGTCCTCAATTCAACGTGACAAGTGACAAACAGTCCAAGGCCCCGAAGAATCCCCACTTTCTCTTCAAGTTCACATTTTCCTTTCCTTTCTCCAATTTCCCGGGAAAATATAAGTCCTCATCCCTCTCAGATGACACCAATCTCCACCACCAGAACACAGTCCACCCCACTTATCTTATCATCTGAGGAAGACCCATAATGCAATCATCCATTGCACTCTCAATTCCGGCTACCTTCAGTCTCCCTCTAAATTCCCGCCTTTTGGGGACAAAACCCCGTATTTTCCCGCCCAAAACCCAGATTTTTGTTGGAGGAGGTAACTGCCATTGTGGACCAAGCATGGCTTCCTCTATTGGAGGGTTTAGGGTTACTTCACAAATGGGTGTCGGCGGGGGTAGTGATGAAAGTGGGTTTTGTACTTTGATGGAGTACGTGGGAAAGGGAGGGAAAGATGTGGGTGACGACTTGGTCGTTCTGTTTGCTCATTTGCAGTACGCTGCCAAGAAAATTGCAGCCCTTGTGGCTTCTCCTTTCAACTGTAGTCTAGGGAAACAAGCCGGTACTGTTGATAGTGGTGGTAGCAGCGGTGGGTCGGATAGAGATGCCCCTAAGCCGCTTGACATCGTCTCAGTTTGTTTTCTACTACCTACTTTGTGAATTGTGGTTTACTGCTATCCAAAACATGTGTCAGTGTGTGGATGTATATGTGTATGTAAGAAGCATATTGTAATCGAAGAACCGTGTAGGATCACACATTTATTTGTGCTCCTTATTCACCTATCGAAGGTCCTTGTAAGTGGTGGAAGGAAATATGGAATTTGTAGGTTGCCTTGTTGGGTATGTATGAATGTTATGGTCAGAGGAGGTAAATGGATTGAGGGTTGGTGAATGAGTTGAGGGTTTGACCAGGTTACTTCACTGCTTAAAATTGAGGAATTGCATTACTGTCCGATGTCTAGAAATTTTTGCATTCCTGAATTCTGAATTGTAATTGACTACTCATCATGTTAGTGAGACAACAATGCACACTAATCTGATTTCCACCCTGCTTGCCCTGTGTGGGAGTGTGTACCAATGAGGCTTTTGTCACTTGACTCACTTTCCTTTAATGTGCTTTCCTTTAGTGTGCTCTCTCTACAACCTTTCTATTACTGCCTTCCAATACCTCTAGGTACTCTCCCTTTCAAAGAATGGATTGGATTGAGATTTTTTTGTGGTAAAATTGATTTCTATTGGACTTATCTGACTGGTACAAGTTTCTTCTGCAGAATGAAATTATTCTGTCTTCTTTGAGAAACTCTGGTAAAGTTGCAGTAATGGCTTCAGAAGAAGATGATATGCCAATTTGGTTAACTGATGATGGCCCATTCGTGGTGGTCACAGATCCTCTAGATGGTTCCCGGAATATAGACGCCTCCATTCCCACTGGAACTATTTTTGGAATTTACAACCGACTTGTAGAAATAGATCATCTGCCTGTCATGGAGAAAGCGTCACTTAATTCACTCCAGAGTGGCACCAGGCTTGTAGCTGCCGGCTATGTTCTCTACTCATCTGCCACTATTCTCTGCACCAGCTTTGGTTCAGGAACGCATGCATTCACACTGGACCATTCGACAGGAGATTTCATTCTCACACATCCAAGCATTAAAATTCCTCCTCAAGGTAATATGATCAAGTGTTAACGCGTTAATGAAATAACATTTCCAGAGATCCTGGGAACTTAAATGAGAATGAACTTATGACAAAAGTAACTCCCTAGTTAACCTTTCTATGTGCAAACTTTAGATGGAATATTAGATAGATAATTAATTGTACGAAATGAGGTAAATTAACGTAAATCTTGGTCTGGAATCAAAGAAAGATATAGATGAGTAACTCGAAAAAAAGAAATAATTGCTCAGATTGGACCTTCTCTTCTCTGTAGATTGATTTGATTGGAAGAATTTTATTTGACTGATATCTACGCTGGTTTTAATTAGTGGGTTTCACTTCCTTAGAGACCTATATGCAGATGTCTCCAATTCCCTTATGGACTAGAATGATACTTATATTCATTGACATCAAGGCTTTGACCTATAAGAGAAAATCTGACCTTATAATGATTCAATGATTATACGCATTAGTATTTTATTATCTGGTGGCAGTCCATGAAAAAGTAGTATTTTGTGAAGTCTCTTTTAAATCTTTTTAATCTTATTTATGTTGGATTTGTTGATTTGTCAGGACAAATCTATTCTGTAAATGATGCACGCTATTTTGACTGGCCTGATGGTTTAAGGCGGTATATTGACACCGTGAGACAAGGCAAAGGTAGGTACCCTAAGAAGTACTCAGCACGTTACATATGTTCTCTTGTTGCTGATTTCCATCGGACTCTCATGTATGGTGGAGTGGCAATGAATCCAAGGGACCATCTTCGTCTTGTTTATGAAGCAAACCCTCTTAGTTTTCTTGTAGAACAGGCTGGGGGTAGGGGTTCTGACGGTAAAAGTAGAATCTTATCACTTCAGCCAGTCAAGCTGCATCAAAGGCTTCCGTTGTTTTTGGGGAGTTTGCAGGATATGCAAGAATTAGAGAGCTATGGAGATGTTCAACAGAAAGTAAATCCTGGGTATGAAGTCTAATTTTTGGTGATATTTGGAGGTATGATATTGCAGCCTCGCAAGTACACTGTGAATGAGACACACAGATGGGCATGTGATGTAATTGCTCCCTTCTTTTCCTCAACTTCGAGGGAACCAAACGGAGTGACATTTTTGGGCATAAAATGGCAGATGTCAAAGTGGAATATTGTCGTCCTTCTTTCTGTTGGTCTTGGTTTTCTATGTTTCAACTGTAAAGATTACGTCCTCTGTGTGTATTATGTGTGTCTCCTGTATTAAAGTGTTACATCAGTGCTAAATCCTGTATGACAATGTACCACTGCTAAGTGCAAAGAGTCTACATGCAGATTTTGTATACACCTTGTTATTCTGTGAATCCTGTCTGGGAATGCTTCAGCTGCTAACATATTGCTAGTTATTTGAATAAAATGGATTCGCAGGCTGTGATTAAACCTTGTTCAGAAACCAGCGATTTTCATCTGATTGAATGCAGTCATTTGAATCATGTCATGGGCTTGGCATTTTTCCAGGTGTGATGCTTAGTCAAAAACCAAAATAACAGTTATAGCTTTCTTCAGTCATGGAAAGAGAGCAGGCAAGAAGAAAGCAACACAAAGTGAAGAGTTAAATCATTCATACGTGCAGGAGTTATAAGTGGGTCATTATTTGTTAACAGGATGCATCCATTGTGTCAGTGGCAGTGGAGCTTGTCGATTCGGTAGGAAACAATTGTCACCCTAGTGATTTTCACAACAATTAGAAGGAGTGCTTTTATGGACTCTCGAGTTCCTCAAAGATAACAGGGATGTAGATTTTTGTCTGCTGCAGGGTGGAAAGCCTTTTCAGTTTATCCACAGATAACTGTTTTTCATATATGCTGATATATGCAAAAGTTGTGGCACAGGATTCTTCTTGGTGTCAGCCACTCTGATTTACTTCTTGCAGAGGTGTTCTTGCTTTTGAAATGCATGCTTGATTTGAAATTACCAGGTTCGCTCATTTCCTCTGATACTCGTACCCCGTTTTATCTTTTTATCTATTCCGTGCACCATCTTCTTTCACCTACCTGATTTCCAAATGCATGATCTAGGTGGGTTGTCATAGCTGTTGAAACTTGGAAGCAACTTTTGCGCTTTCCTTGTAAACCTGATTAATGTCCATTCTTCCAAGACTCTGTGCTTCTCTTTTGTTTATGTAACTTTCTTGCCCCCAATATAATCGAACTGTTGCATCTTCGTCATCTTAATCAAGGTTAGTCTATAGACTTTCGATGCTTTTCACCAGTCCATCATATGGCTCATTTTTCTATCAGTGGGTATTTGAAGGTCTTTTTTCTTGAACTTGCCTAACTACTCAAAAAATCTTTTCAAGTGATTTCTCATGCAGATCCTGGTTTTAGATAACACTTCGTGTTCCAGCAGCCTTCACTCATAGTGGTTCTTCCTCTTGCTCTACCATCACCGCTGTCATGGACTTAGCAACCACATCTCTATCAAAAGGGGCCATCTTCATACCGTGGGACCTCATATCCAACTCCCTTTTCCATCAAAATTTTTCGCGTACAGACCTTGGTGCAATGCCATAGACATCAGAATTTGCACGTCCAAAACCAAGAGACTCAATAATGGACCCCCACTCAGAATGAAACAGGTATCCTCCAATGGCAGGGTGAGCTATAACTCCATCTGCGGAGCCCACCCCAGACTAACCACACCCATATGAGATGTCCGAGTTGAAAACTTAGGTAGCAGTAAGTTCAATCCATCTGTTCCTTCTGGTTTCTATAGAATCCATATAAAAGGAAGCTCTGAAATCTCAAGCCCATGTGCCGACTCATGGATTTGATAAATCAGCATCTTGTATTCACTCCCCTATTCTGCCAAAACCACGGACTTAGGGTTTCTGTTGTCCAACCATTTGAATGTAGCTTACCATTGTGTTTGTGAGTTAAAAGCACTGCTAGTTCTGTTCTGTGCCAAATTTGGTGGTGGGAGTAGACCAATAGGTAAAACTGGTCTCTGGTAGAGTTCTTCCAAAAGATCCAGCTATTCTCCCTACTCTTTACAAATTCAGATTGTGAAAAATCCAGATCCTTCCACAGTTGTCGCTACTCTTTGACCACTTGATATAAGTGACTTATCTGGAAAATGTAAATTTTGAAACACTTTCGGCACATAATCTGGATGGTGGGAAACAAGAAAAGGCAAAGTAATCCAATCTGGCGCAACTGTGAAATGTTCTGCTGTTGTTCGTCTGACGGGGAATTTCATTCTTCTGGTGGTGCCAAGTACACTAATGTTGCAGCTGTGTAAGCACTAAAGAAGGCAGAACCAATTCCAAGCTCGGCAGCAATTACAGGGATCCTACTGGGGACAAAGTCGAAGAGTATGAAATCTGCTGCGTACTCGAGTAAGAGTTCTTCAAATGGTGTCTGTAATTGATCATATGCCTTCTTTTAGGTAGTGAATTTGGTCTGTTTGAAGGTCACTAGTGGCTTCGTAGTATTGTGATAAGCCATCAATCGATGGCAGTCTGATCTCTACCATCTTTATATTGTTTGTATGTTTTTTGGAGTGGAAATGGGTGGTATGAGGATACCCTTTTCTGCTAATCTCTTGAGGGGATCCAGAAATTGTAGCATATGACCAAATGCTAACCAGGGAAACATAGTCACATGATATTGCTCAGAAGCCATTGATTGATTCGTAGAAAAACAAGATGAATATGGTGAGGATTGAGTTCTTTTTCATTTGAGTCCTCTTAAAGAAGCATTGAGTTTGCCATGTAATTAGTTGGCATGGCATGAAAGCTATTTCTGAGCTTCACCAATTGTAAGATATCCAATTCCATTTGCTCGTCAGCGAAGCATGTGGGATACATCAATTTATTTTGTGATAAATACCGCTAGTTCATTTGATAGATGGTTCAATCTCGATTTTTTTTAAGTACTATGATGAGTTTGATTCTCAATATTGATATTTTAGAAATCGAACCATTCTTAAAATAGTTGTATAAGTGTGTGATTTTCATTCGCTTGTTTTTTGAACTAAACAATTTTAACCTTGTATTTAAATGTTCAAATTATTCTGACTTCATTCACTTTTTCATTTATATCGATAGATTAGAAACAAAAAGGTAAAAGATTTAGCTTTTTGGAGTCCACATTCAATCTTTAGATAACACTTTGACTGATTTCAATTGTTCAAAAATATTTTTAATGATTCATATTTGTTAAATAATTTTTAACCGAAAGAATCTTTAACAAATTTAAATCATTAGGCGATGGATGCTTGAGATTAGGTTATCTTTTACCATTGAAGCATAGAGATTAGAGAAGTCGGTTTCATACATAAAAGCATGAGTTTGTTTTGAAGAGATAATAAACATAAATATTTTTTATTTTTTTCTTTATTTAAAATTTTTTTTGCAATTTTTTGTCGTGTTAATTTTTTATGAAGTATTTGTTCGTCTTGACAAGAAATTTTTAAGAAGTAAGAAAATATAAATTAAATTTAAAAAAGAAAAAAAATTAAAAAATCAGTTTGTTTTAGATTATTTTTTAATTTTGAACATAATTTTGTGAATATAAAAAATTTAGGCCAAACCGGGATGCTTCGCGGTCAGCGGTTTGATGCGGTTCTTCACAAAGCGTATGAACGCGCGTTACGCACTCAAAGGTCACTCACCCGGCGCGTTTTAGCGCGGAAAGCGCACTGTCTCTTCCCTCCTATCCGCAATGACACAAATATGTAGAGGGAGAAACTGGAAAATGAGTTTGAAACTGTGAGTGGACGGTTCCTTCAATCCTCCTTCTTTCCACCAGCAAAACGTTCTATCCAGCCAGTAACCGCAATGCTAGAACCCAACAACACTCCCTACGAAGCCGTCAACGGTGCCTTTTCCAAGCGTTCCAAGCCTCCGCCGCCGCCGGTCACCGTGCCACACGGGCATGTCCTTTTCCGCCTCCTCTGCCACTCGTCTAGAATCGGCGGCGTCATCGGCAAGTCTGGGTCAATCATCAAGCAACTCCAGCACGATACGGCCGCCAGGATCCGAGTCGAGGAGTCGCCGCACGGCGCCGCCGACGAGAAAGTCGTCGTCGTCGTCGCTTCGAGCTTCGTGAACAGAAGAATCGCGTTGGAAAAGGGGGATGAGGAGATTGAGGTGTCTTCAGCGCAAGAGGCTTTGGTTAGAGTTTTTGAGAGGATCATTGACGTGGCGGCGGAGATGGACGGCGGCGCGTCGGTGGCGGTTGGTGGAGTGGTATTGTGTAGATTAGTGGCGGAGAATGGTCAGGCTGGGGCAGTGATTGGAAAAGGAGGGAAGGTTGTTGAGAAGATTAGGAAGAAAACGGGGTGTAAAATTAGGGTTTTGGGGTCGGACAAGTCACCTCGTAGTGATGAAATCGTAGAGGTATGTGTTGTTATTGTTGATATTGAATGTGGTACTGATTAAAAGGCTTGTTTTGTAAGTATTCTGAATTCTTCCTGTTTTCACTTAGGATGTCTATGTTTCAATTAATGTCCCAAATCACATTTTCCTATACTGTATGCAAATGCTCATGTGATATTGCAGTTTTTGTTGTTGAGATTATTCATAAATGGCAAGGAGGTTGACATTTCATTCTGACATTTAGCGGGAGAAGTAAAAAGAAATTGATGCTAGCAGCAATCCCTAATGTAAAACAGCAATTCCAACCCCATTATGTTTTTCCTTTTCCGTTGTTTGGCCAGACAAGCCCCTAGTTTGCAGTGGTTGCATTTCCTTTTAGAAGTTGATACCCAAAAAGGATTGCCAGTAGGGCCCTATTTAGCAATTCTGTGGGAGCAGATAATCAGAAAAAGAATTATTTGTGCTTGGCTCTTGGAAGTCTGTAGAACTGATGGAAGTGACAATATCTACTGCCAGTTGATTTTCGTATTATATTTAGATAAACAATCTTGATTGTCGTATGGACATATACTATTGTTGTGGCAGATTGAGGGTGGTATTTTAGCTGTTAAGAAGGCTCTGCTTGCTGTCTCCCGCTGCCTTCAAGGTGGCCCACAGGTTGATAGAGTAAAGACGTCCGGGAGCCGACCTGTTGTCGTAATTCCCCAAGAGTCCTTACAGGATCTGCCTGTGGATCTTCCTCCTCAGCGGACTTCAGCGCTTCCATCTATGCCAGCTGGCTCTTTTACTCATGCCTCAGGAGGTCGCCCTTTGTTGAGAGAGTCTGAGAGAGCTCCCACCCCGGAGTTAAAAACTCAACTGCAAGAAGTGGTTTTTAGGCTTCTCTGCTCTGCTGATAGGGTAGGCAGCATAATTGGAAAGGGCGGTATAATTGTCAGGGCTCTGCAAAATGAAACGGGTGCTTCTATAATTGTTGGAGCTCCCGTAGCTGATTGTGATGAGAGACTTATTACTGTTACTGCAATGGAGGTCTGCTGTGCTGCTTTTAGTTTGCAGTGGTTTTCCTTGTGTTGATAAGTAGCAAATGAGTTTATAATTATTATTTTTTGGTTTTGTTTTCTGTTCTATAGAACCCCGAATCAAGATATTCCCCTGCACAAAAAGCAGTAGTTCTTGTTTTCAGCAGGTATATAGAGGCTGGTGCTGAAAAAGGACTAGATGTAGGCTCACGCAAGGGATCACCTGTTTCTGCACGTCTTGTAGTTCCATCAAATCAAGTAGGCTGTTTGTTGGGGAAAGGAGGCACAGTTGTGTCAGGGATGAGGAAGACAACTGGTGCTTTCATACGGATTATTGGGAATGACCAAGCCCCAAAATGTGCATCAAAAAATGACGACATAGTACAGGTCTGTTGCTTTGGCTTGGATAGCAATGCTGCATCAATCGCCTTTTTTCATCATTGATTCAAATTACCACTTGTTTTGCAAATTATTGTGCAAAATTTGCAACATGGTTCAGAATCTTATCTCATTGTCTAAGAAATACCCTGATTCGTAGTGCATTTTGAAGAGAGAAAAAAAAGGTACTACGAACGTGGATAATGAAAACTAGTGTCAGGGGCGGAGCTAGGAAAAAAAATTGGGGGTGGCAAAATTTAAACATGTATATGTTCTACGTTAACCGTCCAAAACACCAAAAAAATTTTAAACTAGTCTAGTGTGTCTTCTTCTGCTGTTGTTTGTGAGATTTCCATGCTTCCAAAATACTTATCTTAAAACAGTTGGAATGGGGCCTCAGCATCGGGTGATGCTACCGCACTTTTGATCCGAGAGTTGCATACCTATATCCATTTTTTGGTCCTGCCATTTGTTCACGATTATGACTTTACCCTTTGTTTTATTTCATATTCAGCATCATTACTTCCGAAGAGTTTGTACCTAAAGAAAGTTGAACTGTGGTCACACTATGTAATTTTTTGTGGTTCATAGACGGTAGAAGTTACGGATTCTGCCCCCAGAATGGGATTTATTTGCATTATCCTGGCAGTCTATTTTATCTACGGGCTAGGGCTGTGAAAAGATCAACTGTTTCTAACCTTGTCTTGTGCTCTGTAATTTGATGTAAATTTGGGTTCTGCTATAAGTTTTGCGAAGCTTAGGATCACCTGACCTCAAATCATTTGTAGACGGGCATCATGGTGACATTGTCAGGAGTGGCTGTCCAGTCCCACTATGGACATAATTGATCATTGTGATGAAATTTGTTATTGACTACTGAAAAAGAAAGAGAAAATGAATAAAGAAATATCTTTTGACTTGGTAGTGACTAGTGAATTATTGAAGTAAGGGGCTGCTAAGCTGGAGAGTGCGTGTCTGAATCTCATGAAAGCCACTTTATGCATATTATGTTTAGGCTACATATGGATTGAGCCTGCCCATACCCATTATTTTATGATGCAATCATTTTGGCCTGCCACACAGATTTCTTAAAGGTTCGTTGATATCTGAAATATGATGTGTGTGACACCTGTCATAATTATGCACGTGATGTTTGGGTAAATTCTTTTTGGATTTAGTTATCAATTATAGAACTTGTTTTTCCCAGATAACAAAAATCATTTTTTGTTGAATAAGGAATTCGTTCCATCAAGGATGGTTTGCATAATTGATGCAGGTTGTCAAATATATACTGAAGGAATTTTTTTTCTCTCTTCGGTTGACAGATTACAGGCGCGTTTGTCAATGTACAAGATGCTTTATCGAATGTGACTAGTAGACTGCGAGATAACCTCTTTTCCAGCAGAATACCAAATGTTGCTGGGACTAGGAGCAGTACCTCTGTGATAACCGAGTCAAGTCCATTTGGAAGAACAAGGGATCCTTCCTCCAGTGCATCTGTTGTCTCTCATAATCTCGATAGGCAATCTATAACATACAGTATGGATCAGCTTGGACTATCCCACCATAATGATCGTCCTCCATCGCCAAGTTTGTGGGTATCACAGGTAATTTTTTCTTCTTCTGCTATTCCATCCTCATTATTCAGGTTCTCAAAAGACGTAAGATTTAGCATTTTGTTTAATATAAATGGCAGACAGTAGCTGAAATGAACCCAAGCAGCATAGTGGATGTTGGCAAAGGACAGAATTCTATCAAAGGTGGCATTGAAGTTGGCAGGTTTGCATCACAAGCAGCTGTATAAACACCCACTATAACAGATGGCATTGATCTTTGAATAATGAGAATGTAAACATGTTATAAATGGACTGCAAGGATGATTTATGTCTTCTTCAACCATAGGATTATGAGATTGTGGCGAATCAACAGCTGTAGCCACTTTATATTGAAGGACAGGGGACAATATTAACCAGTACGTCGGTCTACAGGTCTCAGAAAACATAATAGCTGTAGCCACATAATGAACCATTTTTAACACCATGGTCTAAGGGCTCTGTGAACTACATATTCTCAACCTCACAATAGACATTAGACTGTATGGGCCCGTTTGTTGGTTGGATTTGTCAAATCATTCAAGGCTCATTTCTGGCATTTGGATGCAACAATTGGTGTAGGAGGAGAACCAATTCTAGAAAACGTTGGATAACCACTGCCTAGGGGATGTGGTGTTCCTAACCTCCTCACTCTTACTCCGGCATGATACTGATCCTATGCGATCATGTATCCCTTGGGATGTTATCCCTCTCAATCAAACATGGCTTATAGAATTGAAAGTGGGAATCCTTATTGACACCACTTGCACAGATATTCTTGAGAGTATAGTTGCTGGGTTAATGTCAGAAACTTGTTTCTCTGGAATCATGGTTTTGTAGCCCAGTAAAAGTTCTTGAAAATTGGACAAAACCTTTTGAGGTTCAATTGGGAAAGGGTGGAAACATTGTGAGCGTAGTTCACAAGCTATCTCAGAGGTCCAAGATACTGCTGAGTGCTGATTCTTCTTCGGCAATCGTAGTAGAACTGTGACAAACATAGGTCCATTTCTCCTTCATCGCATGTTGCTGAGCCATTTTCCTTGGAATGACATTTATTACTCTTTTATTATCAAGATTTGCATGTTTCATTAAAGTAATCCTAGAATTTTGTTTCCACTCAGTTTCGTGTTGTGTTTCTCATCCAGTGTTCCAATTCTGTTTGACATGGTATTTCTTGAGCTCTTTTGTCTTGAATAACTTGGACCAGTTACTTGCCCATTTGATGAACTGATTTTACATGCGCATGTTACTCATGATGCAAAACTGATATCAATCATCACATACCCGTACATAATTTGTTTCCAAACTAATAGATGCTCTCCTTGCACGTCGAATGCGTAATCTGATGCCATTTGCTAAAAGTTACAGTTAATCACCTACATTAAAATTTTCAAGTCGCTGGGAATGCGGATGAAGCAAAAGTTATCTGTTTACTTGCTTTTGTTGATTAAACTCTGACTTCTTTTTTTTTTCAGTGGAGGCAGATCTGCTATTGTGAGAAGTACAACAGTGGAGATCGTAGTTCCTGAAAATGTCATTGGTTCTGTTTATGGGGAGAATGGCAGCAATCTGGCTCAACTTAGACAGGTGTTGCATGCCTCTTTTTGCATAAACTCGTTTTCCCTCACTAAGGCTCCCGTGAGTCTGCAACTTTGACATGGTCAGTACGCATTGAACTATGTTAGGTGGAATGCGGGTCGTTCTAGTACAAGGAAGTTTGCCACTGCTCTAAATTAGGTTTCAACGTGCTTTTAGTAATCATCCATCCAACAAATAACCGTAATAATTTACTAATTTTAAAATCAACCATGTACAAGCATAATTCTAGAATCATTATGGCCTTTCCTACTCCCGAGATTTCCCTCTATTATTTTATTTGATTTTTGCCATTGAGGAAAACATTGCTATTTGATTGCTAACAAAAGTCTAACAAGCTACTAACTTTTGGAGTGTGCATGCAATAGGTGAATCCTTTGTGTTGCAGCTTTTCTAGCAACACTGGGCATGAGCATTGTTTTAGAACTTGAGAACCAAAACAGTCTTCAATTTGATTTAATGCTGAAAGGGCTGTGGTGCGCACACACACTCATGTAGACCTGCCCATGGGTGCTTCTGAAGCATGCTCGATCGTCATTTTGATGTTTCTTTTTCCTGTCATTTTTCCTTGCTTCTTCTTTTCCCAGTTTTAAAAATCAATGGTTGCTGTTGAGTTCAGTTACTTGATTACTTATCCAACTTTAAAATTCACCCTAAATGGATCCTCTGGTTTCTTGGAAACAGATTTCTGGGGCAAAAGTTGTGGTGCATGAACCTCATCCTGGAACGCTCGACAGGATGGTCATTATATCTGGGACCCCTGATGAAACCCATGCAGCTCAGAGCCTCCTCCAAGCATTCATTCTTACCGGTTCATCATGACAAGATCATCCTTCTCTTGTAATCATGGTCCTTGTAATATGTATATTCTCTTAGAGTTTTTGTACACGAATTCTCATATATTTTTGTCTAATCTTAACTTTTTGAACCCCAAGTTTTTGGACGTTAAAAATTGCTCTGTATGCAACACCATTTTTTGAAGCATTCCAGCCTCATTTTGGAGCATGGGTGTTTTCATATGTTACTCAGAGAAATCATATACGACCATATGAATATTTTCAGTGCCTTGCGTTTGGTAGCAGATTTTCTAAAAAATCCGTGAATCCAAATGTTTCGAGCTGCATAAGAAATTCATGTGAGATTCCAAGTTTTCACATAACTAAATACATAGTATAAGCGTGGCTCTTGAGAAGATGAATATTGTTAAAGTAGTGTACCCTCAGAAATAAGGAACGTGCTTGGAATGGATTGAAATATTTATGTTCTCTAGAATTATTTGAAGTCTCCAAACATCTAGCAATTTTCCAATTTCACAAGCACTTTTCCAACTTCACAAGTTCCAGTCACTTAAATTGTCAACAGCAGATAAATGTGTAACAATCATGCAGGAGAAAACTTGATATATTGACATCAGATATAAGCATTTCTGTAATCGAGCAACGTGAAATTTGTTACAAAGTTCATATAATTCACCGAATACTAGCAGTGAAATTATCGATAACTGAATAAACCACAATGGTACATACCTGGTGGCATATCCATTGCCTTTATCCCCAACTTAACTGGTAAAACAAACACTCAGTGACCAAATACAATATCCACAAACTTATGTATGAGTTTCATTAGAGAACCATATTTCACGAAATCAAATACATAGGCTCTTAATTCTTTGCAGCTGCACAGGCGGCTGTTGCTGCTGCTTCTACTGCTACTGGTGGCAGTGGCGGTGGTTTGAGGATAATTTCAACATTATCGTGAACTCCTTGTAGTAGCAGTTCACCATCATATGTCAAGAACTTGCGTTTTTTCGCTGCCCTTAGTGTCCCTACCAATGCTTCAAAAATGTTGGCACACCTATCATCATTGAACAACACGCCGAATGTGACCTACAAAGTTAGGCCGCAATTTTTCAGTTAAAGAAGAATTGAGCTATGCTTGAGTCTCTACTGAAATCACCAACAAAAAAATTCAGTGGCCCAGAAAAAGAGCTATGGATGAACGCTTCAAATGTCGAGTGAAAAACTTACGATGAAAATGATAAACTGGGAAAAATGGCTTCCAGTTCACACAACCAGAAACTTCCCAGCCAGGCCTTCCAGTTTATGATCGAACAAAAAGCTCACAGAGCTTATCTTCAGACTTTTTCTACACTTTGCTAGCTCTACTTAGAATCCAACTAAGGTTCGTACAGTTTCCTAACGCTCTGAAAACTTTTCACATGCCTATGGCAAACCAGAAATTCTGAATTAGCGAACGCGTCTCCAAAATGCACTCTATTCAGGATTCCACAGATTGAACCGTTAATGCATAAGAAGTTCCTTCAACTCTTTAGCAACAAAGCAACACCAGATTTCAGTCCCAGACTCCTTAAACCCAAAACAGTTTTGTTCAATCACATGACAAGCGGGTGAAGTTCACCCGTCTCTCTAGTCGATTAAAACAATACCTTGGGTCTGATTAAAGAAGTGAATCTAACGTTCGAACGAATCTAAGATGAACTGAAGTTCACCCACCAGCCACCTGAAAGCGAGGTGAACAGAATCAGACTCGCTTAAAGCTGCTCCCATATACTATAATCTTCATTTTACTAGGATCAGATCAGCATAAGAAATTACAGGGAGCAACACACGTAGGTTTCCAACCACACGCCTTCTTCCAAAGGAAAGAATGCATTTTCAACTAGCACAAATTGCAAGTCTCTCCCACAGGCAATAGAGGAACTACACGAGTCAAGTAAGAGCATAACAGAAGGAAGTTCTCAGATCAAGAGCCCTGCTAGTGGACGATGAGATTGGTCTCATAGATTAATCAAGGTGCGTGTAAACTGAAAAATGTGCGTATAAACTGACATAGACACTCTTACGTAATCGAAAAAGCACCTTAAGCATGCTGTAATGTATATAAAGATACACACGAGAATGACACAATTACACGATAATCAGGAAGAAAATGTTTTTACTCACATACGTACATATGAGTGTGAATCTAATTATGTTAAAAAAATACGTACAGACCTTCATTACCAGATAATGATCACTAATCCATCGTTGATACGCCCTAATTGAGCGAGAACAATTCCAATACGTTTACCCAGTATTTCAGATCTATGCTGTTGAACCCCTGGACGGTTATCGTTTCATAATAGAATCCGCTATACATTTACGAGGAAGAGCAGAAAAGAAGAAGGCATATATAGATCGGTGAGTCGAGAAAATCGATGTTATGTACAATGTGTGTTTTACGGGACGATGGATTGTGAAATGTACCTTGTAAGAGCCATCGTCTTGGACCTTGCCCAGTCGTTTGATTTCTTCCTTGAGCTTCTCAACTTCTTCTTCAACGTTCATTGTCTCAGATTTGTCCGATCTCTCTTTCCCTGCTAACTATATTTTCTACCGTTTTCTTTTGCAGATTTTCCCGGAAAACGGAGGGAATGGTCCGAATGGAAATAAACGACTTATCCTTAAGACGTGCCTGTCTCACAAGCCCATAGGAAGAGCTACTATTTGCACGCACTTTTTTATCTCAGTACACCCAAATTACATGTAAGTTTTTCTCCTATCAAAATTTTCAAGGCGGACACAAAAAATTTACTACCTCGTTACACTCCAAATTTTTCAGCACACTGCCCACCTCCCACCTTAATATGGAGCGGGTGACAATAACGACGGTCGTACCTGCGAGAAAATTTTTTTTTATAAAATATATATGCTCGTCCCTATTAAATATTTTTGTATGTATTTTTTTTGGTTTCGAATACATATTTGTCCCTGCGTAGTGAAATTTTTGACTCGGTCTCTAATAATTGGGTTGCAACGGATAACGTCCTTGCTCGACGTCACTAGTTAAAAGTATCTTTCTCTTGATTTTGTTTGTCTTCATCTTATCATTTTCTACTCTCAACAAAATTCTCGAAGTTAAATGCATATTTTATTTTTCTATAATTAAATAATAAACAAAATGTCTAAAAATAACGTTTTTTCTCAAGTACCTTTTCTGCATAATCTCTTTGAAATCAAATAGTTGATATGATTTTGAGTAAGCCATAAGAAACTAGGTGATCGCGGTTGTATGGGCACTTGTTTAATTTAGAATAAATAATTTTTTTGTATATCTGTAGCAATATGAAATTAAAGCTAATATATTTTTGTTGTATTTGAAACTTAAATTTGACACAACATCACTTTGTTGAATTTGGGATCTCAGTAGTGCACCAAATACACAATTGGGTTGTCGTGTACATTGTGAAAACCTTCTAGAGATCATCATTCGATTTGAACCTCTTATTTTATGGAGTGCATAAATAATATTATTGGTATAAAATATTAAATTAATCGTAATTATAACCTCAACCGAAATTTACAATTGTCCTTTATTTTCTAAATTATAGTAAAAAATCATTATTGGAATTATATATATTTTTATATTAGATCAATCTAATTTTTTATTAAAAAAATATATTCAATAAACTTTAAGATTCTGCCGAATGTGTAGATGGCAATGAATTAAAATGGCTTAGTCTGAATTCATAAGGGGTGTACCGTGTACCGAGAATATGTCCCCTGAGATAAAAAGAGCGCGCGTTTAGCCACCCAACAGTCTTCCCCACCAAAACCCCCACTTCCCTCTTTGACTCTCTCTGCTCTCAGCAAACAAATCTCTCTCTCTCTCTCTCTCTCTCTCTCTCTCTATACACACACACACACACACACTTAACCGGTTTTCCCTTCAGAGTTCATTTGAGGAGACGAGCATCCAAATTACCAAGCTCAAACTTTTGGGTTTCTTTTTACCCCACGAGTCCAAAGCTCTGTGAGTCTTATGTTCGCACTTTCTTTGAAATTTGAGTATAATTGTAGAGAATTATTGTATAAAAGATATATGACGTTGCTGTATCGTATGATCAGATTCGTCTCTATCTGAGCTGCAAATACTCTAGAGATGCCGGACATAAATCGGCAAGAACCAATGTATGGAGGCGAGGCTGTGAATTCCCAGCAGCAGCAGGGGAGCGTGATGGAAGAAGACAACGTGGCGGGTGGTGGGGAGTCGATAGACAATCCTCGGATCCGATTCGAATCCCAAGCGCTTCACGACGGTGCCGGCAGCGGCGGCTGCGATGCGGTGCTGAATGGCGGCGTCGATGGTGCTCATTCCCTTACTTTGTGCGTTTCTGGGTCTGAAATTTCGCCGGTAGGAGGTGTGGCGGACCAGCTAACACTGTCGTTTCAGGGCGAGGTTTATGTCTTTGATGCTGTTTCGCCTGAAAAGGTAAGATTTTCACGCAGTGGATTTTGATCAATTTCGTGGGCTATAATTGCTAGACAATGACCTTTCTGTTGCTACCACATTAGAGATTGTATCTTGCATCGGATATTTGGTAGTATTTTTTTGTGAATTATGCGCTTAGATTTTTTGCTGCTTGTCCTCTTTATGCCTAAGGCAAATTGTAAATGTTACATTGGTTGAACCACAAGGGTTGGTCTGGTGGTTTAGACTTTGCGGTTTGCTCCTAGTGTTATCAACTTCCAGTCTAAAGCTCCGACTTTAATCGGCCCCCGTTAATGGATGTTGGCCTTAATCCATCAGGATTAGTCAAGGTGCGCGAATGCTTACCCAGATATTGGGTTATAAAATATTTTGGATTTTTTGGATTTTTCTGAGTTTGATATTGGCCTGCCCAAAAGTGGCACAAATAGTAAGATGTTTCTAAAAAAATTTGTCGCTTTCTAAAAATGTGCATTGGTTTAATTTGTAAATATGAACCAAGTTTCGGTTGAATAGGTTGAGCCAAAACGGGTATTCGTTGTTTTTCATTCTGAGGTAGAAGAGGTATCTAGTTTTTGGTTGGTATTGAATGGGAAACTAGTCTGTTTGTGGTTTGATTTCACAAAATCATTCTGTTCATTACTTGCTGTATAAAAACTCCGCCTGAGACGTTCTTAAAGCCTTATCTTTAGATTTCAGCCGGTCCCAAGCCCGGATAAAGGAGGAGGGTTGTGCGTTAGGTAGCTGACAGCCAGCACATAAAAAGACCCGTTAGATCCCTATGACATGAATCCTAAACTTACAACGAGAAATGCTAGGGCGTTCTCTTTAAGCGACGCGTTGTGCCTGCCTTCGGGTGCTTCGAAAAATGAGCAAGGGGCGCCACATCGGCGCCCGGGTGTGGTGATAAGTGAGCAAGGGTTCCCGCGTGTGTCTGGACGAGCGCGGGTAAAGAAGCTAGCCCAGAACTATAGGATCCGCTTAGCAACTTGGAATATAGGGACCTTAACGGGTAAGTCTAGGGAGCTAGTTGATACCATGATTAGGAGGAGGATTAGTATAGCTTGCCTGCAGGAGACTAAGTGGGTAGGGGAGAAGGCTAGAGAGATAGAGGATACAGGGTATAAGCTCTATTATACGGGTGTGGATAGACATAGAAATGGGGTTGGCATCGTAGTAGATAAGCACCTTAAGGATTCGGTAGTCACAATCACTGAGTCACGAGGAAAGGAGATCGGATTATTTTAGTCAAGCTTGTGATTGGAGAGAGTATAATTAATGTCATTAGTGCTTATGCGCCCCAAGTAGGCTTGGATGATCTTACTAAAGAGAAATTTTGGGAACAGATGGATGACGTGGTTCAAGGGATACCTTTGGGGGAGAAGCTTTTTATAGGAGGTGATTTCAATGGTCATGTGGGAGTGCAGAAGCAGGGGTATGAGAAGGTACATGGTGGATTTGGATTTGGAGACCAAAATGAAGGTGGTAGGAGGATTTTGGATTTCGCGGTAGCCCTTGACCTTATAGTGGGGAATACTTTCTTTAGAAAGCGTGAGGAACATTTAATTACCTTTAAGAGTGGAGTCAATAGAAGCCAAATAGACTACTTTCTTGCAAGAGGCGCAGATCGGTTGCTATGTAAGGATTGTAAGGTCATTCCCGGAGAGTGTCTAGTGGCACAACATAGACTTTTGGTGTTAGATATTGGCCTCAATGGAAATAATAGACCGAGAAAGGAAACTAGATGCCCACGGACTAAATGGTGGTTCCTAAGAGGGGAGAAACTAAAGGTGTTCAAGGAACGAACATCCCAAGAAATGGAGTGGGGAATGGAAGGCGATAGTGATAGTATGTGGAGGACAATGGCCGATGGTATTAGAAGGATATCGAAAGAAGTTCTCGGAGAGTCAAAGGGGAAAGGTCCAATTTCTAAGGAGACATGGTGGTGGAATGACGAGGTTCAAACCATGGTAAAAGCCAAGAAGGAATGTTTTAAGAAGTGGCAAAAGGACCGGAATGTGGAAAATTTTCAGCAGTACAAGCAGGCTAACAAGGAAGCTAAGAAAGCCGTTAGAGAGGCGAAGTTGAAAGCCTATGAGGATTTTTACGCTAGACTTGATAGTAAAGATGGGGAGAGGAATATCTATAAACTCGCCAAGCTGAGAGAAAGGAAAGCTAGAGACTTCTCTCAAGTTAAGTATATAAAAGGTAGCGATTCAGTAGTGTTGGTAAAAGATGAGGATATCAAGGATAGGTGGAAGACGTATTTCGAGAAGTTGTTAAACGAGAAACATGAAGAAGGTTTTGGTGAGGAGGAAGTTGACGTTCCTAGCGAGAGAATGGAATACGAGTTTTATCGGAGGATACAAAAGTCCGAAGTGGCCAAGGCTTTGAAGAAGATGAAACCGGGTAGGGCCTTAGGACCAGATGGTATTCCTATTGAAGTGTGGAAAAGCCTAGGTGATTTGGGGGTGACTTGGTTGACAAAGTTGTTCAACAAAATTATTTTATTTAGGAGGATGCCAGACGAATGGAGGAGGAGTACCTTAGTACCTATCTACAAGAACAAAGGGGACATTCAAAATTGCAACAACTATAGAGGTATTAAGTTGATGAGTCATACGATGAAGCTGTGGGAAAGAGTTATGGAGCATCGTTTGAGGATGGTGACTATGGTGTCGGAGAAACAATTTGGGTTCATGCCTGGGAGATCGACCATGGAAGCTATTTACCTACTAAGAAGAGTGGTAGAGAAACACAGGTCAATGAAGAAGGATCTTCATATGGTCTTCATAGACCTAGAAAAGGCTTATGATAGGGTGCCCAGAGACATTATATGGTGGGTTCTGGAGAGAAAGGGAGTAACCAAAGGGTATATCGATGTTGTTCGAGACATGTATGAAGGTGCTGTCACTGCCATTAGATCACCAGCAGGGGAGACGAGTGAATTTTCCATCACAGTATGATTGCACCAAGGGTCAGCCTTGAGCCCTTACCTTTTCGCTTTAGTTATGGATGAATTGACTAGTCAGATTCAAGAGGATATTCCATGGTGTATGTTGTTTGCAGATGATATTGTCCTTGTAGATGATACTGCTAGCGGTGTTAATACTAAATTAGAAATTTGGCGGGATGCACTAGAGTCTAAGGGCTTTCGGATAAGTAGGAGTAAAACTGAGTATATGGTTTGCAAGTTTAGTGATACCCGAAGTGCGTACGAAGAAAAAGTGATGATTCAAGATCAGGAGATACCAAAGAGTGACCGTTTTAAGTATTTAGGCTCTATTATTAGTCAAGATGGAGAGATTACGGATGATGTGACCCATAGGATCCAAGTGGGGTGGCTCAAGTGGAGAAGTGCTACTGGTGTACTGTGCGACAAGAGGGTACCCACAAAGTTGAAGGGAAAATTCTATAGAACTGCTATAAGACCAGCGATGCTTTACGGGACAGAATGCTGGCCTATGAAGAAACAACAGGTGACCAAGATGAGTGTAGCGGAAATGAGAATGTTGAGGTGGATGTGTGGTAAGACTAGACGAGATAGGATTAGAAACGAAACAGTCCGCGAGATGGTAGGCGTAGCACCTATAGACGAGAAGTTGAGGGAAAATAGGCTTAGGTGGTTTGGACATGTCTATCGTAGACCTACGGAGGCAATAGTTAAGAGAGCGGATAGGATAGCTTTGCATAGTAATGCTCCGGGGAGGGGAAGACCCAAATTGACATTAGATGCGGTAGTGCGCAAGGATTTAAGTCTACTAGGGCTAAGTGAGGAAACAGCACTTGACAGAACTCTTTGGAGGAAAAGGATTCATGTAGCCGACCCCAATTGATTTGGGACACAAGGCTCAGTTTGGTTTGGTTTGGTACTTGCTGTATAAAACATCAGTGTATGATTCTGTGATCATTCGTTTAAAATGAGTATTTGGGTGACGCAGGTTCTTTCTGATTGATGTTTGCAGGTTCAAGCAGTTTTGTTGCCATTGGGTGGATATGAGGTGTCTACTGGCATTCCCACTATTGGGATGCCCCCACAGAATCATCCAGTACTCATTTTATTATGCTGTTGCTCTGTTAGTTTGAGCTTATTTTACTTTTATTTCATAGGGTTTGGGTGATTTTCCTGGAGAATCAAGTCAACCTCTAAGGGCTGTTCCTTTAAGTTGGTTCAGGGAGAAGAAAAAACATTTTTATTTTGGCCAGAAAACCCGTTACAATGTTCGAAGAGAAGTTGCCCTTAGGTATAATCAAAGTGCACTATAGTTTTGCTGCTTATAATCCTATTCTTCTTTGGTGTTGCTTTTGGTGATTTCAGTATCTCTGTTGAGTGGAAGAACAGTGTTGTTACTAACAGGAGGTGGTCAAAGTGTTTGGAGTATATATCAGGCATCTAATCATGTTTGCTATACTTTTTCTTCAGTATGTTAATTTATGAAATTCATTATTTGTACCATATTAGTTGATCAAATCAATCTTGACGATCTAAACTTCCTTTGTTTGGGTTTGAATAAATGAAAATATCAAACTTTTTCTTATACTGCACATACGGAACCCCGAAGACGTACTTGAGAAGACATATAAATGTGCATTTATATTTCATTTTTGACAAGTAAAACATGTGTGGATATACATGCTGTTAAAAAGTATATATACCTAATGGTACATGCATTTATGTATGTGTATCTTGTTTGTATATGAGTATCAAATATGATATTACCCATCTTGTAGGAGCATTAAATGCACATTACCTCCTCTTGTGAAATGGTAGGAATACATGAATTTTGAGGTAATTTGATAGAATGTACTGTTGTTTTTCTGGCATGTATTATGAAAACCTGTTGTGCAAGCCTGTTAGAGGGAAGGGGAAGACTCGTGTTTACATTGAGTGTTGGGTAAAAAAGATAAACCAACTTTGATAGAATCGAATGTGAAAAGGATTCATGTAGCTGGCCACAGTTGATTAGGAGACAAGACTTAGTTTGGTTTGGTTACCTACTCATAGTTTTCTATAAAAAGTGATTCATGTGCTTTATTGGGCATAAGATGTAAAGGAAAGATGTGTATTTTTGTTTAACATTCAATTTGAGGGTTATAAAACCTGTGGGACCTGCCATGAATCTAAGGAAAGTGATATCTTAGTTCATATATAGTTGGCCTCGAGACTTTCTGCAGCCAAGTAACCTAAAATCAAAGAGTACGCTAAATGGAGATGCTAATGTTAACATGCCATTGAAATGCTCTGGTTTTCACCTTCAGAGAATGCAAAGTAGGTTTGCTGTTTATCGTAAAGACTTGGGTCGAAGTTCTTCATTTCATCTTTTTCCTTTTCTGTAGTTGAGTCTTCGTATTTCATAGAACAGTTGTCATACTGACGTTTATGTCTATTTGTCAGGATGCAGCGTCGAAAGGGTCGGTTTGCATCATCCAAGGTAGTTTCAGATGAATTTGTTCCTTTCTCAGATCAGAATGCATCACAGGGTTCTGGACAAGAGGAAGAAGAAACTTCGTGAGTCCCAATTTGCTTTACTTGATGCAATACTTTTCTGTCTTAAAGGCATCTCCTAGGTGTACTTGGCCCTTACCTTTTCACCCTTGAGGATGTAGCTCCACCAAGGCATGATTAGTAGTATCAAATTAAGAACATTCCATGAGGTTGTCTTGTGGGAAGTCTTTGTGATGTTCATTGAGCCAAATCTTTGCAAGTCTTTTGTGTGTCATTTTATGTTTTGTCAAGTTATGCATAACAAGGGCCACATTGGTGGTACCGCCGGGTTAGATTTTTGGGTTCCAGCTCCCCTATCTTTGTTCAATATGCAGAGAGACAGGGGGGCGGATGGATCTCTCCATAGGAGAACACTGTCATTGTATTTATGAAGTGTCATGGATAAAAAACTTTCTCTGAATCGTATTTAATTTGCTGCATCTGCTTTCAAGTGTCGGACAATTATGGTCTCGGTGGAAGATAAAAACATGCTCCAGTTCCTTGACTTTATGATGTCTTGTTTTATTCTCTGCATAGTTCCTTGACTTTATGATATCTTGTTTCATTCTCTGCACAGATGTGCCCATTGTGGTATTAGCTCAAAATCTACTCCGATGATGCGGCGTGGCCCAGATGGCCAAAGGACATTGTGCAATGCATGTGGGCTCAAGTGGAAAAACAAGGTTGGTACTTAGGTACACAGATGAAGAATTCTTCTCATTCATGTTAAATTCTCTTGGCACATTTGATGCTTCATGTACTTGTAGCATGACGTTGGTTTTGTTCTATACCCAATCTTCTGTACGACCTTATGGAGATATTGGCTTTTAATTTGATGAGAGGAAATTGCGTAACCTGCATAGCCTATTGTCTTTGCTTCATCTTTATTGTCCAATATACTGCAAACAGCGAGGATATTGTTGGTTTTGCACGATGTCAGATGCGTACTCCTTTGGACTTTTAAGCGTACTACCGTGGATTGCAAGAATAGTGTTTGTGATATCTATGAGGTTGCTTACAATATACCTGTGGAGGAGGATTCATATTATTGATTGACCAGGTTACTTCCAGTGGGATATTATGGATTAATCTGTTTGTGCTGCAAATGCTCAAGTTGCAGGTTTAGATGTTTTGTTCAAATCATTGTTGCTGCTATTTGTAGACATATTATGTAGTTTTTTGAACAAAAGCACCCAATGATGCCACAACATAAGGCTTTTATAAGCTTTTTCAGGATTGGGGGGAAGATATTAGATGGTCTGATAGTACAGTTTTAGGTATCCAATGTTGTGAATGGAAGGATCTTCCAAAAGTTTTCCGTGTTCTCTCTCGAGTCTCGAGGCTTTGGTTAGTGATATTATGTAAGGCCTCAAGGTGGTAACCCTAAAATTCTATTAGGTTGCTTCACTATATGCAAGCTATTCGTTAATGGACATCCCTTTCTTTACTTTCGTCACTATTACTGTCTTTTCCATCATCTCACTCGTGAAGCTTGAGTTTTGCAGGGTGTTCTAAGAGACCTTTCAAAGGTTTCAGCAGTAGGAGTCCATGATCCAACTGTAAAGGCAGCTAGTGAGCAGGTATGTAATTAACTGGGTTGGGAATTATTTTTCCTTAAAGACAGTCACTTTTACTTGATACGTTGTAATTTTTTGTATGATTTTTTGTCAATTTTTTGCGTTTCGCATTCATCTCCACAAGAGAAGTCGAAAAAAGTTTGAATATGTGATTTGAAATTAAAAAAATTCAGATAAGATGACACTAAAGACATTAAAAATAGTAAAAACTATTATTTTTGAACTTTTTTCATGTTTGGTGAAGCTGGCACTAACAGCCCTTGTTCAAATAGAGGCTTCAAAGAAGGTGGTGAATAAACCCCTCAATAGATAGGAGTGTCGTCAAGTTGACGAGCAATGATAGGAAAATAGTGATAGTAATACTCAATAATTAAGGCAAAGAAGGCCTAATACTACCCATTAGTTTAGGCCAAAGGATCAATCCGTGTTGTGCGCCAAAAGACGGTGTTTTGGCACACAAAATACTGTTTGGGCAGGTAGAGCAGTGTTCGAACAGTGTTTTTTATGCCAAAACGGCGTCGTTTTGCTGTACAGCAAGCTCCCCTTTCCTTATGTTGGGTGATATTTCATTACGTGGTGTTATTCTTTTCTCATGAGCAGATCTTAGAGATTGATTGTGAAGCTAATGACTCCGAGGCCATGATCTCCGCAGCTGACATCATCAATTCTCTTAATGGTTATAACTAAGGCGTGACTGTTCAAAGGTAAGTAACGAGTTGCTTTCCTTGCAGGCTTTGCGATGCCAGCTGCAGCTAAATTAATGTCAAAACAAATTGGAAATTACGATGTTGTAAATAACTCATTTTTTTTACAGCTTGAACACTCGACGGGGGAATACAGACTATTCAAACTGCTTGTACAGTGGGAGCTTGTTCTCGATCAATAGAAACAAGCTAAGTACTTCCTTGTAGTAGATCATGAGTTTGTTAGTCGTCCTCCTCATTATAGTCCTCCTAGAGTTAATAGGTATTTCGTCGGAGAACATCCTAAGCATAGTCTGTCCTATAACACCCAATCACGCCTATTAATAAAATCAACCTGGGAGCAAAAACCAGGCGGAATAGTAGATATAAAGTGAATTAGTCCAATTTCATACCAGAATTTCCAGTGTACGGTGAACTTGTATTGGTTCTTTCATGTTCATAGCTGTGGAACTTGATGAGGTAAATATAATGTTATTTTGATGGTTATATTATACACAAAAATCATCTGCACGCGAATAGTTTAACTTTTAAAGGTATTCGGGATGCTTTCCAGGCTGATTTTCATTGCTAATAGTAAATTTGTTTTGGTTACAACTGGGAAGAGATGCAGCTGCGGAATCTGTCGTTACATTTCCCTCCATAGCCGTACTTGTTTGTTCTTCTTCAATAGTTGTGCCTTTAAATGAACCAACAAAATAATTTGTTTTGTGAATGATTCTTCTAAGTTTTGTTGTCCAATCAAAAAATCTCAATTGGTAATAAAAATACATTTGTCAATCCAATTACAAGAGGCATGACTATCGACCGACTAGGAATATTGGTTTTTCTGGGCCAACCATTGTAAGAAAAACGTGCGAGTTCAAATAAAAGAATTGTCTTCATTTGTTTCAGATAATGGATGTTTTATGAACTGGAAAAAGTCGTATTTAATTTAATCTTCGTTGCCTCCACTAAACTTATAATGCAGTTACAAGCACATGTAGTTCCAGAAAAAATTACTTGGGATGTATTTGATCTACAAGGGGCAATAATCGCGGATATTTGGCCCAAATTATTAAGCTCTCCTCAAACACAAAACCCGACCCATAAATCTGTAAATTTTAATAATGAGCTGTAAATTTATAATGAGCAATGTTATTAACACATTACATTGCATGTCCAATTATATATCATACCTACATAACATGTCACACAGCTCGTGAGATCTGTTAATATAAACACATAATCAAAATTTATAAAATCCGCTTTTACACCTTATACTTAAAACATGATTTGTGTGACATACCATATGGACATCATATACAATTTTATCCTTGAATTATTCACCGAATATTTTAAAATTATTCAAATTGCGGCAGTCATCTTTTCAAGTCTATTTCACTCCCAAGTTAAACAAAAAAATTAGTATTTATTACGATCAAGAGTCACACATAATAATTTAGTCTGAATAAACTAGACTAACAATTGTCAACCTATTTTTTGAAGAGAGGGAGAAACATGGCTGCAACAGAATCTCTTATTATAAAATAATGGTAGAAAGAATCATGAAAGAACCTGGGTACAGTTTCAACTAACCATACCAGTTACAATCCAGTTCGAGCCCACAATATCAACACAAGCAGTAAACAAAACCCAAAAACATAATTCCCCATCTGAATCCAAGGATTTTGGGCTCCAAGCAACTAACAAAAATTAAGCACTGAAAAATTTTAAGATTTTATCATACAGGAGGAATCAACTGCTCTTGTTATTCTTTTCAGAGCTATATAAACTATTGTTTGTCACTGATTTCAAGAGAATCGAAGAAAAATATATGCCGGTCAAGCCCAACGGTTGACATTGGACTCAAACCTCTCTTAGTTCAAAATACCAACTCTGGTAAAGCCAGACCCACAACACTGGTCTCCATGTATCTTGCAAGAATGTTGAACAGGAATTATGAAACCCACACGATGCCTTGATAAACATCTTGGTCCAATGCATTCTTTGAGGTGGCTTTACATATCAACTGTAGGGTAAAGACCCAGAACAGAGTTGCGTCCACCTCCATTGGACTCTGGATAACTATAGAAAGGTGAGTGTATCTCCCCAGAGTGAGATGACTTACGCGACTTTGGGTTCTTGGGAGAAGCTGTGTAGGATTCAGTTGAACCACTGCTTGCCGAATACATGGATGACGTTGGGAGCCCGTGGATCTTAGGCAAGCCTGTTGTATCACTACTCACACTGTAACCCCTCTCAACTGTATCCGCTTCTAGAGGCAATTCATCCAATGTCTATAAAAGAAGAGAGAGAAGAAAATTACCCACAAGAAAAGTAGCCATATCAGGAGAAAGTAGTTGGTGTCATGGTATAGGAACAAGGTATACCCACCATATACCTCCTCATTAGCAGGTATTATAATTTAAGAGCCCGTATAAGCCATGTTGGTAAAACTCAGTATGAAACAGCTAAGTTCAGAAGAGTGCCATTTAAGAGTAGAAAGTAAATGCACAAAACTATTCCACCCATCAAATTGTTTATGGCATGCAGGAAGTATAAATGGGATATCATCCTCTCCATCTCTATTGTCGATCACAAAAGTAAGTGTCAACTGAAAGCAATCACTGGTAATGATTTTGAAAAGAAGAGCAACATGATAATGTATTCTAACCTAGCCGAGTTTTGAAAGTCTATGGGTGCACATGGGTTGGCTCAGGTAGAATTGATGCCTAGCTTGAAAACTACCAGAAGCAAACCGTGGCTTGAAAATTGAACCCAACCAAATTAACATTGTTTGTTTTGCTTCAAAAAGTTTAGCTAAGTTGTATTCATTTTCTTGTTTCGTTAATCGATAGGTTCATATCCACAGCAAAGGTCAATCTAGCCCAGCGTGATGCATCTTATTCCACCATTGATCTTATCTAACAGAACGTCTATAAAGAATGACAATTGATTGAAAACAGCAATTTGACATCAAGCTGCTTCTGATAAGGGTTATGCTAGGTTAGATTAAATATCCACTTCTAAGGCTTATGCTAGATAGATGGATGAAATATCCACTACCCCCACCCCCACCCCCACCCCCACCCCCACCCCCACCGAAAAAATAATAATTAAAATATAGAAATTAAAAAAGAAAAAATAATAACTCTTACAAAGAAAAGAGAAAGAATGTGAGAAGTTGAGATCTTAGATGCCCGAAATGTGGGCTTTGATGGACAATTTTGCATTTAATGTCTCCTAAAACATGCAAGAAATAAAAGGAAACACACCCGGAAAGCCTGCTGAAGAACACGAAGTGTCTCTCGGGTACGCTTTCTCTTCATTGCAACCTCATCAGGCTCCTGCAACATCTCCTCAAATAGGTTGTCTCTGTTTTGATCATAAGATGAACATGCAAAGATCACAATCACCACACAGGACAATATCAAACAAAAGCAGTAGATGTGCTGGTCAGCTAAGATCGTCGGTAGTGAAAAATAACAACCACACAGAGTCCGCTCTTAAAAAGAAAAACAGCCATGAGTGTGGATAATATTGTGTGCAACCACTGACTTCAAAGTTGAAACTGTGTTACCTGTAAAGCTTTCTAATGAAGACATTGTGCAGCTCTCTTTTTGTGTGATTTACCTGGTAATGGATAAAAACCATTTAGAGTTCTAGAACTCACAGAATGCTTAGAATACAATTTCATGTTACCACCCATTGAAATGTCAAAAGGCAGGCAAAGAGACGTATTACTGGTATGACACGACCAAAAAAGTTTCATAATATTCATACAGAGCCACAACTGTCCCAACCAGGAACCACGGCAGTAAATTTTGGCGCGCTTTAAAAGCTATGAGACGACGACAGAATATACGATCATGATAAGAAGGTGTCAACATTTCCCTAGCAAAACTGAGCTAGATTTTGAATTTTCAAACTGAATATAGTTTGACCAATTTCGACTAGTCAAATGTTCCACAGCATGCTTGGCCCCAGCCAACCAGCTATCCAATTCAAAAGTCAACTACAACTCCACACTCACTGCAATACATATAACAAAATCTAACTCAATCAAGGGTGATCAGAAGACCTACCTAACCATTATGCATACTAACAAAACTTTGGCAATAATAGTTGGTAAAATCAAATTGGGATAATCAAAGAACGAGAGTAAATGAATCCAGGAAAAGAAATATAAGTGGCAAGACAGATCATGACAATTACCAGGAAGTGCATAATTGCTTTGGGAACAGAATCCTCAATATTTTTTCTAACAATGTCATAGTATGAGCTCAACAGCAGTTTTGTGATTTTTATTTCAATAGACGCCTCATCTGAATGGGTCTCTGAGGGCCTCAAGATGGCTGGGGGCTTCAAAAAAATACAAACATTTGTCAGCATTAGATGCCTTATAACAAATAATAGACCTACCCCCAAAAAAAAAAACTTATAACCATTAATAAAAAGTTTTGACTCAATAATCAATACAATTGAAGAGACCGGAGATGGGGCATTTTTCTCGTACCTCTCGCAAATGAATCATAGAGAAAGTGTGCTCCATGTTCTGAACAGGTTCCCTAAAAGAATTATTTGTTGAGTTCTCTTTGACAGAGATGCGATTATCTGACCCACCAAAAATTGATGAAATCCCCCAACTCCCTGGTTAATCGTAAATCAAACAAAATTAGTTTCATACAAATAGTGCTATCAGTCAATTATTTCAAAATGCTGGTTCGGACTTGGGAATAGCTCTTTAAGTAGAAAACTGACAAAAGGGTCCTACAGCTTTCTTGCAAACTATGGCAATGAGGAGTAAATATTTAGCATGAGTACTTAAATCAACTCCAAAACCCAGTTCAGTGATTTCCTTCTCCGAGTAACATTTTACCAGAAGGTGCCGCTTTCTCAACGTCTGCAATAGGCCGAACTCCCTAGGACATCCAAAAAAAATATGAAATAAGTCAACAATTAAATAAACCTAGTCACAAAACGACAAATAGAGATGGCAATGTAATATGGTGTAATTTCACACGAAGTTGGTCAACAAAATTTAGTGAGTCAGTGACAGCTGATGAAATAGACAAATAACTCAGATACCTGATCCTGGACAAATCCATTTACTGATCTGCCAAGAATAGCCCGAGATTTCATACTTCTCTCAGATGTTGGTCCCTTTTCTGGATCTACCGAATCCTATTGGAAAATACACCCAATAAAACTTACAGTAAAGAGGCAGAAAGGAGATGGAAGAAGGAGAAGACGCAATTTAAGAAGTCGTGAAGCTGCAGCATATCCAACACTAAAATGAGCAATAGTACTTTTACATCCATACCTTTGGCCTAGTAATAGGTACAGCCACCCTATTCGACTTGACCTGCTGTGATGCGATCTCAACAGCTTTAGTCCCACCAATAAAATTCGGGTGGGAAGTGTTTATGTAGTCCATCTGCAACACAAATTAGATAAATTGCTCTGATCTTCGAATCGTTTCAAAGCACTCATCAAGTTAAAGCATGTTAACGAGCACTTGAAAGAAATTTTACATATTCGTACTTCACAATGCTTTAAAGCAATTGACTAGAACACAAGCAATCAAGAGAATCGTTGTAGGCAACTAAAAACAATAATATCAGAAATAAAAGATAAAATAGAAGAAAATATTTTGCAAAAAAGAAATCCTAGGAACAGCCCCAATTTTAAACTTTTTGATAAATAAATTTATAGAAAAAACTAAAGGAGCTAATGAAACGTAAAAAGGTTGAATAGCAGCCAAGACCAGGGTCATATAACTTTATTACAATGAGAAGATGCAAGTGCCGAGAAAAACAAATGCCCCTTAAGTTGTTAGGATAGAGAATTGTTAATCGATATTCGTGATGCATTTCCAACATCCCACGAACTTATTTCACTCCTGTCAAGAATCCAGGATAGGATCCTCAGAGTAGATCTCAAAACTGTTGAAAAGACACTCCACCTTAGTTTTTTTACTTTCAAATATATGCACCTGGAACAAGCAGGAACAGTTAAAAAAGCCCCAAATCCGTCATACCTCCATTTCAATTATGTGTCCAATCATTGTCTCCGAGGGTTCAAGGCCTTCACGCAAAAAGTTCCCTATAACCTCATCCATGCGCTTCCTTAAGACAGGAAATCGATGTAGTTCATTGACCATACAGCGATGGCTCATCTAAAATGGAGACAATAAAATCAGTGGATGAAGTGCGATTCCAACGCTAGATAACCAAGAAAGATGGCCATTAAAGTTTCCTTACCTTAATTAGCTCATCGTAGATAAACCTAGCACATTGAAGGCTTGGGTCTAACAGGCGAGATATTTGCCTTCGAACAAGAACTTCAAATGGAATCTACAAATTGGGAGATTAAAGTAAAACATTGACTTTTCTAGTTACAAAAGAAGAACGGAAGATCAACCAATTACAAAGGAAGTGGTCCAGTTCCCCACACAAAAAAGAAAAATTAGTAAAATAAGTACCTCTGGTATGAATAGTGCAGATTTAGGACCAGTTGCATTCTGAATGGCAGTTCGGATATCATCATCAGTCAAGTCATCGCATGGATCCACCTCCTGCAACAAACATTAAGCCTTCTCAAATTCAATGGTATAAAACAGGCTTCAAGTTCAGCACTGGTTCCCAGTTACCATTACAAAATTGAAGAAGTCCCAAATAGGAAGCTAGCCACCAATTCCTTTGGGGCAGAAATGAAAAAGGACTTCTGAAAAAGCACATTTCAACTAGCTATTTAAACGACAAGTTATGCATGTAAAACACCATAGCTGGGGAATCGCTTGTTTCACACATATTCCATCTAACTGAAGCAAAGACGGCAAAAACGATACAAGAGAGAAGTACGTCCATACATTCTCCCTCGTCTCTAGGACACAAAATGAAATATGAACATACGAGATACAAAATGAGGACTCCAGTGAAAGCAACACCAGGAGAATAAAACTTTTTGCATTCCCAATTATATATAGAGAAAGTATTGATGCAATCTAGACCACCAGAAGACATGCCAAATAAGGTACTATTGTCAAAAATACACACCTCCAAACTCTTTACATATATTGACTGGAAAATATAATGTATCCTTGCACCGCCGGACAGCTCAGAAGTCGACATTTCTTCATTTTTCCCCTCTATCATCGAAGAAAATGCTGTTTCCAACAAAAAATAGAAGATGCTGTCCATAAGGCTAGACCAGTTACGACACGTGGGAGTTCTTTGAAAAATATACACTTTAGCTCAAAAGAGTTCAAGGTAGGTGGGGCCAAATTTACTTTACCTTCTGAGAATTTAGACAGAATATTCAGAAGAAGAGCTCCCTGACCAGCCTGTTAATTAGGAAAAGAGAAGAAATGAACGTTAGTTAAAAAACAGCAGAAGATCTTCATTCTGCACAGGGTAAATCTTCGCTAGCTGATAATGATGCCAAAACACATTGAAGTATAAGTGGACAAAACTTACCACCACTGAGAGAAATGAATCTCAATCAAAGATTGCCTATAACATAAAGACTAAATGGTTCATGATCAACCCGCCTATCCAGCTAAGTTTATTCATGAATGCGAACTTCCGTTAGTCCACTATGTTGCCTATGTGCACTCAACGCTCTACCAATGATCTGCTTCATTTCCCTAGATGCCTAGTGCAAAAGCAACAAGCACAAGAAGGAATGATTTTCCAAGGAACTTAGCACTGATCCCAAGCATAATCACGATAACTTCTGGCTACCAGTAATTATTTTGTTGGTAACCTGAAACCTGCCCAAGATAGGGCCACATTAGACCCACCCCATTAGGATAAAACCAAGGGTGCACCAACCTGCCTGCAAGACCCATACACAAGGTGAGACAAGGTGTTGCAAATTGAACACAAGATCTCTGGATTTTGGTAGCAATGACGACCTTAAACAACAAACCAACATTGGCGGGTTCTCAACAAACAATAGAGAATTTAATACACCTGGATGTATAAAGAACAAAACATACACGAATCGGACAATCTCCAAATGAGTATGGCGATAAATTCAAGCATAATCTAGTGAATACTATAGTAAACAAGAAACCTGCCTTAGACTCCGTGATTTCTCCATAGCTAGCGTGCTCCTTTGCAACAGAAACCAATGCAGCGCTTATGCGTGACTTCAAACCAGGAAGTAACGTCTTGATGTGCTGTACTAGAATCTGCATTCGACAGGCAAAAATTTTAAATGAAACCTATCGCCTTCTCCTATTACTTTAACACTCAAAAAAAATTAAAAAGTACCTCATCGATACAAGCGGCATTAAAAGAACAGATACAGTATGGACATAATGCGTTCAAGACGTGCATGTGTATAGAAGTGAGTCAAATGATAGAAGAAGTAGGGAATTCGGTCGATGTCCTGCCACATGGCTTCAAAATGGGAAGGTCCAACTGTTCGGGGTTGAACAAAATGAGCCAGGGTTACCAGTATGGGGAGGAGGGATTAACCTTTCCCAACCGAGCCCTGATGATATATTGAAATCTTAAATGTGTCCCCCACCCCCTCTTACTGCGATTTCTTTCAACTACCTTAGTGTTGTTGAAGTCAGCAGAGCCATGTTTTATTTTTTGAGCTGCTGGGACTACCCCATAGTGCATCCCTCTCCTCTAGTCCTCTGCGCAGTCGCCAAAGCAACATATTCTCATTCACCTCCGAGATTGTTCCCAACACCACCCATTCACTGACTCAAGCTACAATTCTGAACATCTCCTTGAACCATTAAACGTCTGAACACAATTTGGGACAAGACAGTGATTTTTACCCCATTGTTAAGATATTTTTTGGAATCATCATACCTGCAACACAAAATAAGCACAGGGGCAGGGTGAGGCAGTTCATGCAGTGCACAATTACAGGAGGGACCATAAACCAGGGCTTTGGTAGAGTATGGAGAGGCCACAAGATGGGTGGGTATGGCAAAGAAGCTAAGCATCCCATGCCCAACAGATTTGCCATCGCTCACCTTTTCCCTTGTTTGTGATTTTTTTTGGTGTTTTGTGTAAGAGAGAGATGATAAGAGACATAAACTGCTCATTTTCCCCCATCGCTGATCGACAAGAAGGTAATTTCTATTAGAAAACATGCCCAAGGGGAGAACCCCCGATATACAACCCAAATTTCTCCCCCGATATACAACCCAAATAAAAGAATAAAGAGAGAAACCTAGAATGAAATAGAGGAAATACAACTATTGAACTAACAGCCTAACACCTCAAAAACATAGACCTTAACAGAAAACAATTTGCTTGTACGCATGTATGGGATGATGCAAACAAGTAAAGATTGTGCTTAAAATGAAACACCCATTCTCAAAGAGCATGAGAAACCATAGGCAACTAAGTATCAGATGGTTGTACCTGGTTCAATTTCTTTGCCAACTGGGGGACGCCACACCGATCTGCAAGCTCACTATACACCTACATAAAGTTAAAAGATACAGATAACATATGGTTTGGCCATTAACTGCGTTCGAGCATAGACAATAGATGGAACGGTAGGGTCATACTGGACGACTACGAAAGAACTTCTCCTCAGCCACAAGTGCATCCTTAATACTCCGGTTCAGCATAATATCCTGTTTAATGATGATACAATCTGATTAGATCAGAAGCCAGCAATCTTAAGACATGAACGTAGCTGCTCATAAGATGATATTTGATACATTATTCATTTGATTTTTACAGATTTCGGTAGGTAAATCACGAGTAAAGGAACAATAGGCCTTTTTTCTCGGAAATATAAAACATTGTTAAGAAACTGTCAAGTCTATCTAGATCCTATAAAACTATCCGAATGACAAAAGCGATGAATTTTGCATCAGCATTGGTAACTTCCACACTAAGCCATATTATTGGCTGCACCTAGCTTCACCAAACAAAAAAAAAAATTGCAAAAAAAAGAATTACCTCCTGACTGCGATTCACGACACCTATGTAACCAAGTCGAAGAGGAATTACTTTTCCCAGCAAAAAATTGCGAGCATCTGTTCCTCTGTCCATAATATCCAACTAAAGCAACAGCAAAGTTATTAACTCGAATTAGGATCTATCAAACACTAAAAACAAAATTCACCACTACAATGATTTGCACCTTTGTGATAACACCAATGGTTCGATAACCTGCCAAAAGAAAGTACCATGCATAAGCAACAGTGTTAAATGGTGACGTAATCCTGCCACCATTAACAATTCAACTTGTTTACCTTAATCGATATGGCCAAATAAAGACAAAAGGCAGAAATTACCATCGGGATCGGCATTTCCAGCTATTTGGAGAGCATCTGAATTTGCTAAGTCAGAATTTGCTGGTGTAACAGCTAGTATTAAACAGCTTGGGAGTTTAATATATGACATTATCATTGTCCTAATCCGTGCTTCAATGTCAGAAGGCTGGTCACCAACAGGAACCTTTGTAATACCAGGCAAATCCACCAGTGTGATATCAAGAACATTTGGCGAAAAAATCTTCAAACGAATCTGCTTGTCAATAACACCTTTGTTTCCTCCTGCTTCCCTATCAGTCTCGGCCTAGAGTGGATGCAGATTATTAAGATGCAAAACAGAGAAAATATAGATCACATGCAGACTTTTTTACTTTCTATCGGAGGGATTGTTTATTTTGTTTTATTTATTTACTCTATCTCATTTTTATCTTTTAATTGTTATTTTATTTCATATATATAAATTATTACAATTTTTATCTTTTTTTTTTTTTTTGGATTTTTGTTTTTTTGTGGGTGGGTGGGTGTGGGAGGGGAGAATCTGTCGATGTTTTCAGATAATAGTCTGTCATTTAAAGTAGAAAACTTTTCACTACTGCTGTTGCCGAAAATTTGGTAACGAACTTTAAAACTCACATAAACCGGTAGAAACTTCAAAATGGACATTAAACATGGGAGAAGCATGCGAAAAACAATGCAATAGTTGTTCAATACTGTTGTAAAATAGTCTCTAAATCTTTCAACATTAAAATTTGGGGGAAATGGTCACTTTGTAACAAAATAATATCCACGATGATTCATTTTGCTTCTGTTTTTTAACCCAATCTGGCTTCATAACCGTATTTGCAGCTCAAAAGAACTGAGTCTCCTTTCAAGGTAAAAACTCCATAATTGCTCCTCCACTTCTCTAGACATCTAAAGACGCAATGTGCAGGACAACTAATCAACCAACACCAAAGCCCGGGAGTAAATTGCACCTTTCTACGCTCATCACGTCATGGACTTCCAGCCATCATTCCACTTCATCCATACTTTTAAGTTGTAAACAATGCTCTTTCTATCGGGAAACTAACTCAATGTGCAAAATTAGAAGGCGACCAATAGAGAGCGGAAATGTTTCTTTGTTACTTTGTGACAATCGAAATGGTACCAATGCCAGCATCGAGAATACCATGGTTATAGTAGCTGTTTCTGAGACATTGCAATTGCAAGGGGGGGCTGCCAGCAATTCTAAATCCTTGGAGATAACCATTTGGAACATGTGTTCCAAAACATGTTTAAGCTTTTGTTCCAAGGCAGCCGGGGATACAAAAAAAATTCCCAATTTATTTCTTAAAAGTACCTTAATGGGACGAGAAAATTATACAATTGAATAAAATAGAGAGAGTAGAGTTTCAACATGAAAATTTGCTAAAAGATTACGTGTGTTATGAAATAAGATGAACTCTATTTTCATTTTGTTCTCGAAAAGTACCCTGAATTCTAATAGTGCAACATATAACAGCCTGACTTATCGAACCGTATCTTAAGGCATGCAGCGTACGACATTACTAAACCCATTCAGCAGACCAACCGTTCAAGGTAAAATACCACACATGGATGAAATCTTGTTGTGGCAGTAATGGCATTACCTTCTAAATGCAAAACAAACACCCCTCAATTCCCTGGTGACACTAGACGAACTTTGATGCAATAATATGAGCACAAGTCTGATGTTACATGTTTATTAATTGGCCCAATGCTTGACGATGTTGCATATCAATAAGTTTTAGATGATTTCAGATCTTAAATCTCCTTGTAACCAATCACAGATCATAAGACCACAAAAATATAGTGCCTGCACAATAGCTTCAGTATATTGGATACGTGTATCTAGAACCTTCCCAGCTAATCAAAATGACCATGCTCTCAGTTTTCCAAGTCCCAGACACCATGCTGTAGAATATTCTGGACCTACTACCCCCAGTCATCAACCGGCTAACTATTTATCAGTAAAACTTATCATGATATCCCAAAACACCTAATAAGCATTTGTTGCTTACTTTTTTACATCACGGGTGGAAGTTCTTTTTTCGAGTTTCCTGCCCTATGATGTCAGTCTCCAGCATAATTAACCTCCACAAGAAACCAAGAATATAACTACCCAGCGACTTTCTTGCTATCAGGAAACACTTATTCCTGCATTATCTTGTTTTGAAACAACTATGGCACAACAGAAAATAGCTGAACGGTTACAGCCCCTTTGGCTACCAATATGAGAAAAGAAAAAACGAGTATGATTTCCAATAATGATGAGAAAAGAAAAAAATTGAATACGGTCTCTCACCGTCTCGTTTGGATAGACAAAATGATAGATAGTGGTTTCTCTCATTTTCTTACCTACCTTGTTTGGCTAGCCTACTTATGTAGGAAAAAATGGAAAGTAAAATACTAATTTTACCAAAATACCCTTTGTAGGTACTAGAAAAGAAAAGATGGATAAAGTTGGAAACGTGAAAATTTTAACTCCTCCGGTTTCTTCTCTCACGAGATCTCACCAAAATTGGTGAGAATAAAAATGGGGATTTTGAGGGGATCTCTGTTCTCAGTTTCTCACCATCTCTTACCTCTTCTTGCCATTTCCCACATCCTCAAACACAGGAGAGAGTACTCATTCTCAATTCCCTTTCTTTTTCTCTTGAAATCGATCTATCCAAAGGGCCTGATCACCAGCTCTAACGACTTCTCACGATTCCACTAATAAAAGGCCCAAAAACTCAAGATTTTCTCAATGACCGTGTATAACTGAATACTGGACTCAGCTGTTATCAAAACACAACACACAATACCGGAACCAAACAGTACCCGATTTCCCTCCGAATATCATTTGATAGTAAAACCTCGACTAAATCTAACAACAGCTGTCAGTTCGACTGATAAAAGGCAAAAAAAAACACTCGAGATTTCCCAGTGACCATATAGAACTCAATACTGGACTAACCAAATCAATACCTGAATTTCTTTCCGAATGTCATTGAAATCAAAGAACCTCTTTCCCGGCAAGTGCAGGAACTCGCCGTACTCCTCCTCGGTGCCATCTGGCTTCCGCTTGATCTGCAACAGCTGGAGCACAAGCGGCCGCCGCGTACAGATGTCCGAACCCCTGGGCAGGAAATCGCGACCGACAAGAGCTTCTAGAACACTGGATTTGCCACTGCTTTGGCTACCAACGACGGCGACCTGAGGGAGCTCAATCGATGATTGACTCCCAAGCTGCGCGAATATGTCCTGGAGCTTGTTCACGATTGGGATCACAGAGTGACCTAACGGAGCGGCATTGGAAGGCGGTGGAGAAACGAAGGGTTGAGCCGAAGTTAGTGGTTCCTCGGCCATGAGATAAGGATCGATGTGGATACAGATTAGAGAGAGGGAGAAGATGAAATTGAAGTTGTGGAGATCGGTGAAACCCTAGAGTTGTGTGACGGTGGAGGGGGTGGATGAGAGAGAGAGAGAGAGTTCGAAATTTTTGGAGAAAGGTCTGAAACGTTTTTCGTGCCGCCCAATCAAGAAAGAGGAGGTCGATTGGGGTGGTGTGGTTCCAGTTTTTATGTGGGATTGATATTGCCTATTGGGGGCCCGTGTCGTTGAAATTACACTTCGGACCCCATGTACAATGCTAATTTGCGTTCGACTTTTGGTATAAAATAGCCCTATTTGACCTGTGTAATTAGTAATTAGTATTTTTTTATATATTTATTCAATTTTTTATATTTAATAATTTTACATAAAATAGCCCAATTTGACCTTCTCGTATTTATCATAATTTTTACCTTTTGAGTTTCTGTTGCGTGTACAAGGTGTTGATCTACCTTTATTTTATTTCCATAAATTTTATCCACGTGTCACATTTTAATTTCGGGGTTTGAAATAATAAACGAGTACGATATAAATAATGTCATAACTAGTAGATTATAATTACCACGGGATATCCTAAAAATATTTTTATTTGATATTCACATATCAACGTTGCCATTTCAAAGTTTGTGCAGCAAATGTTTTGGTGGACGGGGGCTATAATGAGTGTTGATCTTAAACTCGCTCAATTCGTTTAGAGTCATATCGTTATAGTTATTATATGTAGACAATAAATGAAACATGTTAATTTCGGCGCGACTGGCCTAGTGTATGAATTAGTTGTGGACCGGGGGAAAGAAGTTGGTAAGAACGATTATACTGTTATAAACTCGTTACTTAGCAACAAACGTGTCACAGACAATTAATGAAACATGTTAATCTCGTCGTTGATATTATACCGTTATAAACTCGTTACTCAGCGATATGTACACGTGTCACATCATTTAGATCGTTGGAGGTAGATAATTCGCGATGTTGAAGATTGCTTTGAACACGTTTACCATCATTTTTCCTACCTTCTTTGCTAAAATTTCATTTACAGCTCTCGCAATAACTGTCTCCTTTTTAATTATATATATGTCCTTGCTCAATCTATTTGAAACAAAATAAAAATCACGACGCATTTAGTCTGTTTACTTTCATGTGTTTTCAATGTTATAATTACATTAAAAATATTTTCATAACGCTACATTATATTAATTACGGAAGGTCTATAACAACTATGTCAAACCATTATGTAGATCAACTCAATAAGTAATTATATTCGAGTGAAAAATAAATTAAAAACAACATAAGTTTTGATTTTGTGACCTAAACCACAAATTAGGAGAGAAAGCCATCCTTTGAACTTTTTAAGGTCCGGAACTAGCGTTGTAGATTTAGTATGGCAAGCGAGCACATGCGCTTGCGAACGCCCGTAAATAATAGCTATTTTAGTTTTCAGATGTACAATGATACAAATATCTCCAACCATTCCCATTTTTGGACGTCTACTTATTAATACAACGTTAAAAAAATTCTATGTTTCTTAGTGTGCCACGGACAACGCATTGATTTCTTTAAACCTGACTGAATATAAATGTATTACAAAATCCATTGCTAACTATAAAGGAACACAAAATATTCCTAAAATAATATGCAAAAGTTACGTAATACTTTGCGTATTGACTTTTGTGAGTTTTGACCAATGATTACATATACTACTTTTGTACACATTAAGATCAATAAAGAATTAATTATGAAGATTAATAAAAACGTGCATAAACTAATTCAGACACTATACAATAAGAAATTATTTAAAATACTACAGGATTTAAATGTTTTCCCTAGCTAGTTCGTTTAAAGAGAAATATGATATTTTTTACCGAGCATAAAACCTATATTTAAAATATTAGGCTAAATCACCCTTTGTTGTTGGTGCATAAATTTGATTTCAGAAAAATAAAAATCAACTTCAGTCATTTTTCTTTTGAACTTTTTTTTCCCTGCGTTGTTATTTTTATAAGTTATTGGTCCATCGTGACCCAAAAAATATTTTAATTTAAAGCAATTTTAAAAAAATCAGACTGTTTGGTCTTTTTAAACATTCTATAATAATTTTTTACTTTTTAAATTTAGTCACCAAAATTAATAAATATTATTTTTGTACACAAACATAAAAATATTAGGGTAAAATGCACTGACCTCCCCCGAGATTTGAAAAAATATACTCACCTCCCTTACTTTTGAAACTATTACACTATTTTTCTTCTCCCGTTACTTTTTGGTCTACGCCATTTTTTTTATGCTTGAAATGTCCCTTCTACCCTTTTGTACATACAAGATTTTTGGGAACAAAAAATCACACTTGCAGTAGACATTTTTCATCAGGGAGAGAGGGAGATAGGCGACAGTGGCTTAGAGTCTCCAATCTCACAATCCATTATAGGCCAGACGCATGTTTTCCTTTGGAGATCACAACGCAACACCTAGGTCCAGCGCCAACGAATAGGTAAACAGCTTTCCTTCGGTGTTCGATATGGATCTTGATCTTCCACAAAGATCGTGAACATCAAACAAGTTAACTCTGAACCAGATCAAACGAAAAAGGTTTCTTTGATGGGTATCCATTTGGGGTATTATTCAAAGCTTATACACCAAAGCTTTACTTCTTTGATTTGGTTTTATAATCTAGTGTGCGTGCGGGATTAAACAAAATACACATGTAAATTTCCTTGCAATAATCCTTGTATGCAAAGAAATTGTTATATTGATCCTCTGCAGAATCTATTGATGTGAATTACTCAAAAAGTTGAAAGAAATCCTTACAAATAATTTCATGAGGATTAATATTTTTGTCCTATTATAAGTAGTTGACACTTTTTCTCGGGCAAAATGTGTGTTGACAGATGGGCAAAAGGTTTAAATGCATGAAATTGTGTGAGGAATACGTGTATCCAACTTTCTGTTTCGTGTATCTGAATTCTATGTTTTATCATACCAAAATTGGTGGGATGCTTTTCATGACTCGAAGCTTGTGACAAAGTAAGGCAGTCTCTTTAACTACAGAGTAGGAAACTATATTAGTGTTGAATTTATAAGAATGTGGAAGCTGATAACAGTCTGTGGATGCCATACGAAACTTTTACAGTAGTGTTGGTTGTTTTAATACTCATAAGACGCGAGCGGTAGAATGGAATGTCGGTATCTTTCATGCCGCCTACTTCATCCTTGATATCAGGTTCTATGGAGCCAAATTGCCTAATCATTGTGATTGTCATTCACTAATTACAACATTGTGTCGTGGATTTAGTTTGAGCAATATTAGTAAGGAATTATTCTTGGGAGCAACAGTTGGTTTGTACATTTGGATAGGTTATCCTTCAATCCATGGGTATTCTCGATATTGCTAAAAACTTCTTCTCTTTTTGTTTGAAATTGTAGGGATTAATTTCATTTGTGTCATTTCTTTGATTTTATCAACTCTAGTTGGTAGAAGAAGGGAGAAGAAAGCAACACAAATTTTATTTTATTTCGTGTTCTTTAAATTGCAACAAGAATTGCTATTTGGAGAGACTCTAAGGTGTATGTATACAATTCACGCATGACATCTATAAAAGAGTTGATTTTTGGTCTTTAGTGTTTACCGCTATTGCTTGTAATGCTATTCATATGGGTCTATTTTTTGCTTTGTTGATAGTTAATGCACAAGGTTCTATAAACATTTAGACAAATTATTCTAATGACATTAGCATAAACTAACTAATTTCTAACAGAAAGTAATGGGAAGGGAGGAAAGAGTGTAGTAGTTTCAAAAGTAGGGGAGGTGAGTGATTTTCTCAAACCTCAGGGGAGGTCCTTGAAATTACCAGAAACCTCAGGGGAGGCCAGTGCATTTTACCCAAAATATTAAAATAAATAAAGAAAGTCAAATTGGGCCCACGCATCTTCTTCTGGATATTCGATTAGTCAGAACCATCTAGACCTGAGTGGACCCCGATCTGATAAGCCCAAGGCAAGCATCCTCGCCCTACATAACTACTTCTCCAGGGCTTTAGGAGTCCAACATCATCTTCCTCTCTTGCTTTATCTAACTAGGGTTCATCGCCTGTCTATCGAAAACATGGCTCGCCGAAGCTCAGGTGCTCGTCTCTCTTTTCCTATTATTCGATTTCGTTAAACTTGTCGATCTCTTTTTATTTCTGTTTCTCCAATGGAATAGTACATCTGATTAGTGGGAAGGCGCAGATAAGCTAAATTTGGTATTGTGGTTTACCTTTGCTATCGGTATTCAACGAAAATGTTTCACAAATTTATGATCCTAAAACCTGGTAAATATGAAATTGATTCGAGTAAAGCAAGGATACCGGAACTTATATCCCACCCATCACTCGCAATACTTAGCATCTCCAATGGGTGTGCTACCTAGTATACCAGTGACGTACGCTAGGAATTACCAAATGGATGTGTTTTAGGTGCTCAAATGATCATGCTGTACTGTGAGTTAAGGTGTGCTAGGTTAATTGTGTACTATGATTATACCTGCTTATATTGCTCGTGTTTATTTGTTTATATTATATGTAACCCATTATCCCTGCGAGCCCAATTGGGTCCAGGAGAGAATAATCAGATATGCCTTGTATGTACTTAACTCTATTGATATCTCGTGCGGTATACTTTGATCTTGTCTGGTGGTGGCCGTGGGGCCTTTTCTTAGCAGCCATGGATGTGGGTCTTATTTCTTGGTCGGTGAAGGGGACTTATTTCATTGCGCATGGCCAAACCTGGTTCCATTGGTTAGATGAGTTACACACTTTGCCCTGAGAGATGTGGAAATTCAAATGAATGGATTTCAGATTAATAGGCAATGATTCATATTTGGTGGCTTATACATGTATTTTGATGTTGAGTTTGGGACCTCTGTCATGACAGATTTAAAGTTAGTATTTCGTGGAAGTGACTTGATACCCTTCATGTTGAGGATTACAGTTACTCAAGGCTGCCAATTGTAACGATTATCACTACCGAAAACGGTTCACGCTAAAGATCCTTTTTGTGCCTATGCCTCTTATCCCTAGAAGGTCTACCTTTACTTGCTACTAGATACATATATTCTACCTTAAATTCATCTTTTACTCTAGTTTCACCAGTCACCTGTTGTTGACCCCCCTATAGGTTGTATCTTAGTCGGGAGTGAAAAATGAAATTCCTTCATGTGAAATCTACATCTATCCAAATGTAGCCTTAAAGCATTAGTTATTTTACCCAGAGAGTTGTGTTTTGGCATGAAATGGAATGCTCTACACGAACTAAGATTTTGGAAATTTTCTTCTGAGCCTGCACAATATGAGGCATGCTTTACAAGGTTGTTAGATAGAGGGATAGAAACATTTGCAGGCCAGGATTCTTTGGATATAACACGATTGATAAGGGCCAATCCAAAAGTGTTTATCCCTTTCCCATTCCTAGCAACTACAGCCTTATTTTTTATCTCCTTTTTTTGAAAATAGTTGTGTGTGGTCTAGTACAAACATTTTGGTACTGGGTAGACTATCCTGCTGGGCATCCTTGAATTTACATTGCATCAAAATGTCAGTTTCTCGTTTCATAGAAAATGGAAATTGGACCTTCAATATGTTACATAAGTTCACATAGATTTGGGCATTTTCAAGTTGTTGCTTGGAGACATACTAGCTTCTTTGGCTTCAAGAAATGGGAGTAGCACCTGTTTCTAATAGTTATGTTAGCTCACCTTCCTTTTTTCATCATTAGTTTTATTCGGGGCCTGTTGAATGCACTCCCAATTTTGTTGCTTTATATTGATCTTGGGTTTTTGTGGAAGGAAAGGAAAAGAAAGAAAAATCCAGCCTCCTCGTTAGCTCTAAAGTCTAGAGGATCAGTTTTTTGAATTACTATTGACGGTAATAGAAATGAAGGCTTAAAGGGACTGATAACAAAACTTAGTGTCTTGATTTCAAAGTAAAAGAAGCAACATGTGCTTGTTATTGGCTCGACTTTGTAGAAGGAAAAAATGAAAAGAATCTGTTTGATAAATACTTAGTTTTGTTTGCAAAAGCATCTCCATTTGTTGATAGAGCAATGCATTGATATCCTTTTACTGTTGTATGGACTCTCTTGCAGGAAGACCAGCACCGCGTGCGGCTCCTCGTCATGCACCAGCGCGTAACCCCCCTCAGCCAGGTAGTGATGTTTTGCAATGTTAAGATCATTGTGGCCTTCAGCATATATATATGGTTTCATCAACTTGAGTCCTGATTTTCCTTTGTGGTTAAACATGAAATGTTATTCTATTGTTTACTTGCTTCTTCATTATGTGATCTTACATAGCCTTACTGTTCAATTACTGCAGCTAGCCACGCTCCTCCACCAGCTCCTGTTCAAGGCAGCAGTGGTGGATCCATGCTTGGAGGCCTCGGTGCCACTATAGCTCAAGGTATGTTGATATCAATTTACTTATGTGATCTTTTATGATCTCGAGACATCTTTTTTGTGGATTTGACCCAAACCAACTCTCACACAATAGCACAAAGAATAATCAAGCAAAGAACTTGCAGTAGAAAAGCACGAAGCAAAGATATTACGTGGTTTTCCGATTGGGTAATTGGGTACATCTACTGCTTATACGGCTCACGCCAGTTTTCACTATGCATCGAATGAAGAGTGTACAAGTTATATTGGCTACGTATAAACATATTATATATCCTAGGATTTCATATCACTAATAACCGCAATACATCCCTAGTTATGTTTTGGATGCTCTCTCCGATATATTCAGGGAAGTGGCAAAACAAAGCCGTATCAAGCTTCAAAACACCAACAATCTTTGAACTAGACTTTGCATAAGTTTTAAGTTTGTATTCCATTCCCTCTTGTTTGCAGGCGTGGCTTTTGGTACTGGAAGTGCTGTGGCACACAGGGCTGTGGATGCAGTCATGGGTCCTCGCACCATTCAACATGAAACTGTTCCTTCCGAAGCAGCAGCTGCTGCTCAAGCACCTACTTCAAACAGTATGGGTTCTGATGCTTGCAGCGGGCACTCCAAGGCATTCCAAGATGTATGTAGAACTTCATTTACTTGTTTGCAACCTTCTATATGATGTGAATCAAAATTTTGTTGAAAGCATGTCATTTCTTATTGATATTTAATAGGAAAATAAAAAAGGAAAGAACAATAGAGTTGTCGGCGGAGGACAATCAGTTTATTTCATTCTAGAACCGGACCATGGGGGAGAAGTGGTGGGTTTAGGAATAACAAGGGAATATGACCAGTCTTAAATAATTGAGGCAAATCATGTGTTTTGGACTTCGATGGTATATCGTTGCAGCTAATGGTTAACTAATAGAAGATATTTTTGTCATTATTAAGAAAGTACGAAAGAAGATAAAGGGAGTTGTTCCCTACATACTCCAGCTAGGGTTTTGCTGAGATTCAAGCTTGATTAAGATAAAAAAAACTCCACAACTTTTGACCTGGAAAGGTATTTAATCGACTATGGTAATTGTCTACGGCTATACTATGTGTAGATACTATAAAGCCCAAAGACTTTATTGAGTGCTCGTAAACCAACGATTTAGGTGGGAGACCAATGCAAGTAGAACCTGATATCATAGACTTGATTCCATATGCAAGGTAGGACTCTATATCCAACATAGTATTGAAATCTGGTAATGGGCAAGACTAACCAGGGTAGAAACTAGAAACCTAAGAACACAGGAAACTTAGAAATGGAAATTTAGATATGTATTGGCTGGATTGTCTGATGGACCCTAACTTTGAGTTGATATCAATGTGTGGATAAAGGTGAGACTAACCAAAGAAGAAACCTGAGGACGTGGAATTAATTCTAGCAAGAGAGGACTCTAAAAGCTAACGTGGGAAGAAACTGATAGCATAGAAGCTTCAGCACATAAAACTTGTCGGCACTCTATATGGGTAGACCCTGGCGTTAGGAACTAGTAAATTAAGTTTTTCTGACTTTTCTACTTGCAGCTTCGGTTCTGTCAAGTCTGAATTTGGATTTTTCATGGGTTTAGTAGTTGGATCCATCCTTTAGCCTATTCAATTCTCCAGGTCACATTGTGTAGACATTCTTGTTGCTCTGATCTTCCATATTCACAAAGCTATCTTTCGTCTGGAGCTATTGTTGCTTAAAAGATCTTGGAAGTTGATCACGTATTTTCATGGATGGTGGTTCTAATGCTTTATCTGAAGTAAGAAAGTTACTTCAAGAATACTCGGATTGAAATGTATAAAAGGTGAATAGGGCATTCTGGTTGAGTTGATATCTGTAACAACTAAAAGAGTTCTCTTGTCCTAGTCTATTGCTGTAACCTTCTTGCAAAATTTGTACACAAGTTTGATAAACAGCATTTTGTTGGTTGTAGAAAACTAAAGGTATGACAGACATTAGTAAATTGAAAAAGGACCTTCTAATGTTTGTTTCTTATCTGTTTTCACGCAGTGCCTAAACGGATATGGCAACGATATCAGCAAGTGTCAGTTCTATATGGATATGTTGGCTGAGTGCAAGAGGAACTCTGGTTCTGTGATGGGTGCATAACTGCGACACACCTATTCTTCTATATGCCTTTAAACTCGATTTTTTCCTTTGGATTACTACTGGAAAGACAGTTGATTGTGATGGAAGATCCTGCATCTGTTTTAGTACTGTTTGACAGCTTCTGAACATGATCTTAGGCGTGTTTAGCCTTGAACAGTGATGTTAAAACTCGGTCTTATATTGGTCTTGAATGGAGGCTGCGCCCGAACTATTAGTTACATTTTGTCTAGTGTTGCTGCGTATTCCCGTTTGATCTGATGGCTTTGTGCATCTAGATGTATTATTTCTTTTAAGGTCTGCTGCTGTTACTGCTGTGTCCATTTGTCTCCCTATCTTAGAGACCCTGCGCTGAACTAAGCCATGCCAACACGGCACAAATGAATTTCTGAAATAGGATGGAGGGAGGGTGGATAACCCTAATCGGATTGATTGAGGATTTGTCGTTTGGAAAATGAAAGTAGTTAGATGCAACGGTTAGGTCAAATTTTTCGTTTTTATACTTGCCTGAATTGTTGATCTAAGGACAGCCTCAACCTGGGAGGGAATGGAGGGTGGCGCTTATTTTCTAATTTATGAACTTTGTTTAGGAAAAAAGTACTCGGTCAATACTTAGAATTTTAGAAAAATACATTCATTGATCATTGAAACAATAATTACATGATAGAGTTGAAACAATAGAACAGTATTTTACAAAATGAATATAAAATCAAAACAATGAGAAATATGAGTACGATACTGAATCAAGTCTTGTGAATTTACAATTTTATTAAAATTGATTCGCTGTCTTATTGTGGATATTGGAGGATCACAATCGACGTTTGTCTTTCAAGGTAAAGTCGATCCAATCAATCGTATGCCATTAAGGAGTTCATTTGTCTTTTTCAAGCTGCTCCTTTAGGACAAGCAACTCCTGGTGGAATTGCTCCCGTTCCAGCTCCAGCTCCTCATTCGAGTTTAGATTTGGCGCACTTCCAAGGACATTTTTAAATCTCGGAACTCAGACTTAAATAGGGTCAATTATCTTTTTCCGTGTGATGGTGTGAATTTTGATCACGGCAATCTAAAGTCGGGGCACAATGTAACTAAAAGTGCCATTTTATTTAAAGAGAGACGAAATGGACGGGCACGAGCGGAAAAGAAGAGGATAAACTTCAGTTATGAAGAAATTAGATTTCAATGGTGAAGTTGGCGTTGTCAATGTTCAATTGATAAGAACATCCACTTCATGGCACAATGAAGTCCTAACCAATAACATGGGTTCTGGCTCATGTCTAAAGAATTCTTCCTTAGATCTTTTAGTCTCATTTTAAAGATCAAGATTTTATAACTGTAGGAAAAATACTACGTGACAGATTCGTAAAATACACGAAAATTTTAGAGAACATATATACATTTATTCCATCGATCATTGAAATTGAATGAACATGAATGAAAAGAAATTAGAAAAATCAAACTGAACCGAGTCCTGTGTTTTACACAGTTCCTTTAAGATAAAATCGCCGCCTCTTTGTACATAGGTGTTGGAGGTTTGTTTCGGCGTCATCTCACAAGATAAAACAGCTTTCACGAACGGAGTAACACCTAGCTGCGTTTGCCTAATGAACTTTCCTTTGTTTGCGCCTCTCTCTCTTTAGAATAGACAAAAATTATAGAGTTCTGTTGTAGAGAGAATTTCTAGTATCTCAAAACTAAGAAACAAAACTGATATAAATAGAAACTATGAAACCTTTGAGATGCTAAAACGGAAAACCTTTTGAATTACCACTATAAATATTGGAGGATAATGGACCATGAATGGAAGATAGTGGAAATATTATGGAGACTCTTAGACTGCGTAACGGATGAAATTTTTTGGTTGTCAAAATTTTTTATGGTATTCCAATTTATTCACACTGAAGTGACCAAAATCCTTTCGAATTACCACAATAACATTAAATGTGTAAAAAGGTAGAGAAAGGATTACAGAGAAAGAAGAGAGAAAGAGAGGGCAAGAAAAAAGTGGGGCACAAGAGTTGCAGAAGAGAGAGAAGAGAGGGAAGAAGTTATTGATGCGTGTCCTATTTTATTATTTAAGATGTATGTTGATTGCATTAAATGTTGGTTGACTTGTAACCGTTAAAGCATCACATTTTTAAGCGAGGACAAAACGCTTATTCAGATTTACGCTATGTTAACTGCTATTTGAATAATTTAATCCAAATACATAAGTTTATTGCCTCAAATGAGAACTTAATTCTATAAAAACATAAAGCGAAATAACCATTAAGATGGATAATGAGAACTTGCTGCACAACAGGCGTGTAATGCAACAAAACAACATCATTTGTGTACAAATGACATTACAAACAACGTTGTTTTGTCGCACTACTCGTTTACTGTGTATAACAGGGTCTCCAAGTACTCGGAGAAAACATAAAAGCAATTTACTTCAACTATGAAGAAACATAGGATTCCAGATAATCGGATTAACAAGTTGGGGTTTGTCAATTTAAAATTGATAAAGATGCACACTTTTTGATTGCATCATAAATTCATAGTAATAGGAGTACTACTAATCGTGTCTAAGCCACTTTAAACCCCAACTGCCTGCTGCCCCAAATACCCCCTCACTTACTTCGGTATTTACAACTTATGCCCTTCATTTTTTCTTAATTAAAGATTATCATCATCATCATCATCATCTAGTACTCTTCAGAAAGCTGATGCAGAGTCTCTTCAATGCCTCCTTATCTGGCTCATCATCACCCACCTTACCCTTCACCTCATCAGCATAAGACTCCTGCAAAAAGAGAGAGGGGGGAGAGAGAGAGAGAGAGAGAGAGAGAGAGAGAGGATATTGCATCAATCATAGCCATTCAACTTGGAGAAACAACCAACGAAGTTTCAAAACAAACAAGATCAAAGGGTACTGGAGAATCGGACGGTGGGCGTACCGTGATGAGGTTACGTTGGAGGAGACGATCGATCAAGTGGAGGAGAATGTCGTGGTTGTACTCAGGGTGACCTTGGATCCCCATCATGTGATCACCACACTTGAACATCTCAATCCCAGTTTTATTGGACCACGCTATCACCTCTGCCCTGGGAGGCAGCTCCCATACCTATTACACGCGCGCGTACACACACATAACGTATGACTATGCTAGCGAAATCACTATTTTTTATGAAAATTTTTAAGGTAACGAATTGAATCTTGGTGAAAAACAAACCTCGTCTTGGTGGCATTCGATCACGGAGAGGAACTTGGGCATTTTCAAAGACGCTAACAGCTTCGACGATGGTGATAAATGAATAGTTCGTACTCCGATGTCCCATCCCGAGACTGCGCGGCCAGTCTTGCCGCCCAATGCTCGGCCCAATATCTGATAAAATAAAATAAAATAAAAAATCACACATAGTCAGAACACGTAAAACGACATCACAGATCCCACTCGTATAGATTTTATATCTTAAAAACCGAAAAAGCTTTCTTAAATAAATGCAAAGTTTCAATTCCATTAACACTTGTATGATATCGGTACAAGATATGACGTAGTGATTAAGACAACTGGAACAAACGTCACGGCTAATAAGAAAACCTTGTACATTGTTTTAAAATATAAAAGTGCGGAGATGCGCGCACGTTAAGATTTGAAGGCAAACCCACGTTTTTGAAGAGGGTGACCGCACACAAACAACCGACAATGTTTATTCCAAGTCATATATTAGCGCAGTACTTATTAATTTCGATTACCCAGAATATATTTACACAAACATGTTGTAATTATTTAGGTTAAAACAATCCAAAAGATTTTAAACATGTTTGGACAAGGGTACCATGATCACGTGTGGTTGCTACATTCCCAAGGGTTGACCCAATTGCCACCTTGTTGCTATATATATGTTTGGATATATGTTTGGATATATGTGATCTTCACCACAATATTTTGTCCTACCTTATCTTTCTCTTTTCTCTCTCCTCTTTCTTCACTGTCTGCCATGACAGAGATATGTGAAGATTATTCATCATGCTCAAGGCCTTTATTCAAAGGATGAATAAAATTTGGCATATGGTGCTTGGTCTTTGAGACCACCTTCTAGTGCTTCGAGGGGATGTTTTCATCAAAGAAATATTTGACATCAAGCAATAACGACTTATATAATTGACTTACTAATACTCGATGACTCAAAACATTCACTTTATAAGTCTCGATGTATTTGTCGTTCGTAAAAAAATCAAATTTTCTCAATTTTTTAACGACAATATATGTTTTGCTTAATTACATACTGATCTAATCGATCTGATTTTATGCATGAATAATAAACGCGTCGAGATTTATAAAATAAACCTTTAGATGAGAAACATTGTAAATACAAATGATAGTGGTAGGTCTAATGTGGAATGCATTAATGTCTAGGTTTATATCCCCATTGGTACAAAATCCAAAATAGGTCTCTATCTACAATTACTTGTATGGGTCACCCCAAAAGCATTGTGGTTTGCCTCAAGGATTAATGGGTGAGGTCTTTTCTGACTTGTTGGAGCGCACACTTGTGGGTGCATGCACTACAACCCCCATAACATGTTCTGCTGCCTGCTATGCACTCTTCTAAACCCAACAAATATTACTTCTTTTTTCATAACATGCAGAGTGTTCGAGTTGACTTATACATATTTCGATTACTTTTTGATAAGCTAAACTAATTGTCTATTAACGGGACGTCCAATTAGATTCAAACAAAATCCCTTATAAAACTAACCCTATAATAATTGATAGCATATGAGAACATTCGAACCGATCATAAATAACTTCCTTTTCGAGCTTTTAAGTAATAAGCCAATGTTACTCACCGTAATCTATCACTGACATGGAATAAACACACAATAAAATGTATTGCGTGTCCGAATGACGCATTTTTTGTCATTAAAATATTACCCAAACAGGGGCTGTTTCTGGATGAACAAAATTTGTGACTAAAACGTTTGCAAATAATTCACTGTTGTACAATGTATAATACGGTTGGCCCACGACCCACTAGACAGGCACACCTGTCCAGGTAATTCACGTGATCATAAAAAATGTGTTGTCACACGCGAGATTGTTAAAAGCCCCCTACGTCACCGTTTTTGTCCTGCCGCTAGTCACCACCCACTGGGCTAACTTGCACCATTTAATTGGTTCATCTGATTTTTACACCTATTTAGCCCTATTTTAATAGATGTGGCAACAGCTGAAATAAAAACAAGCATGAATTGCCCCCAAATCCAAAATCTTCACGTTTCAAAGGATATTTTTGGCATTCACATTTGGAATCACAGATCTTGTTTATACACAGTGTACAAAAAAATGCCTTGTGTGTCAAAACATCATCTGCTATATCATTTTGATCACTAAAATACAAAACTTGGACATCATTTTGGTGGCCAAAACGGTACAATTTTGACATGCAACACATCATGTCGTGCACTATTTAAAATAGGTTCTCTTGTGTACTTCATGTTTTTAGAGGTAACATTATTTTTGATAGCTCAGAGTATTCGAAGCAGCTTACACACACCACGACCAATCTCTAGGAACCAATCCCAACGCTCATTTGCGGGATCCTAATTAAAGTACTCAGAACAAAGTGCTATATAAACTGACCCGATAAGAATTGGCAGCACTTAAAAGGTTTCGAGTATGAGTCTTTAAAAAGGAACAAGCTCATAAGTCTCAAGTCTTGATCACGACACCAATTTTTTAAATTTTTTAGAGATCAAATTAATAGACGGTTAATTATAATGTGGTCAACTAATTTAAAATTCAGAAGGGGTGAGATGGAGACATAAAGATCATCCCGCCTAACTACTGATCAACTAGTCACAATCGTGACTCGTTTCGATCTTCAGCGTCTAATTCTTTTTTACTTCTTTAAATTTTATACTTCATAAACTTTGCAAATTAAATAATTCTGTACGTAACAATAAGCTTGAGATGGAGCCCACTGCCCATATTGGAGTTTTTCACACTTCTTCTAACTAATAAAGTATTGGGTGATCTTTAGACGTTACAACATACTTTATTACAAACTAATTTATAAAAATTAATCATATCACTCATTGGTAATGAAATTGAACTTATTTATCAAAAAAGAGGCCTGAACCCAATAGAAATAAAAATGTGAATTTTCAATTATTGGCAAAAAAATTATATGCATAAGTATAATCTTGTTCTACAAATAAGTATATTTTTTAAATTTTAATTTATTATTTTGCTCAGAAAATACATAAAAATAAGAATCTCACATTTCACAATCAATTTGCACTCCAAAATATCAGGACATGAAGTAATATCCGATGGATGCGGTGAACTCCGTAGTTCAAGGGCCAAATCATATTCTGCTTTGGGAAAAGATCCCACGATTTTGCTGGCAGTGATCAGAAACACACCAGATAATCGTACGGTGGATGGACCACTAATATTGTACTTACCTGTGGGGATCAAGAGTTGCTATTGTGTATTGTGCATAAAAAGACATGTCCTATGTTATAATGACGTCGTTTTAATGTATAAAATGCTGCCTAAAATTTGTTTGATCAGCATATTGTGCACAGAAAAACATACTGTGTGTTAAAATGATGTCGTCTTAACGCAAAGAAACTGAATAAAAATAGTTCGATCAGCACGTGCACAACATAATTTGTTGCGTGTTAAAATAACATTATTTTGATGAATAAAAACTGTCTAAAAATAGTTCCGGTCAGTGTATTCTACACAACAGGACGTGCTGCGTGTCAAAATAATGTCGTGACACACAAAACACTGTTCAACGCTGATAGAATAATTTTTAAATAGTATTTTATGCGTCAAAATAACGTTATTTTGACGAGTAACACTTTTTGCTATGCAGAATACAAAATAAGATTCCCAAATTCTTCCTGTGTAACTCTGTGAGTGACGCCACACGAAAGATACAAAACGCCCCACCATTTATTGTACCTTTAGACGTTACGCCTAACCAGTTTGTGCGACGCCACCAAACTCCCAATAAAACTTGAATATACCATAATACCCTTCAAACTAAATAGTAAAAAGTTTTTCATTTTGGACTAGACCGAGAAATCAACGTTGTCTCTTTTTCCTTACTAATTCCCAAGTTTCAGGAAAACCTCAAAATTCCAAACCCAGTCCAATGTTTTCCACTTTCGGTGTGCTGTTTCTTACAATGTATCTGGCTGTCTTTTTTTTTTTTATTCCAATACTTTTTTTTATTTTTTTATTTTTTGGTTGAAACAACCAATAATTATATTAAAAATTAGAAAATGTCACTAACACCCATGTCTTTTACCCTTAAATTTTTAATATAATTATCACGGACTTTTTTATTACTATTTTGATATTTTATTAAATACACATAAATGTTTTCATATTAATTATTCTACTAGACATTAAGAATTTAAAAAGTACAAATAAAGATAAAAATTATTAAAAACTTACTGAAGGCAAGAAAAATCAAAATAAATAATTATTTACCAGATAAATAATTTACTCAATTGACAGTGTGTGGGTTTTTGTACAAAAAGTTTTATTCGAAACAGAGCATTCAACTGGGTTTACGACGTCTCTGTCAGGGAAGTTCTCTTTTTCTGAAAAAACAATTTTCCCGAGAAACAAACAGATTTCTAGAAATAAAAAAATACATACATTTAAGCCAGGAACTACTTTATAAACATGTTATGAATGCGACAACTCAAGCAAAAACAGAATTGTACCTAACTACATGTACGTATGTCACAATTGATAATGTGGAGAGAGACAGAGAGAGATTACCTGATGGCCGAAGCAAATCCCCAAAACTTTTTTCTTCATGGAATCCAATTTATTGAGAAGATTCAGGAGCTTGCAAATCCAAAGGTCGTTGGCGTGGGCATCGGCACAGCTTCCAGTGATGACGAATCCTTCGTATCCGACGATATCTCCGTCGTCGGGGAACTCGCCGGCGGACACGCGGTACACGTCCCACGTCTCGCCTTCCTCGGCCAGCATTCCCACGAAAACCCCGAAGTACCCTCCGTATTTCTTCTTCACGTAATCAGAGTCCTCTGCGCACAGAAGAACAGCGAATTTTTTCCCACTCCCCATTCTCTCTCTATGCGTATATATGTCTCTCTCTCTGGGATTGGTTCTAGAGAGAGAGAATGAGGGCGTTGCCGCTGCTCGTGAAGGCTGGGGACTTTTTCCTGTATGGGTTGATGGAATTAAACATTCTGTTTATAAACTCGTTGTGTTTACTAATTGGTCATGCTTAGCGATGTAATTACGGATGGGGTCCCCCGTTGGTTTACTTTACCGTATTGCCCCGCCTAACCTCCCTCTTTATTTGCAATGAAAAGAAAAAAAAAAGTACGAGAATTGAAATAAAAATTTGTAAATTTCACGTTTCTAACATTTTTATAATTTATTATAATTATTTCTGTCCCGCAAAAAATATAAAATTTCGTAAGAATCTTATATTTACGCTAATTTCTTCCACAATTAAACTTTTTTTTTTATGAAATGAACACATGAAGAAAAATATGTTTCCCCTTTACTTTACTTCACTAATTTTTTTTAAAGAATAATTCTTTTAAAATCAATTTTTTTACAAATAAACTGAGCCGAGTGTGTTTGGAACTCGTGACAAAAGAAAAGGAGAAATGAAGAGAAAGAAAATTAACTTATTTTGTTTTTTTATCTATTATTATTTTAAATGAAACAACTCTTTTGGTGTGAACCTTATTTATATTTTGTTTTCTAAACGTGCCCATAAGAAAAAAATCATTTTACTATTTTATTAAATACCGATTCAAAACTACTAGGGACAAAAGAGAAAAAAATTACTGAGTGAAAAAGAGACAAAACTATTTTGTGCAACTGATAAAAAAATTATTAAATCGTGTTTCATATTTTTTATTCTATAGCTTTTTATAGGTTTTGAACACGCACCCCTCCTATTTGTTACGGAAAGAAAGAGGGAAGAAAATATAAGCAAAATATGTTTCGTTGCATAGTACAAGAAAAAAAAGTGAAAATTAAACAAATGACAATTAAAAAATTCCGTTATTTTCCTTAATAATGTATATTTTTATTTCCATAAAGGGACCAATTACTTTTTCCTTATTAACTATAGATTTTTCTTTCCATTATAAGAGAAAATTTTGAATTCTTATTCCTGTCTTCCTATAAGTTCCAAAAACACTAATATGTGGATGCCACGAGAAATCCATGGGGCCCAATGTTTGACATACCAAAGGCAATTAATGATAATTATAAAAAGAAATAATATAAATTGAATATTCCCAATAAAGTAATAGAGTCAAATAAATCCACAAAAATGCAATAGATTTGGGTATAATAATTAATGGACGAAATTTCCAGAAATATAAAGCTGAAAAACTTGGCTTAGTTGTGGCCTACAGCCTTCCTTTGTTGTAACCTATAGGAAGCTAACTAATTTCATTTTCTTGAAAGGCAAAGCTAGCTAATTTCATTTTTTTGAAAGGTAAAGCTAGCTAATTTCATGATTTCAAGTTAAAGGCATATTTTCCTAAATTCCATACATTTTCCTCCTAGGCCCTGTTTGTTAATAAGATTGAGACCCATGATATGACAATTTGAGTTGTCATACAAACTTTAATTGGGTATTGGATTCTGAATATGATATTCGGAATTCAAATTTTATCCGTCTCGAGAGAAATGTGTTGGGTGGGGGAATTTGGATATCCCTCCTCTCATCCATATCTTATCCTTCTTTTATTTACGCAAATATTATTATTAATTACGAGAATGTCATCAAAATACTCATATCTATTATATCTTTCTTAGTAAAAAAATACTAAAATAAGGCTCTATTTAGACTGACTAGATTATTTGATTATTTTTTGTCTTTATATAAATTTTTTTATTTTTCATTAATTTTTTTTATGGATTATTGGTTAATCTCAAGTCTCAACGAGAACTTTGAGAAAAATAATAAATAATGGATCAAATTTTAAAAAAGCTCAAAAAAGACAAAAATAATCCAAAAATATAAATTTTTTAATTTATTCATCGTCTTTAGTAATATTTTTTTAACTTTTGGATATAATTTATACTTTTTACATTCCTTTGACCAAAACGGACCAATAATCTACAAGATATTGAGGCTAAAATAACAAATGCAAAAGAAAAATTGAATAGAGACAAAAAAATAATCTCAATAAATTAGTCAGGCCAAATGTACCCTAAATCTTTTATAATTATTCACCCCTCTATAATAATAAATCTCCATTTCTACTATATTTCTCTTCTTACTTTATCTACCATGTGAAACCCCAACCCATTTAAATCAATTAAATTATTTTAAAAATTGAGAATTTTAAGTTTTATAGTTATTAAATTTCATATTGGTAGTAATATACTTTATATTTCAGACTTATGTTATTGTACTTTTTGATACTCGATTGAGCCGTCTGTGGCCGAGCCGAGGATTGTATTATAGATGATATAATAATTAGTTTATCACTAGTACTTCGGAGTATTTTTAATGTTATTCACACTTTCTTTTATTGAACTTTGATATTATAGAAATTCCTAAACCAATTTTATAAATTGAGGCGTTGATGGATAACCAAATCGGTTGGTCCCGACCCATGTGTTTTTGGGACGAGTCATGACATTAACATATATACCCCATCTCTTTCATAATTTTAATCACTAACAAATAGGCCGCCAATATTAATGCTAAACAGTGTCATAGGGGTATTGGTTAAATCATAGTTAATGCATCAAACTTACTAAAGAGTTACTGCATTTGCTTCATAATATAACGTAAATTTATAACTTCTTTCATTTTTATAAAATGTAGTAAATTCAAATCTACTGCATTTACAATTTTTTTTTCTTGTTATGAAATGTAATTTTTTCAAATCTATCGTGCGCATTAATTATGGTTAATTTAATTCTTCGGGAGTGATCCTTTAATTCTCCTAAGCCGTAATAGAACAAGATGTTATAAAGAGTGAAATGGGAAAGTTTGTTGTGCATTACGCATAACAGGACATGCTGCGCGTCAAAACGACGTCATTTGAATGCACAAAAGACTATTCAAAAATTATTCAGTCAGTATCTAACTATTCGGTCAGTGCCTATTTGGTCAGTGCTTTGTACACTAAAATAATATTATTTTTGATGCACAATGCGTCTTGATGTGTGCAATGCACAATAAGACCCAAGTTTATAAAGAGTGAGCTCACCACAAACAAGAGAACTAACACTTGAAGAGATAAGAGTACATTACGCACTCTAAACCAAAAGAAGCAAAAAGTACAATTCTCCCATAAGATGCACCAAAGGAAGTCCCCGAATATGGGCATTCCAAGACATTCAAAGGAATTTCGTGGTAGCACATAATGAGTCTTCGCAATAAGGGTATTTTTGGTAACCAAGAAAGTACGTAATATAGTTCATCAGTTCATTTCGTGTTTGAAAGTTATTTAAGATAATAGTGCGTACTAGTTGAGCGTGGATTTTATATCACGTAAAGTTTCGCTGCATGTGCAAATTGGCAAATGTATGCCCGACACGTGTATTGGTGACCCGCATGGCTATTGACCCTTTAATATTAAGAACACGTTGTGATACAAACACTTTTAAAATCGCCTATACACATTCAAATAAATGTAGAGCCGTCTATGAGGGTTCAAATCCTATGTGAGCGTGTGCATAAGTTTTTTATACGCAAATTATTCCGGACACTCTGAGTTATAAAAAAAAATATATTTGTGATTCTAAACATTTTGTTATCTTAGATAGTGAAAAATATACTCCACCCTTTATTCAATATTTTTGCTATTGAAATACATAATTAATCTTATATTTCATCTACGTTCTTTTATTATCCCAGGGCTCCCACATATCTCTTCTATTCTTGTTCTTAATTTTATTTTTTCCATAATTTTAAGAAATACCTCAACAATTAGAAAAATATTTGAAGATCTTGTCGAACAGATTTTGTACAAGTGTTTGTGTTTGTGACTGTACAATTGTTGTTATCCAAATGCTAAAAAATATTGGTCACTGTATATTCAATCTTTGTCTTCTCTGAATACATAATTAATCTTATATTCATCCAAGTTCTTATACTATTCGAGAAATCTTGCATATATCTTCTATTTTATTTTTCCAATCATTTTAAAAAGTAATTCTACAATTAGAGAAATATTTGAAGATCTTGTCAAAGATATTTCAAAAATATTATTTTTTAAAAGATATGTAAACAAAATAGCTAAAATCTTAAAGTTGTGAATAATTTTTTAGATACATGTATGAATCAATATATGAATACTTTCAAATAAAAGTTTGACCAGCCTTGTGTGCATAGACTTGCATAGGGATAGAGTGACATTGTGGGACCAGCTCAAAAGAATTTCTTAACTAATTTCATATCATAAAATTACTTCCAAGATCTCACATATCTTTTTTATTCTCATTTTTTATTTTATCATTTTGAATGATTTTATAAAATAATTCAACGAGTGATGATTCCAACCCATTACAAGTATGCTTCTAGATAATTAAAAAAAAACCCAACCGACATTAAAATAGTAAATTATTAATAAATTGTATGTCATTGAAATAAGTGATGACTCTATAATTTTAGAGAATATTTTTCAATAGGGTCACATTTTTTCATTGTCCGTCATCGCAAGCTCAAAAAAGTTAAGATCTGTACTAGGTGAAATTATACGAGGTGAAAATGCTTTAATTTTTTTTTTTTTGTAAGGTTCTCAATTTTATTAAAACAATGTATTCCTAATTTTTATTCTTTTGAATCGTTGAATTAATAACTTTTAAATTCATAAATAAAATAAAAAACATCGTTATTCTAAAATAATTTAGGGTCTAAATAATGCAAAGTATCAAGAATTACTGGAAGCCAAATGAAGCCCAAGTCGAGTTTGATTTGCTATCTTATTTATTTATTTGTTCAAAATTTAGTTGAATGTAGACACTTATTTACTTGTATTTATAATTTGGTTGAACTTGGACACAATTGACTTGCTCCTTTAGATTTGATTGAATCTGGACACAATTGTGTTCAAATTAACTAAACTTTAAAAAAAAATAGCAAATAAAACGGCTAGTATATAAATACTATCCTATCCATTAATCCATAACCAGCGGTGGGATTTCAGTTTTTTTGTTTGTAAGCAATAAATGCCAGTTATGCTGTTATTTAGCAAACGTTTCTGCTAATAAGTGCTCTCGGGGTATTTGTTTAGGAGCATTTAATGATGAACGTAATGACATTTCTAGTCCAATTATCATAGCTAAAAACAAAAATAAATATCTAAAATAACAACAAAATATATAATTTCAAAATTTTCACTGGGGTTTCTTGCGAAAATTACATTTTGAATGAATAATAATTTTTTTTGGTACTTGTCAAGAAAAAAATCGAGGAAGAATAATGTTGATAATATTATATTATTATAGTTATTACTACAATAAATATAAAAAAATCACTGATTTAATAAGTATGATAAATTAACTTATTAATTTAATAATTTTTAATAATAAATAATATTATTTAGATAGCCCTTGGGGCACCATTTAGTATTAGTATTTAGTATTAACCTTTAGCAAATGCCGGCGGTTAATCTGGAAGGCATATACGCGTATATTGACCACATTGTCAAACAATTAAGGCCGGCAACAAAAGACAGGCCATTTGTTGGTGGCATTAGGCAGGCCGAGGGGTTTTGCCACAAATTGCGTGCAAAAGGAAAGAAAATTAACCAGTTTTGTTATGGGTACAAACTATTTATATATATAGTGTATAAATGTGTGAGAGAGAGGGGAAAAAAAATAAGGAAAGTTAGTGTTAAGACTAGTTAAGAGAGAGAAAGGAGGAGTATCTCTCACATTTGTACAAATAACTTGTACTAATAGCAAAACTCGAAATTAGCACATCAAATTTTGGGCGACTAGGGATTTTACTATGTGTTGTGTATATTAAGGTTTCGTGTCTAGTTTTGAGAGACTTGAAATCTTGTTGTGCACAATAAATTCTGTTATTTTTCAAAATGGGTTTGTTGTATCTGATCAAGATATCATTAAAAATATAAACAAATTAAGTTTGTATTGAAAGAGTTTTAACGACTTAGTATGATTTAAAAAATAAATTTCAAGCCAATTGTGTTGCATAAACATCTATGTTGATAACTGATTAATATGATTGTTTACATGTGCAATAGACTCGACAAGTAGAATAAAATGGACAATTTAGATTACCTTTTTGAGCATGAGACAAGACTCTTAATAAATACATAGCGGAGCCTGCTGTGCTTTAGCCACATCAGAGTGCCGTACTCCATCGCCCTAAATTGATTGTTACTGATGTTATTGTATTTTTAAATTTTGTTTGAATTTTTATCAAACTCGGGTCAAATTTTATAAATTAATTATTTGTCTAGACAAAATAAATTAAAAAATAAAAAGTTATGATTAAAAGAACCAAAAATTCACTAATAACGAAAAAAAATTAAAAGTACTATTTCTTCACTATTTTAGTGTTATTAGCGGTGTCTTATCAATATATTTTTAAAAAATTTGATTCAAAGTTTTATAATGAGTGTTCCTCGGCCGCCCAATATGTAGGACCATTGGAAAGTCGATAGTGAAGAGTTAATGTACAGGGAGTCAATGTCAATGTGTGGATATATTATGCCAAAGTCAACCACATCCAAATTAATTTTTTAGCAAAATCATAATGTTAGAAAAATTATTTCAGAATTATATTTTTTTATTATGTTTGGGCTAAAATAGGAGTGGATCCAATTTAATGTGTTCATTTTAATACGAAGATTAAGCTTATATAGTTGGTGAGCAAAATAATTTACTTGTGAATTAAAAATTGAATCCAAAATAAGAATGTCTCCAACACTGAATAGTCATTTTACCTAACGAAAGTACTAAAAAAAATATAATTTTTATTTTAATTAACCATTTTTTATGTAGTTGCTCCAACACCACTAAGTATTTTGCCTAGTCAAATTGTATTAAGAGAACTAGGGTCCCATAATTTTTTTCCCGAAAATATCTCCGAATTCAAAATCAAATGTTAAGATTCATTTAGATTTAGAAGTTTACATACTTCGGTCTCTAATAAATCCAGTACATTCATTTTGAAACCAAAGGCTTTCCTAGACAAACACGTGTTTGATGGGATACTTAATGATGCGACACTTTTTGATTGGTTCGTAAGAATTTTCTTGCCTTCAATGACTAGCTAGATGTAGCTAGTCAAAATATAAATAGGCAATTTGTTTAGCTTGTTAAATTAACCAAAAATATGTTTTACTAAGTATTTTGACTGACATACCATAAATAAAGAATTTGTTGGAGTTGCTCTAAACCATAAAATATATTGAAATCCCATAATGGCAAGATGAGAAATTTCAAGTAGTTCATAAAATTGGAGTTCAATTTTGTTCATCCTTCGTCGTGTGAGAGTAGTTCGAGAATTTATCTCGACGATCAAAATCGTCTATTTTGTTCTGATTAATTTTCTTACTTGTTACGAAAAATTCAGTTTAGTTAAAGTAAAACTTGGTAAGCTAAGTTTTCTTTCTTTTACGCCTTATTAGTTATGAAAGCGGAACCTAACCAACTTGATCGATTCAGTGCTTGGATTAGGTCCGGGTAGAGAACAGGTAAGGGCGGTAGGCTTTGAACTTTAGCCGTTGTTATTCAAATTCAAGGCGTTACTCGTTTCATTTTTGATCCCCTCTTTCTTTCTAGTTAGGGAGGCCACGACAGAAGAACACCCAACATAAAGATGCATACTCCTCCATGTGAAATATTCATCTTTTTTTGGAACTTTTTGGTAGTAGTCGTGAGCAACAACCATCAGCTGTCGGCTCGTTGGCAAGGCGAGAGCTTCAAGCCCGATTTCTGGTGGCGCACCCCCCACAAAAACTTAGATTTTTAGATTAAGCACTTACCGATATCCTATTGAGTTTTTTTTTTTTTTTTGGTAATAACTAAAGAAATGAATCAAAACAAAATAGACGATTTTGATCATCGAAGTGGGATCTCAACGTACTTCCACATGGTGGAGGGTGAGCAAACTATGGTGAACAAAACTAAATTGACTTTAAGTTTGGTTAAGAGTTTGGGCTCCTTACGGTATCTAATTTTGTGGATGAGAGAGGATTTAGGTGATGTGGGCCTTTATCCAAATTACCAAACATGGGCGAATTGTCCAAGCACCGTTCTTTTAGAAGGAATTTATTTAATTAAATTATTTATTTATTTTACTCATAGCACCATAGTGAGATCAAATTTGTCTTAAGAAAATTATGTTCAACACAAATTTTGATCATTTTTTAAGTTTTGAAGTTTACTGTCATTCTTATAATTTATTTATCGAATGTTGTATGATTTGTTCCGCTATTCCTTGTTCAATTTATTTTTGTTGAACTTTTTAACACAAGCACACTATAGATTTTTCAACAAATGTGGAATTTATTGGATTATTGTATTATTATTTCTGTTTTTAATTGATTTTTGTATTTTGCATCAATTTTTGATTGTCTATTAGTTCGTTTCGACAAAAAGAATTCAAAAAATACAAAATTACGTTAAAAAATTTTAAAAAATCAGAAAAGATAAAAAATAAGCCTAAATAGAGTATGTGTTTTGATTTATTTTTTATTTTTAATAATTTTTTAAAAATTTTTGGACATAATTTTTTATATCTTTTAGATTTCTTTCGTCGATAATAACCAATAAATCTCAAAAAATAAATGAAAACATAATAAATAGAAAATAAAATAAAAATCAGAAACTATAAGCCAAATAGACCCTTAAGTGGGCTTCTTATCACAACTTTAATGCTATTCATTTGCAATTTGTCTGGCTCTTAATATTGTTATGCAGATAGGAGAGAGGATTAGACCCCACACCCCGCCATACTTTTTTTAGTGGAAACCCTCTTGGAGTGTATTATTTGTTTGAACAAAGGACAGAAGAATATGCAAACGACGAAATCTAGGAGAATTGTTTGTCAATTTTTTTTATTATACCAAATAGTTTATAGGACATGGGTTTTTGAGTAATATATTATTTACTCAAAAATTTTGTTGTACGTTGTCCACAACAAAATGTGTTGTGCGCCAAAATAATATCATTTTGGCCACTAAAAAATTGCTCAACTAGTTGGGCATTATTTTGGATAGTATTTAGTGGTCAAAACGGTATCGTTTTGACGCGCAGTACACCTTGCTGTTAGTGGCAGAATCAAGATTCACAATTTTGAGGGTCTAGATTATTTTTTTGAAAGTGAGGGGGCTAAAGATAATTTGAGGGGCCAAAATATAATTTTTTTTATAATTTCCAAAACTTATACCTAGGTCTTGAATTTTTTTTTAAATTTTTATGGAAGCCCGAGCTCCGTCTCCATGTAGTTCATCTAGAGTTAATGTACAGGGAGTCAATGTCAATTTTGTGGATATATTATGCCAAAGTCAACCACATCCAAATTAATTTTTTAGCAATCATAATGTTTAGAAAAATTATTTCAAAATTATATTTTTTATTATGTTTGGGCTGAAATAAGAGTGGATCTCATATGAGTGGATCCAATTTAATGTGTTCATTTTAATACGAAGATTAAGCTTATATAGTTGGTGAGCAAAATAATTTACTTGTGAATTAAAAATTGAATCCAAAATAAGAATGTCTCCAACACTAAATAGTCATTTTACCTAACGAATGTACAAAAAAAAACATAATTTTTATTTTAATTAAGCATTTTTTATGTAGTTGCTCCAACACCACTAAGTATTTTGCCTAGTCAAATTGTATTAAGAGAACTAGGGTCCCATAATTTTTTTCCCGAAAATATCTCCGAATTCAAAATCAAATGTTAAGATTCATTTAGATTTAGAAGTTTACATACTTCAGTCTCTAATAAATCTAGTACATTTATTTTGAATTATGGAAAATTTTCTTGAAAATTTTTCTGAAACCAAAGGCTTTCCTAGACAAACACATGTTTGATGGGATACTTAATGATGCGACACTTTTTGATTAGTTCGTAAGAATTTTCTTGCCTTCAATGACTAGCTAGATGTAGCTAGTCAAAATATAAATACGCAATTTGTCTAGCTTGTTAAATTACAAAAAAATATGTTTTTACTAAGTATTTTGACTGACATACCAGAAATAAAGAGTTTGTTGGAGTTGCTCTAAACCATAAAATATATTGAAATCCCATATTGGCGAGATGAGAAATTTCAAGTAGTTCATAAAATTGGAGTTCAATTTTGTTCACCCTCTGTCGTGTGAGAGTAGTTCGAGAATTTATCTCGACGATCAAAATCGTCTATTTTGTTCTGATTAATTTTCTTACTTGTTACGAAAAAGTTCAGCTTGCCTAAATAGAGTATGTGTTTTGATTTACTTTTTATTTTTAATAATTTTTTAAAATTTTTTGGACATAATTTTATACTTTTTAGATTTCTTTCGTCGAGACGAACTAATAAATCTCAAAAAATAAATGAAAACATAATAAATAGAAAATAAAAAAAATAAATTAGAAACTATAAGCCAAATAGACCCTTAAGTGGGCTTCTTATCACAACTTTAATGCTATTCATTTGCAATTTGTCTGGCTCTTAATATTGTTATGCAGAAAGGAGAGAGGATTAGACCCCACACCCCGCCATACTTTTTTAGTGGAAACCCTCTTGGAGTGTATTATTTGTTTGAACAAAGGACAGAAGAATATGCAAACGACGAAATCTAGGAGAATTGTTTGTCAATTTTTTTTTTTATTATGCCAAATAGTTTATAGGACATGGGTTTTTGAGTAATATATTATTACTCGAAATTTTGTTGTACGTTGTCCACAACAAAATATGTTGCGCGCCAAAATAGTATCATTTTGGCCACTCTAAAATTTCTCAACCGGTTGGGCATTATTTTGGATAGTATTTAGTAGTCAAAACGGTGTCGTTTTCACGTGCAACACGCTCTGCTGTCGAGGGCAGAATCAATATTCACAATTTTGAGGGTCTAGATTTTTTTTTTTAGAAAGTGAGAGGGCTAAAGATAATTTGAAGGGGCCAAAATATAATTGTTTTATAATTTCCAAAATTTATACCTAAATCCTGAATTTTTATGGAGGCCCGAGTCTCTGTCTCCATGTAGTTCCGCTGGCTGTGTGCTGTTACTTATAAGATATTTTCCAGTATATAGAAACACCTATTAGAATATAATATTTTGCATAATTTTGGGCAAGTGGGTGGGGCTAAGTTTTGAACTTGTTGATGCAAGAATGTTGTCTCATGGATTCTTTATTTTCCCCATTTTTTCTTGACCAAAATGAACTATCATTTTTCAAACAGCTAAAGGTTTTTGATTTTCTTTTGAAGTTTTCCAATTATATGGTTGGGTTAATGGGTTTCTCAAATTTCTAAGAAACCAGCTGATATGAATTTTCTAATTTTTTTTTATTTTAAAAATCTAGAGTTAATGTTCATTGAAAAAGTCTTCAATTTGTTGGAAATAAGTTGTGAACGAAAATTAAGTGAATTCTAAGTCAATTGGAACTTTATATTTTTTCGTTAATATTAATATAATCTTGACTGTACTACATAATTAATGTAATATATAGTCTGTTATAGTTAAATAATTTCAGTTTAATCTAGTCAAAAACTCATAATTAAAATAGTTGTATGTATATACTTAGTGCATCAATTGTGCTATAGTAATTTCAATATAAGATGTAATAAATTAGAACACAAAAGCTGTGTAATATAATGATTGTAATATATCTCTTAGGTCGGTGTTTCTCGTGTCAAATTTTTGACTCCGTCCCAGTCTGTAGTAATACGTACAACTTATTCCAGCAAAGTATAGTATTTTATCGTTGCTTTAAAAAGTGTCTTACATATAATAAAACACAATTATTTTTCTTGACACATGAAATGACAAGTGTTTCTTATGGATTTATTTGCAGGGAATCTGATCTGGATCCAACAATAATATGCATCACCAAATCTGCTTAAACTAAATTATCTACATGCATTTATGCAGAATATGTAAACTAATCTTGCACCACAGAATGATGATTTTGATGATAATGTTTTATATACATACATACATACATATATATATATACACACACAATGTTTGTGTGTGTATATGGGAAAGGTTAAAGAAACCAACACTGTTTTAGACCAATATTAGACCATCATCTAAATTCTTCATTCCTAATTAAATTTTAATGATCCGAACCGATCAATGTGTTTAAAACATGTTTTTAAGGTCATCCACGAGAAATCAGCTCAAAATATTACCAGAAAGGGATTGATCTAAACAGTGGTTCATAAAACAATTCATGTCAGTATTTTGAACAACTACTTAGATCAAGCATTTTTCGGTAATATTTTGAGTTGATTTTTCGCATATACCCTTAAAAATATGTTTTAAATATATTGAACGGTTCGGATCATTAAAATTTAATCAGGAATGAAGATTTTGGATGTTGGTCTAATATTGGTTTAAAAAAGTGTTGGTCTAATATTAGTTTAAAAAAGTGTTGGTCTATGGAGCCATCCCCTATACACACACACACACACACACACATATATGTGTATATAGAGTGAGCTTCTAATAAGGGATCCCTTACTTTGCTACGGTGCGGACCTCCTATTTCTTGATCAAATTATGATGATCCAAACCGTTTAATGTGCTTAAAATATGTTTTTTAGAGTACCCGCAAGAAATCAGCTCAAAATAATATCCAGAAATACTTCATCCATTCAATTTTTTATAAAACTATTCCTGTAAACATTTATCAAAAACTGTTTAGATCAAATCCTTCTCGATATTGTTTTCAGCCGATTTCTTGAGGGTATCTTTAAGAACATGTTTTAAACATATTGAACGGTTCGAATCGTCAAAATTTAGTTAGAAAATAAGAGGTCCACACCGTAGTAAAATGAAGGATCCCTTATTAGAAGGGGACTATATATATATATATATATATTTATATATTTGCGCTGCATAGTATATTATATTATTTTAAGATACTTATATTTCATAACATCATATTACACTATTGATTTCGGGTGTTACGTGACAATGATAAGATTTGAAAAAGTCTCCAAACAATTGTTGAGCAAATGGGGCAGTTTGCTATACAACAGACTGTTGTGCATCAAAATAACGTTGTTTTGCTACCTTACGAAGAATCTTATTGGTTGGAGTCTGCCCAAAGCATAGAGCACTCCTTGTTGTGTACAGTGCACAACAAAACTCCCAAATCGAGATGAGTAGTGAATTATTAGTATTAAACTTGGTTTGAAAGAGAATATTGAATAAACATGTTCAGAGGCGAAGCTCCGAGCCATTGTAAAACAATAAAATGAATTTAAATTTGACTTGAAAACATAACATATGTTCAAGTTGTACTCGTTTATCATTCAAGGCGTTAATGAACAAGTTTAATTAAATTAAGCAAATTACAAAGCGATCTCAAGTAACTTAATTTTTTCAATATGTATAAATACCGATCAAGCACGGTTCAAAATCAACGAGTTTTAAAAACATGTTCGAAGTTGATTTTGTCCGGTAAATAAGTTGGAATATAAGAATGGTCAATGTATCGATTGCACAAAGGACCATTCAGTCCATGAGTCAGGTTTGAGGCTTATCCCTTTAAAATTATCTCCAATTAGGGGTGAAATTGGTTTTGGCATGGTCATTTTGGAGTATGTAACTTTAAAATCGGTTGGTTTAGAGTGAATAATTTGTAAACCGATTATGATCAAAACTATTAAAGGACCGGTACCGGTTCGGGAATGGACAATTCTATTTGGTTCCCTTTGGGGTTGTGGAAGTTTCAAACTTACCAAAAATGGGTCTAATCGGGCCGGGTCGGGTATGGACAATTCTGTTTGATTCGCTTTGGGGTTGTGGGAGTTTCAAATTGACCAAAAATGTGTCTAATCGGGCCGGGCCACATGCTTAAAATATAATTTTGGCCCATTAGGGCTAGATGCTTGATTAACAAAAAAAAAAACAGAAAAAAGAAATAAATAATTGCATAAATAAAAAAAATCAAAAGCTATCCTATCTAATGATAATTTTTTTTAAAACTGTTTATAATTTTTCCATTTTGATTCGTGAGAAAATTACGAAGATCCAAAACCAAAGTGAAAAATAAATATTTCTACATTATCAAATTAAAACAAGCAGAACCCAACTTTGGACTAATTGAATTTCGATTTTTTCAATCGATTTGGGTTTTTCGAAATTAATTCCATCCCTACCTCCAATTATGTAGTCTGATCCGAATTTGATATACAAAAATCAGAAAACAAAGTGCAAACCGCTAAATGGCTTCTATATTTGGGCTAGTTCCTGGGCTTAAGCTTGAGTTTGGTAGTTTCGGAAAGTAGAAAAATTTTATTGGGCCGCCCAAAAGGAAATATGTGCGGCCCAATAAAATTTAAGCAACAAAATGAAAATAGGATGAATAAAATTTTATTCATACAAAAATGGTGTATAGATCTCTTCCGAGCTCGTAAGTTGACAGGTTTAAGAATTCCTCGTATTTCAAGTTGAGATCAAGTGCATAAAAAGTGATGGACGTTTCTCACGATGCAACTACACAATAACAGGGGCAATTTCATCATTCTCTTTTGGGTGTCTAGATTGTACGAGGAAAGAATACCGATTGAAACAAATATTAAAATAAAAGGCCAAATAAAATCAAAGTGCAACTTAGGTTAACTAGCGCAAATAAGATTTAATTTATGTAGAGCGAGCGAGACTTTATTCGTATATGAGTGATGTATAGATCTCTCCAGAGTCCGTAAATTGAAGCAAAAAGTGATGGGACGTTTCTCACGATGCAACAAGACAATAATATGGCAATTTTTATTTTTATTTTTATGTGTTCCTAGATTGTACGAGAAAAAAAAGAATTTTGTTTGAAGAAATATTAAAGTATAAAGCCAATTAAAACGAAAGTGCAGCTTAGGTCAACGAACGCAAATAAGATATAATTTGCTTAAAACAAGTAAGACTTTATGCGTATACGAGTAGTAAATCTCTCTCGAGACCGTAAATTGAAGCAAAAAGTGATGGGATGTTTCTAACGATTTTGCAAACACAAATAAAATATAATTTTTACTTAACGAATTTTGTGAGATTCTAAATTCAATATGAGAAATTAGCATTAATAGTTTGAGATCTCGATCATTTACCATTAGAGAAACTACTGCAACATTAAATTTGAGAATTTTTGTTTTTTAATTAACTACAATATAATTTTCATTATGTCTAAAATAATTTATATTAAATTTTTTAGATTTTTTAAAATCATAATTCGAACAAGGACAAGTCTTTTTTCAACCGGACTACTCGCCTAAATGTCAAAAAAAATTTCACCGCCAACTCAAAGGCATCGTCACTTACAAGTACGTCTCATATAGATTAAACTCAATCGCACCACTGGTTTTATTCCATAAGTAAATCATTACCCTTTCATATTCGCATTTACGTGTAGAAACACGAATCAAATGTAGAACGAAAGAATATTGATATACTCATTGTGTAACAAGAACTGTTCTCGAAAAAATTCTTCAAGCGATGAATGTTGTGAAATCTTCCTACCAATCAGACCGATAATTTACGAGTTCAGCCTATTATTATCATTGTGAAATCTTCCTACCAATGAGATCGATAATTACGAGTTCAACCTATTATTAACCTAACAACATCAACTATTGTGTATTATGAAAGTCTAATATATTTACATAATTTCCTAGTTTGAAATAATTTACCCCCAATTTGAAACCTTTATATTCATACCTAATTTATTAGATAACATTAAATCTCATAAACTAACGCAAAAAAAAGGGTAACAAAGTCCAACATGATTCTTGAAATTGACTGGAACCTGTACCCATATATATTACATATATATTACTTAAATAAGGGCAAAAAAGTCGAACTAACAGAAAAAAGCAGGGACAATTATGACAAATACTAAAAAGAGAAACATAAATCCAATTTATTAGAAACCTAATTTAAACAATCCAATTATTATTAAGGATTTATATTTGATAAATAATTATTCTCCAAAAGATAAAATATTCTTTTTAAGAAAGAGATTTTTAACAAATTTGAACTCTTAGTTATCAAGAAAAATAATCGAGATTGAGTTTTTGCAGCCCGTGCTTGAAATACAGAGAAGTCTGATTCTTGTCATTTTAACCTCTCTCCACTGTTCTACGTTAATAAATAAACGATGAGCAAGTCTAGGAACACAATTTATATGTACAGATTCGGATACAGATATGTCTAGAACTATTAAATGCACGTGAATTCTAATTATTTTAAAAAATTTCACTTTTATTCGACGATTTGAATACATCTGCGTGCGATATGTGAACGAAAGGTTATGTTTCTAAACAATCCCGAGTAAGAAACCGTGTTGGTTGCACGTGAATTCTAATTATTGTGAAAAGTTTTACGTATATTTGATAATCTTAAATACATTTGCGCGCGACAAGTGGACAGATGGTTGGGTCCATTTGGCGTAACTAGATTATGAGATTATTGGATTGTTGGATTATGTTGGGTGCCGGACGGAATAATCTAGCTCAAAGTGTTTGGACTAAATTATTTGTGGATATAGAAGTTATGTTGTGTTTGGAGCTAGATTAATCCAGATTATTTGGGTAAATAATTTAGGCCAAATAGGGCTAGATTATTTCCCGAATAATCCAGACAATCCAAATAATCTAGTTAAGGCAAATAGAGCCGTTGTGTTCTTAAATTTTTTCCTAAACAGTTCCGAGTAGAAAACGTGTTTTGCCTTGTCATTGTCAGCTCCAACCTAGATATACTATCAGACAAAGGAGGAGGGAATTAGTTTTCTCTTTCTATTCCATCCCCCACGTGAATACTGTATAGTGTATTCTCCTTCTATATTTTCCTCTACCAACGGAGTTTCGTTTTACTCGTGTTCCAATTACTCTCTCTTTTTTCCTCGAAAGGGCCTTTACGAGTTAAAACCGTGGTCGCCTCTCGTTAAAACCCAGGAAAATCCGAGAAAAAGGGCCAAAAGAGATCGAATTCCAGATGGGTTTGCTGGGTTTTCTCAAGTTTGCATTCAAATTATTCGACTTGCTTGCTTGGTATGATTCACTTGTTTTCTAGCTTCAATGAGAACTTTTTAAAGTGAAATCAAAATACTTTACTCGAATGTCGAACTTTCGTGTTGGATACTTGGTGGTCCTTGTGAATCAAGCATCTTTGTCTCTCTGTTTTTGTTTCAAGCTCTTTTTATATACATTTATTGCAATTTATGCACATTTTCAATACTCTCTGAAGTGTTATTGCATTTTATTCGCAGGCCTCTATTTGGTCTGGGCTTTCCTCTGTATGCCTCGATTCGAGCAATCGAGAATAATTCCAACTCGGATATGCGAAATTTGGTGGCATATTGGATTATTTTCTCTCTGAATTCTCTCTTTGAGCTAGCTTTTGTGAAGCTTATTGACTGGTAATTAAGTTTACTAAACACCCCTATGTTTGCCCATGTTTTATTTAGAATTTCATGTCAAACATCAAAACGAGGTTCACTTTATTGTGTTGTTGGACAGCTCGGGCTATTGACAAAAGGAGATATTTTTTAAGGGATTTTGGGAGATGGGTTAAGTAGGCTAATGGTTAAGTTACTCCAAGGACTAGTATATATCACCAAATTTTAGTACTAGATACAAATGATCCAAACCTTTTGGACAGAACTCACCTTTTGAATTTGCTTTGCAAGGAGTGGGTGTTTAGAGAGGTTATTTACACATGGCCAAGCTCTCACTAACCTGCTTTGTGACACGAGGGTCGTGACCTACCACCATGCTCCACAATTCTTACTGTCACAGAGACCAACTCTACTGACAATTACTATATGACAACGAACTCTGACAATTTTCTTCGATCTAATTATTGTATAGGTAGGTAGCGTCTGATCCCGTATTTGACGGGGTGTTTAGCGCTGATACAAAGCTCTGACTCCCCAAATTTCAAAGTGACTAAGGTTTCCATTGGAAATTCAGATGGTAAGTTTTGGGAGGACATGTCAAAATTCTACCTTCTACGTGTAGGAAAAAAATATGCGAACAAGTGATCGGATTCAATTCCATAAAATAATTTCAGTAATTGACAACTCGAAAATTACAGAACGAAATTATAAAACCGATTCGGAAAATAGAATACATTACCAACCGAGTCCTGTGAAATCACAGTTCCCTTAAAACAGATTCGCCGCCTCCCGTGGGTGTTGGAGGATCACTCCGGCGCCTGTCTCCCAGGGTAAAACGGCTCACTCGGCCGATGGAACACCACCCGATCGACCGCATGTCGAACAAACTGTGTTTGCCTTTCTCTCCGTAAAAATCATAAGGAAATCATTTTTTTGTCTCCATAACCAAATACGGATTCACTATTTATAGAATCCATAAACCTTGAAACTGCTAAAATCATAAAGAATGGGGTTAATAGGGTCATTGATGGACATCAATAGCGCTATTGATGGACATCAATACGACCATGAATGAGTTGTAAATGCGGAGACCTTCCGGTTGCCTCGTGAGACCCTCCGGTGTCTCAATTTCATTCACAACCCTTTCAAATTTTCAACAATCCCCCACATGAATGAACTTGGCAAAAAACTCACACAAAGTACAAAATAAACTCGGAGAGAGAGCACATCAGATAATTTCTGCATAGGATAGGTAGCTTTTGGCCTTGAACCTTCCATTGTGAAAGCCCATCGGATTTACTAGCTGACCAGTGAACATGATGTCTTGAACTGTTCTGCTGTTTGTGTAAACCGAGACAATAGACTCCACACAGGAACTTCTCATAACACAGTTTAGTTCTCACTGTTGTATTCGTTTTGGCCATGAACACGCATCCTGGTTCTGCAAGTGTTTATTAAGAATTTTGCCTTCTCAAATTCTTATTAAAGCGGCCCCACTTCACACTCACATAGGTGATCTCTTATCGTGAGCATCTCAAATACTCTACTAGGAATTCTAATTCCAACGCATAAGAGTCATTAAAAGCAAATAGAAATTGCTTATCCTTACAACTTCACTGTTGCACCATAGGAATGGGTAGAAGAATTAATCTCCTCAGTGATGTCCGTAATCACACGCGATTAAGTTGTCCCTTTGAACCTTGATCTTGGGATCTCCAGTCAACAAGGTTGGGTTTCCATCACGGTAGTTATTAAGTCATAGGCTTTTAGCCCCATTCCCGTCGGTACTTTACAACTAGCTCTCTATTTAACCCTCAGGTTAGCAGATCTTCAATATTGCCTTTTGACTTCACTTTGTCAAATTGTGACAATCTAATTTGAGAGCAGTTGTTCAATGGTATTGTGCCTACGACGACATGTCGAGACTTACCATTACACATTACTCTGTGCCATCCAATTTCTGATTGGATATCGCAATTTACACATATTGTTGGCACATATTTTCGTCCACATAGGAACATCTTTCAGAAGTTGGCGTAGCCATTCTGGCTCTTCAATTGCCTTGTCTAGAGTAATAAACTCTGACTAACATCATAGACTATGTTGTATACGTCTATTTGGAAAATTTCCAACACACAGTTGCATCTGCTAGTGTGAAAATATATCCACTTATGAGTTTTATATCTTTTATATCAGATATCTCCTAACCCCTCTTGGGTGCAGATAGCATCACATATGCAAGATACTCCCCACAATTCAAGAATTAAGGGGAAGGCTCTCAGCCCCCACATTCTTGAATTTTTAATGATTTTTCTTGCATGGTATCTCACATTGAGAATATCGTTCACGTTTCGTGATAAAATAAAATTTATCAACGTAGCAATAATCATTGCCTATAAGCCATGATTTCCCAATTCAACAACTCTATCGAGTTAAAGCGAATATTGTGTAAACAACTTCATGTTTGAACACTAAATTCACCAAACGGTGATTTCTCAGCACTTTAACTTTATTGCTATATTGAATTTTAAACTTCATTCTGAAATAAATGAGTTTATCCAAAATCTCACTTACTCTCGAGCAAGTACTGATAGCATTATCACATGCTATCAACGACAAAAGTATAAAACTCTTTGTCTCCGTGCATTTGTATGAACTACAAATCGCACACATCATTGGATCAAAACCAATGTCCATTGTTTTTTTTAACATTTTTGAAAAGAAGTCTCAGGCACTTTGACTTTCAAGTTGGCAACAACTTACCACCCTCTACTCATTCTCATTATCAATAGCGCTATTGATGGACATGAATACGACCATGAATGAGTTGTAAATGCGGAGACCCTCCGGTTGCCTCGTGAGACCCTCCGGTGTCCCAATTTCATTCACAACCCTTTCAAATTTCCAACACTACGTGTGCAAGTAATGGACAAGTGATATGTGCCACTCGACTTTTACACTCTTTTATGTCATAAGATACTTGTTGATTATGTATTTGGAAGAATTTATGGGGAAAGATTAAGGAGATTCATATCTTGCCATACATGCAAGTTGAAGTACAGGTTTTGTGTCTTTAGATTTTAAATCTTGCCGTCCTCTTTTGGCTAGATTTAGGAACAAGAGGATGAGAAAAGGATAATACGGTGATTCGATAACTACAGCTGCATGTCACAATGCTTTTCAGGAATTGTTCATTTGGTACAAGGTTTTCATTAAGAGCATAGATTGAGCTTTCCTCATTTCCTTATTTGTGCATGCTAGGCTTCTGTTCTGGCCTTACATGAAGCTAATGGCTGTGTGCTGGTTGGTGCTACCTGATTTTAATGGTGCTTCTTACATTTATGACTACCTGCTTCGCCCGTGCTTATCAGTGGATCCTCGTGCTTTTATCAAATACCTAATTAAACCCAATGATTACAAATCTCTCATTGCTGAAAACTTTCTAGCTGAGGCAGAAAGGTACGTAGAAGAGAATGGATCTGAAGCGTTGGAGAAACTCCTTGAACGGAAGGTAAGTCCCCCATTTAGTCCTTCCAGCCATAGATAAGAAGTTGGTTAATGGGGATACATTTGACCAGTTATATAAATGGGGGTGCTTTCTAGCAAAGACCCCAAGTCAGGGAAGTCCATTTTCAATCTGAGACGTAGGTCATAACGTGCAAATTTTGATATGCTTTCATCTTCTACATTCCAATTGTTAAGATATGGCCCATGTGTAGATTAGTTGTGTACTTAGTAATTAACTCAGTGTTAGAGGGTTGTAGAGTAATTATGTCCCTATTGTCCTTATATATTGATTGCAATGAAACGTAAACCCTAACTTTGGGGATTCCAGAACTTTACACCAATCTATGTGTAAGCGCACTCTTTGGTTGTGTTCCCATTAAGCATTTGGGAAGGGATTCGTGGAGGGAAGCAAAAGGATATGGTAAAAGATGATGTAAAAAGCTAGATTCACTATTCGATTTCCCAGTCATTTTCTTTTCCCTAAAAAATATCATCACAAAATCCGTGATCCAAACTCCAAAGTTCGTCCACTTGAATTTGTAATCAGAATCAATATATGGAATCGGCTTATTGGTTTTCACTTAAATAACAGTGAGAGTCTTCTCTATTTTGATAAACGTTGCCAATGTGTGACCTTATCTGCTGTCTCCATGTATGTTTAATATATATGTACATTAAATAATATACATATGTGTGTGGGTGTGGGTGTGTGTATAACTCATAAAACAACATTTCATTTGCTTCAGTCCAAGCAGAAAAAGCCTGACATCGGTGTGGAAGAGATCAAGGCAATAACTAATACAAAGGAAAAGGAAACAGCTGCCGCAATCCAGGTAACTACTGTTGGAATGTATCTGGTTTCTGCTGTTAATTTCAATGGGTGGCTACTGTTGGTCTCTTAGTTTGCAGGGAAAGGCACTTTCATCCACGGGGTTAAAATTAGAAACAGGAAAAGCTCAGTGTTATTAGAATAGGAAAAAATGAAAAAACCTTGTTATTTTCTCCGTTTAAAGCCTTGTCCCATTAGATCTCATGTGGAAATGAATTTAGTCCTAGTTAAATGGACTAAACAAAGGAGCTACCACTGGAAGGTTTTTTCAAAATTGGTTATATCATGATTGAGTTTTCTTACAGAATTTGTGCAAACAGCCATAATTAATTGGCATGTGTTTTCATTAATATAATTTGTGAATATAACATGTGAATCGTCTGTTTTCTTAGTCCAAAAACAAAGAACCTAATGTGGCCAAGGAGGATGCTAGAGCAGTCGAACTGCCAGAGAAAAATCCTGTAGCAACAACATGGGTAAGGTTTCCTATCGTATTTCCTATTGTGTTTTAATGTTTTCATTGATTTAAATAGGAAACCTCAACGAACCAACCTTTTTTTGCAGTCCAAAGTCGAAGAGCCTAATGTTGCTAAACATAATGCCAACGTGGGGGAACCAAAGGGTGAAAATCCAGCAGTTGCAACAGAACAGGTGTCGAAATTTTTGTTTTACTTTGGTTTATTTGGTGCTCCTTTTTTTCCCTTCATCTTTCATTCTCATATTAATTGCTCTTTCCCATCTCTACACCCGCTTTCTGCTGGTTTTTACAATGTGAACTTCTGTAATCGTTCTACGCTGTGTTTGGATCATGGATGTGTGAAGGGATTTACCAAGGAAAAAGATAATGATAAGAAAATCAAAGAAAAAAGTCTAGCTTCTTCACCTTGATATCTTCTTTTCCTTCGGTTGTTTTTCCCCTTAGGTTGTCTTTGGATCAAGGATCTGTGGAGGGATTTGTGATTGGAGAAAGAAAATTCCATACCAGAATCCTTGATCAAAACACAACCTTAATATCTCCGCATATCGATTGTCCAAACCAGCCATGAGATTTGTCATGTTATTTCCATACGAAGCAAGATTCACAACCATACAATCAAACCTCAATTCACCTCTTTTTGCAGGTTAAGTGTCTAGAGCCAAATCTTGCTCATCATGAGAAGAAAACATTTGCAGTTGGGGAGACTAAAGAAAAGGCAGTGCCGGCTGCTGGTGGAGAGAACAAAGCCGGGGAGATAACTGATTCAGAGAAAGTTCAGAGAGTGTTGACTTGTGCTCTGTGTCAGGTGAGAATTCCATGTGAGAAAAACTTGGAATCTCATTTTGAAGGGAGAAAGCACAAGGCCATATGGGTGAAAGTAAGCAAGCAAGAGAATGAAAGCAAGGGTTCCTCCTCTTCGGCAGCCAGTCCGGCGGAGCCAAAGAATACCCTTTCCATTAATAGACCGAACGAAACTAGAACTGAGAAACAAGAAGATAAGGTGCATATGAATTGGGCTACCGAGCAAATCAAAGAGAAAGAGGTAGATAACACTGGTGGTGGGATGAATCAGTCTAAACTTTGGTGCAGTATCTGTGATGTTAAGTTGCTTAGTGAGATTGATTTGGCCTCTCATATTGGAGGGAAGAAGCACTTAAAAAAGATTCAACAACATCTGGTGAATACTTTAGGTGGAGGGTTTTATTAGGATCACGGAGGCATTTTAGTGTAGAAAATCCTAACCTGTGATTTCTATTGTGTTTTGTGGTTAGAATAGGATGGTAGTAATGGAAGTGCCGAGTGAAGAAGGAAGTTTGTTTGATATGAAAGACAACTTCAATAAATACAAAAATAAACATATTTATTGACGAAGTTATTAATTTCAAATTTTAATGGATTTTGAAGTTTTGAATATTTTGGCAAAATAAAAATCATCTTAACTATTAATCGTAAAACTATGTAATTTTTACTTTCTTTTTTAACTACAGTCATTTTTTTTGTATTTTATTCATTAAAATTAACAATTTAATTTTTTAATTAATTGTATAATAAATATATGCTAAGAAGGACAAAAAAAAGTGTGTGATCTAAAAAAGGAAATTTAAAAATCAATTTCCTAATCAAAACACAACAGTCCACAACATAGAGCGGCCCAATATTTGGGCTTGGTCTTGAGCTTGAGCTTGGGCAGTGGAAATTCTATTGGGCCTAAGGAAATGCCACAGTTTCTTGAAGCGAGTACAGACTTCTTCGTACCCGAGTGGGTATTAGATCTTCCAAGTCCGTAGGGAAACTCTCAAAAAAAATATTTACTAAAAAAAAAAAAAATCTAGAAACACAAATTATACGTGTATATCTAGATACAGATATGTTCAGAATCGCCAGATGCATATGAGACTCACATTACTATGGAAAACCCCGTGTATATTTGACGATTCTATAAACATCTGGATTTAGCTGTACACGAATAGTTTGTGTTTCTAGACTAACTGGGGTTTTTTTTCATCACACATTAATGCAGAGCATATACACCAATATGTGGTAAAAGAGCTACGAAACATTGCTTTAGAAGCGTTGAATAATCTTTCGAACATAGTGTGAAGTAAATTAATTTGATCATACATGTCTGCATATAAATTTAAACACAGATGCATTTACAGTCATTAATCCCATATGAATAGCACGTTCATCTATGACGCCCACATGCATTTTAAATAGGGGCTATTCCCAAGGTTTATATTGGTTTCATGTTGAACATCAAAATGAGGTCTATTTTGTTGTATCGTTGGACAGCTCGGTGATTGGGCAAAGGGCTTTTTCTTAAGGGGTCTGAGGCCATGGGTCAAGTGGCCTAATGGTTGAGGAGTGCAATGTGTGTTTTTGTGTTCTCTGTCGAAATGGTAGCATTACTCCAAGGGTTAGTATAGGTCACCAAATTTAGCTCTAGATACAAATGATCGAAATCTTTGGATAGAGAAAACTTGCATTGCAAGAGAGGTGTCTAGCTCTGATACCAGGATATGACTCTCCAAAATTCAAAGGAACTTGGGCTTTTGGGTGGAAAATCATATGTTGTGTATTTTAAATAGAAAAGAAGTACTTATAGACTCAATCTCTATTAACAGCATGCATGTATCATGTATGGAAAGATATCAATGTTCTGGATTATTTTCTTGTATGTTTTCTTCCAAACACGGAATCCACGAGCTTCCTAAACATAAACAGTGAGAAAGATGGGCGACATATAGCTGTTCGGTGTTATTTTCTTCCATATTTGAACATAGCATTTTGGCATGTCCTCCCAAAACTTAGCATCCTCTATTGATTACATTTAGGAACATGAGGATGAAAGGTTGAACAGGCAGTTCAATCAGTGCAGCTGCATGTAATCATGCTTTTCAAGGATTGTCTGATTGATGTAAGGTGTCCACCATTAACGTGATAGATTGTGCTTTTCTAATGCCATTATTCGTTGATGTCAGGCTTCCATTGTGGCCATACATGAAGCTAATGGCCATTTTCTGGTTGGTGCTACCACATTTTAGCGGTGCTGCTTATGTTAACACTACAACAAAAAGACATATTTCCCGCACTTAATTACCCGCGTTTTTTAAAAATCCCAGCAAAACACACAAAATGTTTGCCCTCCCCTTTTATCTTTATTCGTCAGTAGCCTTAATCCATACCCTAAAATCAAACTTTCACCTTCCAACCTTCAGTCCTCCTGCTCCCGACCCCCCCTACCATCGCCGTTTGTCGACCACCATGCTCCAGTCCTCCTGATCGCGATCTGACCCCGAACTCTGATCGCGCGATCTGTTCGAGTCTCTGCTCTCTCCGCGACTTCCGCCTCTGATCGCGATCCTTTAAAAATCAAATAAGCTTGCTTTATTCAATTTGAGCCATTGCATGCGTTTATTGATAGACCAGTATGAAAAGTGATGACATTTAACTGGTTATGCCTTTTACTGATCAAAGAAACAACCTGATGAAAATCCCAAAAGCTACTCTAAAGAGCTGAGAAAATAATCTAGGGCCATGTTATTATCTAGGGCTGTTTGGTAACCATTGCTTATTTTGTTTAATTCGTATCTCGCAGAAAAGCAAATAAAAAAATTCATTATTAAACGGCGTTTAGAATACAGCTCTATCTAGAGCCTCTAACGTCTAACCTTCTTAGGGTTACCGCTAACAAAGCTCAACAAGACAGCAACATTCAATTATCCAACAGAATATAGAAAGAGGAGCGACCAGCTTATGGTGTACTGCCTGCTTGTGAGGAGGAACAAATTACATTTAGTTCTATTTGATAATTGTTTTTAATTAACTTCACCAAATTATTTTTTTAATTTTCCCAATTTGGTTCAATTGCTATAGAAACAAAAATTCTTTTAAATTTGTCAAAAAGGTAACAAAACAACTTCTAGGTCAACATACCTGGAAGAGATCCAGTTCCTCTTAAACCCCCAATTGACCATAGTCCTTTTATCCCTTCCCAAACCTTTCCAAATAACAGAAAGAAATAAAAAAAGGTCGATCCACATGGGACTGAATCCTCCCATAATGTTTCTCATATGACACTACTTTATCTATCAGATCTTGGTCTCCAAGATTGCTGGCCTTGACCCTGTGATGAATTAACTGATCTGTGGATCGGTGTCTGGTTAGGACTCCAGAATTGCTGGCCTTGACTCTGTGATGAATTAACTGATCTGTGGATTGGCGTCTGGTTAGGACTCCAGAATTGCTGGCCTTGACCCTGAGATGAGTTAACTGATCTGTGGATTGGCGTGTGGTTCCGACGCCTATTAACCCTTGTGTTTTGATTCTGATATTGAGAATGCATAGGTGTGTGCACAGCCCTTTGCAACTGAGGACGAGGAGCCACACTGTAGCCACCATTGTAGCCACTAGGGTTAGCAAGCGTTCTTGCAAAAAACTGCGAAACTTGAGGTCTGACTAGTGTTGCTATCAGAGAATGCTGATTTTGATTTCCTGACATAAGCATGCTGTGGGTCGTCCGAAACACTTCTGATATCCTCACTAGTTGTCTATTGCTAACAGTCCTGGCACAATTAGCTGGGTGCTCAAAAGGATCCTCCACCTACATAGGCATTAGTGATACCATTAGCTCTGCTATGACAGTAGAAAGATGCACTATAGTGCCAGCTGTCATCACAGAGAGAGAGAGAGAGAGAGAGTACAAATAATGCATATGTTTTGGGCAGCCATCTCATATTGCTATCGATACGTTCCCATTGTCCAGTATATAGGCAGATTCCTTCTTCTACTGCCCTCAAACTAATGTCAGAAAACTGCCCCCAAAAAAAAAAAAAGAAGCATGTTATTCTCTTTAAAATTCCTAAAAATTTTATTTGAATGTTCTACAGCCATTGGGAAACAAAATACAAATCTAATGTGTAGGAGGAAAAACTAATATATTTTATATAGGATTTGAGCAGCCCCTCATTAAGGTGAAAATAGCAAAAAACACAATAGAACGTAATACACATATAGAAGGTGCTGATAATATACATATTCATTTCCTTGCAGAATACAGAATAAGGAAATGACAACTTACTTTTGCAAGGAATGAAATGAAAAGCTCAGACAAAGAACTTTGATTTCTGTTTCTGGACTTGTCTGATCTAAACTTCATTATATTCTCAGTGCATACTTCTTCAATATGCTTCTCTGCGACAGTTCTCACACCTGCATGGATCATATTTGACAAAAAATAAACCAGGCCGCTATATGCACTATTTTTCTTATATTCTAAGTCTTAACAGAAGATACCCATATTATTAGTGATTCTATGCGGCATTTTCTCTTTAACTTCTGTGTACCGTCTAGATTACTGCAAGGGAGGCAGTCAGATAGTTCTATCCTACAAGGCTATCCTCATATGGTTTGTGAAGTGACACTAAAAGTAGGTGCAGGATATAATAGGTTCAGTATTTACATTTTTATCTCCATTAAATCATATTAATCAGGTCTTGTTGAGCATTAGGTTAGACATAAATCAACGCGTGCGGTAAGACTAGACTAGGGTGCATGTCTTTTTCCTTCTCTCAAAATTGTAGAACCATTTTTATTGTGATACCAAAGGACATAATCAAACAATAGACGGGGCATCATGCACTTAGTAGAGAAGAAACGAGCCAACTAGGAGGTATAAAATCCAAGTACACTCCATTCCCATCAAAAGCATGCCTAGCTACACAATGAGCTACACCATTCACAGTTCATCTAACAAACTGCATCACCAACCCATCAAACCTGGAACAAAATCGCCTCATGCCCTCCAACATTATTGCAATCACTGCATGTGTCTTCACCTTCCTGTGGAACATGTCAACAACAAGCTTTCGAACTCCTTCCAGAACCACCTTCTGCAAACCCAATTCTTGCAACATTAGGAGACCATCCCTTGATGCAAGTGCTTCCAATGTCAAATGATCAGCAACTTTTTCATATCTCACGCTCCACGCAGACACAAAGCATTCCAAACTTCTAACGGTAATAATCCCCGTTTGTCCCTAATCCCTAACCCTCACAACACTCTCATCAAAATTGATTTTGACCCATCTAGAACTAGGAGCAGCGAATACTTCTTCACAACCAACTCCCGCCCCCCCCCCCCCCCCCCCCCCCCAAAACAAAAAAAAAAAAAAAACCATTTCCCTTTTCTTTGATTCTAAAATCTCTTTCCCGGATCAAATTGGCTTGAAGGAAACTATGTGCTGCCCCAACATCAATCTCAATCGCTCTTCCTGGATGCATAGATCTATTTTGAAAATGGACATCATTTCAACATTTCCATATCCACCAAATAATCATGGATGTGGTAGCGAGCTTAAGCCTGCACCCCTCCTCATTCCCTAACTTGCACAGAAGAGTTGTCTTGTTTAACTTTCATGAAATGTTTTAGTCTGGTATAACAGTTGTCTTCTTCCATGTCCTTTTAAGTGTGCAAGAGAAGTACTTTAACTTGTCTATCAATCACCAGAAATGGCTTACAAGAACGAGTAGTCAAGACCAAAAAGGAATCTGTCAAGTAAAAAAATCCTGTTTTGAAGAATGTGTAGTCAAGAATAACCTTATAGTTTTTTTTGCCTCGAGAGCTGTGCGAACTGGCACAGCTTCTGCTTTCTGCAGCCAAAAACTACTTAAAATGTGTGAGTTTTCAGAAGTTCCATTTTGATGGTCTTTGGCTTTTGCTCATGAATAATCAAGCTCTAGATGGGTCAGTCACAACAAAAGCCTACTTAGAAAACCTTGCAACAGACACTAAAACCCTCAAATTATCTGTACAACCACCAATCAGCTACAACAAACGCCTAATTAGAAAACCTCAAACCATGTTAATTGACAATCTACTTCGCATATTCTCTATAGTGCACACTCCTATAGGTATCACATGACCCCTTCTCTTCATTAAACAGCCATGGTTACCTTCTTTAAAAGTTTATGAATTTACGTACAAAGCATATTTGCAAATTGCCTTAACAACCTTCAAGTCATGACAACAAAGTTTCTTCAACTACAATTCAGATGAAATACCAGCTTCATGTGATTGTATAGCTATGATCCAACAGTAGTCATTAAGAATGACAATCGACCTACAACAGCTGTGTATTCTCCAATAACTGTCAGCAATGACATAGGATTGCATGGAGAATCATAATCCAGTTCTGATATCTCATGATACTTGAGCCTACGGAAATTGACAGACAAATAAAAGGTTTTCCTAGATATCATTTTTCTCAGAATATTTCAATTTTTTAACCTAAACAAACTTACGCAGAGCAAACCCTGCTTTTAGAATACTTATAACTGAATTCCAGTGATGTACAGTTGAGTGTACTTCCACCAATACAAGATCTCACTCTGTTATTTAAGGAGAAAACACACAAATACGCGGCCGGGGAAAAGAAGAAGAAGAAGAAAGGGAGGGAGGGAGGGAGAGAGGGGGGGGGGGGGGGGGGGGGGGGTGGATATTTTCAAACCTTACAAGACACAACAATAGTTTCATTTAAACCTAATGCAACGGAGAGAAAATGAGTGATTCTTTGGGCACTATGTCCTCTTAACTTAATGTTCTTTTATTCACAGGTCTGCAACTCAGACACGAAAATAACATTGAACTGTAATGCCCAGAAATATCCAATGATGCTTGTAGTTTATCGATTGGGAAGAGTACAATGAAAACACACAAAAAGAAAAAGAAAGAAAGAGAGGGGAAAAATACCTGTAAGGTCATCGGCCATATTTCCTGGATAGATTTCTTTAAGGGGAGGTAAGAGTGCAGGTGCACATGTCTGCAAGGAAAAGAAAAAGACAGAACCGCAGATAAGAGGAAGTGGAAGAAGCACAAGCAATATATTAGGCCAGAGAAAATGTTATAGTTCCAGGACCAGCACACTGCGAAGAGAGGGCACATTATAATCACTGTGACACAAACAAGATATACCTTAGGATCACCTTAAACAGGCTATACAATTTGATGGGGTGTTTCACTATGATCTTCATAAGTTTTAAGGTTGCGTAATTAGTTAATAAAAGGAGTCCCCTTCAAATATGTCAGAATCGTAACAGTAGATCAGGCATTAATGAAAGACTCCTAATTGTTTTCGCTAGAACCAACCACGGACACAAGAATTGTATTAAGAACTATTATAGAAAGAAGTCAACAGCAAACACAGCTATCTTAAGAGGCAAATCACCTGAAAATGGAAGATAATAAGCAAGCTCAGACAGTATGAATTTAAAGTTCCGGACTTTGAGTCATTGATACCATGTGCCTTGGCCCATTCCTTGACCTGCATACAGGAATCATACATCAGATAATTGCGTAGTTTCCTACTGCATCATCAAATGCTGTGCTTCAAGAACATGCCAGTAAAACCATAGAAAGGTAGGGGTTTGGGGGAAGAAGAGAGAGTGCAATGGCGGTTCAAAATTTTTTTTTTTTTTTTCTAACAGTCCAAAACGACGTCGTTTGGATTTTATAAGATAACTGACTTGGGAGTTCTGAGATATTTGATAGACCCTACGACGTCGTTTGGGGGTAAATTAACGACGTCGTTTGGATTTTATAAGATAACTGACTTGGGAGTTCTGAGATATTTGATCGACCGTACGACGTCGTTTTGGGGGTAAATTAACGACGTCGTTTGGATTTTATAAGATAACTGACTTGGGAGTTCTGAGATATTTGATCGATCGTACGACGTCGTTTTGGGGGTAAATTATAAAACTTACTTCGTCTCCACAACTTGGGGGTTGATCAATCTCTTCAGGGTTTTCGCACACTTCAATCTGTAGCATACCTTATCGTTTCTCATAACTTCGTATCATCAGTTCTGTTTCGCGAGCTCTTCGAGGTTGGGGCTTCGATGAAGCTTTCAATTTGTTGCTTACTGGTTTTTTTTCTTCAGTAAGGGTTTCGGTAGGTCTTACTTTTTCCGGGACTATGGGCGAGGAACCCTGTATATAACGAAGGGTTTGTGTCATCGGTTGATGGGGAAGAGGAAGACTAATGTCGTGATCGTGTCGTCATCAGACGATGACGATAAAAGCTTCTCATTGCGTTCAAAGACGAGCAAATCGAAGTCCAAATCGAGATCATCATCAGTTCCTCGTGCAAACAGTAGAAGGGCCAAGAAGGCACGCGTCTCGGATTGTTCTGCTATTTCGTCTAAAGAATCCAATGGGTTTGATGAGGTACAAATGGAGTGCAGTGGAGTTTATTTGAATTTTTTTTCAGTTTTAAGGTTCTGTTTGGTTGCATATTGCACCGAGTTCTTTTGTGTTTTGGGTGAAGAAGTCTGAAAGATTTGGAACAAAAGAGATCGAATTCCATATGGGTTTGCTGGGTTTTCTCAAGTTTGCATTCAAATTATTCGACTTGCTTGCTTGGTACGATTCACTTGTTTTCTAGCTTCAATGAGAACTTTTTAAAGTGAAATCAAAATACTTTACTCGAATGTCGAACTTTCGTGTTGGATACTTGGTGGTCCTTGTGAATCAAGCATCTTTGTGTATCTGTTTTTGTTTCAAGCTCTTTTTATATACATTTATTGCAATGTATGCACATTTTCAATACTTTCTGAAGTGTTATTGCATTTTATTCGCAGGCCTCTATTTGGTCTGGGCTCTGTATGCCTCGATTCGAGCAATCGAGAATAATTCCAACTCGGATATGCGAAATTTGGTGGCATATTGGATTATTTTCTCTCTGAATTCTCTCTTTGAGCTAGCTTTTGTGAAGCTTATTGACTGGTAATTAAGTTTACTAAACACCCCTATGTTTGCCCATGTTTTATTTAGAATTTCATGTCAAACATCAAAACGAGTTTCACTTTATTGTGTTGTTGGACAGCTCGGGCTATTCACAAAAGGAGATATTTTTTAAGGGGTTTTGGGAGATGGGTTAAGTTACTCCAAGGACTAGTATATATCACCAAATTTTAGTACTAGATACAAATGATCCAAACCTTTTGGACAGAACTCACCTTTTGAATTTGCTTTGCAAGGAGTGGGTGTTTAAAGAGGTTATTTACACATGGCCAAGCTCTCACTAACCTGCTTTGTGACACGAGGGTCGTGACCTACCACCATGCTCCACAATTCTTACTGTCACAGAGACCAACTCTACTGACAATTACTATATGACAACGAACTCTGACAATTTTCTTCGATCTAATTATTGTATAGGTAGGTAGCGTCTGATCCCGTATTTGACGGGGTGTTTAGCGCTGATACAAAGCTCTGACTCCCCATATTTCAAAGTGACTAAGGGTTTCCATTGGAAATTCAGATGGTAAGTTCTGGGAGGGCATGTCAAAATTCTACCTTCTACGTGTGCAAGTAATGGACAAGTGATATGTGCCACTCGACTTTTACACTCTTTTATGTCATAAGATACTTGTTGATTATGTATTTGGAAAAATTTATGGGGAAAGATTAAGGAGATTCATATCTTGCCATACATGCACGTTGAAGTACAGGTTTTGTGTCTTTAGATTTTAAATCTTGCCGTCCTCTTTTGGGTAGATTTAGGAACAAGAGGATGAGAAAAGGATAATACGGTGATTCGATAACTACAGCTGCATGTCACAATGCTTTTCAGGAATTGGTCGTTTGATACAAGGTTTTCATTAAGAGCATAGATTGAGCTTTCCTCATTTCCTTATTTGTGCATGCTAGGCTTCTGTTCTGGCCTTACATGAAGCTAATGGCTGTGTGCTGGTTGGTGCTACCTGATTTTAATGGTGCTTCTTACGTTTATGACTGCCTGCTTGGCCAGTGCTTATCAGTGGATCCTCGTGCTTTTATCAAATACTTAATTAAACCCAAGGAGTACAAATCTCTCATTGCTGAAAATTTTCTTGCTGAGGCAGAAAGGTACGTAGAAGAGAATGGATTTGAAGCGTTGGAGAAACTCCTTGAACGGAAGGTAAGTCCCCCGTTTAGTCCTGCCAGTCATAGATAAGAAATTGGTTAATGGGGATACATTTGACCAGTTATATAAATGGGGGCGCTTTCTAGCAAAGACCCCAAGTCGGGGAAGTCCATTTTCAATCTGAGACGTAGGTCATAACGTGCAAATGTTGATATGCTTTCATCTTCTACATTCCAATTGTTAAGATATGGCCCATGAGTAAATTTGTTGTGTACTTAGTAATTAACTCAGTGTTAGAGGGTTGTAGTGTAATTATGTCCCTATTGTACTTATATATTGATTGCAATGAAACGTAGACCCTAACTTTGGGGATTCCAGAACCTTACACCAATCTATGTGTAAGAGCACTCTTTGGTTGTGTTCCCATTAAGCATTTGGGAAAGGATTTGTGGAGGGAAGCAAAAGGATATGGTAAAAGATGATGTTAAAAGCTAGATTCACTATTTGATTTCCCCGTCATTTTCTTTTCCCTAAAAAATATCATCACAAAATCCGTGATCCAAACTCCAAAGTTCGTCCACTTGAATTTGTAATCAGAATCAATATATGGAATCGGCTTATTGGTTTTTACTTAAATGACAGTGAGAGTCTTCTCTATTTCGATACACGTTGCCAATGTGTGACCGTATCTGCTGTCTCCATGTATGTTTAATGTATACGTACAAAATAATATACATATGTGTGTGGGTGTGGCTGTGTGTATAACTCATAAATACATTTCATTTGCTTCAGCCAAGCAGAAAAAGCCTGACATCGGTGTGGAAGAGATCAAGGCAATAACTAATACAGAGGAAAAGGAAACAGCTGCGAAAATCCAGGTGACTACTGAATTTCAATGGGTGGCTACTGTTGGTCTCTTAGTTTGCAGGAAAAGGCACTTTCATCCACGGGGGTTAAAATTAGAAACAGGAAAAGCTCGGTGTTATTAGAATAGGAAAAAATAAAAAAACCTTGTTATTTTCTCCATTTAAAGCCTTGTCCCATTAGATCTCATGTGGAAATGAATTTATTCCTATTTAAATGGACTAAACAAAGGAGCTAGCACTGGAAGGTTTTTTCAAAATTGGTTATATCATGATTGAGTTTTCTTACAGAATTTGTGCACACAGCCATAGTTAATTGGCATTTGTTTTCATTAATATAATTTGTGAATATAACATGTGAATCGTCTGTTTTCTTAGTCCAAAAACAAAGAACCTAGTGTGGCCAAGGAGGATGCTAGAGCAGTCGAACTACCAGAGAAAAATCCTGTAGCAACAACATGGGTAAGGTTTCCTATCGTATTTCCTATTGTGTTTTAATGTTTTCATTGATTTAAATAGGAAACCGCAACGAACCAACCTTTTTTTGCAGTCCAAAGTCGAAGAGCCTAATGTTGCTAAACATAATGCCAACGCGGGGGAACCAAAGGGTGAAAATCCAGCAGTTGCAACAGAACAGGTGTCGAATTTTTTGTTTTACTTTGGTTTATTTGGTGCTCCTTTTTTTTCCTTCATCTTTCATTCTCATATTAATTGCTCTTCCCAATCTCTACACCCGCTTTCTGCTGGTTTTTACAATGTGAACTTCTGTAATCGTTCTACGCTGTGTTTGGATCATGGATATGTGAAGGGATTTACCAAGGAAAAAGATAATGATAAGAAAATCAAAGAAAAAAGCCTAGCTTCTTCACCTCGATATCTTCTTTTCCTTCGGTTGTTTTTCCCCTTAGGTTGTCTTTGGATCGAGGATCTGTGGAGGGATTTGTGATTGGAGAAAGAAAATTCCATACCAGAATCCTTGATCAAAACACAACCTTAATATCTCCGCATATCAATTGTCCAAACCAGCCATGAGATTTGTCATGTTATTTCCATAGGAAGCAAGATTCACAACCATACAATCAAACCTCAATTCACCTGTTTTTGCAGGTTAAGTGTGTAGAGCCAAATCTTGCTCAAAATGAGAAGAAAACATTTGCAGTCGGGGAGACTAAAGAAAAGGCAGTGGCGGCTGCTGGTGGAGAGAACAAAGCAGGGGAGATAACCGATTCAGAGAAAGTTCCGAGAGTGTTGACTTGTGCTCTGGGTCAGGTGAGAATTCCATGTCAGAAAAACTTGGAATCTCATTTTGAAGGGAGAAAGCACAAGGCCATATGGGTGAAAGTAAGCAAGCAAGAGAATGAAAGCAAGGGTTCCTCCTCTTCGGCAGCCAGTCCGGCGGAGCCAAAGAATACCCTTTCCATTAATAGCCCGAATGAAACTAGAACTGAGAAACAAGAAGATAAGGTGCATATGAATTGGGGTACCGAGCAAATCAAAGAGAAAGAGGTAGATAACAGTGGTGGTGGGATGAATCAGTCTAAACTTTGGTGCAGTATCTGTGATGTTAAGTTGCTTAGTGAGATTGATTTGGCCTCTCATATTGGAGGGAAGAAGCACTTAAAAAAGATTCAACAACATCTGGTGAATACTTTAGGTGGAGGGTTTTATTAAGGATCATGGAGGCATTTTAGTGTAAAAAATCCTAACCTGTGATTTCTATTGTGTTTTGTGGTTAGAATAGGATGGTAGTAATGGAAGTGCCGAGTGAAGAAGGAAGTTTGTTTGATATGAAAGACAACTTCAATAAATACAAAAATAAACATATTTATTGATGAAGTTATTAATGTCAAATTTTAACGGATTTTGAAGTTTTGAATATTTGGGCAAAATAAAAATCATCTTAACTATTAATCGTAAAACTATGTATTATTGAAAAACAATAATAATTTTTACTTTATTTTTTAACTACAGTCATTTTTTTGTATTTTATTATTAAAATTAAAAATTTAATTTTTTCATTAATTCAATTTCTCAAATGTAAGAAAATAGTATAATAAATATATGCTAAGAAGGACAAAAAAAAGTGTGAGATCTAAAAAAGGAAATTTAAAAATCAATTTCCTAATCAAAACACAACACCACAACATAGAGTGGCCCATATTTGGGCTTGGTCTTGGGCTTGAGCTTGGGCAGTGGAAATTCTATTGGGCCTAAGGAAATGCGACAGTTTCTTAAAGCGAGTACAGACTTCTTCGTACCCGAGTGGGTATTAGATCTTCCAAGTCCGTAGGAAAACTCTCAAAAAAATATTTACTAAAAAAAAAAAAATCTAGAAACACAAATTATTCGTGCACATCTAGATACAGATGTGTTCAGAATTGCTAGATGCATATGAGACTCATGTTACTATGGAGAACTCCGCGTATATCTGACGATTCTATAAACATCTAGATCCAGCTGTACACAAATAGTTTGTATTTCTAGTCTAATTGGGGTTTTTTTCATCCCTGCAGAGCATATACACCAATTTGTGGTAAAAAAGCTACGAAACATTGCTTTAGAAGCGTTGAATAATCTTTCCAATATAATGTAAAATTAATTAATTTGATCGTACATTTCTTCATATAAATTTAAACATAAATGCATTTATAATCATTAATCCCGTATGAATAGCACGTGCATCCTATGATGCCCACATGCATTTTAAATTATTAAAAACATATTTGTCTCCCCTGTGCCTTTTTTCAATGTCAATTGAAGTAACCAAAAGATGGAATGGTTCCCACGTAGCAATACTACAATGATAAGGGCAATTTTGTCATTCTACATAATTACAAGATTAGACGATAAAGAAAAATTGCTCAAGAAAAATCTTAATTTCTTTTCTTCTCAACTTTGTTTCTCTTTTTTTTCTTAATTTTCTTTGTTTGCAGAGGAATGGCCCAGCTTTTATGACCGCAGTATTTTTTTTCATACACAGAGTTAACACTGAGTCTTTTTATAGTTGGATTCATCGTTCTTCTGCTCAACACCCGCCTTTGCTCCTATACTTATTTTCCCTTTCACCTTAGTTTTCCTTTGATTTCAAGTATCTTATAAATCAAACAGTGTGATTCCCTTCTCGATTAAAAATGAACATTTTCTATTGATTCTCTCCCAATCTTTTCCTTTCCCAAAATCCAAATACAACGTTAAATCTCTCCAAAGAGAAAGAAATTAGGTGGAAAATAAGCAATAATTGGTATTTATTCATTTCACCATTGATTATTTCATAAATAATTACTACTTTTATTTTTCTGTCAAATAATTTTTGCCCAAGTCCATCTCATCTTATCTTTTCAAACTAGAAATTCTTTTTTGTACTTCTTCCAACATTTTTTGTTTATTTATTCTTGACAAAATTAGTCCACAAGATGTTTGGGGTGGATTCCGAGCATTTTTCTTTCATTGTAGGTGAGATTTTTATTCGAAATTTATTGGTGCCATCTGTTCTTTTGGAGATGTCAAAAGTCTAAACTCTTTGTTTTGCGAGGGTTTAAGAATAAATGAATAAAAAATAACAGATTGACCAAAAATATTTTGATGATTGAGTTTTGAAAAAATAAATTTACTTTTCGACCAATGAAATGAAATAGCCAATTTTTTGGGAATGCAATTTTTATGAGTAATGTTACAAACACACATATTTTTCGAACATTTGTGGATCTTATGTACATTTAACGATTTTGAATATATTTCTGTCCGAATGTGTCTGAATACATCTATGTTCTTAAACTTTTTTTTCTTTTATATTTATTGAAGAAGTTTTGGTGGAAGCTGAAGCCAAACTCATTAGCTTCCACTGAGAGAATAGAAGTGTGTACATAGACGGTGTATACAGATGTGTCCGGATCCGTCGGATGCACGTGGGGCCCTTGAATTATTAAGGGTCCCACGTGCATCCGATAAATTCAGACACAGATGTGTCCGGATTTGTGTACACAAATCTATGTACATAGACTTTCTCATAGAATTTTGCAATTGTACAAACCCAATGTACAAATGGTAGCAAAATTCTAGAATAATACATACAATCAAGTCCTCATAATTATTCTCTGACAAACCATTCATTATTCGTTGCACTTTCCCTTTCATTGTTTTCCTCGAAAAGATTGTTACGCGTTAGAATCGTGGTCGCTTCACTCACATTAAAAACCGGGAAAATCCGAGAAATAAGGGCCAGAAAGTGATCGATTTCCAGATGGGTCTTCTGGGTCTTCTCGAGTTTGCATTCAAATTCTTCGACTTGCTTGCTTGGTATGATTCACTTGTTTTGTAGCTTCAAAGAGAAACTTTTTAAAGTGAAATGAAAATACTTTATTAGTTTCCTTCAACTCGATTGTCCAACTTTCGTGTTAGATACTTGATCATCCATGTGAATCAAGCATCTTCATCTCTCTGTTTTTGTTTTCTGTTTTGTTCAAGTTCTTTTTATATTTATTTATTGCAATTTACGCACACGTTCGGTACTCTCTGAAGTATTATTGTATTTTACTTGCAGGCCTGTCTTTGGTCTGGGCTTTCCTCTGTAATCTCTCTCTCTCTCTCTCTCTCTCTATATATATATATATATATATATATATTTTTTTTTTTTAATTCTATTTTTTATTTTTTTTACTGATGTAGAAACATTTTTTTGGACAGATATGCCTCGATTCGGGCAATCGAGAATAATTCCAACCCGGAGATGCGAAATTTGGTGGCATATTGGATTATTTTCTCTCTGGATTCTCTCTTTGAGCTGTTTTTTTTAAAACTTAATGTCTGGTAATCAAGTCTACTCTATAGTCCTGGGATTTTGATTATATGTTCTTCCGTTGTTTATGTGCTCAATACTCACAAAGGGATAAAGGTTGGGCTATTCCCAAGGTTTATATTGGTTTCATGTTGAACATCAAAATGAGGTCTATTTTATTGTATCGTTGGACAGCTCGGTCATTGGGGGAAAGGGCTTTTTTTTAAGGGGTCTGAGGCCATGGGTCAAGTGGCCTAATGGTTGAGGAGTGCAATGTGTGTTTTTGTGTTCTCTGTCGAAATGGTAGCATTACTCCAAGGGTTAATATAGATCACCAAATTTAGCTCTAGATACAAATGATCGAAATCTTTGGATAGAGAAAACTTGCATTGCAAGAGAGGTGTCTAGCTCTGATACCAGGATATGACTCTCCAAAATTCAAAGGAACTTGGGCTTTTGGGTGGAAAATCGTATGTTGTGTATTTTAAATAGAAAAGAAGTACTTATAGACTCAGTCTCTATTAACTGCATGCATGTATCATGTATGGAAAGATATCAATGTTCTGGATTATTTTCTTGTATGTTTTCTTCCAAACACGGAATCCACGAGCTTCCTAAACATAAACAGTGAGAAAGATGGGCGAGTCAGGCGACATATAGCTGTTCGGTGTTATTTTCTTCCATATTTGAACATAGCATTTTGGCATGTCCTCCCAAAACTTAGCATTCTCTATTGATTACATTTAGGAACATGAGGATGAAAGGTTGAACAGGCAGTTCAATCACTGCAGCTGCATGTAATCATGCTTTTCAAGGATTGTCTGATTGATGTAAGGTGTCCACCATTAACGTGATAGATTGTGCTTTTCTAATGCCATTATTCGTTGATGTCAGGCTTCCATTGTGGCCATACATGAAGCTAATGGCCATTTTCTGGTTGGTGCTACCTCATTTTAGCGGTGCTGCTTATGTTTATGATTGCCTGCTTCGCCCTTGGTTATCTGTGACTCCACGAGTTCTTATCAAAAACTTCATTAAGCGCACAAAGGACCTCGCCCTCAGCACAGAAAGTTTTCTATCCGTGGCAGAGAAGTATGTTCAAGAGAATGGATCTGAAGCTTTGGAGAAGCTCATTGATAGAAAGGTATGCCACTCAGGCTTCATTTGGTAATTTCTTGTCATGGGTTAGAGTCGTTAGAGATTTAATCAGGCAATTCCATAATAGTATCGACTATAGGGTCATGATGTGAACTTGAATATGTATGTAATCAGGTGGAACTGGATAATTGGGATCATCACACTACTAGCAGTAAATTTGGACAGGCTTGTTATTATTTGTGACTGTGTATTGCTATCTCTTTATATCTATACAACTACACATACAAAAAGATATGTCAAAGATTAGGTTTGTACCAATCCCCCTCCTAGACCCATTAGTGGGGATTGGGCACTATGATGGGTGTGGTATCTTTTTTCATTTTTTTTTTCCCAATGCTAGTTACCCTCTTCTTTGCTTCAGTGGGATGATACAAAACCTAACATCGACGTGGAAGAGATCAAGGCAGTGACAAATACTCAGGAAAAAGAAATGGCTGCAACAATCCAGGTAATGTTTCTCATTCAGCTCTTGAAATTCTATCTGTTTTTTTCCTTCTGTTTCTGTTTTTAGATATCAATAGGTCGCTACTGTGAGTCTGCTTAGGTTGAGGGGAGCTAGTGAGACTAGATACTCCTCCGGCAGTTATTTCGTGGTTGAATTTATCAGATATTTCTGTACGCACAGCCATAGATAAAAGACATTGTTGCCATGCGTTCTTATGTATAGACATCTTCATTGAAAAACATTAACACGTGCACTTAAATATTTCCCCCAGTCCAAATTCAAAGAGCCTTCTAACATTGCCAAAGAGGATACCAGTGTAGTGGAACTAACAGACAAAAATCCTGCAGCTGCAACAAAATGGGTAAGGTTGCCTATCATATTTCCTACTATTATACTTATGTTTCTATTCAAATAGGAAAACCCTTACGAACATTTTTTTTCCTTCAGTCCAAGCTCGAAGACCCTAATGTGGCTGAGGAAAATTCCCTCACGGGGAAATTAGAGAGAAAAAATCCAGTAGCTGCAATAGAAGGGGTATCGTCTCGTCTCGTTTTTGGTTCCCTCACTGCTGCAATAGAAGGGGTATCGTCTTGTCTTGCTGTTTTTGGTTTCTTCACTGCCGCAATTTTCTGTTCATTTTTGTGCTTGTATTCAAGTTCTCTCTCTTTCCCTCATCTACAGTTGAATTTTGCTGGGGTTTTTTTGCGTGTTATATATCTTGCACGATCTTTCTATAGTTTCTTTTATTGTTTCCTTTGTGGTGTGTTTTAGTCATAGATTATTGGAGGGAAAATAATAGGAAAAGGAAAGAAAAGGTTTTGTTTCCTCCCCTCGTCATCTTCCTTATCTCTTCCTTTGCCTATTCTTTTCCCTCTACGAATCCCTTCAGAAATCCATGAAGCACAGACAACCGTAGGAAGCAGGAGTAGTGGTGGTTGTCGTCACGTCAACAATTTTCACAAATGCACTTACTGTACTTGTTTTTTCTATATTTATCACAAACTATATATAGATCCGTCACCTCTAAATTTTAATTTTAATGAATATGATCTACGATGCATGAATACTCTTACTATAGTTCCTTTTGTGTGAGTCGAGATTTAGTTATAATTCCTTTGGCATTGATCCATTATTAGGTAAAAACTTGGGGAACTTTTATATTGCACAACTTCTATGGTTAAATGATCATAGACTACACAATTTGAAGCGTTAAAATTGTTACCAGCCTTGGAATATTCATTTTTCGGACCTCCTGAAATTTAGGCTGATATAGGAGGTTGGATTGCAGTAACGTGCACCAGCTTTTATCAGTAACTATAAAATCATGACTCCGTCCCTGCATACAGTCAAGAATTAACCTCATCTCACCACTATTGCAGGGTGAATGTGTAGTTAAAGATCTTGCGAAAACTGAGAACAGAACAGCCGCAGCCCATGAATTCCGAGAGAAAACAGTGGTGGCAGCTGGTGGAGAAAACAAAGTCGTGGCGGTAACCGATACAGAGAAAGTTCAGAAAGAGTGGACTTGTGCTCTCTGTCAGGTGAGAACTACACGTGAGAGGGACTTGAAGTCTCATCTTCGAGGGATGAGACACCGGGCCAAGTGTGAAGAGCTGAAAGCAAGTAAGCAAGTGAACAAAAACAAGGGTTCCTCCTCTTCGGCAGCCAATCACGAGCCAAAGAAACCCATCTCCCTTGAAAGACTGAACCAAAATAAAAGTAAGAAAAAGGATGATAAGTCGCCAGTGAAATACATTCCCGAGTCTCGTAGAGGGAAAGAGGTCAATAACCCTGGAAGTTGGCTGAATCAGTCCAGATATTGTTGTAATATCTGTAATGTGAAGTGCACTGGGGAGTTAGATTTGGCCTCTCACCTTAGAGGGCAGAAGCACTCAACCACAATCCAAAGTCTTATGGTTTCTTTGGGTGGAGGGCTTAAATAGGATTATGGACGCAGTTTATTGTAAAATCCTGATGTGTTTCTATGATGTTTTGTGGTTCGAATAGGATGATGTTTTGGGTGAACAAGTTAAAAAATTAACACGGTTTTTTTCTCCTTATTACATCCTTTATTTGACCGAACGATTTGGATGTTTTTAAGTTGTTCTGGGTAGGTGACTTTCATATTTTGGGCTTTTTTTTTTTTTTTTCACAGTCGCAGACAAGTTTTGTCTTGGAAAGATATTGTTGGAACTTATGGCTCATATGAAAAGGACCAGAAACCGAGCGTAGCGGAGCTAGATTTCTGGCCCATCACAGGTTCAACTGTTGCCTAATTTGAGTTGGATCGCCTAATTAGAGTTAGATTAGGGTTGGAATAGAGTATGATTATAAATATTCTCTATTGTTAAAATCCTAAACATCATATCAAATAATAAATCTAACTAAAGATGTTTCTCACCTTGCAATAGTACAATAATAAGGGCAATTTTGTCATTCTATATGGTTTCAAGTATCTTAAAAATCAAACAGGGTAATTAATTCCCTTCTCAATTATATTTTTTAATTCCTTATATTTTTCTTCTCTAAATTCTCTCCCAGTCTTCCTTTTTCTTTTCCTTTCCCAAATTCCAAATACAACCTTAAAAGTCAACATTTAAAACTTGAAAAAAAGTGAGACGTTAAAGAAAAAGGATAAGTTATATTGTATTTTTTTACAACACTTATGTAAATACGAATGGGGTAAAATGTACATTTACCTCTCACAGATAAAATACAAGTCGAAAATAAAAAAAAAAACCAAACATGTGAAGTCAAAAATAAAAATAATTAGACAAAATCAATTAAAGTTAATATTTAATATTTGAATAAAAAAGAAATATTATGTTAAAGGTAAATTACATTGACTTTTATTTATTATATTGAATAATTTAATTAAAACATTAATGGAGTTAATATTTTTTAATATTTATTTACACATGGCACATTAAGTGGGTATTTTGAGAATTTTAGGCTAAATACCGGTTAAAATTATCATTTTTCGTTAAGGAATTAATAGCAACTAACGAAAGGGGACTTTTTTAAATACCGGATGTTTGGGGTTGATTCCGAGAATTTTGATTTCATTGTAGGCGAGATTCTATTTGAGATTCATTGGTGCTTAGCTGTCTCTCGAAACTTAGGCTTCATTCGGCCTGTTGAATTATTGAATTATGTTGGTTAAAGTACAACTTAATTTAGTTTAATCCGTTCTGACTAAATTATTTATAATGTATTTTTAACGAATTTAATGTAGGTGTTTGTTTGACTCCGAAGTGTAATGATTGAAATGCTTTTCTACCTAACCACTTTTGAATTAAATTTTTTTTAATAGAGTAATTTTGTTAATCCTTATAAGACAGCTATAGTGCCACGCTTTCTGTGTATGCAAGTAATGGACAAGGGATATATGTAACCCAAAACTCTCGCTCTTTTATGTCGTAAGATACTTGTTGATTCTATATTTGGGAGAATTTATATGGAGAAAAGGTTTAGGAGATTCATATCTTTCCGTACATGCACGTTGAAATACAAGTTTTGTCTCTACCCATAATTATTTATAAGCATTTGGGAAGGGATTCATGGAGGGAAGCAAAAGGATATGGTAAAACATGATGTAAAAAGCTAGATTCACTATTTGATTTCCCAGTCATATTCTTTTCCCTAAAAAATATCTATTTTTTTTATTAAGAACGGAATCAACAATAAATAAAGAATTGAAATTACAATATAATTCAAGAATCGAAAATACGCCAATAAATACAAGGTTACCGAACCGAGTCTTGTATTTAACACAGTTCCCTTAAGACTGAATCGTTGTCTCACTATGGGTGTTGGAGGATAGTTTTGGCATCGTCTTGTAGGGTAAAACGGCTCCACGAACTAGGTAACACCGAACTTCGTTTGCCTATCGAACTTACTCGTGTCTGCCTCTCTCTCACTTGAAGAATAAACTCGGGATAAACAGAATTTCATTAGATGTACTACTGCAATACAAAAAATGAGCTTGGTATATAAAAGTCTTTGGGTTACTAGTAATGAAAGGACTATCGATGAATGTAGCTAGAAACTAAATGGCTTTTGGATAGTACATGAATGGTCTTTGAATGATACATGAATGGTCTTTGGATGGTACATGAATAAGACATCATGGAGTATTATGGTGACTCTTGAGGCATGAAACAATCGAGATTTTTTGATTGCTCCGTAATCCTTTGGTGTCCCAGTCATTCAAAACCCTTCGGATTTTCAACAGTTATTTCTATGGTGTTTTGTGGTTAGAGTAGGATGGTAATGGAGGTGCTTGGGCGAAGAAGAAAGTGTGTCTTTTATATTTGCAATCATTTACTTATCTATTGATTATCAATTTAATTTCTTTACTTTTTTTTCACATAATTAAACAAAAAATCTAGGACACACATTCTTCTATGCACATATGTGATCGAAATTATTAGATGCATGTGAAGTTCTCTGAAATCACGCGAAGCCTACGTTATTTCAGAGTGTTTCACATGTATGTAACGATTTCGAACACATTAATATTCGGATCTATACACGAATGTTTTGTTATTAAACTTGCTCAATCAAAAATACCCTTTCAATAGTAGCAGTTAGAGGTGACATAACTTGTATGGTTAGGTTCTTAAAGAAGATAGAAAGTTTATTAAAAAATTAATGCTGAATATTTAGATAAAATAAAAATCATTTTAAGCGTAAAACAATAAACCTTCCCTCATTGAGCAGGGTGCCTTTGCCAGTCCATCAGTCATATTTAAGGTTCAAATATTTTTACAAACATCATCAGTGAAAAGAGGGTAGTTTGTAACTTTCCCTTGGTGCTAAGCATCCACACAGATGTTTGGGGTGGATTTTGCTTTCTTTGTAAGTAAGATTCTATTCGGGATTTATTGGTGTTGGATGTTTTTTTGAATGTAAATAAAATCCGAACACTTTATTTTACGAGAGTTTAAGAATGGATGAATCAAAAAATATCAAAAGGACCAAAAATATTTTTGACGATTAGTTAAAAAAAAACTTTTTGGCCAATGAAATAGCCATCTTTTTTGGCAATGCAAATTTTTATTTGTTTTAAGAAGTTTTATTGGAAGCTGAAGCCAAACTCTTTAGCTTCCACTGAGAATAATTCCCTCTACCAACGGTATTTCTTGACCTTACGCGTATTGTCCTTTCTCTCTTATCGTTTTCCTCGAAAGGACAATTACGAGTTAAGACCGTGGCCCGTCTCACATGAAAAAAAAAACTGGGAAAATCCGAGAAAAAGGGCCAGAAAGTGATCGATTTCCAGATGGGTTTTCTGGGTCTGCTCGAGTTTGCATTCAAATTCCTCGACTTGGTTGCTTGGTATGATTCACTTGTTTTGTAGCTTCAAAGAGAAACTTTTTAAAGTGAAATGAAAATACTTTATTCGTTTCCTTCAACTCGATTGTCCAACATTCGTGTTGGATACTTGATCATCCTTGTGAATCAAGCATTTTTATCTCTGTTTTTGTTTTCTGTTCTGTTTCAAGCTTTTTTTATATACATTTATTGCAATTTACGCACATGTTCGGTACTCGCTGAAGTATTATTGCATTTTACTTGCAGGCCTCTCTTTGGTCTCGGTTTTTACTTAAATAACAGAGACAGTCTGCAAATATGTGAGTATGTGCTGTCTCCATGTATGTCTATTATATATGTACATTAAATCATATACATGTGTGTGTGTTGGGGGAGGGGGTTGCATTTAACTCACAAATAACATTTCCATTTGCTTCGGTCCAAGAAAAAAAAGCTTGACATCGGCACGGAAGAAATCAAGGCAATAACTAATACTGAGGAAAAAGAAACAGCTGCAGCAATCCAGGTGACTACTGTTGGATTATTTCTTTTTCTGCTGTTAATTTGCAGGAAAAGACACTTTCATCCACGGGTTAGAATTGGAAACAGAAAAGTCCGGTGTTATTAGAATAGGAAAAAAACAGAAAAACCTTGTTAGTTTTCTCCATTTAAAGTCTTGTCCCATTACATCTCATGTGGAAATGAATTTAGTCATAGTTAAATAGACCAAACAAAGGAGCTACCACTAGAAGGTTTTTTCAAAATTGGTTATATCATGATTGAGTTTTCTTAGAGAATTGTGCAAACAGCCATTGTTAATTGACATGTGTTTTCGTTAATATAGTTCGTGAATATAACATGTGAATCGTCTGTTTTCTTAGTCCAAAAACAAAGAACCTAATGTGGCCAAGGAGGATGCTAGAGCAGTCAAACTACCAGAGAAAAATCTTGCAGCTGCAACGACATGGGTAAGGTTTCCTATTGCCCTATTGTATTTTAATGCTTTCATTTAAATAGGAAACCCCAACGAACAGACCTTTTTTTTCCAGTCCAAAGTCGAAGAGCCTAGTGTTGGTAAACATGATGCTAATGCGGGGAAACCAAAGGATGAAAATCCAGCAGTTGCAACAGAAAAGGTAGCATCTCCAGTCGAATTTTTCGTTTTACTTTGGTTTCTTCAGTGCTAGCTGCTTTTTTCCGTTCATCTTTCAGTCTCGTATTTAATTTATGTTTGCCATCTCTACAGCTGCTTTCTGCTGGTTTTTACCATGTGAACTTCTACGATCTTTCAGGCTGTGTTTGGATCATGGATGTGTGAAGGGATTTACCAAGGAAAGGATAATGATAGGAAAATCAAAGAAATAAATCTAGCTTCTCCACCTGGATATCTTCTTTTCCTTTGCTTGTTTTTTCCCCTTAGGCTGTATTTGAATCAAGGATCTGTGGAGGGATTTGTGATGCAAAAAGAAAAAGAAAATCCCTTGCCAGAATCCTTGATCCAGAAACAACCTTGATATCTCTGTATATCGATGATCCAAACACAGCCATGAGATTTGCTATCTTATTTCCATGAGCAAGATTAGCAACCATACAATCAAACCTCAATTCACCTCTTTTGCAGATCAAGTGTGTAGAGCCAAATCTTGCTAAAAATGAGAGGAGAACAGTTGCAGTCAGGGAACTAAAGAAAAGGCAGTGGCAGTGGCAGTGGCAGCAGCTGGTGGATAGAACAAAGCCAAGGAGATAACCGATTCAGAGAGTGGGTGGTCTTGTGCTCTGTGTCAGGTGACAATCACATGTGAGGAAAACTTGGACTCTCATTTTCAAGGGAGAGAACACATGGCCAAACATAAAGGGCTGAATGCAAGTAACCAAGTGAACGAAAACCTCCTCGGACACCCTTTCTGTTGATATACTGAACGAAACTAGAACCGAGAAACAAGAAGATAAGGTGCAAGTGAACTGGGCTAACGGGCAATGCAAAGAGAAAGTGGTCGATAACACTGGTGGGGGAATGAATGAGTCTAAATTTTGGTGCACTTTATGCGATGTAAAGTTGCAGAGTGAGAGTACTTTGGCCTCTCATATTGGAGGGAAGAAGAAGCACTTAAAGAAGACTCAACAACATATGATCAATACTTTAGGTGGAGGGTTTTATTAGATGATTATGGTGGCATTTTACTGAAAAATTCAAACCTATTATTGTAGGACAAATATAATACGACAGATTCGAAGGAACAATCGAGAATTCAGAAAACATATATCTATTTTTTATTAAGAACGGAATCAACAATAAATATGGAATTGAAATTACAATATAATTCAAGAATTGAAATATAACTACAAGGTTACAGAACTGAGTTTTGTGTTTAACACAGTTTTCTTAAGATTAAATCGTCGACTCACCGTGGGTGTTGGAGGATAGTTTCGGCGTCGTTTTGTAGGGTAAAACGGCTTCACGAACTAGGTAACACCGAACTTCGTTTGCCTGTCGAACTTACTCGTGTCTGACTCTCTCTCACTTGAAAAATGAATTCAGAATAGATAGAATTTCGTTAGATGTACTACTGCAATACAAAAAACGAGCTTGGTATATAAAAGTCTTTGGGTTACTAATAATGAAAGGACTAGCGACGAATGTAGCTACAAACGGAATGGCTTTTGGATAGTACATGAATAACTTTTGGATAGTACATGAATGACCTTTGAATGATACATGAATGGTACATGAATAAGACATTATGGAGTATTATGGTGACTCTTGGGGTGTGAAACAATCGAGATTTTTCAATTGTTCCGAAATCCTCTGATGTCCCATTCATTCAAAACCTTCGGATTTTCAACAATTATTTCTATGGTGTTTTGTGGTTAGAGTAGGATGGTAATGGAGGTGCTGGGGCGAAGAAGAAAGTGTGTTTTATATTTGCAATAGTTTATTATCTATTGATTATCAATTTAATTTCTTTACTTTTTGTTCACATAATTAAATAAAAAGTCTAGGACACACATTCTTCTATGCACATATGTGATCGAAATTATTAGATGCACGTGAAGTGCTCTAAAATTATGCGAAGCCTACGTTATTTCAGAGTATTTCACGTGCATATAACGATTCCGAACACATCAGTATCTGGATCTATACACGAACGTTTTGTTATTAAACTTGCTCAATCAAAAATACCTTTTCAATAATAGCAGTTAGAGGTGACATAACTTATATTTTTTAAAGAAGATAGAAAGTTTATTAAAAAATTAATACTAAATATTTAGATAAAATAAAAATCATCTTAAGCGTAAAACAATAAACTTTCCCTCATTGAGCAGGGTGGCTTAACCAACGTCCATCAGTCATATTTAAGGTTCAAATGTTTTTACAAACATCATCAGTGAAAAGTGTGTAGTTTGTAACTTTCCCTTGGTGCTAAGCATCCACACAGAAGTTTGGGGTTGATTCCAAGGATTTTGCTTTCTTTGTAAGTAAGATTCTATTTGGGGTTTATTGGTGTTGGATGTTTTTTTTGAATGTAAATAAAATCGGGACATTTTATTTTATGAGAGTTTAAGAATGGATGAATCAAAAAATAGCAAAAGGATCAAAAATATTTTTGACGATTTAGTTAAAAAAACACTTTTTGGCCAATGAAATAGCCATCTTTTTTGGCAATGCAAATTTTTATTTGTTTTAGGAAGTTTTATTGGAAGCTGAAGCCAAACTCTTTAGCTTCCACTGAGAGAATAATTCCCTCTACCAACTGTATTTCTTAAACGCGTGTTGTCCTCTCTCTCATCGTTTTCCTCGAAAGGAGTATTACGAGTTAAGACCGTGGCCGTCTCACATAAAAAACCGGGAAAATCCGAGAAAAAAGGGCCAGAAAGTGATCGATTTCCAGATGGGTTTTCTGGGTCTTCTCGAGTTTGCATTCAAATTCTTCGACTTGGTTGCTTGGTATGATTCACTTGTTTTCTAGCTTCAAAGTGAAACTTTTTAAAGTGACATGAAAATACTTTATTCGTTTCCTTCAACTCGATTGTCCAACTTTCGTGTTCGATACTTGATCATCCTTGTGAATCAAGCATTTTTATCTCTCTGTTTTTGTTTTCTGTTCTGTTTCAAGCTTTTTTTTATATACATTTATTGCAATTTACGCACATGTTCGGTACTCTCTGAAGTATTATTGCATTTTACTTGCAGGCCTCTCTTTGGTCTGGGCTTTCCTCTGTAATCTCCCTCTCCCTCTCCCTCTCCCTCCCTCTCTCTCTCTCTATATATATATATATATTGTGTACATATGTATTACTTAGCTTACTCAGGCCCTGATTGGATAAGGGGTTAACCCCTGTGTTAGGTAACAACTGCTTTAAATAACACTGGGCCCACATGCAAGCCACTGATTGGCAAAGTTTTTGGCCCTGTGTTAACTAACAACTGAGCTAAATAAGACATCAAAAACTGTGTTAACTTGCCTTACCCCCCCAGAGGCTAAATAGAGAGGGGGGCAAAAATTACAAACGTACCCTCCTGCTGCTGCTGTTGCTGCTTCTGTGGCGGTAGAACTGTCTCCTCCACAGCCGCCGAAGGGAGCTGTAGCCCTGACCTGCGAGTGGACCGCCGATGGATTGCCGCTAGGGTACGGCATCACGGTGGGGGAGCCCCTACGTCGGACTCCGTGGAGCTTCGGCCTCTTTGCTTGCCTCGGACATAACGATGATTTCTGTAGCAGCGATCTTGAAGTTTCTATGCTTTTCTAGGCCACCCAAATCCTGACTTTCTATGCTTTTTGTTATCTGTATATTTATATTTAATGTGAGTATATATTCGTTATTTTATATTCACGGTGGGGGAGCCCCTAACATCGTTATTTTATTTGTGATTTCTATTTTTATATTCAACAAAATTTTATTTTCAATTCCGAAATTAATTAAGGGTACTAATTATAATAATTTTTTGTCTTAATTTCACAAACAAATTATTTTTTTTCATCAATTTCTATACTTTATTCCAAATAATAGAAAAATACATTAGTAAGGGCAACAAAGTCTTTTAACAGTTTAACACACCTTTTCTCCACCTAACACATCCAATATAACCCTTCATCCAATCATTGGGCTATTTAAAGTACTCATTTTAATACATCATCCAATCACTAGGTTATTTAACACACCCTTCTTAAAAATCACATCAATGTGGGCCATCCCATCTTATTTAACACACCCAACTATTTAACACACCCTTCTTATTTAACACACCAAAAACTAAAACAACATCCAATCGGGCCCTCAGTGTTATATGGTAGAAAATTCGTGTATTTTAATATATTTTGCTGATGTAGAAACATTTTTTTGGGACAGATGTGCCTCCATTCGGGCAATCGAGAATAATTCCAACTCGGAGATGCGAAATTTGGTGGCATATTGGATTATTTTCTGTCTGGATTCTCTCTTTGAGCTGCTTTTTTTGAAACTTAATGTCTGGTAATCAAGTCTACTCTATAGTCCTGGGATTTTGATTATATGTTGTTCCGTTGTTTGTGTGCACAATACTCACAAAGGGATAAAGGTTGGGGTATGCCCAAGGTTTATATAGGTTTCATGTTGAACATCAAAATGAGGTCTATTTTGTTGTATCGTTGGACAGCTCGGCCATTGGCGAAAGGGCCTTTTTTAAGGGGTCTTAGGCTATGGGTCAAGTGGCCTAATGGTTGAGGAATGCAATATGTGTTTTTGTGTTCTCCGTCGAAATGGTAGGCATTACACCAAGGGTTAGTATAGATCACCAAATTTAGCTCTAGATACAAATGATCGAAACCTTTTGATATAACTCACCTTGAAAACTTGCATTGCAAGAGAGCTGTCTGGCTCTGATATCAGGATCTGACTCTCCAAAATTTGAAGGAACTTGGGCTTTCGAGTGGAAAATCATATGTTGTATTTTAAATGGAACTAAAGTACTTATAGACTAAAAACCTCTATTAGCAACATGCATGTATGGCAAGATATGAATCTTCTGGGTTCTTTCTTGTATATTTTCTCCCAAACACGGAATCAATCACGAGCTTCCTGCAACATAAACAGTGAGAAAGTTGGGTGACATATAGCTGTTCGGTATTATTTGCCTCCATATTTGAACATAGCATTATGGCATGTCCTCCTAAAACTTAGCATCCTCTATTGATTTCATTTAGGAACATGAAGATGAGAGGTTTAGAACTGGCAGTTCAATCACTACAGCTGCATGTCATCATGCTTTTCAAGGATTGTTCGTTTGATGTAAGATATCCACCATTAACATGCTAGATTGTGCGTTTCTAACGCCAATAGTCGTTGATGTCAGGCTTCCATTTTGGCCATACATGAAGCTAGTTGTCATTTTCTGGCTGGTGCTACCTCATTTTAGTGGTGCTGCTTATGTTTATGATTGCCTGCTTCGTCCTTTCTTATCTGCGACTTCACGAGTTGTTATCAAACACTTCATTAAGCCCACAAAGGACCTCTCCCTTAGCACAGAAAGTTTTCTATCTTTGGCGGAGAAGTATGTTCAAGAGAATGGATCTGAAGCTTTGGAGGAACTCATTGATAGAAAGGTATGCCACTTAGCCTTCTTTTGGTAATTTCTTGTCACGGTCAGAGTCGTTAGAGAGTTAATCAGGCATATTATTATAACTGGATAATTGGGATCATCACATTACTAGCAGTAAATTTGGATACACTAGTATTATTTCTGACCATGTATTGCTATCTCTGTATATCTATATAACTATACATACAAATACATGTGTCAAAGACTAGGTTTGTACCAATCCCCCTGCTAGACCCCAATAATGGGGATCGGGCACTATGCTGGGCGTGGTTTCTTTTTTCCATTTTTCTTACTATTCCAGTTACCCTCTTCTTTGCTTCAGTCGAATGACACAAAACCTAACATCGATGTGGAAGAGATCAAAGCAGTGACAAATACTGAGGAAAAAGAAACGGCTGCAACAATCCAGGTAATGTTTCTCATTCAGCTCTTGAATTTCTATCCCTTTTTTTCCGTCTGTTTCTGTTATTAGATATCAATAGGTGGCTACTGTTAGTCTGCTTAGGTTGAGGGGAGCTAGTAGACTAGAGACTCCTCCAGTGGTTATTTCGTGGTTGAATTTATCAGATGTTTCTGTACGCACGGCCATAGATAAAGACATAGTTGGCATGCGTTTTTATGTACAGACGACATCTTCAATGGAAAACATTAACATGCGGACCTTATTTATATTCTCAGTCCAAATTCAAAGAGCCTCCTAATATTGCCAAAGAGGATGCCAGAGCAGTGGAACTAACAGAGAGAAGTCCTGCAGCTGCAACAAAATGGGTAAGGTTGCCTATCATACTTCCTAGTAGTGTATTTATGTTTCCATTTAGATGAGGAACCCCTGACGAAACAGTTTTTTATCTTCAGTCCAAAATTGAAGAGCCTAATGAAGCTGAGGAGAATTCCAACAAGGGGAAACTAGAGGGAAAAATTCCACCAGCTGCAATAGAAGGGGTATGGTCACCTGTAAAATTTTCAATTTCATTGTGTTTTGGTTTCTTAACTGCTGCAACTTTCTGTTCATTTTTGTTCTTTTATTCGACCTATTTCTCTTTCCCTCATCTACAATTGAATTTTGCCGGGTTTTTTTGTGTGCGTTATATAATCTTGCACGATCTTTGTATGGTTTCTTATATTATTTCCTTTGTGCTGTGTTTAAGTCATAGATTATTGGACGGATTTACAAAAGGGAAGGAAAATAATAGGAAAATGAAAGAAAAGGTTTAGTTTTCCTCACCTGGTCATCTTCTTATGGCTTCCTTCGCCTGTTATTTTCCCTCTATGAATCTCTTCAGAAAACCATGATCCGCACACAACCTTAGGAAGCAGGAGTAGTGGTTGTCGTCACCTCAACGATCTTGAAAAACTCACGAGCTACGATGCACATATACTTTTACTATAGTTCCTTCTATGTGAATCGAGATTTAGTTACAATTCCTTCGGCATTGAACCATTATTGGGGTAAAAACTTTAGGGCATTTTTATATTACACAACCTCTAGGGTTAAATGATCATAGACTACACAATTTGAAGCGTTAAAATTGTTGCCAGCCTCGCATAATAAATTTTCGGACCTCCTAAAATTTAGGCTCTAATAGGAGGTTGAATCGTAGTAACTTGCACTAGCTCTTATGAACCCTGACTCTGTCCCTGCATTCACGTCAAGAATTAACCTCAACTCACCACTGTTGCAGGGTGATTGGGTAGTTAAAGATCTTGCAGAAACTGAGAACAGACCAGTCGCAGCCCATGAAGTCCGAGAGAAGACAGTGGCGGCAGCTGGTGGAGAAAACAAAGTCGTGGCAGTAACTGATACAGAGAAAGTTCAGAAAGAGTGGACTTGTGCTCTATGTCAGGTGACAGCTACATGTGAGCAGAACTTGAATTCTCATCTTCAAGGGATGAAACACAGGGCCAGGTGTGTAGAGCTGAAAGCAAGTAAGCAACTGACCAAAAACAAGGGTTCCTCCTCTTTGGCAGCCAATCAAGAGCCAAAGAAACCCATCTTCTTTGAAAGACCGAACCAAAATATAAGTACGGAAAAAGTGGATAAGTTGCCAGGGAAATACATTCCCATGCATCTCAGAGGGAAAGAGGTCAACAATCCTGGACGTGGGATGAATCAGTCCAGATATTGTTGAAATATCTGTAATGTGCAGTGCAATGGGGAGTCAGATTTGGCCTCTCATCTTAGAGGGCAGAAGCACTCAGTCACAATCCAAAATATGATAGATTCTGCGGGTGGAGGGCGTTAATAGGATTATGGAGGCAGTTTATTGTAAAATCCTGCTGTTTCTATGTTGTTTTGTGGTTTCAGTAGGATGATGTTTTGGGTGAGCAAGTTATAAAATTAGCAGGGTTCTTTTCTCCTTATTACACCCTTTGTTTGACCGAATGATTTGGATGTCTTTCAGTTGTTCTGGGTAGGCGACTTGCATATTTTGGGCTTTATCTTTTTGGTACGCCCGCACACAAGCTTGGTCTTGGAAAGATATTTGCGCCAACAGTGTTGTTTGTAAAATTGTATATAGTAAAAACTTGCCCCCACTGAACACCGTCCACGAGTCCTATTTGACATTCAAAGTTTTTTTACTAACACTACCGGTTTCGTAACTTGATTCAAATTTAACAAACATAAATAAAAAGAGTGTATTTTTTACTTTCTTTTTTTCTACGTATAGTCTTTTTTTGAATTTTAGTCATTAGTTTTACCAATTTTATTTTCTCATTAATTCTATTTCTCACAAGTAAAAGGATAATATAGTTAATATATGCTAATAAGGACAAAAATAAGAGTGTGATCCTAAAAATGGAAGTTTGAAAATCAATTTTCTAATCAAAACACAAAAGTCCACAACGTAGAATGACCCAATATTTGGGCTTGAGCTGGAAAATGAAAATGTTATCAGGCCCAAGAAAATGTTATAATTTCTCAAAAAATATTTACCGCATGGTTCTTTTAATCACATATTAATGCAGAGCGTATACACTAATTTGCGACAGCTTCAAAAGCATTGAATAATCTCTCCAATCCAGAGTGTGAAGTAAAATAGTTTAGTCACAAATGTCCAGATACAGGTTCAAATAAAAATGTGTTTAATGGAGTTAATTTCTTTTTAATGTTTGTAGACATAGGGCACATTAAGTGGGTATTTTGAGAATTTTAGGCTAAATACCGGATGAAATCATTATTTTCTTGTCAAGGAATTAACTGCAACTAACAGGCTGAGAAATGAATATATTAGTTTCTAAAGTAGAGGAGGTCTTTTCATATCTTTAAATTTCAAGAAAAGTCTCTAAATTTGTTAGAAACCTGAGGGAGGTTAGTGTAATTTATCCTACAATAATTTAGTTCAAAGTTATCAATCTCCAAAGGTACCGTTTTCATACTTTATGGAGATTGGCAATTTCCGTTAAAAATATGATTAATTTAAATTGTAATCTATTTGGAATTCTTTTTGCTATTTTGTTGTATTGGTCTTATAGTTATACCTGAAGACAAATTTGTGTTGGATAAGAATTAAGAACAGATTAGAAGCTATCTTTTTAGAATCAGAAGCTCAAATCGTGAAATGCAGATTTTTAAAGACCACTCGAGCGACCTCCTGTGATAAAAAATTTCTGTAGCATTGAAAAAGCCGCTCGAGCAAGGTATCGAAAAATTAGACTTTTCTATAAATACAACCAATGCGTCAAAGGTTGAAGCGACATCATCTAGAGCTGTTTTGAGAGACAGAAAATTCAGAGAGCATTTGTCATATTGTGAGTGGGTGATTTGCTTGAGGATGTTGATAATCTAATGATCATACTTAGTGATTATCCATCCTTCAAGGTTTGTGATTCAAACATATTTTATGAGGCATTCTAAAAGAGTTCATATGCAAACTTGGAGGAAGGTCTAAGGAGACGTCTTGCTATAGATATTATGATTCAAGGCGTTAAATCTTGAAGGAAGCACCTGTTAGAAGCGAGCAGTTTACAAGGAGTCGAAAAAGAAATTTTGAATCAATAGTGAAGAATCTAGGTTTGATTGTGAGAATTTTTTTGTTTTACGATTATTTATAGTGCATTCTTCCCTCTTGTGATTTTTTCTTGCCTTGGGGTTTTTCACTTTTATCTGCGTGTCTTGCCTACTTGCGTTCTTTATTTGCTTATCTTGCATGAACAAGTAGATTAATTCTTAATTTAATTAGAATAATTAATCGAATTAATTTTTAATAATGGTAACTAAAACTACGCATCTACGCTTGCAGTTTTTCAAATTGTTCATGGGCAACCACGTTAATGCACAACCAGTGGATGGGGGCACAAACTTAACATTTGGTGTTCAGGTAATTGAATTGTTTATTGGTACTTTGTGTTTTCCAGTCTTCTTGACATTGTTGTTGTACTCTATTGATGTTCTAAATGGTAATTTGGACATTGCTGTTGCTGTTTTATGTTGCTGTAGTTTGCTGTTTTGGGAATCAAGTTTTGGTAATCTAATGGCAATGGTGAAGTTTGTTATTGTAGTTTGTTGTTTCAATTTTTGTAATGTTGTTATAACGAAGGGCTTGGGAAATTTCAGCTTTTTGTAATATGGCTGTACTGAATGTCTCCTGCAATGGTAATTTCTGAATGTGTCCTGTAATGTATTGTTCAATGTGTCTTATGCCCTGTATTCTATATTATGGAAATGAGTTATGGGTAGTTATTTGAGGGGTAGAATTGATCCGTGTAGGAAATGAGTTGTGGGTAGTTATTTGGCGTAATGATTTGACTTTTGTGTCCATATAGTTAAGTTTGTTTTTTCATTTTGTAGGGCTAAAAGGTAAATGTATTTTGTGACATAGCTTCAAATTTTTGTTCACTCCACATGGGACAACCTTTTTATATTAGTATAGATAGATAGGCACTAGAAATTTACTTTACCAAATACATAACAAAGTTAACATTACTAAACGCCACGGTAATAGTAACCACCAATTTCGTGGACTCCATCTTAGATTCAATAACTTCAAACCTTCTCGGAATAGTCGGCGAACTGGTATCTTCCATTTCGATGATTGGCCTCCTTATAGCAAATTCTTCAATCTACCCACTGGAGTGAAATTCCCTTGCACCATTCCCACAACAAGCATTCGGGTTTTGGACATGCATAATAAAGGTTTCTTTTATTTTTTTCGTTTTCGGTAATCTTCAAAATAGCTTTCAATCCGCCATAGCATGTCTTGCTTCTCGCCCTAAGTACGCTATTTGGTATTGCTAGATGATGATCCATGTACTCTTAATTCAGAAATACAAATAAGAGATTAGTATAGATATGAAATTATATTAATTAATATTATTACAATAATAAATTCAATAAATTAGTAACACAAAAAACATAACAACTTAAATTACTTAATAATGCAAAAAAAAAAGGATCCACGCTTTATACATAAATAAGTGTATATATATATATGTATGTATATACTATATGTATACATATGCAAGTAATCTTAATTTGTATGGAAAAAAAATAAAAACCAAACTTGGAATACCAGTGAGGTAAACATCCAGCAAATTTTGATGGGTTTGGGGGAAGAATGAAATGAGGAGGAAGAGAGTTATTAGGGGAGAGAATGAGGAGGGGTAGTATTAGAATTTAGATAAAATATAACCATGACATTGGTCCATTTGGATTATGATATTTATTAAATTTTTTTATTTTTATGTGAATTTTTTTGGGTCAATTTTTTGTAGTTTATTAGTTTAACTTGACGAGAGAAAAATTATAAATAATGGACTAAATTTGAAAAAAATTCAGAAAAAATAAAAATAAATCAAAAATAAATTTTTTTTGAGTTTATTCGTCGTCTTTAGTGACATTTTTTAAACTTTTAGACATAATTTTATACTTCTTAGATTTCTTTCATCAAGACAGACTAATAAACCAAATATTGAGGTCAAAACAATAAATACAAAAATAAAAATAAAAAAATAAATAAAAATAAATAAATTAGGCCAAATACACTCAATATCGTCAAATACTTACAGTTAACTGTTAAAAAAGAAAAATGCTAGAGACACATCTTTTTTGCACATCGGTTTCACACATCACTCAAAACTATGTCGTTTTGTGTTGAAAAAAAATCATATTTGTTTTTAACCCATATCGCTGAAAACATATTTGGATCTTTCTTAACATAAAACGACGTAATTTTGAGTGATGTGTAAAAATAATGTGTTAAAGTAGTGTGTATGTAGCACTACTGGTTAAAAAATAACGAAAGGGAGTCAAAAGCAGGGAGTGTCAGAGAGAGGGCATGCTATGGGTACTAACTATTTTGTAAGAATGACTACAAATGCGAGAGAGAGTGAACTTTTATTTCTTGACACCCACTTTCTCTCTATGAGCGAACTCTCTCTCTTACATTTGGACCTACTTATACAAAATGGTTACCCACAGCATTTTTTGTGCTATTTATCCTTCTTCTTTTACATTCCCTCTGTGAACTGTATTTCTTAATTTCACTTTATGCGTAATTGTACTTTCCCACTTTCCCTTTGTTTTCCTCGAAAGGACTATTGCGGGTTAAAATCGTGGTCGCTTCGCATTAAAAACCGGGAAAATCCGAGAAAAAAGGGCCAGAAAGTGATCGATTTCCAGATGGGTTTTCTGGGTCTTCTCGAGTTTGCCTTCAAATTCTTCTACTTGGTTGCTTGGTATGATTCACTTGTTTTCCAGCTTCAAAGAGAAACTTTTTAAAGTGAAATGAAAATACTTTACTAGTTTCCTTCTACTCGATTGTCCAACTTTCGTGTTGGATACTCGATCATCCTTGTGAATCAAGCATCTTCATCTCTCTGTTTTTGTTTTCTCTTCTGTTTCAAGCTCTTTTTATATACATTTATTGCAATTTACGCACATGTTCCGGTACTCTCTGAAGTATTATTGCATTTTACTTGCAGGCCTCTCTTTGGTCTGGGCTTTCCTCTGTAATCTCTCTCTCTCACACACACACTGTGTGTGTGTGCGCCTCTCTCTCTCTTTATATATATTAGATATATTGTGTACATATTAGTTTAGTCAGTGTAATATGGTAGAAAATTCGTTTATTTTACTGTATGAACTAGAGTCTAATAAACTTCATATATGTTGCTGATGTAGAAACATTTTTTTTTGGACAGATATGCCTCGATTCGAGCAATGGAGAATAATTCCAACTCGGAGATGCGAAATTTGGTGGCATATTGGATTATTTTCAATCTGATTTCTCTCTTTGAGCTGGTTTTTTTGAAACTTATTTACTGGTAATTAAGTCTACTACATAGCCCCGGGATTTTGATTATACGTTGTTCCATTGTTTATGTGATCAATGCTCACAAAGGGATAAAGGTCGGGCTATGCCTCTAAGGTTTATTTAGGTGTCGTGTCGAACATCAAAATGAGATCTATTTTATTGCATCGTTGGATAGCTTGGCCATCGGTGCAAGGGCTTTCTTTAGGGGTTTCTTAGGCTATGGGTCAAGTCGTCTAATGGTTGAAGAATGCAATATATGTTTTTGTGTTCTCCATCGAAATGGTAAGCATTACTCCAAGGGTGGTATAGATCACCAAATTTAGCTCTAGATGCAAATGATCGAAACCTTTGGATAGAACTCACGTTGAAAACTCGCATTGCATGAGAACTGTCTATCTCTGGTACCAGGATCTGACTCTCCAAAATTCGAAGGAACTTGGGCTTTCAAGTTCCTTCGAATTTTAGCGAATCTGATCTCCTTGACCTGAGTCCCCTATATCGGTAATGGGTCTCGGTTTTAGCGATATTCGTTCCTTCTCTCAGGCTCAAGCTCTGTTTGGTCTTCCTTCTCTTTCTTCCTTTTCCGATAGCCTTTAGTAGAGGAGCATCTCTAGTGGTGTCCAGGCCCGCCTAAATCTTCGTTATCTGCCCCAATACCTCTTCCCATCTGCCTCTTTCCACGAATAAGTTAAGGGACTAGGAGTACCCGCCGGAATGAGCGGAATTTCCCTCTCTGAGTCTCTCTCTCCAAGTCTTAGTCCACTTCTCCTGAAGTCTGCCCTGAAGAATGAACAGATCGAAGACCTATTCTGATCTCGAAATTCACCTGTAGAATATCCTTGCCGACCAAAAGGAGTCTTTGTACAGCTACCCGAGGTGCATTTCCCATTGACTAAGAAGGGGGCGGGGGAGGCAGTCTTCGAACTAGACCTATCCACCACTCCTTTCCCACCCACGTCTGCCGGCGCTACCTAATTCAGATTGAAGACTGGAGCATCCGTCCCCACCAGTCGAAGGAGAGGAAGCAGCCGATCCTAGCATGGAATAATGGTAAGAAAGGAATCCTTATCCTGCCCTGGGGAAGGATTTTTTCTTTTTCCGGCCATGGCGAACCAATCGATTGATTTCCATCATAGCTACCCGAACTTTCTAAATGGATCGGATTATTATTCCTTTCTCCCTAGCCGAGAATAACCTTCTAGTGGTTGATCGCTCCATCCATCTCCTGCTGCTTTAGCTTTAGCCTTTTCAGTCCCTCCCCGTCAAGTTGAATTCCTCTGTAAGCCCCTGGGCAAACAAAATGTAGATGTCTCATTCATATTCATGCCTGTCCGTTTCTACCGGGAGATCCGCTAGTACTTCTCTCCCCAAACAAGCCGGAGAGTAGGAGTAGGTCTCACCGGCTATCTTTGATTGGGTTGCTCTACGTTCCATCTTTGGATTAGGTTGATGGAACCGGGTCTCCATTAGTTTGACGACTTGTGGTGGCGACTTAAATTCACCGTTTGGTCTAACCGTCACGCCTTGAATAACTCACAGTAGTTATCGCTCTCGCTCGTCTTACCAGCCCCTTCGCTACCGCTTTTTGGGACGACTAGACAGATATGTTTTTTGAAGATAGCCTGTTCGGACTGCTTATTGACTCGGTCGCTTTCCCTTCCTCAGATACCTTCAGTGACTCTGTCTTTACCGCATAAGAAATAAATGCTTCAGGCATTTATTTACCCTCATACACGCAAGCTACAAGCATTAACAACGGTTTCATTTAACCCGAGCCCCTCGAAAATTATATGTTCATTTTAAATGGGAAAAAAGTAATTATAGACTAAGAACCTCTATTAGCAACATGCATGTATGGCAAGTAGGGATGACAATTTGGACCGAACTGTTAGTTACTCGAACCGAATCACTTAATTTTTTTCAAATCGTAACTGTTTTTTTCTCTATGGGTAAGGGTATGGTAGTAACAGACAAATACTCGTTCGGGTTCGGTTCGGTTATAGTTTAGACGAATAGCCGAACCGTTCCCCAAACTGAACCATAAGTAAAACGAAAATTTTTATTTTAATATTTATCACTTGAAGGAAAGCACTGAATTAAAAACTGAATCATTCGGGTTACGGTTTTGATGTTTGTCAATTTTTTTTTTTTTTTAACATATTTTCATGTTCATTGTCAGGCCCTCAATTTCAAACATATAAATGATACACATTCTTTAAGAAAAATCTCATAATTCTCACCAATAAACTCAAAAGATTTCATTCATGACCAATTATCTAATTAGAGTTTAAAATGTAATACCGATTAAAGGGGCATAATCTGGTATGATATATCAAAGTGTCATATCTAACGGTTCAAAGATATATTGTTTGATCATAAAAATAGACGAAGAATATATAAATTACATAAAACATTTCAAAAGAATTTACAAGAAACTACATAAAATCTATCAATGTAGCTCTAAAAAATGATGCATCATCTCATGCACTTCAAGCACTCCATGCTAAACTTCTGGTAGTGTACCTGAAAGGAATAGGGTGAGCTACACAGCTCAGTAGAAAAATCTACACCAATATTATGAACATACGAGGTAAATTGGCATGCTACACAACATTATATGATAACATAAGTATAATCTCAAGATACAGTATTAAGATATGTATGCTCAATGGACTCACCCGTGACGTTATCATCTATCTATAAGTTCATATAAATACATCCTAATTTCCTTTTTCTATTTTTTAATATGTCGTCATTCATTGTCATATTATTCATCTTTTAAGTTTTTGCCCAAGTTGGATATTAACACCATAATATGCTCACTAAGCACAATTTGAACGGAAGTCAACGATCTCATACATACTCGACAATCCCTCGCACTCATAAATGTAATGTAATATACTAAACAATGGCCTAGAACCATAAACATGTCATCCTAAAGTCCAAAGTAAACTTACAAAAATTTCAAAACTGGGTAAGGTCGCTTGAGCGGTCTAGAATTTTTAAAATTTCTAGTGAGGTTCAAAACACTGCCTGACAACCGATTGAGCAGTGTCCAAAAATTATATAGGTTGCCTGAGCGAGCTAGAGGCCGCTCGAGCAGTCTAGTCGATTTCAAAAAAATTTCAGAAAATGCAAATCATACCAAAACTCCTCAAAACTCAAAATCATCAACTAATACTACGATTAAAGCATCAAAACATATCATATATGCATAATATGAGTGAAACCCCCTACCTCAAGCTTCGGATTGACGGATTTGACGAAGAATGCAAAGCCCTAGCTTCCAAGATCTCTTAAACTTCAAATCTTCTCCTCCGAGTTTCGAATCAACGATCAAACCTCGGATACTCGTCACGCACGATGCAATCCCACCATGTCTAGAAGGAATTTGGAATCAGAGTAAGAACTCTTGAGATATGGCAAAGAGAAGAAAGAGCAAAGTAGAGAGAGAGTGAGATGGGTGGAAATGAAGTGTGGTGTGGCCTCCCCTCCGCAAAAATCCGAGTTTAAGTCATTAAAATGGCTTCCCAAATAAAGCTCAATGCTCACATACGCGTTCGTATCAAATAAATGCCCCCGGGTCCAAGTCGCGCTACTAAAAGTTCCAAACTACATGAAATAAATCAAACACATATCTCGTCATATATTCCGAAATAATTAATTAAAATGCAAAAAATTTCTGGGTCCTTACATTGATGTTATCGTTTACGCACCAAGAATAAATTTATAAACCAAGGCTTAAAACTAACCGAAGGATAGTGAAAAGACCAGGATCGTACATGGGGAAAGAAAAGGTAAGCTACTATATTTTAATGATTTACTTTTAATTTAATGGAGAGATTGAAAGTTTTGATTGGTGAACTAAACTAAGTTTGGAAACTGAAATAAAAATTAGGAAACATAGCAAGTTTAGAGTTTTGGAAACTTTGATGGAAAAACGGATTAGAGTTTTGATTTCACTATTTCTTCCCAATGCACTCAGTATTCGATTCAAAGTACTATTCTACTTATGTAAAAAGAGTATTTGGATTCATACACCGTAAAGACTATCTTAACATATCGCAGATCGTCTCACTAACATGATCCATATCAAGTATGGACCGTCTTAGCGGCATGATCCCTCTAACATCATATAGTCCATCTCAGAGACTATCCAGAATCATTAAAAACCTATATAATTGTGCTTAATATCATGAGTATAAACATGAGGTTGGAAAAGATTTGAATATTAAGAATAATGAATCATCCACAATCATAAACCAAAAGTTAAATAGAACCATAAACCACGTACGATTACATTGTTCACAAAAGAGTTACATCGTTATCCTAGTCGAGGAGGGGCTTAGTCGGCCATGGATCGAGAAAAGATCGAAGAACAGATCGAATCCATGGAAACTAGAGAGATCAGATGAAGAAAAGAACGTTGCTAAACCTCTTATAGCCTCCAAAATAATAATAGACAAAAGATAATAATAACCAAACCTAGCCTCCATATTTACAAGGTTTCGGAGTTCTAATTCGACAAAAACACGAAATTTTCAAATTTGGAGCATCCAGACGGAAATAGGGCGCGTTTGGACAGAAAAGTCAATGACAAAATGGGTAGGGGATGACCTGACTGTTTGTTAGGAATAAACATGGAAAATCATATTATGAATTAGGAGATTGGGTGGGTTGAGGGAATGGGCTGTGTTATCGGCCCAATGTTGTTGGGCTTATATGTAACCCGGTTGGCCTCTTGCCAGCTATGTAATTGTCTTCTTTTATTCAATATTTTGCTTATCAAAAAAAAAAAAAGAGTCAATGACAAAATTTGGTTGGGGCGTCCATACGGGATTCATGTCCGTCCGGACAGAAATTCCAGAAACTCGGTTTCCTCTTTTTTGGCTCGGGCGTTCGGACGGAAGTCACGTCCGTCCGGACGGAAATGGTAGAATGAAATTTCCTTTGGTTTTCACTTGTTTTCGACACCGTCAATCATTACTCCGCTTGAGCCCTGAAAATCCAAAATTAACGACAATAAGGCATGCTAAAAACGCATCCAAGGCTTACCAAAGGTGCATTAACGTATCTTCATAGGTCCTTTTAAGCACCTATCATTTATCTGTTTTTTTTGTTTCGGTTACAATTCAGTTCAGTTCAGATAATTAATAACCGAACCTTTCGGTTAACCATTTGGTTCGGAGAATACACGAACTGCGTTTGATTTGGTTATGGCTTATTTTCTCTCCCCCCTTCGGTTATCGGGGTGGTTTTGGGTAGGCCATTCGGTTTGGGGATTGGGTATGGTTATCCTAATAACTGCCCCGTTGCCATCCATAATGGCAAGATTTGAATCTTCTGGATTCTTTCTAGTATCTTTTCTTCCAAACACGAAATCAGTCACAAGCTTCCTAGAACACAAACATTGAGAAAGTTGGGTGACATATAGCGATTTGGTATTACTTGCATCCATATTTGAACATAGCATGTTGGCATGTTCCCAAAACTTAGCACCCTCTATTGATTACATTTAGGAACACGAGGATGAGAGGTTTAGAACGGGCAGTTCAATCACTACAGCTGCATGTCATCATGCTTTTCAAGGATTCTCCGTTTGATGTAAGATGCCCACCATTAACATGATAGATTGTGCTTTTCTAATGCCGTTATTCCTTGATGTCAGGCTTCCATTCTGGCCGTACATGAAGCTAGTGGCCATTTTCTGGTTGGTGCTACCTCATTTTAGTGGCGCTGCGTATGTTTATGATTGCCTGCTTCGTCCTTGCTTATCTGTGAATCCACGAGTTTTTATCAAACACTTCATTAAGCCCATGAAGGACCTCTCCCTCAGCACAAAAAGTTCTCTATCTACGGCAGAGAAGTATGCTAAAGAGAATGGATCTGAAGCTTTGGAGAAACTCATTGATAGAAAGGTATGCCACTCAGCCTTCATTTGGTAATTTCTTGTCACGGGTTAGAGTTGTTAGAGATTGAATCAGGCAATTTCATAATAATATCGACTATAAGGTCATGATTGAACTTGAAAATGTAATCAGACGGAATTGGATAATTGGGATCATCACATTACTAGCAGTCAAATGTTTAAATTTGGCGCTTGGTATTATTGCTGACCATGTATTGCTATCTCTCTGTATATCCATATAACTATATATGCATAAACACATATAGATGTGAAAGATTAGGGACTATGCTGGGCGTGGTTTCTTTTTCCATTTTTCTTACTATGCTAGTTACCCTCTTCTTTGCTTCAGTTGAATGATACAAAACTTAACATTGATGTGGAAGAGATCAAGGCAGTGGAAAATACTGAGGAAAAAGAAACGGCCGCAACAATCCTGGTAATGTTTCATATTCAGCTCTTGAAATTCTATCCGTTTTTTTTCTTCTTTTTCTGTCATTAGATATCAATAGGTAGGTTTATGGTCGCTTTTATAGGTCTTGCATGCGGGGAAGACAAACAAAAATGCTTTAAAGACACTGATCGCTGCAGAGTACAGCGGTGTCCAAGTTGGGATGGCCCCCGATTTTGAGATCGGGGTTTCAAACAAAACCCCCGAGTTTATGAAAATGAACCCTATTGGGAAGGTAAAAGATTTGATTCGATTCGATTCGAATAATCAGATGTTTAGCTCATCAATTTGATTAAAAGAGTATCTTTTATCAATGTATAGGTTCCTGTGCTGGAAACTCCGGATGGCCCTGTTTTTGAGAGCAACGCTATAGCACGCTATGGTTAGAAGGGTTCTTGTTTTTTCATGTGGTAATCCTTGATGAACTTAGTTCAGCTATACTTACAGCTGTCTTGGTTGTTGCAGTTACTTGCTTGAAGCGTGACAATCCTCTATACGGCTCTTCGTTAATTGAAACCGTAAGATATATTTTCACCTTGATTTTATATTTTTACTTTATAGATGTCTGAGTCAAGATTTGTGTTAGAAGTTCTCTGTGAAGGATTTCATTTCTGCAATTTTCTTTTTATCTTTATTTTTTTCTTTCTCTTTTATTTTCTTGGTTGTGTGGTCTGCGCACATCTGCGAGAAAGGTGAAACTTACCATGTTGCTAGCGTTTATGCTTGTGCTCATCGCGTATTGACTGTTTGTCTATAGGCCCTTATTAATCAGTGGATTGACTTTGCATCATTGGAGATTGATGCTAACGTCTTCAACTGGTTTATACCCAGAATGGGAGGAGGCGGAGCTGTTTACTTTCCTCCAGTGAGTTACTTTTTGTTTGTAGCATTTCGTTGTCTGCTAACTGTGTTGTGCTTTGTTGAATTGAATGAAAACAAATCCCCTCAGCATGATCAAGTGCCGTATATATAGTTCCTTAGAAATGAATCCACACACTGTTGTGAAATTGAAATAAGCTTTTTAGGTCATAGCATTTGAACGAGTCATTGTGATTACTTATCGTATCGCATCTTCTACACTTTGTTCTCCTGTGGATGCGGATGAGAAATCAAATGAGATAAATAAAGACTAGCATCGAAATAATGTTCTTTTTCTTGATGTTACTGGCAAGGGAAAGAAATAGATGTTAGTGGATGTACTGATTTTCTCCTAATTAGATTCGGGATGAACCCTGAATCTTTGTACTGTGCTGAATGCCAAGTATTGATATTCAGTCCCACTCGTAGATTTCTCACGTCCATTAATTCTCTTTCCTCATGGAGCGAACTAGAACTAAAACTTACTCTCCTTCATTTCTGCCGAAGGCAAATGTATTTCAGTATTTTGGCGGCCACGCTCCCAAGTAAGGGGGTTTCAGTGATTTTCTCGTGGGAGAATTTTGGATAGGACAACTATTTCTTAATATGTAACTAAATTAAAGGTATAATTCTTGCAAGTACTTCGTAGAAGTGGATTGATATGTTTGGAGTCATAGAAGAGAATGATGTTCTTATTTTCACGAGGCATCCATATGCTTCCTACTTGTATAATAAGCAATGATGTGTGCCTCATTGGCATATATCCTACGTAATTTGGAATTTGCTCATCAAAATTGCAAAAATTGATATTTAAAATTTTTCCTGCTCTCAATTATTTATGTATGTAGGTGTATAGATCAAGTTACAGTTCATAGCTATTGTCGTATTTATAACTACATCTCGTACTTGCCATGGTGTGTTTTTGCTTGAAGGCTGAGAAAGCTGCTATTTCTGCATTGAAGAGAGCCCTTGGTGCTCTGAACACGTATCTGGCATCAAACACTTACCTGGTTGGGCATGCTGTGACCCTGGCTGACATTATCATGACTGTTAACTTGTGGTTGGGATTCACTCATGTCATGACTACGAGCTTTACATCTGATTTCCCTCACGTTGAGAGGTACTTTTGGACCATGGTTAATCAGCCTAATTTCAGCAAGATACTGGGTGAGGTAAAGCAGACAGAAAAAGTTCCAACTGTTGCATCTACCAAGAAGCCTTCCCAACCAAAAGAAACTGCCAAGTCAAAGACAAAGGATAAGAAAAAGAAAAAGGCAAAGAAGAAGCCAGCAAAGCCCAAAGAAGAAGCCGTTGAGAAAGAGGAGGCGGCACCAAAACCGAAACCAATGAATTCCTTGGATCTACTGCCCCCCAGTAAGATGATACTGAATGAATGGAAGAGGCTCTACTCAAATACCAAGACTAACTTCCGTGAAGTTGCAATCAAAGGTATATATTTCTCACATCCTACCATTTCTGTTGTCAACTAGTGTTAGAGCACGTGCGCTGCGTGTGGCCTCATGCTCAGTATTTTCAAGTTCTAGTTAAAATTAGAGTGTTGTTGGTATTAACGCTTTGTTTGATTCACGGATTAGGAGTGCAGGATTAGATTATTTGTGCCTAATCCTGTGCAATCCATGTTTTAGTTTCCCAAAACTAAACAAGGACAAATAATCCTGGAATTATTATAATACCTATACGTGGGTTACTATTTAATCCTAGGGAGAGAGGTGAGACTCATTTAATCCCGTCTGTACCAACCATTACTCAACCGCCTTCGACCACCACGACCACGACTGCCACCTCCGACCACCACTCCCGCCCCCACGACCACTAAAACCGCCGCTGCCACCACCCCGACTACACCGCCGCCGCCGCCACAACTCCGACTACAACCATGTCTCGAACCATCTCCAATTGACCATCACTGATCTCTTTCCATTAGTAAAAAATTAGAACTCATGCCTTCACATGCAGATCACAGGTGCTAACAGAGGCTCGCCCTAGCTCGTATCACATCTCCTCAGAAAGAGGTTTTTTTAATAAGAAAATGGGGAAACGGTAATGTGAGTGCACCAGAGGAACATAATGAAAAGTCCCTTTCTACATAGTAATATTTTACTGCTTTGTCAAGGAAAAGTCTATTACATTTCAGTTAAATGTAGAGGCCTAAATGGGTGCATTGAAGGTTATGTGGGTGCAATGAAAATTAGAAACATAATGATCATGGAAAAAATACGACTCCTTTTTAATTGCCGTAAACCTTACCATTTTGTTAGGATATAATAGTTTTAATACATTTTAGTTGTCGGGGAGTGCAACACTGAATGGTTCACAATTCACAAGAATAATATCTTGAAAAGAAGAACATAAATCGAAAGGCTTGTATTACCAAATGAATACCCATGAAATTGGTTATCAAACAAAGGATGGAAATGCAATGCCTTTGAGATTTTCATAAAATGGGAACTTCAGATTAAGATTCAATAGGTTTCAAGTGACAGTGTTGTTAGGGCACAAAGCAAGCAAGCGTAAAATAAACGATAATCAAACAAGCTCACAAGACAACGATATACGTGGTTCGATCGGAATGATCTACGTCCACGGGGTGTTGGAGGGTTTTCACTATAAAAGTTGTAAAAGGAGATACAATGAGGGCTGCTATCATATGTTCTCTTTATAGACTAGGGCAACATAACACCACACGCCAACAAAAAACCCTAAAAGGCTAACTTAACCGCGGCGGCCCGCTCGTGCGACCCAATAGGCCCAAAACTGATTTTCGCCCAACAATTCTCCCACTCGAAAAACAGTTCCTCAATGCACCCCAAGGTCCAACGAACGCAACAGCGGCTCAGGCTACCGCTCCAACACCCATCTCCACAACCTCAAGTTCGGAGACCAACTGAAGCCGCACACAGCTTCAGCTTGTCAATGATCACGGTCTTTGTCAACATATCCGCTGGATTTTCTGCACCACGGATCTTTTCAAGCAATAGTTGACCCCGTCGACCAAACATCGAATGAAGTGATACTTCATCTGTATGTGCTTTGTCCTCGAATGAAACGCCGGATTCTTGGCTAGAAAAATAGCGTTCTGACTATCACTGTGTAGCACCCCTTTCTCTATCGCCTTCACTAGTTCACCCATGAGCCCTTGAAGCCAGACCATCTCCTTGGCTGCTTCTGTCACTGCCACATACTTAGCTTCTGTTGTTGACAACGCAACAACCTTCTGTAGCTTGGAACCCCAACACACTGCTGTACCACCCAGAGTATAAACGAAACCTGTGGTACTCTTCCTACTGTCAACATCACCTCCAAGGTCAGCATCCACAAATCCTTGCAACTTCAGCCCAGCCTTTGTGAAGTTCAAAGAGACGTCTGCAGAACCACGCAAATACCTCATAAGCCACTTCACTGCTTCCCAATGTTGCCTTCCCGGATTACTCATGTACCTACTCACTACTCCCACTGCATGCGCAATGTCCGGACGTGTGCAAACCATAGCGTACATAAGACTCCCAATTGCCGATGCATACGGAACCTTCTCCATGTAGTCCCGCTCCTTATCATCCCTCGGTGACTGCTCCTTGGATAGTCTGAAATGACTAGCCAAAGGTGTTCCAACAGGTTTTGCATCGCTCATGCTAAACCTCTTGAGCACCTTTTTGATGTAGTCTGCCTGTGTCAGCTCTAGTGTCCCTTTCTTTCTGTCTCTGATAATTCTCATCCCGAGAATCTGCTTGGCCTCCCCCAAGTCCTTCATTGCAAACTGGCTTGACAATGCCTTCTTCACTTTGTTGATCTCCCCAATGTTTGATCCTGCCACAAGCATATCGTCCACATATAACAACAAAATGACATAAGACTTGCCACTACCTCTGGTATAACAGCAATGATCAGCCTCCAGCCTCTGAAACCCCTTGTTGCACATGAAGCCATCGAACTTCTTGTACCACTGCCTTGGAGCTTGCTTCAACCCATACAAGCTCTTTTTCAGTTTGCAAACCTTGTTCTCCTTTCCTTTCACTGCAAAGCCCTCTGGTTGATGCATGTAGATCTCCTCCTCCAAATCCCCATGGAGGAAGGCAATCTTGACATCTAACTGCTCTAGGTATAAATCCTCAGCAGCCACAATTCCCAACACCAACCTAATTGTGGTTAACTTTACAACAGGAGAAAAAATGTCGTTGTAGTCAATACCTTCCTTTTGCTGAAAGCCTTTGACCACCAACTGAGCCTTGTAGCGCTTGCTACCATCATGCTCCTCCTTGATCCGGTAAACCCACTTGTTATGAAGAGCTTTCTTCCCGTCGGGCAGTTCAGACAACTCCCACGTTTTGTTTGTCAGCAGAGAGTTCATCTCATCCTTCATTGCCAACTCCCACTTGATAGAACTTTCACTCTGCAAAGCCTCCTCATAATACTCTGGTTCCCCATCATCAGTCAACAAGATATAATTCAAGGATGGTGAGAAACGTTGTGTTGGTTTGCTAACTCTGGAAGATTTTCTGACAGCAGCAGTTGGTGTGCTCTGTTCAACTTCAACTTGCGGAATAACTTCCTCCTCCTCTTCCTGAGTGCTCTCTGGAACAGACCCCTCAGACAGCTCACCCAAATCAACCACAACCTTTTCTTTCTCAGTCTCTGGCACAGACGCGACTTGCTCTGTCCTATCATGATCCTTGTATAGCACTTGTTCATTAAAGATGACGTTCCGGCTTCTAACCACCTTCTGGTTCTGTGCATCCCAAAACCGATAGCCGTACTCCTCATCACCATATCCAATAAAGAAACATTTATTAGATTTAGCCTCTAACGTACTATGAGCATTTGCATCAATATGAACATATGAAACACAGCCAAAAACTTTAAGGAACAAAAGGTTTACCTTCTTTCCGCTCCACACTTCTTCTGGCAACTTGAATTGTAACGGAACTGACGGTCCCCGATTTAGCAAATAAGCCGCCGTGCTTACTGCATCAGCCCAAAAAATTTATGGCAAACCACAATGCAGTCTCATACTCCTTGCTCGCTCATTCAAGGTCCTGTTCATTCGTTCAGCAACACCGTTTTGCTGAGGAGTCCCGGGGATAGTCTTCTGCATCTTTATCCCATTGACCTCACAGTACTTCTTGAATTCACCTTCATACTCACCACCATTATCCGATCTTAGACATTTAAGTCTCAAGCCGGTCTCATTTTCTACAGCTGCTTTCCACCTCAAAAAAGCATTAAAAGCGTCAGATTTATTCTTCAAAAAATAAACCCATACCTTCCTGCTCGAGTCATCAATAAAGGAGATATAATATCTGGAACCCCCAATGGTCTAAACTGGAGAAGGCCCCCACAAGTCTGTGTGCACTAACTCCAACTTCCTTGGCTTTGGTGGTCTGCCCGTCTTCAAGAAACTAACCCTTTTCTGCTTCCCAAATATGCATCCCTCGCACAAACCAAACTCAGTAGACTTTAATCCCTGAAGCTTCCCACTGGTGTGTAACATCTTCATCTCTTTCTCACTCATGTGACCCAGCCGCTTATGCCATAGCTCAACATCAACTGCTGATTCAAGAATTCCTGCCATGTCTCGAGTGCTCTCCGTCAAGTACAATGTCCCTGTCTTGACTCCACGAGCCACAATCATAGCCCCTTTTGAAACCTTCCAGCTATCCTGACAAAACGTGATAGTATGTCCTGCAGAATCAAGCTGCCCCACAGAAATCAAGTTCCTCATCAACTTGGGAACGTGTCGGACTTTCTGTAGCAGCCACACCGAACCATTCGGTACCCTTATCCGAACATCTCCCATACCCACGATGTCTAACGCCTCTCCGTCAGCCAAATACACCTTGCCGAAATTTTCAGCAACATAGTTCTGAACAATCTCCCTGTGTGCAGTGGTATGAAACGAAGCTCCTGAGTCCAAAACCCAAGAATCTATCGGACTATCAACCGACAATAGCAAAGCATCCTGACAATTTTCAGCAGCAACATTAGCAGTATCGTTTTGCCTTTTCGGTTCCTTACAGTATCGTCTGTAGTGCCCGGTCTGATTACAGTTCCAACACTGAATTTCTGAAAGAGGCGTTTTCGATTTAGACCTCCCCCTTTGAGAACTTCCTTTCGACTGACTCCTTCCTCTACCCTCGGTATTTAAAGCGGAACCCGAGGCAGACGGATAAGATTCCCCTGCATCTTTTCTGCGCATCTCCTCACTCAAGACTAAATCTCGAATATCTGAGTATTTCAATTTTTCCTTCCCTGCAGAATTAGATACTGCCATTCTCATGGCCTCCCAACTATTGGGCAACGAAGCCAATACAATCAAGGCCCTAATCTCATCGTCGAACTCAATTGAAACTGAAGATAATTGATTCGTAATCGTATTAAAATCATTAAGATGGCTCGCAACCGAGCTTCCCTCCTGCATCTTAAGATTAAATAACTTCTTCATGAGATGTACCTTATTGTTCGCAGATGGCTTTTCGTACATACTGGATAACACGGCCATCATGCCGGTTACAGTCTTCTCCTTCATGATGTTGTGGGAAACCGTCTTCGATAACGTCAACCGGATGATTCCCAAGACTCTTCTGTCTAGGGTTTCGAATTCCGCGTCGTTCATCTTTTCCGGCTTCTTCCCAGTCAATGGCGCCTCCAAACCTCTACCATACAGATAATCCTCTATCTGCATCTTCCAATATCCGAAGTCTGATCCATTGAACTTTTCGATCCCGTGAACTCTACCTTCTTCTTCGGCCATTACTGATCTTGACGAGAACCAGAGCTCTGATACCAGTTGTTAGGGCACAAAGCAAGCAAGCGTAAAATAAACGATAATCAAACAAGCTCACAAGACAACGATATACGTGGTTCGATCGGAATGATCTACGTCCACGGGGTGTTGGAGGGTTTTCACTATAAAAGTTGTAAAAGGAGATACAATGAGGGCTGCTATCATATGTTCCCTTTATAGACTAGGGCAACATAACACTACACGCCAACAAAAAACCCTAAAAGGCTAACTTAACCGCGGCGGCCCGCTCGTGCGACCCAATAGGCCCAAAACTGATTTTCGCCCAACAAGTGTAACATAAACATCAATCGAGGACATCATATGCTTGAAATATCAGGGAAATGTCATTTAAATGCTATGGCAGAGAAGTATAAACAAACCTCTAAGTGTGTTGATAAGAAACCTCTGTTTGTTCATTCTTTGTCCACATTTTTTTAGGAACGGATTCATTCCACGCACAAGTTGGTTTTAGCCTTTCTCACCATTAGATCAAGTGGTTTAACGCCTACCAAATTTTATGCACCCTTGATGTGCTCTCTAGCTGCCCATAATATCCATTTGACTACCAATCATTAAAGTGCCAGTGTTAGCATGACTAATGTTCGTTTTGAGTGTTTCTGAAACAATTTTTAGAAACAAAACTCTGAGACGTTGTTTAGTTATAAGTGTCTCAGAAACTTGTCTGGGAGAAAAGTATTTCAGAGACACTTTTTATAGAGAGAAAAAGTTGTATGGGAAAAAAGTAAAAATATTTGAGAAACTTGTTCCAGAAACTTGTTCCAGAAACTTGTTTGGGAAAAAATCTCCCAAACACTTAACCAAACATAAATGTTTTGGTAAGCGTCTGTTACTTGATAAAAACAGCTTTTGATATCCACAACAACTCACTTTTCACCCAATGATCAAGTCCCCATTCTTTGCAGGTTTATGGGACATGTACGATCCAGAGGGATATTCTCTTTGGTTCTGTGATTACAAGTACAATGAGGAGAACACTGTTTCATTGGTAACCCTAAACAAGGTCGGTGGATTTCTTCAACGGATGGATGTAGCACGTAAGTATGCCTTTGGGAAGATGTTGGTTATCGGATCAGAGCCCCCGTTCAAGGTGAAGGGGGTGTGGCTTTTCCGCGGCCAGGAAATTCCCCAATTCGTGATTGACGAGTGCTATGACATGGAGCTCTACGATTGGAAGAAGGCTGAGCTAACCGATGAAGAGCAGAAGGAGAGGGTAAATCAGATTATAGAGGATGAGGAGGCCTTTGAGGGAGAGCCTGTTTTGGATGCCAAGTGCTTCAAATGATTATTACACCCTCAGTTACATCAGCTTAGTTTTGGTCATGTTGCCTTGTGAATATATCGTTTCTGCTTTCCAATTATTGTGCTGGCAAAAGAAAAAACTTGAAGAGCAATGATGAGCTCGAGCTTGTACATGAACTAATTGTGGAAGAAGGCAGACCTAATCGTTTTAAGTTGTCTGATGAGCTTGGCCTTTGCGATTGAGCCTTCTCTCACATACAGTTTAGTAGGGGGTGAAACAAAAAACCGACGAACCGAAAAAACCGAAAAAAACCGATCGGAATTTTCGGTCCTCGGTCGGTCCAGTACTCCGTTCGGTCGGTTTCGGTTCTGCTCGTAAAAAATATTCGATTTTTGGTTCGGGGTCGGTTTTCTCATATTCCGGCCGGACCGAACCGAACCGAACCGAAACCAAGTAGAAGACCGAACCGAACCGAATGGACCGGTGTTGACCGAACCGAAAGCTAGTATTGTTGTGGACCGAACCGTTCTAACCCTAAAAGTCTAAGGGGTTACACTGTATTTTTATGGCTAAAATTTTATTTTTACTGATTTTTTATGGCCCAAAATTATTACAGGTCCAAATTCAAGTCCAACCCAAAAAAACCGAAAAAACCGACCGGACCGAAAAGTCCCGAACCGACTTCGGTTTATTATTTTTTCGGTCGGGGTCGGTTCCACCGGAATCCTCCCCGAACCGATCGGTTCGGTCCGTTGTGGCCGGAAAAACCGACCGAACCGAATCGAACCGATTTCACCCCTACAGTTTAGTAACTGCAATATATATACATATCAATTAATTAATTAATTTAATGGGTAAAATGCACTGATTCCCCCTGAGTGGTTTCAAATAATTGCAGGGATCTACCCTAAGGTTTTAAAAAATACAGTAACTACCACCCTCACTTTTGAAACTATTAAATTATTACCCCTGCCCTTAGTTTTCATTAGTTGCCATTAATATTTTTCTTAAATTTGATCATTTTGTCCTTCCTCCATACTTACACCCTTAATATCTTTTTTAAATATTTTTTTTGAAAAAAGTTCATGCTCTTTTTTTTAGATCAAAAGGTTAATGGATTTTCGTACATATTTTTAAAAATTTATTTGTACTAATTCAAAGAAGTAAGCAAAAAAAAAAAAAAAAATTGGTGCTCAAATTTTAAAAGATAAAATTCTTGCGTACATAACTTTTTAAAATTTGGACATCAATTTAAAGATTTTACTTACTTCTTTGATTTGGTGCAAATAATTTTTAAACATATGCACACAAATACTTTAATCTTTTGATCTGAAAAATTAGCATATATTTCTTAATTGGAAAAATTAATTATAATATATTATTTACATGCATCTCGATTAAAATTTGGAAAAAAAATTTAATTTATTTCTAAACTAAAAATTCTCGTAATTTTTTACTATTATACCCTTATCGAGCAATCATAAAACATTTTAGAATATTTGTATGAGATATCAAAGAAATAAGCCTTGTTGTGCCCCAAGAAATCAAACCCAAGTGGTAACATAATTTTTGTAAAAAAAATAATTGTCAAAATATAAGATATATATTTATTTGCACAAATTTGATAGAATAGATAAATAAAGTCTAATACAATAAATATAGTTATATAACATACACATATACACAATGTATTATATACACACATATAAATAAACTAAGTATATAAAAAAAAAGATAAAGAGATTAATGAGGGTATTTTGGCCTTTTACTCATCAAAACTAATAGTGTTTGTAGGAAATCAAAAAAAATGGTGTAATAGTTTTAAAAGTAGAGGAAGTGAGTGTATTTTTTTAAAACCTGAGGGGAGGTCTCTACAATTGTTAAAAACCTCAGAAGAGGTTAGTACATTTTACCCATAAATAAATAATGAGCAAATTTAAGAACACAAACTATAATCACAAGATATATCCGAAATTATTAAATATACCTAAAATCTAGTTATTTTAAAAAATCTTCCGAGTATCCAATGAATTTCAATGTCTGACTTAAAAGATTATATTGCTAAACATTTTCCTAAAACAATCACGAGTAGGAAATAAGGAAAACATGATTTGCCTTGTCATTATGAGCTCCAAACTATATATAGGCTCCATTTAGACTGACTAGATTATTGAATTATTTTTTTGTTTTCATGTGAAATTTATTTCTAATTTTTTATTTTTCGTCAATTTTTTTGTGAAAATTAATAGTTCATATCGATGAGAGCTTTTAGAAAAATTATAAATAATAGACTAAATTTGAAAAACGTTTAGAAAAAATAAAAATAATCCAAAAATAAATTTTTTTTGAACTTATTCGTTGTCTTTAAAAATATTTTTTTAACTTTTAGATATAATTTTATAATTTATTTCATCAAGAGGGATTAAAATAATAAATATAAAAAAATTAAATAAAGACAAAAAATTAAACATAATAATCTAGGCAGGTCAAATACAACTTATCTATCAGACAAGGAGGAGGGAATTAGTTTTCCCTTTCTATTTCATTCCCTATGTTAATAATAATAGCTCTCTTTGGCATATGATTTTTATTTAAATTTATTTTTTATCTCTATTTTTTTTATATTTTTTATTTAAACCTCAATATTTTATAATTTATTAGTTTATTTTCATGAAATGAATCTAAAAAGTATAAAATTATGTCCAAAAGTTAAAAAAAGTCAATAAAGACGACGAATATATTAAAAAAAACTCTGTTATTTATTTATTTTTGTCTTTTCTAAATCTTTTTTAAATTTGGCTCATGATTTATAACTTTTCTGAAAGTTTTTGTCGAGATAAATCAATAAATCATAAAAAATTGATAAAAATAAAAAATTATAAAAAATTTTCAGATGAATTTTTTTTTAATAAATACTACCGTCCAAATCCAGGAATGGGGGGGCCTGTAGTGAGCCCCCTCACTACACACGTGTAGTGAGCCGATCCGGCCGTTTATTTTGACAACAAACAGTTCAGATTCAAATTAATATTTATTCGTAAAAATAATTAATAAATACTGATTTGAATCTGAACCGTCTGTTGTCGAAATGCACGGCCGGATCAACTCACTACACACAGGGCCCCATGTCCCCAAATCCAATAATGTATATTAGTGTATTCTCCTCCTATATTTTCCTCTACCAAACGAGTTTCGTTTTACTCCTATTCCAATTGCTCTCTCTTGTTTCGTCGAAAGGACTTTTACGAGTTAAAACGGTGGTCGCCTCTCGTTAAAACCCAGGAAAATCCGAGAAAAAGGGCCAAAAAGAGATCGAATTCCAGATGGGTTTTCTGGGTTTTCTCAAGTTTGCATTCAAATTATTCGACTTGCTTGCTTGGTATGATTTACTTGTTTTCTAGCTTCAATGAGAACTTTTTAAAGTGAAATCAAAATACTTTACTCGAATGTCGAACTTTCATGTTGGATACTTGGTGATCCTTGTGAATCAAGCATCTTTATCTCTCTTTTTTGTTTTCTGTTTTGGTTCAAGCTCTTTTTATATACATTTATTCAATAATACTCTCTGAAGTGTTATTGCATTTTACTCGCAGGCCGCTTTTTGGTCTGGGCTTTCCTCTGTATGCCTCGATTCTAGCAATCGAGAATAATCCCAACTCGGATATGCGAAATTTGGTGGCATATTGGATTATTTTCTCTCTGAATTCTCTCTTTGAGCTAGCTTTTGTGAAGCTTATTGACCGGTAATTAAGTTTACTATACACCCCCATGTTTGCCCATGCTTTATTTATAATTTCATGTCAAACATTAAAATGAGGTTTGCTTAATTGTGTTGTTTGACGGCTCGGGCTATTGACAAAAGGAGATATTTTTGAAGGGGTTTTGGGAGATGGGTTAAGTAGGCTAATGGTTAAGTTACTCCAAGGACTAGTATATATCACCAAATTTTAGTACTAGATACAAATGATCCAAACCTTTTGGACAGAACTCACCTTTTGAACTTGCTTTGCAAGGAGAGGGTGTTTAAAGAGGTTATTTACACATGGCCAAGCTCTCACTAACCCGCTTTGTGACACGAGGGTTGTAACCTACCACCATGCTCCGCAATTCTTACGGTCAGAGAGACTAACTCTACTGACAATGACTATATGACAACCCTTTCTCTTTGAACTCTGACAATTTTCTTCGATCTAATTATCGTATAGGTAGGTAGCATCTGATCCCGTATTTGACGGGTTGTTTAGCACTGATACAAAGCTCTGACTCCCCAAATTTCAAAGTGACTAAGGGTTTCCATTGGAAATTCAGATGCTAAGTTTTGGGAGGACATGCCAAAATTCTACCTTCTACGTGTGCAAGTAATGGACAAGTGATATATGCCACCCGACTTTTACTCTCTTTTATGTCATAAGATACTTGTTGATTATGTATTTGGAAGAATTTATGGGGAAAGATTAAGGAGATTCATATCTTGCCATACATGCACGTTGAAGTACAGGTTTTGTGTCTTTAAATTTTAAATCTTGCCGTCCTCTTTTCGGTAGATTCAGGAACAAGAGGATGAGAAACTGATAATACGGTGGTTCGATAACTACAGCTGCATGTCACAATGCTTTTCAGGAATTGTTCGTTTGATACAAGGTTTTCATTAAGAGCATAGATTGAGCTTTCCTCATTTCCTCATTTGTGCATGCCAGGCTTCTGTTCTGGCCTTACATGAAGCTAATGGCTGTGTGCTGGTTGGTGCTACCTGATTTTAATGGTGCTTCTTACGTTTATGACTGCCTGCTTCGCCCGTGCTTATCAGTGGATCCTCGTGCTTTTATCAAATACTTAATTAAACCCAAGGAGTACAAATCTCTCATTGCCGAAAATTTTCTGGCTGAGGCAGAGAGGTACGTAGAAGAGAATGGATCTGAAGCGTTGGAGAAACTCCTTGAACGGAAGGTAAGTCCCCCGTTTAGTCCTGCGAGCCATACATAAAAAGTTGGTCAACGGGGATACATTTGACCAGTTATATAAATGGGGGCGCTTTCTAGCAAAGACCCCAAGTCAGGGAAGTCCATTTTCAATCTGAGACATAGGTCATAACGTGCAAATGTTGATATGCTTTCATCTTCTACATTCCCATCTATGTGTAAGCGCACTCTTTGGTTGTGTTCCCATTAAGCATTTGGGAAGGGATTCGTGGAGGGAAGCAAAAGGATATGGTAAAAGATGATGTAAAAAGCTAGATTCACTATTTGATTTCCCAGTCATTTTCTTTTCCCTAAGAAACATCATCACAAAATCCGTGATCCAAACTCCAAAGTTCGTACACTTGAATTTGTAAACAGAATCAATATATGGAATCGGCTTATTGATTTTTACTTAAATAACAGTGACAGTCTTCTCAATTTCGATATGCGTTGCCAATGTGCGACCGTATCTGCCGTCTCCATGTATGGCTAATATATATGTTCATTAAATAATATGCATATGTGTGTGGGTGTGTGTATAACTCATAAATTACATTTCATTTGCTTCAGTCCAAGCAAAAAAAGCCTGACATCGGCGTGGAAGAGATCAAGGCAATAACTAATACAGAGGAAAAGGAAACAGCAGCAGCAATCCAGGTGACTACTGTTGGATTGTATCCGTTTCTGCTGTTAATTTCAATGGGCGGCTACTGTTGGTCTCTTAGTTTGGAGGGAAAGACACTTTCATCCACTGGATTAAAATCGGAAACAGGAAAAGCTCAGTGTTATTAGAATAGGAAAAAATAAAAAAACCTTGTTAGTTTCTCCATTTAAAGCCTTGTCCCATTAGATCTGACGTGGAAATGAATTTAGTCCTAGTTAAATAGACTAAACAAAGGAGCTAGCACTGGAAGGTTTTTTCAAAATTGGTTATATCATGATTGAGTTTTCTTAGAGAATTTGTGCAAACAGCCATTGTTAATTGGCATGTGTTTTCATTAATATAATTCGTGAATATAACACGTGAATCATCTGTTTTCTTAGTCCAAAAACAAAGAACCTACTGCGGCCAAGAAGGATGGTAGAGCAGTCGAACTACCAGAGACAAATCTTGCAGCTGCAGCAACATGGGTAAGGTTTCCTGTTGTCCTATTGTATTTTAATGCTTTCATTTAAATAGGAAACCCCAACGAACCAACCTTTTTTTCCAGTCCAAAGTCGAAGTGCCTAATGTTGCTAAACATCATGGTAATGCGGGGGAGCCAAAGGGTGAAAATCCAGCAGTTGCAACAGAACAGGTAGCATCTCCAGTCGAAACTTTCGTTTTACTTTGGTTTCTTGGCTGCTGCTTTTTTCCGTTCATCTTTCAGTCTTGTATTTAATTTCTGTTTCCCATCTTTACAGTCGCTCGCTGCTGATTTTTACTTTGTGAACTTCTGCGATCTTTCTAGGCTGTGTTTGGATCATGGACGTGTGAAGGGATTTACCAAGGAAAGGATACTTCGCTTGTTTTTTCCTCTTAGGCTGTATTTGAATCCAGGATCTGTGGAGGGATTTGTGATGGAAAAAGAAAAAGAAAATCCCATGCCAGAATCCTTGATCCAAACACAACCTTAATATTTCCGCATATCGGTGATCCAAACACAGCCATGAGATTTGCTATGTTATTTCCATAAGCAAGATTAGCAAACATACAGTCAAACCTCAGTTCACCTCTTTTTAGGTTAAGTGTGTAGAGCCAAATCTTGCTAAAAATGAGAGGAAAACAGTTGCTGCCGGGAAAACTAAAGAAAAGGCAGTGGCGGCCGCTGGTGGAGAGAACAAAGCCAAGGAGATGACCGATTCAGAGAGATTGTGGTCTTGTGCTCTGTGTCAGGTGACAATCACATGTGTGGAAAACTTGGAATCTCATTTTCAAGGGAGAGAACACAAGGCCAAACGTAAGGGGCTGGAAGCAAGTAAGCAAGTGAACGAAAACGAGGGTTCCTCCTATTCGGCAGCCACTCCGGCAGAGCCAAAGAACACCCTTTCTGTTGATAGACTGAACGAAACTAGAACCGAGAAACAAGAAGATAAGGTGCAAGTGAATCGGGCTAACGAGCAATGCAAAGAGAAAGAGGTAGATAATTTGTGCAACCAGCCATAGTTAATTGTCATGTGTTTTCATTAACATAATTTGTGATTATAACATGTGAATTGTCTTTTTTCTTAGTTCAAAAACAAAGAACCTCATGTGGCCATGGAGGATGCTAGAGCAGTCGAGCTACCAGAGAAAAACCCTGTAGCTGCAACGACATGGGTAAGGTTTCCTATCGTATTTCCTATTGTGTTTTAATGCTTTCATTCATTTAAATAGGAAACCCCAATGAACCAACCATTTATTGCAGTCCAAAGTAGAAGTGCCTAATGTTACTAAACATAATACTAATGCGGGGGAACCAAAGGGTGAAAATCCAGCAGTTGCAACAGAACAGGTAGCATCTCCAGTCAAATTTTTTGTTTTACTTTGTTTTCTTTGGTGCTCGTATTTTTTCGTTCATCTTTCATTCTCATATTTAATTGCTCTTTCCCATCTCTACAGCCACTTTCTGCTGTTTTTACAATGTGAACTTCTGTGATCTTTCTAGGCTGTGTTTGATTTACAAAGGAAATGATAATGATAGGGAAATCAAAGAAATAAGTCTAGCTTCTCCACCTCGATGTCTTCTTTTCCTTTGCTTGTATTTCCCCTTAGGTTGTGTTTGATTTCTCCGCATATCGATTATCCAAACACAGCCAAGAGATTTGTTATGTTATTTCTGTAGGAAGCAAGATTCGCAACCATACAATCAGACCTCAATTCACCTCTTTTGCAGGTTAAGTGTGTAGAGCCAAATCTTGCTCAAAATGAGAAGAGAACATTTGCAGCCGGGGAAACTAAAGAAAATGCAGCGGCGACTGCTGGTGGAGAGAACAAAGCTGGGGAGATAACCGATTCAGAGAAAGTTCAGAGAGTGTTGACTTGTTCTCTGTGTCAGGTGACAATCCCATGTGAGAAAAACTTTGAATCTCATTTTCAAGGTAGAAAACACAAGGCCAAATGGCTGAAAGCAAGTAAGCAAGAGAACAAAAGCAAGGGTTCGTGCTCTTCGGCAGTCAGTTCGCCTAACGAAACTAGAACCGAGAAACAAGAAGATAAGGTGCAAGTGAATTGGGCTAATAAGCAATGCAAAGAGAAAGAGGTAGATGACATTGGTGGGGGGTTGAATCAGTCTAAATTTTTTTGCTCCATATGCGATGTAAAGTTGCAGAGTGAGAGTACTTTTGCCTCTCATATTGGAGGGAAGAAGCACTTAAAGAAGACTCAACAACATATGATCAATACTTTAGGTGGAGGTTTTTATTAGATGATTATGGTGGTATTTTACTGTAAAATTCAAACCTGTTATTTCTATGGTGTTTTGTGGTTGAGAGTAGGATGGTAATGGAGGTGCTGGGGCGAAGAAGAAAGTGTCTTTTATATTTGCAATCATTTACTTATTTATTGATTATCAATTTAATGTCTCTACTTTTTGTTCACATAATTCGGTCTAGGAACACATTATTTTGTACACGTGTGATTGGAATTATTAGATGCACGTGAAACTCTTTACGTGAAACTCTCTGAAATCACGTGAAGCCTCCATTATTCCAGAGGATTTCATGTGCATATAATGATTCCGAACACATCAGTACTCGGATCTATACATGAAGATTGTGTTATTAAACTTGCTCAATCAAAAATGCCCTTTCAATAGTAGCAGTTAGAGGTGACATAACTTGCATAGCTAGGTTTTTAAAGAAGATAGAAAGTTTATTAAAAAATTAATGCTGAATATTTAGATAAAATAAAAATCATCGTAATTATTATTCGTAAAACAATACACTTTCCCCATTGAGCAGGGTGACTTAGCCAACGTCCACCCGTCATATTTAAGGTTCAAATGTTTTTACAAACACCATTAGTTTCGTAATATGATTCAAATTTATAAAAAAAAAAAATGTAGTTTTTATTTTCTTTTTTCTACGTACAGTCTTTTTTAATAATTTCTTCTTAAGAATTAGCAATTTTAGTTTTTCATTTATTAAATTTCTCAAACGTAAAAGGATAATATAATAGATATATATGCTAATATATAATATATTTTGGCTTCTCAATGAAGTCTAACTATAAGTTATGATTATTTTTTTCTCTATTTAATTTTTTTGGCGTTTATTAGTTTTGCATTGAACTTTTATAAATTAATGATTTTTCTTGACAAGAAGAATATAAAAGGTAAAAAATTACAAAAAAAACTTAAAAAATTTACTAAAGACTAAAAAGATTCTAACCGGGAAGATTTCTTGAATTATTTTTATCTTTTCTAATTTTTGTAAATTTAATTCATTTGTTTTATTTCTTAAAATTTATTGACGAGATAAATGAATAATTTTTTTAAAAAAGTTGATGCAGAATTAAAAAAATACATTTTCCTAAATAAATGCAAAAAAATTAGGCCAAATCCCTTGGTGCCAAACATCCATACAAATGTTTGGGTTGGATTCCAAGCATTTTTCTTTCTTTGTAAGTAAGATTTTATTTGGGATTTATTAGTGTCGGATGTTCTTTCAAACGTAAATAAAGTCAGAACATTTTATTTTACGAGAGTTTAAGAATGGATGAATCAAAAATAACAAAAGGATCAATCATATTTTTTACTATTTAGTTTAAAAATTACTTTTTGGCCAATGAAAATAGCCATCTTTTTTGGCAATGCAAATTTTTATTTATTTTAAGAAGTTTTATTGCAAGCTGAAGCCAAACTTTAGCTTCCACTGAGAGAATAATTCCCTCTACCAACGGTATTTCTTGACCTTACGCGTATTGTCCTTTCTCTCTTATCGTTTTCCTCGAAAGTCGAAAGGACAATTACGAGTTAAGACCGTGGCCCGTCTCACATTAAAAACTGGGAAAATCCGAGAAAAAGGGCCAGAAAGTGATCGATTTCCAGATGGGTTTTCTGGGTCTTCTCGAGTTTGCATTCAAATTCTTCGACTTGGTTGCTTGGTATGATTCACTTGTTTTGTAGCTTCAAAGAGAAACTTTTTAAAGTGACATGGAAATACTTATTCGTTTCCTTCAACTCGATTGTCCAACTTTCGTGTTGGATACTTGATCATCCTTGTGAATCAAGCATCTTCATCTCTCTGGTTTTGTTTTCTCTTCTGTTTCAAGCTCTTTTTATATACATTTATTGCAATTTACGCACATGTTCGGTACTCTCTGAATTATTATTGCATTTTACTTGCAGGCCTCTCTTTGGTCTGGGCTTTCCTCTGTAATCTCTCTCTCTCTCTCTCTCTCTCTCACACACACACACACACACACACACAAACACACACACACTGTGTGCGCGCGCCTCTCTCTCTCTCTTTATATATATTAGATATATTGTGGACATATTAGTTTAGTCAGTGTAATATGGTAGAAAATTCGTTTATTTTACTGTATGAACTAGAGTCTAATAAACTTCATAATTCATATATATTGTGTACATACGTATTACTTAGCTTACTCAGTGTTATATGGTAGAAAATTCGTGTATTTTAATATATTTTGCTGATATAGAAACTTTTTTTTTGGACAGATATGCCTCGATTCGGGCAATCGAGAATAATTCCAACTCGGAGATGCGAAATTTGGTGGCATATTGGATTATTTTCTGTCTGGATTCTCTCTTTGAGCTGCTTTTTTTGAAACTTAATGTCTGGTAATCAAGTCTACTCTATAGTCCTGGGATTTTGATTGTATGTTGTTCCGTTGTTTGTGTGCACAATACTCACAAAGGGATAAAGGTTGGGATATGCCCAAGGTTTATATAGGTTTCATGTTGAACATCAAAATGAGGTCTATTTTGTTGTATTGTTGGACAGCTCGGCCATTGGTGAAAGGGCCTTTTCTAAAGTGGTCTTAGGCTATGGGTCAAGTGGCCTAATGGTTGAGGAATGCAATATGTGTTTTTGTGTTCTCCGTTGAAACAGTAGGCATTACACCAAGGGTTAGTATAGATCACCAAATTTAGCTCTAGATACAAATGATCGAAACCTTTTGACATAACTTTCCTTGAAAACTTGCATTGCAAGAGAGGTATGTAGCTCTGATATCAGGATCCGACTCTCCAAAATTCAAAGGAACTTGGGCTTTTGAGTGGAAAATCATGTGTGTATATTTTAAATGGAACTAAAGTACTTATAGACTAAAAACCTCTATTAGCAACATGCATGTATGGCAAGATATGAATCTTCTGGATTCTTTCTTGTATATTTTCTCCCAAACACGGAATCAATCACGAGCTTCCCACAACATAGACAGTGAGAAAGTTGGGTGACATATAGCTGTTCGGTATTATTTGCTTCCACATTTGAACATAGCATTTTGGCATGTCCTCCTAAAACTTAGCATCCTCTATTGATTACATTTAACAGGCAGTTCAATCACTACAGCTGCATGTCATCATGCTTTTCAAGGATTGTCCGTTTGATGTAAGATGTCCACCATTAACATGCTAGATTGTGCTTTTCTAACGCTGTTAGTTGTTGATGTCAGGCTTCCATTCTGGCCATACATGAAGCTAGTTGTCATTTTCTGGCTTGTGCTACCTCATTTTAGTGGTGCTGCTTATGTTTATGATTGCCTGCTTCGTCCTTTCTTATCTGCGACTCCACGAGTTATTATCAAACACTTCATTAAGACCACGAAGGACCTCTCCCTCAGCACAGAAAGTTTTCTATCTGTGGCAGAGAAGTATGTTCAAGAGAATGGATCTGAAGCTTTGGAGAAACGCATTGATAGAAAGGTATGCCACTCAGCCTTCTTTTGGTAATTTCTTGTCACGGGTCAGAGTCATTAGAGAGTTAATCAGGCAATCATAATAATATCGACTATAGGGTCACGATGGAAGTGGATAATTGGGATCATCACATTACTAGAAGTTAATTTGGGTACACTAGTATTATTTCTGACCATGTATTGCTATCCCTGTATATCTATATAACTATACATACAAATACATGTGTCAAAGATTAGATTTGTACCAATCCCCCTCCTAGACCCCAATAATGGGGATTGGGCACTATGCTTGGCGTGGTTTCTTTTTTCCATTTTTCTTACCATGCTAGTTACCCTGTTTTTTGCTTCAGCCGAATGATACAAAACCTAACATCGATGTGGAAGAGATCAAGGCAGTGACAAATACTGAGGAAAAAGAAACGGCTGCAACAATCCAGGTAATGTTTCTCCTTGAGCTCTTGAAATTCTATCCATTTTTTTCCCTTCTGTTTCTGTTATTAATATCAATAGGTGGCTACTGTTAGTCTGCTTAGGTTGAGGGGAGCTGTAGACTAGAGATGACTCCAGTGGTTATTTCGTGGTTGAATTTATCAGATGTTTCTGTACTCACAGCCATAGATAAAGACGTTGTTGGCATGCGTTTTTATGTACAGACGACATCTTCAATGAAGAACATTAACATCCGGACCTTATTTTTGTTCTCAGTCCAAATTCAAAGAGCCTCCTAATATTGCCAAAGAGGATGCCAGAGCAGTGGAACTAACAGAGACAAGTTCTGTAGCTGCAACAAAATGGGTAAGGTTGCCTATCGTACTTCCTAGTAGTGTATTTATGTTTCCGTGTAGATAAGGAACTCCTGATGAAACAGTTTTTTATCTTCAGTCCAAAATTGAAGAGCCTAATGTAGCTGAGGAGAATTCCAACAAGGGGAAACTAGAGGGAAAAAATCCACCAGCTGCAATAGAAGGGGTATGGTCACCTGTAAAATTTTCAATTTCATTGTGTTTTGGTTTCTTAACTGCTGCAACTTTCTGTTAATTTTTGTTCTTGTATTCAACCTCTCTCTCTTTCCCTCATCTACAATTGAATTTTGTTGGGTTTTTTTTTTTTGTGTGCGTTATATTATCTTGCACGATCTTTGTATAGTTTCTTATAGTGTTTCCTTTGTGCTGTGTTTTAAGTCATAGATTATTGGAGGGATTATTGTTCTCTTCTTATCACTTCTTTTGCCTGTTATTTTCCCTCTACGAATCCCTTCAGAAAACCATGATCCGCACACAACCTTAGGAAGCAGGAGTAGTGGTTGTCGTCACCTCAACGATTGTGAAAAACTCACGAGCTACGATGCACGAATACTTTTACTATAGTTCCTTCTGTGTGAATCGAGATTTAGTTAACAATTCCTTTGGCATTGAACCATTATTGGGGTAAAAACTTTATGGCATTTTTATATTACACAACCTCTAGGGTTAAATGATCATAGACTACACAATTTGAAGCATTAAAATTGTTACCAGCGTCGCATAATAAATTTTCGGACCTCCTAAAATTTAGGTTCTAATAGGAGGTCGGATTGTAGTAACGTGCACCAGCTCTTATCTAGGTAAGAACCCTGACTCTGTCCCTGCATTCACACAGTCAAGAATTAACCTCAACTCACCACTGTTGCAGGGTGAATGGGTATTTAAAGATCTTGCGGAAACTGAGAACAGACCAGTCACAGCCCATGAAGTCCGAGAGAAGACAGTGGTGGCAGCTGGTGGAGAAAACAAAGTTGTGGCAGTAACTGATACAGAGAAAGTTCAGAAAGAGTGGACTTGTGCTCTATGTCAGGTGACAACTACATGTGAGCAGAACTTGAATTCTCATCTTCGAGGGATGAAACACAGGGCCAGGTGTGTAGAGCTGAAAGCAAGTAAGCAAGTGACCAAAAACAGGGGTTCCTCCTCTTTGGCGGCCAATCACGAGCCAAAGAAACCCATCTCCGTTGGAAGACCAAACCAAAATAAAAGTAAGAAAAAAGAGGATAAATCGCCAGTGAAATACAGTCCCGAGTCTCGCAGAGGGAAAGTGGTCAATAACCCTGGAAGTGGGCTGAATCAGTCCAGGTATCGTTGTAATATCTGTAACGTGAAGTGCACTGGGGCGTCAAATTTGGCCTCTCATCTTAGTGGGCAGAAGCACTCATCCACAGTCCAAAGTCTTATAGATTCTTCGGGTGGAGGGCTTAAATGGGATTATGGAGGCAGTTTATTGTAAAAACCTGATGTGTTTCTATGACGTTTTTTGGTTCGAATAGGATGAAGTTTCGGGTAAACAAGTTAAAGATTAACATGTTATTTAATCCTAATTACATCCCCTAGTTGACCGAAAGACCTTGATGTTTTCAGTTCTTCTGGGTAGATAACTTGCATGTTTTGGGCTTTATTAGGTATGATATCATATGAAAGTCCCACAACAGGTCACTCCCAGTTTTTGGCTACATATGTTTAACTTCCACACACACAATCTCTCTCTCTCTCTCTCTCTTGGGGGTGAGTGAGAATGGGAATGGAAGTGTGCAAATGTCGCGCTCAAAAGAAAAGGAAATAGAGATGAGGACACCAGTACTGCAACAGAAAAGGAAGAGACTCCATATTATTACGTCAAAAGTGTTCAGACAATACACTGGCGTTGAGAACAGAAACCATTACACCATTTGCCTATTATGACTTCTGGGAGGTTGGCATTGCCAGGGATACTCCAGAACCACTAGGTAAATCCTTCCATTGTTGAGTCACCGTCTTAACCTGAGTGTAAAAGTGAACCCCACCTTTTCCTGAAAATTAAATGGAACCCGACTTCAGAAATAAATATCTGAACCAGTTTAGATGATTGACGTGTCCAAAGTATATATTACCATAGAAATTGAGATCTCCTGCAAAAGATGCCTTTGAGCCAGTAAATGAGAAAAAGGGCAACGGGACTGGAATAGGAACATTGATGCCGACCTAAGTCATATCCAGTCAATGTTAGTTGTTTACACAGGGAAGCAATCATAGAATGAACTTGCATTCCGTAGAACCATTACTAAAACAAACAACAATGTCCAGTTGTTTGTAGAAACTAAATTCCTGTCAACAAGCAGTGCCTGCATATCAAAGTACATTCCATTTTCGGACGCAAGAATCAAATCCCAATCGTGAGGTTGGATCTCTATACCGTATTTGTGAGCTTTCTAGAATACAAGAAGGACAATGATGGGAAGTCCTTTAATACCTGCCCGGCCTCAATCTCAGTCTGAAATTTCCTTGCAACTACACCAGAGGTGGTGAAAATGGAAGCTCCATTTCCATATCTGCAAAATTATAAATATATGATATAGCATAGTGGATAAGGAAAATTGAGGACCAAAGATGAGTCATGAGAAAGAAAGTACTTGTTTTTGTTAACAAAGTTTATGGCCTCTTCTAAGCTGTCAGCCTGGACACAAGGAGAACATGAAAAATAATCTTAGTGAATCTCCACGACAAGCAAGAACAGGAGCACGGAAATTTTCTTGTAAATATCCTTGATGAATGGAAAACCAATTTGAGTATCTCAAGACAAGAAGGAGGAACTACGGCAAACCTGCAAGCAAAGAAGAACTGGGCCAAAAATTTCCTCCTGTGTCAAACACGGATAAAATTAAGGTAGGATCTGATTGTCAAACACATTTGATATTGAAGATTATCCAAGGTTCGTCCTGAAGACCAAATACAAATATTTGGGAATAGAATACAATTACCTTGTAACATTCCATATCAGCAGTGACATCAGACAAGACGGTGGGACCGATAAAGTTTCCTTGCTCATATCCTGGAACCTATTTCTCATCCATGGAAAAATTTATGCTGATTTAGACAAGGTCGGGTTAATGATTATAATTTATAACATCTATAAATTCAACAATTCATGCTTTGATGATGTTATCCAAGTCAACTTATAAATAGCTTCTACATTGACCTGAGTTTTATTAACAAATTCCACAAGAATAATGCTTAAATTGACCAAGGATATGTTTTTAAGCAGGTCAATTCTACGGCATAGGCACACACACAAGACGGGAAAAGGAAGAAAATCTAAAATCTGATATAGAGCATCCTTTGAGCTTTATATACTAAAGAGTCGACTTGAACCCTACAACTCATGTAATTATAGCCTTCAGGATACATAAGACAACATGAATGACATTTCTATCGACTTTAATAGTACTTAATTTTGCAGCATCATGCGACGCATAATAATGGCAAAATAGTAGAAGTATAAAAACACACCATGATATTTCTTCCATCAAGCAATAATTTAGCACCACTCTCAACGCCACTTTGAATCAATCTGCCTATCCGTTCCTTTGCCTGCGAAAACAAATGGATACATATGTAGCACATGATAAGTTTGAAAGCTGCCATATTATTTCCTCTATCCAAGTGGCAGTATAGGCCTACAGATTAAGTTCTGAGCCTTTTATGCACCTGTTTGCTAATCACTGGACCAAGGTCTGCACCTGGATCTATTCCAGCACTTACTTTAAGTGCTTTAGCACGCTCCACCAGCTTATCTTCCCTTAAAGGTTATAATAGAAGACTGCATTAGTATAAAAAAGGCAACTTGTACCAATTATCAAATCAAATAACACCATACAAATTCTGCCCTTGATAATGAATACACCTTCAAAAAATGCACCATGACATACTATTAAACAATCCATTATTGAAACTTGAGAAGACAAAGTCCTGATATTTGATAACTGAAATGTATAATGTTAGACCTTTATTTTTTCCCCTTAATCAAAGAAATCCATTATCAAAATATACCTAGAACAAGTCCTCCATTGGTGGTGGAGGGCCTGTGTGTCCCACCATGTAGGAGGAGGCGCTTCGGGGACCCGCATAGCTTATAATAAGTAATTTAATGTTTGTACTCTGTGTTCAACCACATTTTTTTGGGTTATTTGAAATTGGCATTTATGAGTTTCGAATTTTCAATTTTCTTTCTTACAACCATTACATTACAAAAACCAAATTAGAAATTATAATGTCCTTGAAATTACAATAGCAAAAATCTTTATAGTTTAGCATAATAGCATATGACATGTGCTCTTATAATGCTTTGGAAATAGGCAAACTTATATTTCAAAATAACATTAATATCATACAAAATTACTTCCAAAATTGCTTAAAGTAACACAAACATATGAAATATATAGTAGCATTAGGTATAAAGAGTAAAAATAAATAGCTGAACACCATTTTAAACCCCAACTAATGTGATTCTGAAAACAAAAACCCATACATATCGGTCATTTTCCCACATTTGCGAATTAAAAAAAAAAAATCAAGTCTCTGGTCACTGCTACAAGATACATCCAAAACCACGTCATGGTGACCACTACTTTTTTACTGAGTGATAGTATATCAAACTATGGTCGACTCCTAACATATATCCTACTATTGGCTTGTTTTATTTGAAAAAAAGGTATATCCTAATATTTTTCAATTTATTGGGACCTTGTCTCCAAGTTTTAAAGACAATAATAATCTCCAAAAGGCTCATGAACTATCTTAGATTGTGAATGTTAACTATATACTAAATCTAGCCAAATTCAGCAGGAAAAAAAGGAGAATGGAACAAAATACCATGATTTTGAGCTGCCAACAAAGACCACTGTGCTGAGGGCCATGCACCTTTGTCCAGCAGCACCAAAACCGGCTGCAACTAAAGCATTTAATGTAGCATCCATGTTTGCATCAGGCATGACAATTCCGTGATTCTTGGCTCCCATATTTGACTGAGTACAGGTTGATAGAGCGAGTCAATTATTTATGCCACATTTGCTTAGGAGAAAATTTGCATTATCGTTAAATCGGATGTTGGTGCTAACCTGAACACGTTTTCCTTTGGCTGACGCTCTTGCATATATATGCATCCCAGCCTAGGAAGGGGGACAAATTCAGAGGTTAACCATTTTCACAAGTACTACTGCTGAAGGTCCAACAAGTTCCAAATAAGATAAGCACAAGACATTCACAGCCAAAGGTTACACTGAGTCATTTGATCATGACTAGAGAAAAGCTTCTTTGTAATGACACACAAATTGAAACCTAAAGTGTAAACTATAATCCGGAAGGCAAAAAAGAGACCTCTGTCATTGTAATACCCGTGAATTTTAATTGCATTTATAACTTAATTAAGTGTCGAATTTTAGTTAACCCCGTAGATTATTAGATTAACTAGTCTAGTTAAATTGTGTGATTTTATATATGTCTTGGATTGTGCTTAGTTGGAGTAATATGAGACACATGGAAGTTGGGTACACAATAGAGGAGAGGACATGACCACACTAGATCATTTTCCTTAGGACTCTAATAAGACACCAGGGGAAATTCATTCTACGTTCTTCTATTCTCAGAAACACCGCTAGAGAGAGAGAGAGAGAGAGAGAGAGAGTTCGGCTAAGAAGAAGAAGAAGAGAAGGAAAAAAAATCAAGAGAAATTCTGGGTTTCCTAAGATTGGAGCATAACTTGGTAATTACATGCTTTCTTCTACTTGATTTCAATAATCTTCATGTTCAATTCATGTTTTGTTGCTGGGTTTATGATTAGACACCATAGAAACCCTTGATTGTGGAGTTTTGAAAGAGTTCTTGGTGGATTTTTGATGAATCAACTCAATTCTTGCATCTCTTGTAAATCTGCAGATTTTGGGTCTTGTTTCTAAGTGATTTTTGAGGATTTTATTGACTGGGTTTCACAACTCATAATTTTCTGAAAATTTTACTGAGAATTCCTCTATGGGTTTTCTTTGTTGGGTTAAAATTTCGTACCTTGATTCCATGTATTGAGCTCTGTAGAAATTCGTGAAGTTGTTGCTGTCAATTCGGATTTCTGCAGGCAGCAGTAACCTATCTTGGTAGAACAGTCATAACTTTTGTTACGGGTATCGAAATTGCACACCGTTTGATTTTTCTGAAACTAGACTCGTTTATCTTTCTATCCATATAAGATTTGTACCTTAAATTTGACTGTACAAAAGCAGGTTTTGAGTTAAAGTTCAGACACATACAGTTTCTGCAATTTTGTTTGTCCTTCTTTCTTTAAATAGGTGTACAAGTCTTGCCCGAACTCCGTTTTTGACCTATGAACTATCGATTCGAAGCTTATGATGTGTATTTAGAGTTGGTGTGGATTTTGTATCAAAGAGTTGACAGGTTGCATCATTTTTAGACCCTTAAGTATCAGCTTAATTTTATCGTTGGACCTCAAAAAGTTATCGTGGATACTTAGATCATTTAAGAAGTTTATTTAGAGTTTGTTACTCCTTGAATGGTACCTAATGTGTGTTTACATTACTTGTTTACTCTAGGAAGTTCGAGTGGACACGTGGACCAAGGTGAGTGATTATTACCCAAACTATACGGTTTTTGACGTGTTTTGCTACCAAACTTGAAAGCTATGTTTTGTTACATGATTTTCTTAATATTATGAACTTCATGGACTTTAAATGGAAGGTGGACTCTTTTATTATCTAGTAATGGCATCCCTTACGTCCTAGCTTACTAGGGGACAGTGCTAAAAGGCTAGTAAGATGTGTTTGTGTATGCTGTGGGATAATGCGATAGACGTCTAGCTTATCCGCACCAGGGACGCCTGGTGAAGCATTGTGAATATTGAGTGGGATGTGCATTATAAATTATATTGTGAATTGTGAATTCCTTTGGAATATGTAAAGTTTGAATTGGATTACTTTAAAGACAGTTTTTTTTTATATAGTCCATGGAAAGCGTGTGGCTTGTGTAATAATCACTCATACGAGCTTTAGCTTATGTAAATGTTTTTCTCCACCTTTCAGGTAGCGAAGAGTAGGGTGCCGTAACATAATCTATGTGGAGCCATGGCTTGTGGAGATGTTGTAGATAGGATGTAGACATGATGTTGTATATATCCACTCTTTTGACTTGTAAATATTTGTATTTAGCTGTAAAACTTGTAAATTAAGCACAGCTCTGGGATGGACTTTAAGTTGAGATCTTGTTGTATAGACTTGTTATAGTTTTTGAATGTTAATACAGGCTTGAGTTCCGCTGCATAACTCTGTGAGTCCCTTGTTGGTCATTTGCTTATCGATTGTTTAATGCTATATTGTGGCCTAAGTGATGAATTCACTGGCACTTTGTTATGATTAAGCCATAGGGACGGTTTCGGGTCGTGACAAAGTTTTTGGTATCAGAGCAATGAACTAGAAAAGATTCACATGTTTAGCGATGACCATACACACACGTACTCTCAGAGCTATAGGGTAAATGAAGTTGTGTGTTATGTGCTTATTTTAAGTGCCTTGTTATGTGATATCTTATGGTTGAACATGCATATCTTATATTTTTGTGATATTATTTATATCTGTGGACTCATTTCTTTTGAATTAGTAAATGGAACAAGGAAGAGATGTGCCGGAGGGAGCACCGCCTCCACCGCCTCCGCAACCTCCAGTGGACAGAATGGAACGTATGGAACGGATACTTGAGGGTTTGCTGGGTGCAATGAATCAACAAGCACATAATCAACCGCCACCACCTCATGTTATGGGTAATCCAATAGCTCCTGAACCGCTTAGGGCTGAACTTATAAGTATCAAAGATTTCCAAAAAATGAAGCCTCCAGTGTTTGGTGGGGGAATTGATCCGTCAAGGGCAGACGATTGGGAATTGGGCATGGAGAAAATCTTTGCGGTGATGACTTCAGCTCAATGTCCGGAGACGCATAAGGTGGTCCTCGCTACTTATAACTTTGAGGGAGAGGCACACAGATGGTGGTTGCAACAAAGGGAACAAGAGGCTAATATGACTTGGGGACGGTTCTTGGAAGTGTTTCATGAAAAATACTACCCGCAGACGATTAGGGATAGCAAGGCTAATGAGTTTAGCAATTTGCAACAGCCTAATAGTATGTCGACGGCGGAATATGACAAGAAATTCACAGAATTGAGCAGATACGCACCACACCTAGTAGCCACAGATGCTCTTAGGGCGCAGAGGTTTGTGAATGGGTTGAATGATAAATACCGACTGCAAGTTAAATTAAGTGGGAAGCGTACATATACGGATGTACTGAATGTTGCTTTGATGGTGGAGGAAGAGCAGGCTAAAATGCATGGCAGTGACGGGGGACAACAAACAAAGCGCATCAACTACGTGCCACCAAAAGATCAGAGGGGTGTTAGTTCTTTCAAGAAACGAAATACGAATATGTCGGGGTGGAGTCAGGGTGGAAGTAACAGTAGTGGCAGTGGGTCTCAATTGTGTCCAAAGTGTGGGAGGATGCACCGAGGTCAGTGTTATAGAGATATGGGGGCATGTTTCAAGTGTGGCGCAGTGGGTCATATGATGAAGAATTGTCCGACTTGGGCGAAGCAAAGTGTAGCAACACCAGCGGCTACTATAAGTTCAGGGCAAAGTACAGGTACCAAACCGAATGCAGGAAAGAAACAGGCAAGGGCTTTTGCTTTAATCCCAGGGGATCCCGAGAATGTTAACTCAGTGGTTTCAGGTACACTCCAAATTTGTGGATACTCAGCTTATGTTCTTATAGATTCGGGGTCTACACATTCCTTTGTTTCTACTCAGTTTGCTACTAAATTGACTAGACCGCTTGAAGTGCTTGACCATGAATTGTATGTGTCTCAGCCTATGAGTAGCAATATTGTGTGTTCTACTATTTTTAGGGCATGTGATATATCGATTGGAAGTGCACACTTGCTAGTAGATTTAATTCCTTTGAATATGGGTCATTTTGATGCTATATTGGGTATGGACTGGTTGTCTTCTAATTTTGCTACCATAGATTGTATAGCCAAGCGGGTTATGATTCAGATACCAGATGAGGTTGAAGTTACTTTTGAAGGGAGAGCAGTAGTTTCACCGCCTTATTTGATATCTGCAATGCGAGCTTGCCGGTTGTTGAGCAAGGGGTGTAAAGGTTATCTTTGTTCGATACTTACCACTGAATCGGGTACAACAACTTTGCAAGATATTCCTATAGTTAGTGAATTTCCTGATGTATTTCCAGAGGATTTGCCTGGTTCATTAATTGACAGGGAGATAGAGTTTGTGATTGATCTTGTTCCAGGGACTCAACCGATTTCTAAGACTCCGTATAGAATGGCACCGTTGGAGTTAAAGGAATTGAAAATCCAATTGCAAGAGTTGCTTGACAAGGGGTTCATTAAGCCAAGTATCTCACCGTGGGGAGCACCAGTTTTATTTGTAAAGAAGAAAGATGGAACTATGAGATTTTGCATTGATTATCGGGAACTGAATAAGGTGACGATCAAGAATAGGTATCCTCTTCCGAGAATTGATGATTTGTTTGATCAGTTGCAAGGAGCGCGAGTGTTTTCTAAGATTGATCTTCGATCAGGATATCACCAATTGAAAGTCAAAGCAGAAGATGTTGAAAAAACGGCTTTCAGAACAAGGTATGGGCACTATGAGTTCTTAGTTATGCCTTTTGGGGTTACTAATGCACCTGCAGCATTTATGGACCTAATGAATAGGGTGTTCAAATATTATTTGGATGAATTTGTGGTTGTTTTCATTGACGATATACTGGTGTATTCTAAGAGCCCGGAGCAACATGCCAAGCATCTTAGATTGGTGTTACAGACTCTACGAGACAAGGAACTATATGCTAAACTAAAGAAGTGTGAGTTCTGGTTGACAAGTGTTGCATTTTTGGGGCATGTTATCAGTGGGGATGGCATTACAGTTGATCCACAGAAAATTGAGGCAGTAATGAATTGGCCGAGACCGACCACCGTGACAGAAGTCCGCAGTTTTCTGGGATTGGCTGGGTATTATCGAAAGTTTGTTAAAGATTTCTCCAAAATTGCTGGTCCATTAACAGAGTTGACGCGAAAGGAGACTCCATTTGTATGGACTGAGGAGAGAGAAACGTGTTTCTTAGAATTGAAAGAGAGGCTGGTGACAGCGCCGATTCTGACCTTACCGTCGGGTACAGAAGGGTTTGTAATATACAGCGATGCATCACTTCGAGGTTTGGGTTGTGTTTTGATGCAACATGGAAAGGTGATTGCTTATGCCTCACGTCAGTTGAAATTACATGAGAAGAATTACCCTACGCATGATTTGGAATTAGCAGCTGTGATTTTTGCTTTGAAATTGTGGCGACACTATTTATATGGAGCATCGTGTGAAATCTACACCGATCATAAGAGTCTTAAATATTTGTTTACCCAGAAGGAGTTGAACCTAAGGCAAAGAAGATGGCTTGAGCTCATGAAAGATTATGAATTGACGATTCAATATCATCCGGGGAGAGCTAATGTAGTTGCAGATGCTTTGAGTCGAAAATCATCGGATGAAGTGTGCTATTTGCTTACCACACAACCGAAGTTAATTAGGGATATGGAAAAGCTGGAGTTGGAAGTACTTGTTCATGGTTCAAATGCCATGTTGGCTGCTTTTGCAGTTCAACCTGTACTATTCGAGACGGTGAAACAAAGACAGATGGAGGATGAGTTCATTAAGGACATGGCAGATAAATTGAAGATTGGACCAAAACCAGATTTTGTAATTGAAAATGATGTTTTGAAATTCAGAAATAGGATATGTGTGCCGAATGTGGGGGAGATTAGGAAGCAGATTCTAGAGGAGGCTCACAAGTCTAAATTTGCCATTCATCCAGGAAGTACAAAAATGTATCAAGACCTTAAGGAAGTGTATTGGTGGTCGGGGATGAAAAATGATGTGGCGAGGTATGTCTCTGAATGTCTTCGATGCCAGCAAGTGAAAGCAGAACACCAAAGACCAGCGGGATTGCTTCAACCGTTGCCGATACCGGAGTGGAAATGGGAACATATCACCATGGATTTTGTTGTGGGGTTGCCGCGAACCCAAAAGGGAAATAATGCAATATGGGTGATTGTGGACAGGTTAACCAAATCTGCGCATTTTCTGGCTGTCAATATTTCGTTCTCTATGGACCGATATGCAGAATTATATATCGAAGAGATTGTTCGACTCCATGGTACACCGGTTTCCATTGTATCAGATCGTGATCCGAGGTTCACTTCAAACTTTTGGAGGAGTTTGCAAAAAGCTATGGGTACAGAATTGAAGTTTAGTACAGCATTTCATCCACAGACCGATGGACAGTCCGAAAGGGTGATTCAAGTGCTAGAGGGTATGCTACGGGCTTGTGTCTTGGATTTCTCGGGCAGTTGGGAGAAACATCTACCATTAGTAGAATTCGCATATAACAATAGCTATCAAGCCAGTATTGGAGTGGCACCTTATGAAGCTTTGTATGGTAGAAAGTGCCGATCACCGATATGCTGGACAGAGGTAGGAGAAAGGAAAATGGAAGGCCCGGAAATTGTGGATGATACCACGAAAAAGATTAAAATAATTCAGGAAAGGTTGAAAGCGGCACAAAGTCGACAGAAAAGTTATGCTGATGCTAAGAGGAGACCACTAAAATTTGAAGTTGGGGATCGTGTATTCTTAAAAGCCTCACCAATGAAGGGCGTGATTCGATTTGGGAAGCGAGGTAAATTACAACCGAGGTATTTGGGTCCATTTGAAGTTTTGGAGAAAGTCGGGGAAGTGAGTTATCGGTTAGCCTTATCGCCAGAGCTATCGTATGTTCATGATGTCTTCCACGTATCCATGTTGAGACGGTATTTACCCAATTCTAATGAAGAGTATCTTGTATCCACGCCTATTGAGCTTCAGAAAGATTTGAGCTACGAAGAAAAACCGGTTAAGATCATTGGTCGAAAGGAGAAAGTTCTTAGAAACAAGGTGATACCCTTAGTGAAAGTATGGTGGACTAATCATCGGGGAGGAGAAGCAACGTGGGAAACGGAGGAAGATATGTTGAAGAAGTATCCGTATCTCTTTCCGATACAAGGTAAGTGGAGTTTGGAGGACCAAACTTTCTAAGTGGGGGAGGGTGTAATACCCGTAAATTTTAATTGCATTTATAACTTAATTAAGTGTCGAATTTTAGTTAACCCCGTAGATTATTAGATTAACTAGTCTAGTTAAATTGTGTGATTTTATATATGTCTTGGATTGTGCTTAGTTGGAGTAATATGAGACACATGGAAGTTGGGTACACAATAGAGGAGAGGACATGACCACACTAGATCATTTTCCTTAGGACTCTAATAAGACACCAGGGGAAATTCATTCTACGTTCTTCTATTCTCAGAAACACCGCTAGAGAGAGAGAGAGAGAGAGAGAGAGAGAGTTCGGCTAAGAAGAAGAAGAAGAGAAGGAAAAAAAATCAAGAGAAATTCTGGGTTTCCTAAGATTAGAGCATAACTTGGTAATTACATGCTTTCTTCTACTTGATTTCAATAATCTTCATGTTCAATTCATGTTTTGTTGCTGGGTTTATGATTAGACACCATAGAAACCCTTGATTGTGGAGTTTTGAAAGAGTTCTTGGTGGATTTTTGATGAATCAACTCAATTCTTGCATCTCTTGTAAATCTGCAGATTTTGGGTCTTGTTTCTAAGTGATTTTTGAGGATTTTATTGACTGGGTTTCACAACTCATAATTTTCTGAAAATTTTACTGAGAATTCCTCTATGGGTTTTCTTTGTTGGGTTAAAATTTCGTACCTTGATTCCATGTATTGAGCTCTGTAGAAATTCGTGAAGTTGTTGCTGTCAATTCGGATTTCTGCAGGCAGCAGTAACCTATCTTGGTAGAACAGTCATAACTTTTGTTACGGGTATCGAAATTGCACACCGTTTGATTTTTCTGAAACTAGACTCGTTTATCTTTCTATCCATATAAGATTTGTACCTTAAATTTGACTGTACAAAAGCAGGTTTTGAGTTAAAGTTCAGACACATACAGTTTCTGCAATTTTGTTTGTCCTTCTTTCTTTAAATAGGTGTACAAGTCTTGCCCGAACTCCGTTTTTGACCTATGAACTATCGATTCGAAGCTTATGATGTGTATTTAGAGTTGGTGTGGATTTTGTATCAAAGAGTTGACAGGTTGCATCATTTTTAGACCCTTAAGTATCAGCTTAATTTTATCGTTGGACCTCAAAAAGTTATCGTGGATACTTAGATCATTTAAGAAGTTTATTTAGAGTTTGTTACTCCTTGAATGGTACCTAATGTGTGTTTACATTACTTGTTTACTCTAGGAAGTTCGAGTGGACACGTAGACCAAGGTGAGTGATTATTACCCAAACTATACGGTTTTTGACGTGTTTTGCTACCAAACTTGAAAGCTATGTTTTGTTACATGATTTTCTTAATATTATGAACTTCATGGACTTTAAATGGAAGGTGGACTCTTTTATTATCTAGTAATGGCATCCCTTACGTCCTAGCTTACTAGGGGACAGTGCTAAAAGGCTAGTAAGATGTGTTTGTGTATGCTGTGGGATAATGCGATAGACGTCTAGCTTATCCGCACCAGGGACGCCTGGTGAAGCATTGTGAATATTGAGTGGGATGTGCATTATAAATTATATTGTGAATTGTGAATTCCTTTGGAATATGTAAAGTTTGAATTGGATTACTTTAAAGACAGTTTTTTTTTTATATAGTCCATGGAAAGCGTGTGGCTTGTGTAATAATCACTCATACGAGCTTTAGCTTATGTAAATGTTTTTCTCCACCTTTCAGGTAGCGAAGAGTAGGGTGCCGTAACATAATCTATGTGGAGCCATGGCTTGTGGAGATGTTGTAGATAGGATGTAGACATGATGTTGTATATATTCACTCTTTTGACTTGTAAATATTTGTATTTAGCTGTAAAACTTGTAAATTAAGCACAGCTCTGGGATGGACTTTAAGTTGAGATCTTGTTGTATAGACTTGTTATAGTTTTTGAATGTTAATACAGGCTTGAGTTCCGCTGCATAACTCTGTGAGTCCCTTGTTGGTCATTTGCTTATCGATTGTTTAATGCTATATTGTGGCCTAAGTGATGAATTCACTGGCACTTTGTTATGATTAAGCCATAGGGACGGTTTCGGGTCGTGACAGTCATTGAATAAAATTGGATTTTCATAGAAAAGCCTACACACTGAGTCAACACAACTACTATCAGTAAAGTAAACAATGAGAAACTTCTCTTTCAAAAAGCCACGAAGAGAAAATGTGTTCTGATTTCATTCTGAATCATTAGAAGTTGTAAATTCTAGCTCAAGGTACAATCATTGTTAAGAGCCAGGCTTGTGCTGGCAATCACGCCACTGTAGGGTCGAGTCTAAGTGCATCAAATTTGCAAAGGTTGCAGACGAGACACATGTACCAAGTGTCTTCCTCATCCAACCACGAGCAAAGACCGATACCACTTAATGTCCTCATATTGTTTTTTCCATTTAAAAGCACAGATGACTTTTGACTTGTGAAAGCCAACAAAAATCTACAGAGTCGGCCAATGTTTTAACTTCAGGTTTCAGCCGGGCTGTATGCATGTCCACCTTTATTGGCTATACACCCACAACAGCCAGTCACATAACTTGACAAGAAAATTAAGTTAACCATCAACATTTGTGTTGGAAACGCAAAGTGGACGCAAGAGAGAATAACCCAAGGTGAAACTTACTTCCAATTTTAAAACATAGCTATGAAGAGAACCATCTTAAACAATCGGGTGTAGGAATGAAGGTAATACTTACTGTATTTGAACCAACAAATGAAATAGCCTTTATTTCGTCATCATCACAAATAGCATTAACAATGTCCTGTCCAAAATCAAAGCAGAAATGGAAATAACAGCCAATTAGTCTAGCAACAAAAAATATATACTTGTAAAATAGAGCTTAAGTGGAGAAAAGGTCAAACTATGCAAAAATATCCATGAAATTTAATTGGTAAAACATTATTACAAGTTTCAATAGCTTACAAGTTAATAGGAAGACCAATATTCCCAACTGATCCACAAGTGGATCTCTATATTGATGGAATCCATAAAGCAAATGAAGGGTTGTAAATAATGAATGAAATCAGAGCATACATTAGTGCCATGAACAATATTTAAAACACCATCAGGTAAACCAGCCTCCTTAGCCAGCTCCGCAAGTAGTATCGATGCCCCTAGAGAAAATATAAACAAAAGGTGGTAAACAAAAAGAATCATTCTTTTTGCTTTCATGAAAAAGATAATGGTGTTTGCATGTCATATGATTTGGTAAGATTTGATAACTTTAACAAGTAACAGGAATGAAAAATCATAGATTATGTAATAAGAATACATGAGCACAATCCTATACCTGAGAATGAAGACTAAAGAAGTCACATAATTGATACCATTGGAAGGGGACCTTTCTTTCTGATGTCTCAAGTTAGATTTATTGGTGATTGGCAGCACTTTTCACAACAATAAGAATCAGACAGCCATCAGGTCTCCCTAAGAAAATAGGGTTATATTTACTGATAGAACAAATGCAGTGCAAAATTCTGCGAAATAATAATGTCCAAGCCAGGGGACCAACTAGACTATTCACAGAATTGCAGGTGGTGCTATTCAACCACAGGACCTCGTGAAGATGATAGGTAACATGCAAAAAGGATATGGTCTACTTCACCGGTTGAAAATATCTAACACTTCTATTATTTCCAACCTTCAAGGGCTGACAGAAGGAATCTTCACGCCAAACACCAAATCTGTTTCATACGGACTACTAGGCAAGAGATGAAGTAAGGGTCGGAAAACATCGCAGCAAAAGCTGCAAAACAATCTAAAGGATAAAGCAGTAAAGCCAACTAGAGAGCACGGACCACTACCAGAAATAACTTCAAAGGTTTGTGAACTCAGATTGACAAAACCACACTACAACGATTGCATATTATGACGATTTCCCTAAACCTACAATCTTAATGTTAGGCTTGTGTCCGAATGTTGCAATTAAAAATCAGCAAAAAACTAAACAACAGGTTCTCTAAAACAGAAACATCAGAGGTTAAACACTGTCTCATATATCAACCACCACAAATAGTCACGACTATATAATACCCCTTTCAGATGGTGAAAAACTGTATACGACAATGTCATCTATGCAGAAACATTTTTTAATCCTTTTCTCTAGAAACTAACACATCACATAAAGACCAGCCAAAAAATGCTCTAAGATATTATAAATTAATTTAGCACAAAGCAATAAGATTTACCTGGATCTTTTTCTGATGGCTTTAGAATGAAGGTATTACCACATGTAGCTGCAACCGGAAACATCTGTAAACCCACAAATCAAAGATTCAGAGCAGTACCATAAAAAGCCTTACTGATCATAAACTAAGGGAACGACTGTAATGAGCAATTAAAAGCCTAGGTTGGGATTCCATCCCTTATTTGGAGTAAACAATTACTGTAAAGCACAAGAATCGGAAGTAGTGGATCACCTTCTCATCCAATGTGGGGTGGCTAGGGAGATAAAGAACCTAGTGATACTTTAAGGTTGGAGAGAGAAGTGCATGGACACTATAGCAGTATGCTTAATTTGGTGGTATTAGGGGAGCCTGGAGAGAGAAATTGCAGTCATTGCATCAAGGTAGAGCACTTGGTGCATAATGTCTAGAGTGATTTTTTTGACCACTTGTATAGTTGGTTGTGCATAGACTGAAGATATCTTTCGTTCCATTTTAAGGATTTTATTGACAACGGAGTTACAAGGCAAGGAAGAATACCGTTTATTCTCTTCTTCTTTTCTTACGTTTTGCATTTCAGTGGCACTGCAGTCGCACATTTTCTCACAAAATATATGTGAACTTGTTGAAAATAAAATTTAAACCGCACAACATAGAAATATCCATCTAATAAGTAACCGCAGGCAGTAACCATTCATTCAAGAAGTCCTTATGTAAGTTATCAATTAATTATCCCTTAATGTATAAAGACATTCTTACCATCTAATAAGTTAAGTCCCAAAACTCTACTGCCTGTAATCTTCAGTAAGCTCTTACTTGCAATGGTTTCGTAGGTTCCCCCATCGCGATCTTTATGGTTTAGCTGAGCTTACTCCCAATGATTGCTTGTATCAAGGTGATGTTTGAATTTACTCATCTGTCTCTATGTAATAGGTAACACCACTCCAGTTCCATCCAAAACAATTATTAGCTTGCTTTTCACCCCCTTCCTATTTTATATATTCCCTTGTTTTCATTGTGGTTCAGTTCTCAAATTATTCTTAAGGGAAGAGATTTTTATCCTACTCCATATCAACTTCGTGCTAGGTTGAACTTGGACATAAGACCTGATCACTAACGTATTGACCACTCAAAGTCTCAAACCAAGGCGATATGGTTAATCTTGTTTTTATCTATTTTCTACTTCGCTCAAAGTTTCTTTATTGATTTATATCTTATTCCCTTTCACTCTCTTAGCCCCTAAAGTTACAATACACAGAACAGCAAAAACATTTCAAGGAAATGATGACCCACCAGGCAACAAGAAGGGTTATAACCTAAAAATGATGAGAGAGACCCTTACCCACAAGGGAATCATCGCAGGGAAGTTGAAGGGACAAATCCCAGCACAAACGCCAAGCGGTTCTCTTAGGCTATAGGTATCAATCCCATTCGACACACCAGGCACAAACTCCCCCATTTGCAAAGTTGCCATTCCACAAGCATGCTCCACGACCTCTACAAGATCAAAACCAATAATTTCAAGATTCTGAGCATTACCACCATATCATCCTAACAGAACATACTACTACTATAGCAGCAACAAACCTAGCCCGCGGAAAACATCGCCTTGTGCATCCTTTATTGTCTTCCCTTGTTCTGTAGTAATATTCATGGCCAGTTTATCCTGGGGCAATAAGTTTTTGCAAGTCATTATAACATGTACAATGTATCAAAAAAGTTGATAAGAAGTTCCATGACCAGTTACCATATCTCTCCGAATAAGCTCTTGCAGCTTAAGCATAATGCGTTGACGAGTCGTAATTGGTGTGTTTCGCCACGAGGGAAATGCTTGTTTAGCTGCTGATACTGCGGCTTTAAACTCTTCATTTGTTGTTAGAGGAACTTGAGAAACAATATCTTGTGTTGCCTATAAAAAAAACTTCTTCGAAATTAAAAATAGACATCCCTCATAACTGATAGTTTACAACACGTTTAGAAGGAAAAAAAAAGTAGTTGGCCTTTTTAGCACTCACTGGGTTTATCACGTCAATGAATTCAGATGACTGTGAATCTACAAAGCTGCCTCCAATAAGATTCGGAACCCTCTGATACCACAAGAGTGAGATGAAGCTGAGACCGTTGGAACTTACAACAAGCAGCAACATATAAACATCATTCCAAACTTACAAAAAGCAGAAAGATCAACAAACAAGACAAATGAAACCAAATTCAGAAAAGCATACATGATACAGTGTAAGCCTCGAGAAAACATGAAGAGAGTTGAAGCTCTCAGGTAGTCTTCTTGGTTCACTGACAGTGAAGCTGGAACGGACTGGTCTTCCAAAAGTAACACCCATTCTGACGTTTGGTTTTGCTAAAACAACACATTTATGAATGAAAACCATTCAACAACTCACATGAATGACCAGTTCACCGAGGAATGACCATTCCACCCATTTCCAAACTCATTCCAGTGAACCAAACACTACCTCACTTCACGAAGTACATCGCAAGTCAAGTGATCAAACTAACCAAATTTCAATCCTCAACCAACTCAATGTCAAATAAACACAATTGTAGAATAAATTTCTGATAATTTCATTCATTGTAGTCTTACAATAATATAGTACAAACATTTACAAGGAAAGAATCAAGGATATTGACCATATCAAATCAAATCATTAATTTTAACACTCCCCCTCAAGTTGGAGCATGGATATCGCACATGCCTAACTTGAATAAAGAGACATCAAAAACATTGCTGGCTACAGCTTTAGTAAGAATATCGGTTAGTTGATCTTCAGACTTCACGAATAGAAAAATAATGATCCCAGCTTCTGCACTTGATCTTGCCACTACTGGTTGCTTTTTACTCCTCCAAGTCACAAGATTTCCCCCTACAAAAGTAAAATATCCTGATGTAGATCTTTTGTCATTAGCTGAACCAGCCCAATCTGCATCAGTGTAACCTTCTACCTTCAAGTGATTATTCTTGGTGAACAATAACCCTTTACCTGGAGCAGACTTCAAATATCTTAAAATACGTTCCATGGCATCCATGTGAGGTTTACGAGGCTCATGCATAGAGAGGGTTAACTTAATGGGCTCTAACCACCTAGGTCCATTAGGGTTAACCTAATGGGCTCTAACCACCTAGGCCCATTAGGGTTAACTTATACATAACCTAAGCAAGTCCCACATAACAACTAACATCCTCCCTCAAACTGGTGCATATACATCAATCATGCCCAGTTTGTTACATATATATGAAATCTGATTCCCAACTAGTGGATATTTTATATTCCAACACTACCCCTCAAGTTGGGGCAAAGATATCCACGAGACCAAACTTGCCAATAGACAACTTCAACAAAGACTTCGTTTCTTCTGGCATTGTGGATCATCATCAAGCAATCATCAACAAGTCACGAAAAAGTGACTAGATTGTATCAACCACAATAACCCAAACAGAAGAATAGGAAACCCTAGATCATCAACAAGTCACCAAACGGTGACCAAATTGTGGTTTACAACCACAACACTCCGAACAAATGCACGGGAGAGACAACCTTCTAGATCATCAAGAAGTCACCAAACTGTGACTAAATTGTGATTTACAACCACAACAATCCGAACAAATGCACCGGACAGAAGACCTTCTGGATCATCAAGAAGTCGCCAAAAAGTGACCAAACTGTAGTTTACAACTATAGCAAACCGAACAAAAGAACGAAAAATTATGTCAGGCCATATCCAAACCAAAGCAGCAGTCAAGACAGCAGCAGTAGCGGAGGAGAGAGGCGGCAACGATGGAATGGAAAAAGGGGCAGCGGTAGCGGCGAGAGAGAGAGGGATTGCGGCGATAGAGGAGAGAGAGAGAGCGGCGGATAGCAGCTGTCAAGAGAGAGACAATAGCGGCGATTACTGACGAGAAGGCAACACCGCCGCCAGTGTGACCAGCGACAACCGGCGGCGGCGGCGGTGGGAAAAGAATTGGGTTTTTCTAGGGTTTAGGAGTTTTCAGAGAGGCCATTACAGCCCCTTCGCAGCGGAATGGTATGAACAGAAAGAACAATTGTGAATACAGGACCAAACGTCAATTCCTAGGATAAAGAAGAGGATATTGAAGAAGGCTCTGATACCATGTCAAATAAACACAATTGTAGAATAAATTTCTGATAATTTCATTCATTGTAGTCTTACAATAATATAGTACAAACATTTACAAGGAAAGAATCAAGGATATTGACCATATCAAATCAAATCCTTAATTTTAACATTCCCCCTCAAGTTGGAGCATGAATATCGCACATGCCTAACTTGAATCAAGGAAAGAATAATGGATATGACATATCAAATCAAATCCTTAATTTTAACACTCAATTCTTTTACATCCAATCGAAATAGACCAGCTTAACACTAAACAAATTTCTCTTCTTCACTTATCTTCTCAGGTATAGAAATCACCAAACACGGAGTAGGTGATTTAAATCATCAAGCTCATTCAAGCACACTGTTATATCCGTCTTAAGCAATTTCTAATCCACCGCAGAAAAATTATTCTCCAACGGAATAAACAAAATCTTACCGGAGGGCTACGGCGCTTCCAAGACGGTTCGGCGGCAGTTGAGAGATGAGAATTACTCAGAGCAAAGATTTGAGGACTCAACGACCTTAGGGTTCTTGCTGTTACACACACATGTAAAATCAACAGATTTGAACGGAAACTGAATCGATCACCTCAGGTAACAGAGAGAGAGATTGAAGATATATATAACTATATAAGTATTGATTACAGCAGCTGTACCTCGTCGAAGAGAAAACTGCAACATGGTTTCTTGATGATTGAAGGTGGAAGTGACCTGTGAATCTATTGGTCTGTGTCACCGTCTTCACTCGCGATTTATAAACAGATGGATTGTGAATGGTCCGGGCATCAGAAAATTAACAATTTAAATCATTTTACTATTTTATTATTTTAACAATTATTGGGGGAGGAATGAAGAAGTTGCCAAATTTGCTTGATTAGCTCACCATATTTATGTGATGAGATTTTCGTATTTAAGACCATTTAAAATGGAGTATCGTCAAAATAAACCCAAAACGGTAACTTTTGTAATTAAAGTGATTAATTTAAACTTTTAATTATTTTTTGAGCATTGTTAGTAATACAGTAAAATTTAGCTTGAGTTTAGACCAAATTATTTTTTTTAACAGAGTAAGTATTATTTAATATTTCATAATTTTTTTATATTTTTTATTTGTCTAAAATTTGAAAATCATAAAAATACAGACCGGAAATTTATAAATTTTAAGTAAATCGTCGCTAAATACACTAAAGTAGTAAAAAGAATTATTATTTTTTCAATTTTTTTCTATCTTTGGTGAACTTCTGAAACTTTTGATCATAAATTTCTACTTTGTAGATTTCTTTTGTCAATAAAAATAATTAATTTAAAAATTTAATACAAACTTGATAAGAAGTAAGAAAATAATTATAAAAACAAGAACATTAATATTTAATAATTTAAGACAAAGAGGGCCTTATAATCCTTTACGCAGAATTTTAAGATACAGAATAACATGTAATAATATATTTATGGCTTATGTTGTATTCTTTACTTATTTGCCCTTTTTTTTATTTCAATCAAGAGACAGAATAAATAAAATACAAAGACAAATAAACAAATAAATTAATGATTACCAAATAGGCCTTGAAAATGAGGGGCAGCAATATCTTAAGACCATCAAAAGCCTCTGACACTATCTCGTGACATTAGTTTTGGTCATATTATTTGTCTAATATACTTTTGTGTTGTTTTACACGTATTTTTTTCATTTTTCTATGAGATTATATAATTAAATTAATTGGAGGTTGTTTAAGAGGATCAATCAGCAAGAGCTTATGACGTAAAGCATGAAATGGACATCCTTAATCAGATAAGGATTGACTTTGTTAATGAAAGCTCTTTTCCTGGAAAAATTACAGTGTCCTCTACGGCACCACATGACGATGACACAAGTTTTTCGGCCTCCACACACATCAATCAAGAATGATTTAAAAAATTGACACCGCGGTGTTTCGAGAGTACTGAAAAGAATTAATACACTGCAGTACTCATGCGAATTCAAAAAATAACTAGGTCCCAAATACCACCTAAGAGAAGGGGCATGAAATTAATAGGATAAGCCTATTCTCAGTCCCATCAAATACCAAATCAAACCACCTCGACCATTACTGTGAACTATCTATGTAAATTTTATTCCAAATTATTTTTGTCTCAATGGAAAATTACTGGAAATATTTTGGGAACACCTTTATTTCACTGAAGTGTTCAGCCAAGCTATGCAATCTACACCAAAAGAAAAAGAAAAAATCATATAAGTAAAGAACAGAAAACAAGTGCAAATTAGAATGATAACTGGGCATTTTGCATATGTGATCTCTCAGTATTTGGCAATGTCTGCTGTGATCCATCTGACGTTGGCAACGACTGTTGTGATCCATCCGAAGTTGGCAATGTCTGTTGCGATTCATACGAATTTGGAAATTCCAGGAATCCACCATTTTCCGGGGAGACTCCAATGCTAATATCAAAATCCTTCCATTGTTGAGTAACTGTTTTGATCTGGGTGTAAAATTCTGCTCCAGCCTTGCCTGCAATTCAAAACGACGTTTTGTCAGGGAATTCAGAAAATTTTATGGTATTAAACAGCTCGTAGAGAAGATAGAAGCTAATAGAATGTTTTTGTTTCTGAGTTACTATGTTTTACCCGCGAAATTGAGATCTCCTGCAAACGACGCCTTGGAGCCAGTAAATGAGATAAATGGCAGCGGGGCTGCAACAGGAAGATTTATACCCACCTGAATCAAACACAGTTCAAGTTATATAGCTTCCTAAGAATGTTCTAGTAATAAAACAAAAAGCTCTTGTTCATATAAATTTGCATGAGATTTCAACCAGGTTGGTACAAAAGGCAGTCCAAAAAGACCATCAGGGACTCGAAGTAGACTAACATAACTCGAGGTATAGGGTGCCAAAGTACTAGTTTTGGCTTGTTTTGCTTGACTAATTAATAGTGGAGGGACATATAATTGCGTAGGATAATAATCCTATTGAACTGATAGCTAAGGTTTTGCCAATACCATATTCCCAAAGGTACTGTATATCTTACGTTTCTTGGGTTACAGTACCCAGTGGATAGTTAGTCCTAACTGCAGATGTTCAAATGACGTTGAATATGTAGTGCTCCTTGGATAGGTAGTCTAATCTGATGTTTTAATCCGGACAAACAAACAAGAAATTATAACAGTTCTTCTAGTTGTTGAGTACCAGAGGACAGCTTATTTCTTGAGAACATATGACCTTGTTAGTTTATCGAGTGATAATGCTACAAACAAATAACATTATCTATCCAGGGAAGCACAGAGCAACAAAGAAGATAACTTGTAGGTGAGAACAACACCAGTTTATGAGTTTCACAAAGATACATTACTAACAGATAACATTATCTGTTTGTAACCGGTAACTATCTGGCGCATATATAAAGGAAAAGATAAGCTTAGTTGTTGGGAACATATGACCTTGTTCGTTGCTTGAGAGATAATGCTACAAACAGATAACATTATCTATTCAGTGAAACACAGAGCAACAGAGAAGACAACTCGTAGGTGAGAACACCAGCTTATCAGTTTCACAGAGATACTATACTACTGCATTACATAATAATGATCAAAATCGTAAAACAGAGTAAATGCATACATGAACTGCTGATCACGTCAAACAAACCCCCCCACCCAACAACAACAATTGCTCTCAAGCTGAAATTACTGCTGTGTAATTGTTCTCTAATAAAAAAAGCCGAATGCTAGAACTTAGTATTTGCGATGTTTCAACAGAACTATGAAACGGACAATCTGAGAAAACAATTTGGATTTGGAAACAATCTCTATGTATCTGCATACGGAAAATTCGAAGCATCAGACACAATCGAGAGAGAGAGAGAGAGATACCTGGAGACAAGAAAATGGTTTGTTCGCCAAAAGAGCAGCAACTGAATTCTCTCTCCGATCAGAAACTCACCCATCGGACCGAATATAATCGTATTTTCAGCCCTACGCAACCTCGTTTCTTTGTGTATTTTTATGAGTAAATTTCACTTACCTCCACCTGAGGTTTCTGACTCCCATTAGATTTCTAAGATTATACTATCGTCCCTTTCTTTACTTTGACAATGTTGCCAGATCTCTCCCATGAACGGTCCTTAAGTTTTTAATAGAAGGCAAGGTTCAATGCCCAAACTACCTTTGAGGTCAGTGCAATTTATAAACCTCCCATGAATGATCTTTGATTTGGGGCCCTGGTTAATATGTACAAAAGTTGAAGATTATAGTTGAAAATTGAAGATTTAAAGTTTTTTTAGACTTTCCTTATGAAGCTCGATCAGGTAAGAAAATGAGTAGGAGACCTGCTTACAATTGAAACTTCACTCATGGCTTCTTTCTTAAGATTACTTTTAAAATTCCTCGATTAGTATATCAAATTTTACACAGGATATGCAAATGGGTAACCAAAAAAAAGACAGGGTTAAAAAGGGACGAACAGATTAAGCCGGTTTCCAATCAATGTTGTTCCCCTTATCAATGGAGTTCCTTTATTTTTCCCTTTTCTGAAGGATCTAGAAATCATAAGAAGTTCCTCCATCTCTTCCGCTCCATCGACACTTTTCCATCTTAAACTCCTACATCAAATCATGCTCCTTAATCAGATCACAAGATCGATGATCATGATCGAGAGAACGAGGATTTTAAAGCAATCAAATAAAGAGGAGTTGTTGCTGGTGTTAATTAAGGCGTTGATCGAGGCTATGTTGACAGTGAAGGTAAGTGAAGCAAGGCTAAAGTGTGCGATTTGCTTGGCAGAGTATGAAATTGGGAAAGAATGATAGCAACTGATTTAATTGATTAAAATTGGTGAGCATATAAGGGAACAAGAATTTCTCTTTTGCAGGTAGATTACATCGAAGTCCCCCTCTATTTCTTCTTCCCATTTTATTTGACATCCCATTTAAATTACTGGCCCAATAGTTTATTAGAGTCTTATCATGTGGCCTAAAACATTTAAGCCTAAATTATTAGTAATAGTATACATAACTTATTATATGCCTAAGATCACTCAATAGGCTTTCGAAGTAAGACAAAATGTTAGAATTTCTCATTCTTTATGACCTTGAGAGGGGTTGAATACTAGAGTCACCACGACCTTACTCGAGTCTATTCCCTAGTGGGCATAATCGCCATGATATTTCACGGGTCATTTATCTGGTGGCCACATGAATTTTTGGGCTCACTCGATCATGTATATGGGCCATTCTAATACTATCTGTAACGTCCTATGTAAACTACTAGCTCAATAACTTATTGGGGCTTAACCACGTGGTTCAAAATGCTTAAGTTCAAATTTATTAATATTAGTATACATGACTCATTATATGTCCAAAGTCACATATGTAGACTTCTGACGTGAGACAAGATGTCACATTTTACGTTTGTGGATGTCAAGCCTTCGGGATATATATGGATTTGTGCATGAATGTCTATGTATAACATCATGAATACATGTGTGTCAATAGAGTTATTTGAAATGGTTGGTTATGCTAAACTGTTCTATTTATCAAACAAGTTACTTATATTATTCTCTGCCTAGCTTTTCACTTATCTTTTTATGTGTAAATTGTTTGATCTCTTGCTTGTTTAGTGTTTTCTGTTCTTTCCTAAAGATATGATGAATTGTTGGGGTTGCAAATTTAGGTCTTTGGGTTAATAGTGCATAAAAGTATTGTAGATCCTATCTGAAATGAGAGGTCCTCATTTTGATAACAATTCGCTTGATAAGTCAAAACAATACTTTTCAAGAACAAAGTGAATAAAACCAGAGGCGGAGCTAAGTTGGGGGGGGGGGGGGGGGGTCACGTGCCACCCTCCAATTCGGAAAAATGAATAATTTTTTTTTTAAAATTTTGTAAGGCTGGGACCCACCCATGACCCACCCCATCCGGTTGTCTCCAAAACTATTAGCATTACCATAACAAACCATGCACCTTGCGGAAACCCTCCAAAATGCATCTTCCATTAATGCTCATTTCTGACTCCCTCAAAGCACATATATCTTTCCAAATATTTGAGGCTTTGGCAATTTAGGAAACCAACAATTACTGTATTTTCTACAAATCACTCTCACCCATATTTTCGATTATTTTATTCAGGGGATATAAGCCTATCAAATCGTAAACACCGTAGCGAGAACAAAATTTGTCTTAAAGATATAGTATCTAACACTACACTTGATCATTTTCACTCTCACCTTTGTGCACTATTTGTACACTCTATTTATACCAATAGTAAAATCTAGAAAAAATATGAAGGCAAACGTCACTTTGAGGAGTGCACACCATACCAGCATCCAGCGTGCTAGTAAACTCTCTCTCTCTCTCTCTCTCTCTCTCTCTCTCTATGCTACAACCTTTGCCCTCTCACTCTCTACTGCAATCCATGTATGTACTGCTCCATATGTTTATCCAATTTGGCCACCTCACTAAACTTTTTAATTATTTTTTATTGCTACTCATATTTTTCTTGAGTTAGTTAATTTTGCATTAATTGTTTTTGTGAATTATTGATTTATTATGATGAGAAGAATCTAAGAGTAAAAATTTAGGACCAAAAGCTTTAAAAAAATTACTAATTAAAGAGTGAACTAATCCTAAATGGACAAATATTTTTGGTTTTAATTTTTTTTTTAACTTTTTAAAATCTCTCGTCGAGACGAATAAAGAATTTAAAAAAAAATATCAACACAAAACAAAAAATTAACATTATTTTAAAAAGAGACCAAAAAACAATTCAACAGAAAAGTTAAGCAAAAAATGATTCAAGTTTGCACATATAGGAATCTACTACGCTGTTGTTTTTCTTTTTTGGTTGTTCGGGTTCATTTATAGAAATAAGATAAGCTGATATTATTTTCCAAATGCTTTAATATCCAAGAAATAGGTTAATTAATTAAAAAATAAGACTGAATGACTTAGGGATTTTTTTCTTTTAGATGTAACTATGTTAGTATGATGCAAATTTTGCGTCAATTTTTTGTGAGTTATTAGTTCGTCTCGACAAGAGGTTTAGGAAAAGTATAAAATTATGTCAAAAAACTTAAAAAAAATCGCTAAAGACAAAAAATATATGAATGTTTTTTTAAACTTTTGATGCAACACAAAATTTAATAAAGACAAAAGAAAAAAAAATAACAATGAAAATCTTGAGTTGTCATGAAAAAGGGAGCTCATTGTAATTTTCAAAAACTCAGGAGAGGTCATTACATTTATAAGATACCTTAGGGAACGTTAGACAATTTAATCCTATTTTTCCTTTAGTTCTAAAAAATAACAGTTCCAATTATTTAAATGACTTAAAAAAAAAAAGACTTATAACAAGCTTGCATCCATTAGGCCGGAGGCCAAGTGACAAATGTTTGTTTCATTTTCCAAATTTTAATAATATTTTTTTTGCTTAGCCAAAAAAAAAAAGGGTAAATTTCAGAAACACCTCCTCTATTTTGGTAGAATCACACTGAATACTCCTGTATTTTTTGAAATCACACGAAGCACCCCTACTTTTGTATTTTTTGTAGCAATCAGGTCCACTTGCATATTGGTCGTACGAAGAATTCTATCATCAGCAATTTAAAGGACTGATAATACCAATAATACCCCTTTTCTTTATACAAGAGTGGGAAAATGTCTTTAATACCCTCTATTTGTTGACAAAAATACCCTTCATTTTTTTATACATGGTTAATGCCTTATTTCTATAAACATAAAAGGTAAGTTCTTATATTAGTTACTAACTTGGCCTTAATTTTTTTTAATTTTACTAAACAAATTCTTTTTTTTAAAGTTTTACGCTAAATTTTGTAAAATTATTGGTCCGTCTTGATGATGAAAATAAGGCATTAACCATGTATAAAAAGATGGAGGGTATTTTTGTCAACAAATAGAGGGTATTAAAGACATTTTTCCACCCTTGTATAAAGAAAAGGGGTATTATTGGTATTATCAGTCCTTTAAATTGCTGATGATAGAATTCTTCGTACGACTAATATGCAAGTGGACCTGATTGTTACAAAAAACACAAAAGTAGGGGTGTTTCGTGTGATTTCAAAAAATACAGGGGTATTCAGTGTGATTCCACCAGAATAGAGGGGGTGTTTCTGAAATTTACCCAAAAAAAAAACCCAATTATTCAATACCTTTAGGACACTGTCGTGTAGTGTCCTACTTCGCGACCATCATGTATTTTATATTAATATATAGAGCGTTGAAGATATGGTTCTATGTGGCGGTGTCCCAAAGATACTCATTAATAAGAAAATTCATTTTCAATTCCTTCCCCGGAGACAAAAATCACACTTCTTCTAAACAAATGTTCCATCTCTCTCTTGAAATTTTGATACTGTCACTCTCGTCCCTTCCCCTTTCCTTCCCCCTTTGAATTATAAAATGCCACTATTTTCTCTTTCACTGTTTCACATTGCATTTTTAGAAAATATATAATTAAAAATAAAAATTTAGATAAGTAATAAAACATAATAATAATAAGATGTATTTTTTAAAAAAATAATAATCAATTCAACTTTTTATCTTCGAATTAATTCTTTATTTTTTTGTTGTTGTAAGAACCCATAAAATTGGGGGCCGTATTTAGTCATAAATGTAATCTTGAAGTACAAATTGTCGGAGTGAAGCATAAAAAGACTAACACCTTAGGTAATATAATTACGTCAATTATAAATGAGATTTAAATTTTTTAAAAATGTAATGCAAGCATTAAATAGAGAGCTACTTTTCAAATCCTATTTTTTTAAATGTAAGAAATATCGTATTTTCGTGCACTAATGGAATACTTATGTTTTTCGTATTACCTATTGTACAGTAATATAATAGTTGTGTTTGGTTGAACATTTGTTATGTGTGGATAAATTGTATAGCTTCTATAATATGTGGATCAAGTTTATTTGAGATAATTTTATTTGATTTTTATTTTCAGAAGAAGACCTAAGATAAATTCTGTTAATGAATAAAAGTTTTGACAAGATTATATTTGTGCATTATTGGAGCTTAAAATCCATATTGAAAAAAAAAAAAATCAAGTTCTAAAGATATAATAGTGTACATTTAATTGAGTAAGTACCTACATGTGGAAATGGGGGCCCTGCTGTGTGCTGCGCACCAAAATGAAGTCGTTTTGCCACTTAAAACACTGACAAAAAATTATTCGGTTAGTTTTTTACTATTCGAGTAGTGTTTTGCGCATCAAAATAACGTCATTTTGGCGCGTAGTGCAATCTGCTGTGCACTTAAATGGCCTTGGATTCATGGACTTGATGCTAATGTTTTTTATTCATGAAACACTCATATTTTTTTACCCCGGAAATATTTATATTTTTTGCCCTTATGTTCAAATGAAAAAAGAGGTGAAAAAAATTTAAGTAGTATGGAACACTTAAAAAAATAAAATTTTCAATAACCGAGCACTCGGTTAATCTTTAAATATTATTTTTTAGTTAGCGATGAATTTTTAATATTTTTACGAAATAAAAATTTACACAACATGAGACTCATTTTGATACAACAAACACTTACAATTAAAAAAAATGATTGGAGAGAGAGAGGCGGCGAAAAGCAGTTGTCAATTAATAATTACCAAAGTCAAGCTAACTTAAGACAAAACATATCTCTAAATCTCAAATATTGACCACCAAGCCAGTCTCTCGAGGTTGCTTTCTAATTAGGCTCGTTGAGAATAATATTCGGACTAAAAATTATGTTGATTGGGTATCATTTAATATATTTTTACAACACATCTATTTTAAGAAAAATAAATTATGTTTCAATTTTTTAACAGTTTTCTTCACAAAAATAAATATATTCCGTAATTATATCAATTAATATTCGATCGAGATAATTATTGACGTAAGCGATATCTTTTGACAACCAAATCAATACCTTTTATTATCGAATTAAATCCGAAAAAGATTCGCAAATATTTTTTTTGTCAGCTAAGCTGTTTCCATCATTTATTCATTTAATTTACTTCAATGGTGGGTCCATCCACTGCAACCCGAAGCCTGCAACTCCAATCCTCTCATAAATTAAATAAGAAAAAAATCTTAGAACACATATTATCCGGACACATATGTGTTCGAAACCAATTGATGTACGTAAGATGAGGATGATCCAACGCGCATTAAATAGTTCCAGACACCTCTATGTCCTGATAATCTGTGTTTCTAATATTACTCATCTCACTCCATATACATTTAACGGTTCTAAATACATCTATATCCTGATGTATCCGAATAATATGTGTTCGTAGCATTAGACATCAAATAAATCATGTTAAATTATTGACCTCCTCTAATTTATTTAACAAATATGTTAATGTTTCTTTTGACTTAGAAAAATACTCTGATATTCCCCATTTTTAAAAGTATTACACATATTGCCCTTTATTTTAAAATTAGTTCTAACGGTGTTACTTTGGGATACTAAAAAGTCTAAAATACCCTATGTATATGCAATTCTAGACTCCCCTTTAATGTCCCCACACATTGTTGTATTATTATATAAGATGAATAAAAATTTAATATTTTTGTCACTAAAACCAATTAAACAATTTATAAAAACAAAAACGTGGGTACTAGCTAGAATATATTATCAAGTGCGTAATAAGTAATTTACCCTGCAAATTTATCATCCTAAAAGAACAAAATATTTGAGTATTTTTCTTAAAAGAAATGACCAAAAAATAACCTTAAAAGTGGATATGATGAAAAACTAGTAAAGACCTATAGGTATGACCAAAAAATAAGTGTCCCAAAATAAAATAATTAGCATTAAATATAATGAAAATATAATGACACAACGAAATTTAAGGGGCTCAACTTTATCAGTGATTTGTGGCATACCATCTACTTTTATTCAATAGCGAGTTGCCCGTGCCTAATAGTACTTGAACGAAAATTGCAAACATTCATAGTAAGCTGTTATATCCGTGTCAAATATTCAGGGACACGCCCATGTGGTGTGCCCATTAGGTAGCCTCATCTGACCTGATTTTTTTATTGGATTATTTTTTTGTCCTTATGTAAAAAAAATTTTGTAGTTTTTTGTCTTTCATTAATTTTTTTTAGATTATTGATTCATCTTAACGAGAGTTTTCAAAAAAATTATATATAATTGATCAAATTTAAAAAAAATTCAGAAAAGACAAAATAATTCAAAAATAGAGTTTTTTGTATTTATTCGTCATATTTAGTGATATTTTTAAAATTTTTTGGACATAATTTTGTACTTTTAAACTTCTTTCAACGACATAAATCAATAATCCATAACACATTGAGACCAAAATAATAAATTACGAATTTTTTTTTGAATAGAGAAAAATAATTAAGAAAAAGAAAGTTACGCCAAATGGAGCCTTACTCTTGAATTAAGGAAACACGAAAGCTATACAATGGGACCCTCGTGGAGATACGGCGAGTTCCTCGCATGTCTCCGTTGTGTCTCTAGTGTTTCTCTTGTTTAAAAGGTGTTAAAATTTAATGAACATGTCACGTGTTGTGTACCATACGCGCTGTCCACGTGAACTGTCCATTACAACTATATTTTTCAAAGGCAACATGGCGGCGACACAGCGAGACACTCATGGAGATACATTGTGTCCCGTTACGTGTCCCCTGTCAATTAGTATTTTAAAAAAAAAACTGAACAATTTTTTGTTTTCTCTCATATATTCATAAATTCTTTACTTTACAAAAGCAAAGAATTTTCCTAAGATAAACAGAAATTAAAATTTTGGATCCCATTTGGCCTAAATTATTTTTTGTCTCTATTTAATTTTTTGTTGCATTTGTTATTTTGGCCTTAATATTATGTGGATTATTGATCCATCTTTATGAAAAGAATCTAAAGAGTAAAAAATTATGTATAAAAGTTAAAAAAATATCATTAAAGACGACGAATAAGCACAAAAAACTTACTTTTTAAATTATTTTTATCTTTTCTGAACTTCTCTAAAATTTGGTTCATTATTTATAACTTTTCTAAAATCTCTCGTTGAGATGAGCCAACAATTCACAAAAAAATTGACGAAAAACAAAAATTGTAAAAGAAAATTAGACGAAAAAATAATGCAATATGGTCTAATTCTTTGATCACTATATATATATTCTTTTAATAAAAGTCTTAGGCTCCATTAAGAAATGCTTTCTCGAAGTTGTTTTTTTCATTAAAAAAAACAGAATTTTCTACAGTGAGTTGAATTATTATAATAACAAGATCATATTGATGATCAGTTCCTATCAAAACATTCTCAATCCTTGAAATCCAAAATCAAAACAACGTCACCGGGTATTGGTAAGACCGTATTTACGAATCATGATGAAGGCAATGGAACGGCGAATAGGATTCTTCATTTGAATTCAGACCCATCTCATTCTCTACCTGGAAAACTGAGGACTAATTTTGATCCTTCATTTGAATCCAAACCCAGAATTTCTCCCCATAGCCATGGCTATCTTCTGCAACTCCCACACTCTGCTATACTATTTTCTTTCCATATTCTGTCTTTTACTTCCTGCAACAAAATCACTCACCTTCAACCTCACCAACATTGGGCCCCAGCTTCAAAACGTCAACATAACAACATTCGGAAATGCCTATATCTCATCCCAGGGCCTCCAAGTCACCTCCGACGAACGCAATACTAGCGATTTGCACCAAAATTCAGGTAAAGCCACTTACATCGATCCCCTTCATCTTTGGGATAATTCCACTGGCATTTTGACAGATTTCTATACCCATTTCACTTTTGTCATTGCTTCGGGCCAGAATCCGAATTTTGGCGATGGGCTCACCTTCTTTCTTGCTCCACATGGGTCAAATTCCACACCTGGGAGCGCAATTGGCCTCCCAATTGTTCCACACACGACAAAACCCAGTAGCCCTTTTGTTGCTGTGGAGTTTGATACGTATCAAAATAAGGGTTGGGACCCAGGTGATATCGATCCTGTTACTCATGTAGGTATAGATGTCAATTCTCTTATATCAAATGTTACTGCTGTCTGGTACTGCAATATAACTCGGGGGATTGAGAATGAGGCTTGGATCAGGTATGATTCAAGTTCAAAGAATTTAAGTGTGGTTTTCACTGGTTCTATAAATACTACCAGAGTTGAAGATAGTATTTATTTAATTGTTGACCTGAGAGATTACTTACCCGAATGGGTAACATTTGGGTTCACAGCTGCAACAGGATTTCTCTTTGAGAAACATAACATCAGATCATGGGAATTTAGTTCAACTTTGCAAATTAATGAGACCGATCAAAATGTTACTGTCCCAGTAAAACCAGTGCTGAAAAAAGTCTACCCTGGAACTTTGGTAGAATTGGTTGTCGGCTCGTGTGTTTTGGTTGGTGGGTTGGTTTTGGTAATTGGATTTGCCTTGTGGAAGAGAAGTGGAGCAAAAGAAGTGGATGAGTTTGAATTTGAGATGTCCATGGAAAGCGAATTTGAGTCCGGTAGCGGGCCGAAGAAATTTTCCTATGATCAGTTATGTCGTGCGACAAATAATTTTGAGGAAGAACAAAAGCTTGGAGAGGGAGGGTTTGGAGGAGTTTATAAAGGTTATTTAGGACAATCAAATTCTTATATTGCTGTCAAAAGAATATCAAAGGGGTCAAAACAAGGAATAAAGGAGTACGCATCAGAAGTGAAGATCATTAGCCGGTTGAGGCATAGGAATTTAGTCCAACTCGTCGGTTGGTGCCACGAAAGCAAAGAATTGCTACTTGTTTATGAGTTCATGGAAAATGGCAGCTTAGATTTGCATCTCTTCAATGGGAAAAGTTTGTTGACATGGGCAACAAGATACAAAGTCGCTCAAGGTTTGGCTTCAGCATTGCTCTATCTACATGAAGAATGGGAACAGTGTGTGGTGCATAGGGATATAAAATCAAGCAATGTGATGTTGGACTCGAATTTCAATGCCAAATTAGGAGATTTTGGCTTAGCTAGGTTTGTGACTCACGAGAAAGGGTTTCGAACGACTATTTTGGCAGGAACCATGGGGTACTTGGCACCAGAATGTGTGGTCACAGGGAAAGCTAGTAAGGAATCAGATGTCTATAGTTTTGGAGTCGTGGCGTTGGAATTAGCTTGTGGGAGAAACCCCTTTGATTTTAACGTGCCAGAGACTCAAATGGTAATGGTGGAGTGGGTTTGGGACCTTTATGGAATTGGAAAGTTACTTGAAGCAGTAGATCCTAAGTTGAGCACAGATTTTGATAAGCGAGAAATGGAACGGTTGATGATTGTTGGTCTTTGGTGTGCTCACCCAGATGAAAGTCTCCGGCCTACAATCAAGCAAGCAATTCATGTGCTTACTTTCGAAGCTGCACTCCCTACGCTCCCACGAAATATGCCAGTGTTTTCTTTTTTTTCTCGTCGATTGAACGCCACTGCTAAAGCTGACAGCAGCCAAAAGCAATATTCAAGTCAAAACGGCCATTCAGATTCTTCTAAATTCACATCATCTTCTGGAGCTTCATCTCGATCTCCATCACTTTCGCAGAATAAGTAAGTGGTTCAAATAGTATGATTAGCCTATTTTCTTCCTTCTGGTCCTGATTATTTGATTAGTTTTCTTGATGCAGTTGTTAGGCCTTGTATAGGTTGGATTTTTTATCTTTTATTTGCGAATTAACTTCCTCTTGAGTTGTTGTAGTGTTCAGCTTTTTAGTTTATTTATTTTCAGGTCCAGAACTGGAATTCTAAATTTTTCATCTCTTCTTGCTTTCATTTTATTCTGATTCTCATCAATTATAATGTCGATCGATGATAAATGGATGAATTGTTTTTAGGAGTGGGTTGAAATCAAAATTCTCCTTTTTTTCTTCTCGGGAAAGAAGTAAGATGATTCACAGACATTAATACCTTAACGGATTCTTTCCTTGAACCATTTCATTCAGTACCTTAGAATGAATCCTTTTGAAATCTCTGAAACTAATGGCAAAAGAAGTACTATGTTCGGTTTAGAATATTTTCACTTATAAATACAAAAGTAATTGTAGTCATGAGGGAACATTCCAACATTTATGGAGGAAACAAATACACGATGCAACACTTAGTTAAACAGAATCAAAGTTCGATCCAAACCACTTGGCCCTTAGCCACGGACACCTAGGTCTCCGAAGAGCAATATAAAGGAAACAAAATGTAGAGCAAATTGGCATGAGTCATTGGGCCGAAACACATCTATGGAACGTCAATCGCCAGTGCCGAAATATGGAGTACGGGTTTGATTTGATTGCTACCGGAGAAAGACGATGGAAGTCGAATGATTTTCGTCGGACTACGGGCTAGGGTAACGTACGAATCGTTGGAATACATGTTTGTTTTGGATGATACTAACTCAGACATGTTATATTTAAAGGTCATGGTACATTTTTAGATATCATAGTAAATTTGAAGGTTATGGTAAATTAGCAAAAAACATGGTAAATTTGTTGAAAAAGAACAATACTTACATGTCATGGTATATTTTCAGATATCATGGTAAATTTACAGGTAAGGACCACACACTTGCTGTCCATGATAAATTTGAAGGTAGCATACGACATCTGATAAATTGGCAAATTTTATGGTAAATTTGTGGGGTAAAACACTAAATCTGCAGGTTGTGGTAAATTTGCAGATATCATAGTAAATTTGTTAGTAAGGAACAATACCTGCAGATCATGGTATATTTTCATAAAATAGTGAAGATAGTTACTAAATATAATTATGAATCTCAAGCTGCCATTTTCAACAAAGATAATTATGATTCTATGTTTTAAGCCCAAATTAGTGCTACAAATTTAACTTAACGAATCAAGTATTAACTAACAAAAGGATAAGACGGTGAAGTACCATCAAAGTAATGACAAATTTGTCAAACTACACAAAAATAGGATTAAAATATAAGTTCAAAAAATAGATGGGATGAAAACCTAAACCGCAGAGATAAATAGGACCCTGATTTAAATTATTCTAAAATAAACTATTATATACATAACACTTTATTGCATACATATAATTATTATAACACATGAGATAACACAAAAATTGTATTTAGATGTGTATACATAGTGGGGGAAAAAGTATGCGGGAACATAATAAAATGCTCCAAGTATAATTATTCGATTAAAATTTACAGGTCATTACATCTGTGGTTTACTTAGACTAGGGTTTTTAGTGCTCTTTAAACCTATTTTTGAACGCGTTTCTTTTAATTCAATATTTTGCATTCCATTTTACCATTTATGAAATAAAAGTTTGTTTGTGTAATTCTCTATAATAACGTCTCTAAATGTCGGGACGTTACAGTTTAATCTATGTGATTACATGGGATTCATAAATAATTAAGAACCTAATAACGCACAATTCATAAATATACGTGAAAAATCTCAAGATAGGAAAAATCATGAGTGAAAAGAAATCACTATGCTCAAATTACAGTATAACAGAGTTTGTCACAATCACATATAGACTTGACTTCTCAATGTTGATTTAGAATCTTTTTGCACACTCATTGCAAATTGTTCTGATAGATACTCCTTCAAGCTATGTTCTGTATGCATGACTCTTCCTTAGCTCACCCTCCAAGATCTCTCACATAGTACTACGATAGATGCTCTTTTCATTGTTCGGGTTCAATTATAAAAATAATAAGTTCCAAATGCTTTACTACCCAAGAAGTAGGCTAATTAATTAGTTTAAGTTGAAAAACAAGATTGAAATGACTTAGGGATATTTTTCTTTTAGATGCTGAATTTACGTTTGTGCTAGAGATAATAACAAAATGAAAAATCATGGGTTATGAAAAAAGTGAGCTCAGTGTAATTTTCGAAATCTCCAGAGTGGTCATCATATTTGCTGATACCTTAGGAAAGTTTAAAATAACAACAATGCTACAAGCACAACATTTGGCACAACATGATAAAACTACGTCGTTTCATTAAGGAAAAAACAAACAAACAAAACCACACTGTTTTTTTCCTTAATGAAACTACGTAGTTTTGTCATGTTGTGCAAATTTGTTGTGTTTGTAGCATTTTTGTTAAAATAATAACATTTTTATTAGCCCTGTTTTTTTTTTTTTTTTTTTTTTGAGTTCGCTTAGCTGTCTATTCCGTCGGTGCTGTTAAACTCATTTGTTAGTCTTTTTTAAATCTAATCAAATGAGTGGAGCTGTTATTTTTTAAAACTCACTTAAACTATGTCGAAATGAGTAGAGACATACTTCATCATCAAGGAAAATAATATTCAATACCCTTGGAACACCGTCGTGTAGTGCCTCACTCATCCAGTTCTGTCTTTTTTAAACTTTTTTTTTATGCCTTTTAAAGTTCATTGAGAATAATAGTTAGACTAAAAATTACATTGACTGGATATCATCTAATATATGATCTTCAACACACATCTATAGTGAGAAAAATAAATTATGTTTCAATGTTGAAATAGTTTTTGTAGTGAGTCGAACTGTTGGGCCTACCCAATGAGGATAAACCAAAAGACCTAAGCCCGAAATGAGTTGGACTGTGTTGGTAACGCGAGTCTTTGGTAAAATCAAATATGCTATCAATTATAAGTACAATTAGTATTGTGCTTTCACTGCACGTGTTTTAACTTAAGCATTATAGTGTCTTTTGATTAGTGACGACTGGGTGACACTAATTGATTATTGCAAGCTATAGAACAACTTAGTTCTCAAAGACAAATCAAATCAGTTTGATAGATCTTCAAACCCCATAATTTTCTTTAGACAAGTTGATCATTTTTAAGTCCTTTGGCAGCTAACCTGTTTCCGTCATTTATTTATTTAATTTACTTTCAACGGCGCGTCATCCAATTGCAGCCCGACGCCTGCAAATCATGTCCTGTCTCCCATAATCAAATAAATCATGATACATTCCTTAAAAATTTTGAGAAATAAATTAACCTCTCTTTTAATTGTAAAAAAATATTCTGATATTCCTTACTTTTTAAAATATTGTACCCATGATCCTTTATTGTTAAATTAGTTTTAACGGTGTTACTTTTGAATACTAAAAGACTAATATACCCTCAGTATAATAAACATGCAATTCTAACCTCCCCTCTAATATTCTCACACACTGTTGTATTATTATTATTATTATTATTATTATTATTATTATTATTATTATTATTATTATTATTATAATTATATAACATGAATAAAAATTATAATATTTTGTGACTGTAAACAATGAAATAATTTATAAAAAACAAAACTTACGTACTAGGATGTATTATCAAATGCCAAATATAAAATAATCAGCATTAAACACAATTAGAATATAATTAAACACACTACATGTAAAGGGCTTAACTCGTATCACTGATTTGTGACATACCATTTACATATATTCATTCTTTGAGTAGTTTTTTTTTTTAAATTTTATCTTTAGTTTTTTTTTTTAAAACAATTTTTTTGGTTTCTCTCGTTTATTCAAACCGAAGTAATAATTGATTTTAATAAAACTTAAAATTTTTCCTGAGATGAAAAGAAATTAAAATTTTGGATTCTTTGGTAAGGTGCATTTTTTTAAAACTAGGTTTAAATTATTTTATTTTTTTATTGTCTCATTCTTAGATCATTCAAAAAAATTATAGTCTGACCAACAGTAGAAAATATTTTTCCCAAAGAGAGTTTTCTAAATATGTAAAACAAAATTAGTGCACCAAATTATCGGAATGATAACTAAGAGACTTGAACAAGATAATATTTGATGGTTGGTCGCTATCAGAAAATTCTCAATCCTTAACTTTTTGTCTTGTGTGTGTATTTGATTTATGAAAATAACGAGGAAGAAATAAAAAAGGAAAAGAAATATAATGTAAGTAAATAATTTGGTGGTTTCTGATTTGGAACCTTCCCTTTATTTAAGTGGTGTATTTTCTTGATATTTTGGTTCTTTCTTTCTAGTGTATTTTATGGCTGGGCATGGCTTTGAGTTGGCTGCTTGCCAACTTGACAGCTTCTATATATATTGGCTCCATCCCTATCCTTAATTATATACATTTACTTTTTCTTATAAAAAAATAATCTTCTTAATCCTGTTGATTCAAAAAGTGAGGAATAAATAAATGTGTGTGTATATATATAACATTTATTTATATTATATATATATATATATATATAATCTAAAAAAGTGTTGATCTATGGAGCCATCCCCATATATATATATATATATATATATATATATATATATAGGGGAGGCTTAAGGGACCAATACTTTTTTAGACCAATATTAGACCAACGCCTAAACTCTTCGTTTCCGATTAAATTTTGATAATCCGAATCGTTCAATGTGTTTAAAACATGTTTTTAAGGGTACCCGCGAGAAATCAGCTCAAAATATTATCGGAAAAGACTTGATCCAAACAGTGGTTCAAAATGCTGACAGGAACTGTTTTATGAACCAATATTACCGGAAATGGCTTGATCCAAATAGTGATTTATAAAATAGTTCCTGTTAGTATTTTGAACCACTGTTTGGATCAAGCCTTTTTCGGTAATATTTTGAGCTGATTTCTCGCGGGTACCCTTAAAAACATGTTTTAAACATATTGAACGGTTCAGATCATTAAAATTTAATCGGAAATCAAAAGTTTAGCCGTTGGTCTAATATTGATCTAAAAAAGTGTTGGTCTGTGGAGCCATCCCCATATATATATATATATATATATATATATATATACATATATATATATATATATAAATCTTCTTAATCCTGTTGATTCAAAAAGTGAGGAATAAATAAATGTGTGTGTGTGTATATATATATATATATTGAATTTGAGTATGTTTGAATTTGCAGAAACAATTAAGTATCATGCATTATGCTCATTTTTGCCCGGAGTAAAAAAAAGAAGAAGAGAGAGAACAGATGGCATTTACCAATTAGAATATGATGACATCAAATCTTCTATGTTTCTTGAGGGAGATTATAAAAATGAAGGTCAAAGTATTTTTAAAAATCAGAGGGGAGATGGTATTGATAAAAAAATCCTCAAGAATGATATCACAAAATCAAAACAAATTATGATGAAAGCAAGAAAATGGCGAACAGGATTCTTCAGTTGAATCCAAACCCATCTCATTCTAGCTACCTGTTAAAACTATGGACTAATTGGATCCTTCATTTGAATCCAAACCCAGAATTTCTCCCCCAGACAGCCATGGCTATCTTCTCCTACTCCCACACACTGCTATTTTATTATCTTTCCATGTTCTGTTTTCTTTTTCCTGCAACAAAAGCACTAAGCTTCAACCACACCAACATTTGGCCCCAGCTTCAAAACGTCAACGTAACAATATTCGGAGATGCCTATATCTCATCCCAGGGCCTCCAAATCACCCCCGACGAAAGCAATAGCGTAAAGCAAAAAGTAGGTAAAGCCACTTACGTGGATCTCCTTCATCTCTGGGATAATTCCACTGGAATTTTAACAGATTTCTTTACCCATTTCACTTTTGTGATTGATTCGAGTGGGAGTACGAGTTTTGGCGATGGGCTCACCTTCTTTCTTGCTCCAGCTGGCTCAAAATTCACACCTGGGAGAGGACTTGGCCTCCCAGTTGATCCAAATACGACAATACCCACTAGCCCTTTTGTTGCTGTGGAGTTTGATACATTTCGTAATAGGGGTGTGGATCCATTTGATATCAATCCTGTTACTCATGTAGGTATCAATGTCAATTCTCTTATATCAAATGTTACAGCTGTTTGGTACTGTAATATAACTAACGGGATTGAGAATGAGGCTTGGATTAGCTACGATTCAAGTTCAATGAATTTAAGTGTGGTTTTCACTGGTTCTACAAATGCTACCAGAGTTGAAGATACCATTTATTTCATTGTTGATTTGAGAGATTACTTACCTGAATGGGTAACTTTTGGGTTTTCAGCTGCAACAGGAGAGTTTTTTGAGAAAAATAATGTAAAATCATGGGAATTTAGTTCCAGTTTGCAAATTAATGAGGCCGATAAAAATGTTACAGTTACGGTTCCAGTAAAAGCAGGGCAGAAAAAAGCATTTCCTAGAGCTTTCGTGGGATTGGTTGCGGTCTCGTGTGTTATGGTTGGTGGGCTGATTTTGGTTGGATTTTTCTTGTGGAAGAGAAGTAGAGCAAAAGAAGTGGATGAGTTTGAATTTGACATGTCCATGGAAAATGAATTCGAGTCCGGCATTGGGCCGAAGAAGTTTTCTTATGGACAATTATCTCGCACCACAAATAACTTTAACGAGAAGTAAAAACTTGGAGAGGGAGGGTTTGGCAGCGTTTATAGAGGTTCTTTGGGACAATCCAATTCTTATATTGCTGTCAAGAGGATATCAAAGGGATCAAAACAAGGAATGAAGGAGTACGCATCAGAAGTGAACATCATTAGCCGGTTGAGGCACAGGAATCTGGTGCAACTCGTCGGTTGGTGCCACGATAAGAAAGAACTACTACTTGTTTACGAGTTCATGGAAAATGGAAGCCTAGATCTACATCTCTTCGAAGGGAAAAGCTTATTGACATGGGAAACAAGGTATAAAGTAGCGCAAGGTCTAGCTTCAGCATTGTTTTATCTACATGAAGAATGGGAACAATGTGTGGTGCATAGGGATGTAAAATCAAGCAATGTGATGTTGGACTCGAATTTGAATGCCAAATTAGGTGATTTCGGGTTAGCTAGGTTTGTCAATCACGATAAAGGGTTCCGAACTACAGCTTTGGCAGGAACCATGGGGTACTTGGCACCGGAATGTGTGGTTACAGGTAAAGCTAGTAAAGAATCAGATGTCTATAGTTTTGGAGTCGTGGCGTTGGAAATAGCTACTGGGAGAAACCCCTTTGATTTAAACGTGCCAGAGACTGAGATGAGGTTGGTAGAGTGGGTTTGGGAGCTCTATGGAATGGGAAGGTTACTTGAAGCCGTGGACCTAAAACTAGGCACAAATTTTGATGAGCGAGAAATAGAACGGTTGATGATTGTTGGTCTTTGGTGTGCTCACCCAGATGAAAGTCTCCGGCCTACAATTAGGCAAGCAATTCATGTGCTTACTTTTGAAGCTCCACTCCCTAGTCTCCCACCAAACATGCCAGTGCTTTCTTTTTTTACTCGTCCATTGAACACTACTATTAGAGCTGATAGCAGCCAAAAGCAATATTCAAGTTCCAGTGACAATACAAATTCCTCTAAATTCTCCTCATCTCCTAGAGCTTCATCTTCATCTCCATCACTTTTTCATAATAAGTAAGTGGTTCGAATAGATTCTTGATTTAGTTGTTAGGTCCTGTATAGATTTGATTTTTTTTTTTTTTTGTTTTTTTAATCTCTGAGTTGGGAATTAACTTCCTCTTCATTTGTTGTAGTGTTTGACTTTTCAATTTTAATGTATTATCAGGCTCGAAATTGTAATTCTGAAACTTCTCTCTTTTTTTTTTTTTGGCGTTCTTGTCAATTACAATTTTGGTCGTTGATAAATGGATGACAACCTAGCTTTCTCAGAAGCACTACAACCTAACACCACTCCTACCTAGAAACACCAAAGCAGCACATAACCTGTTATGTTTATCTACCGAAAAACTTATAAACTACAAAACCAATATTCGTGTAATATGTATAATAATATTATTAAAAAAGAAGATAACTTAACTTGTGATTAGAGAGACACGATGTCGCCATTTGAACTTCTAATTGCCTCTCCCCTTGATACCCGGGTATCAATAGTCAATCAACAATTTTAAAATACAACCCAAATCACTGTCATACCTTCTCGATGTTTGCGTTCACCAAATGTGTAATGAATTGTCTACGCTTGAGGTTGCCCAATAATATAAAGAATATGAAAGCAAAATGCGGTAAGAGAAAGAAGACGAAGTTTGTATGTTGGTTCTTTAGTTTTAGGTAGAAATATATGCTAGATAATCAATCCTATAAATAGACATGAGTGGTGTCTTCTCATAAGGACACAAGTATTCTTGGTGGTAACTCATTAAATAAAAGGTCATCTATTCAAATAGTGGCTCTTAAAAAATTACTGTTTGGAAAATAAATAATTAAGAAGAACTTTAAAACTTTATACATTCCAACAGTCACTCACAAGTTTTAAATATTTTATAAAATATTTTGATAAGTAAAAATTTTAACAACTATTATCTTGTGTAATAGGCCAGTGTAGGTGTCTTTTGAACTTGAACCTCAATTAATGCTAATTGTTTCGTTTTGAAGAGTCACAATGAACTATGTCTTGAACTAGACAATTTGAGTCAAAGTTCAACATGTTATACACACAGTATTGACATCAAACAAGATTTGCGGATTAGTCCTATTAAAGGCCATGTGCCGACCTTGATTATCATGAGGCCGTTTTAAAGAACAGCCTAATTCTCATGGTTGCGGCCTCATGATGGCTCTTACTTGGGTGATTTTGGGCTTGATTATGGACTTTCAGCCTTAAGTTGTGATTTGACATATTATTTGACTTCATTTACTTTTATGCACTCATGTATTACTACTTTCGTTAAAACTTTGCATATTATATTTATCATCCACATGTAATTGAGCTTTATGGGTAGGATTATTTATAGAGTTTCGTCACTCACGGTGCAATTTTTCTGTTCTTAACTTTTCACGCCAAGTATCGAAGATAGAATCAAAGAGCTCGAGTTTCAAGCCATCGACGACAACAACTCCGAGGAAGAGTCCATTGCTATGTGGTTTACTTAGACTAGGGTCTTCAGCGCTCTCTAAACCCATTTATGAATGCATTTTCTTGTAATTTAGTATTTTATATTCTAAACTCATATTTTATCATTTATGAAATAAAGGCTTGTTTGTGTTATTCTCTATAATTAACGCCTCCGAATGTCGAGGCATTACAGTTTAATCTCACCTAACCCTATTTTATTCTCTATAATTAACCCTATTTTTTTTCTTGAGTCCGCTAGCTGTCTATTCAGTCAGTGTTATTAAACTCGCTTGTCAATCTTTTTTAAATCTATTCAAATGATATTTTTTAAAACTCACTTAAAACTTCAACTATGTCCAAATGAGAGAATAGACATTTGTAGCTCATCATCAAGAAAAATATTCATCGTGCCCCACTCATCCAGTTCAATCTTTTCTGAACGGGTTTTTTATATACGTTTTAAAGTTCATTGAGAATAATAGTCAGATTAAGAATTATGTTGACCGAATATTGGTTAATAGGAGTACTTCATAAACACATCTATATTGAGAAAAATAAATTATATTTCAGTGTTATAATAATTTTCTTTAAAAAATAAATATATTATAAAATTATATAAATCAATATTCGATGAACATAATTATAAAATACTCGAACAAGTTGATCATTTTTAAGTCTCTTTTGGCAGCTAATCTGTTTCAATCATTTATTTATTTTTTATAATTTACTTCAACGGCGAGTCCTCCATTGCAGCCCGAGGCCTGCACATGTCTCCTCTCTCCGGCTCTCCCATAATCAAATAAATCGTTAATAAACTACGCTGATCACCTTCCTCGAATAAATCAATACTCAATGCCTTCTTACTATTTTGCAAGCCTATGGTTCATATTTTTTTATTTGTTATTTTTGCTTTAAATTTATCAAAGATAAAATGAAGGGATAAGATTATTTTGTAGTTATAATAAAGAAGAGGGGGTATTATTCTTAACTAATACCCCGGGAATAACTTTTGGACATGGTGGGGGTGACCAAAAATAATACTTTTTCATCCATTTAACGGGTATTATTTTTGAAGGGATGAAAAATTATCTCCTGCATTTTTATTCTCGCAAACCATGCCCCCTCTAAAAATTATATTCAACGAATCATAATTTTTTTTTTTCTTGTGCGTGTGTATTTGAATCTTGATGTCAAGCACTATACTCAACGAATCATAAATGTATATCTAGAATTTATAAAGTGCTAACAACAGTTCTTTTCCATATTTTTAAGGTTTATTCGTCAAATGTGTGAAGTAATTCCCAAAGAAAAGCATTTTTGTTAGGGGTGATATTGGCATTTATCAATTAGAATATGATGAAATCAAATCTTCTTCGATTTCTTAAGGGAGACTAAGAAAATGAATTGGGTCAAAGTCTTTTTAAAACAAAATCAACAATTCTACATATTTCTTTACAAATTACTAGAGACAAGACATACGTTGTGTGTGTGTAAGTTGATCATCATTAAATACATAATAAAAAGGTATTACATTAATGTAGCTTTGGTCATCGTAGACTTAAGTAGAATTTTAAAGAAGTATAGTTAATTCTCTATAATTTTTTGAAATAAATTTTGTAGAAGATAATTTTGATAAAATAAAAAAATAAAAAAATAAAAAAAATAAGAGAGACCAAATTAATTGTGCTCTCCCTTATAAACCCATCTCATTCTCTACCTGTCAAATCTATGAACTAATTGGATCCTTCATTTCAATCCAAACCCAGAATTTCTCCCCCCACTCAGCCATGGCTATCTTCTGCTACTCCCACACTCTGCTATATTATTCTCTTTCCATATTCTGTTCTCTATTTCCTGCAACAAAATCACTAAGCTTCAACCTCACCAACATGGGGCCCCAGCTTCAAAACGTCAACATAACAACATTCGGAAATGCCTATATCTCATCCCAAGGCCTCCAAGTCACCTCCGACGAACCCAATATTAGCGATTTGCAGCGCCAAAAAGCAGGTAAAGCCACCTACATCGATCCCCTTCATCTTTGGGATAATTCAACTGGCATTTTAACAGATTTCCATACCCATTTCACTTTTATCATTGATTCGAATGGGAATGCGAGTTATGGCGATGGTCTCACCTTTTTTCTTGCTCCATATGGGTCAGAATTCACAGATGGGAGAGGAATTGGCCTCCCAGTTGATCGACAGACGATAAAACCCACTAACCCTTTTGTTGCTGTGGAGTTTGATACGTTTCAGAATCCGGGTGTGGACCCAATGAATATCAGTCCTGCTACTCATGTTGGTATCAATGTCAATTCTCTTATATCAAATGTTACTGCTGCTTGGTACTGTAATATAACTCATGGGATTGAGAATGAGGCTTGGATTAGGTACGATTCAACTTCAATGAATTTAAGTGTCGTTTTCACTGGTTCTATAAATACTATCAGAAATGAACATAGCATTTATTTCATTGTTGATTTGAGAGATTACTTGCCTGAATGGGTATATTTTGGGTTTTCAGCTGCAACAGGAAGTTATTTTGAGAAAAATAATGTAAAATCGTGGGAATTTAGTTCCAGTTTCCAAAATAATGACAGCGATAAAAAAGTCTTTCCTAGAGCTTCGGTGGGATTGATTGTCGGCTCGTGTGTTTTGGTTGGTGGGTTGGTTTTGGTTGGATTTGGCATGTGGAAGAGAAGTAGAGGAAAAAAAGTGGATGAGTTTGAACGTGAGATGTCCATGGAAAACGAATTGGAATCTGGCATTGGGCCGAAGAAGTTTTCCTACGCACAATTATCTAGAGCGACAAATAATTTTGAGGAGGAGCAAAAGCTTGGAGAGGGAGGGTTTGGCGGAGTTTATAGAGGTTTTTTGGCAGAATCGAATGTTTATATTGCTGTCAAGAGGATATCACAGTGCTCAAAACAAGGAATAAAGGAGTATGAATCAGAAGTAAAGGTCATTAGCCAGTTGAGGCATAGGAATTTGGTGCAACTCGTCGGTTGGTGCCACGAAAATAAAGAACTCCTGCTTGTCTACGCATTCATGGAAAATGGCAGCTTAGATTTGCATCTCTTCGATGGGAAAAGCTTGTTGACATGGGGAACAAGGTATAAAGTCGCTCAAGGTTTGGCTTCGGCATTGCTCTATCTACACGAAGAGTGGGAACAATGTGTGGTGCATAGGGATGTAAAATCAAGCAATGTGATGTTGGACTCGAATTTCAATGCTAAATTAGGAGATTTCGGGTTAGCTAGGTTTGTCAATCACGATAAAGGGTTCCGAACGACCGATTTGGCTGGAACCCTGGGGTACTTGGCGCCAGAATGTGTGATTACAGGTAAAGCTAGTAAAGAATCAGATGTCTATAGTTTTGGAGTCGTGGCATTGGAAATAGCTTGTGGCAAAAACCCTTTTGATTTAAATGTGCCAGAGACTGAAATGGGAATGGTGGAGTGGGTTTGGGACCTCTATGGAATGGGAAGGTTACTTGAAGCAGTGGACCCTAAACTAAGCACAGATTTTGATGAGCGAGAAATGAAACGGTTGATGATCGTTGGTCTTTGGTGTGCCCATCCGGATGAAAGTCTTCGGCCTACAATTAGGCAAGCAATTCATGTGCTTACTTTTGAAGCTCCACTTCCTAGTCTCCCACCAAATATACCAGTGCTTTCTTTTTTAACTCGTCCATTGAACGCTACTGCTAGTGTTGATAGCAGCCAAAAATAATATTTAAGTTCACAAAGTCCTCTAAATTCACTTCAATTGATGTAATGTTTGACTTTTCAATTTTAATGTATTATCAAGCTCGAAACTGTAATTCTGAAACTTCACTCCTTTTTTTTTCCTCGTTGTTGTCAATTACAATTTTGGTCGGTGATAAATGGATGACAACCTTGCTCACAGTATTTGAATCTTGTAGTGGATTTAACATCAAGATGGTTAGTAACTCAGTTATCATCACTAAAATCCTCAATTACGGCTTCATTTGGCCTAACTATATTATTCGGATTATTTTTTTTGTCTCTATTTAATTTTTTTTTTTTACATTTGTTGTTTTGGCCTCAATATTTTGTGAATTATTGGTCCATCTTGATGAAAGAAATCTAAAAAATATAAAATTATGTTCAAAAGTTAAAAAAATATCACTAAAGACTACTAATAAGTTCAAAAAAACTCTATTTTTGGATTATTTTTATTATTTTTGAACTTTTTTCAAATTTAATCTGTTATTTATAACTTTCTGAAAGTTCGCGTCAAGATGAACCAACAATCTATAAAAAATTGACGAAAAATAAAAAATTAGAAAAAATTTTCACATAAAAATGAAAAAATAATTCAATAATCTGGTCAAACCAAATGAAATATACATCTGGAAAATCCTCAGAGCATCCACATCAATTTTTTTGACCAAATTAGGGAGAAATTATCACTTTTTTACTTTAGAGAGCCACATTTTCTAATAACACTTGCTTCAGATTTTCTAAATAGGGTGAATAGTGACCAATTCTAATTTTGTATTCACTAAATAGAAAGCCTATAATAACTTCTCAAATATAAAGAGTCATTATAGCATTCACAAAATTGGAGGACATCAAGGGAGGCCTATGTAGAACATATTTTGAAAAAATTGCTCCTCAAAATAGTGGAGGAGGAGCTCAAGGGGATCCGGGAGAGCTGTAGTGAGCCGATCTGCACTACAGTTGTGTAGGGCACCAAAAGGTCCAAAACGACGTCGTTTTGGTGCCAAAAACTCAACACTCTGGAATCGTTTTGAGGAGTTTGTTTAAAAAAAAGAAAATTGGTTCTGCTGAAGCATCTCTCTCGGAAAAATGTCAAAGGGTGCCCTGGACTCCATTTCTTCACCCTACCATTGCTAATCTGAGAATTTGGATAAACCAAGAATATGAGTTTTTCTGATTTCAACAGCAATCTTCACCAAAAAAAAAAAGAATTTCCTAAACCCACTTTCCCAACAATTTTTTACTTTTCTTCAAAATCCCAAATTTCTTCTCAAAACAAAAGGCCAAGAATCAAGAAATCCTTTCAAAATTCGAACCCATCTATGGATATTTCTGGTGCCAATAACGTTGAAATCTAAAGCAATGAAGATGGGTTTCAAGTGTGATTTCAAGTGTGGGCAAAAGTAATAAAAATGGGTTTTTGGGTTACTGCAGGTCCTTTCTGGTTAAGTAGCAAAAGTAATTTGAAGAGTGGGCAAAGAAAAAACACCCTAAGATCGGCATCGATTCTTGGTTTTGCGATAGAGAGAGACAGCGTGCGCTGGGGGCGGTGTGGCGACGGGGGTGGGCGGCGTGTATTCTGTGTGAGAGAGAGAGGGTTTTGTGTTATGTGTTATGTGAGAGAGATGCTTTGGAAGTAGCGGTTTTCTTTTTTTAAACAAACTCCTCAAAATGACGTCGTTTTGAGGATTTTGGAGTTGAGTTTTTGGCACCAAAACGGCCTCGTTATGGTGCCCTACACAGCTGTAGTGCAGAGGCGCACTACAGCTCCCCCGCATCCGAGCTCAAGGAGACCAGCGTGGATACTCTTATATAACAAAAAAATAATCTAAAGTTCCCTTGAGATATCTAAATATTCTCTCTAACACAATTCAATATTTCTTTCTATGATTAGTCGTATGCTACTAAGTCTGCCAACATCATAGGATATATCAGGTCTAGACAACAAGAAAGATGTAGGCTCTTATTGGCCTAATTAATTTATTATAATTTATTTTTTATCTCTATTCTTTTTTTTTTTTTTTTACATTTGTTGTTTTAACCTCAATATTTTGTAGTTTATTGGTCCGATTTGATGAAAAAAATCTAAAAAGTATAAAATTATATCCAAAAGTTAAAAAAATATCACTAAAAACGACAAATAAATTAAAAAAACTCTATTTTTGATTTATTTTTATTTTTTCTAAATTTTTTTCAAATTTGGCCCATTATTTATAATTTTTCTGAAAGCTGTTGAGATGAACTAATAAATCATAAAAAGTTGACAAAAACAAAAAATTACAAAAAATTTCACATAAGGACGAAAAAAATTGATGTTAATTAAAGTTGATATCAATTTATGTTAATTAAATATTGAATCCCGGGCGATGGTTAATTATATTTTGACGTTGAGTTTATTTAATCTCACTTTGACCCCAATTTACATAAATCATATTTTACCCTATGCCATGTTTACACAGTGCGATGTGCGTTATATTCTCAATCAATGTGTTCAATGATTTGTTGTTAGAATATTAGTGATAGAACTTATCATCATTTCGACTTATAGACTCCTCGAGCCTTGGACCCAGCATATCATATATTGCATGATCATTCATGAATAGTTGATATGATGGATTATTGTATAAGCATCGTTATTATAATTGATTGCAGGGACGGATGCACATCTGGTCAAGTGGGATTACTTGAACGCTTTTAATTTTCCAAAATTTACATTATTATTAGAGGTCTAAAAACTAATTAGTTAATTTGATCCCATTAAATTGTAATATTACCCCAAGCAATTTGTCTAAGGTATAAAAATTGCCCCAAGATTTCACCTAGTGTCTAAAATTAATCCAAACATTTCACCTAATGTATAAAATCGTACCAAGCATTTTACTCAAATAAAAAATAAATAGTTTTGTTATACAAATTGCACAAACAATTGTATATCATATGAATAAAAAATACCTGATAAATAATACTTTACACGTCTATGATTAAAAAAAATTTCTTAATTTTTCTTAATGAATAAATATTTTCTATATTCTGTTTTTAATAGAAAAAGTCATCGTGTGATATTTTAAGTTAATATGTTCGTAAGACTTTACTTTTATCTTTTAATAGAAGAAAATTTGTTGCGTGATTATAGTGAAAATTGTCAACCCCACTAATCAAAATTTCTAGATCTGCCCCTGATTGATTGGGTTAAGATAAAGCATGATAGAGTTATTCTAGACTTATGGTCCTTTGATAAATCCAAACGAAAAGTATGAGAATATAGTTTAGGAGATTCGAACATTCTTGGATAACGTTGTTGGTGTTCTGGTTGTTGTGACAACATGCTTTGACATGCTTGACGATTTAATGATAGATAGGGGTGAAAGTTTAAACCGAAAAATCGACCGGTAAACCAAACCGAACCGACAGTTTGGTCCGATTTTTCAATCTAATCGGTTCGGTTCGGTCCGGTTTGAGATTTCTAAAAAAATTCGGTTCGGTTTTCGGTTTTAGTCACCTAGGAACCAAACCAAACCGGACCGAACCGGTTCCTATACTAAATCCTAAAAATTAAAAAATCTAGTTTCATACATGATTTTTTTAAGTCTTAAACTAGTTTTTTTTACTTTGATTTTTTATGAGGTATTAATTTTACTATGATTTAGAATTTTGTATATTAATTTTATTGGGCTTTAATTTTTTAGAAGTTTTTTTAACTTGGACTTAGGCCTAATTAAATTAAAAATCTATTTTAAAATAAAAACTAATCCAGACTTTATCCATTAGACACGACCCTCTTAGTTTTTTAAAAGTTTTTTTTAATTTTGGATCTAAGTCTAACCAAACCGAAACCGTACCGAAACCAAGCCGAAACTGGAGAAACCAAACCGAACCAAACCGAAATAGTTCGGTTCGGTTTCGGTTTACAAAAATTCAAACCGAAATTATCGGTTTGGTCCGAGTTTTTGGGGCAAATCGGACCAAACCGGACCGGTTTCACCCATTGATAGATATTGAGTAACGTTGTCGACAACCCGGTTGTTGCGATGACAGACTTTGACATGTTTAATGATTTAATGGCGTGACAATTATCACGTATTTTGGGAAATGCTATTGGCGCCCCGATCGTTGTGATGACAAGCTCTGATATGCTTGATGATGTGAAAATTAACATGGTTAGAGCGATAATATGGTTCGTTGTTTAACGATTCGTGCTTGATTATGAACTCTTAGACTTAAGCTATATGATTTGACAGATTATTTGACTTCATTTACTTTATACACTCATGTGTTATTCCTTTCTTTAAACTGTGCATATTACAATTGTTATACACATGTAATTGGGCTTTATAGGTAGGATTATTGATAGAGATTTATCGTTCATAGCTAGTGCAATTTCTCTATTCATGACTTTTACATATATAGGTACCGAAGACAGCATTGAAGAATTTGAATGTCAAGCCATTGACGACAACAACTCCGAGAAAGAGTCCATTGTTCTGTAATTTAATTACTTAGGGTAAGGTTTTTAGTACTGCTTTGTAAATCCATTTTTGAATGTGTTTCTTTTAATTCAGTATTTTGTATTCCAAGCTCGTATTTTACTATTTATGTAATGAAGGCTTGTTTGTGTTATTCTCTACAATCAACGTATCCGAATGTCGGGGTGTTATAGTTTAGTCTATGTGATTACGCGAGATACATAAATAAAGAATGCAAGAACAACCAACACACATATATAAGTGAAAAATTACAAGACGGAAAAAAAAAAAATCAAGGGTGGAAAGAAATCACTATATGCTCAAATTGCAGAATAATATAGTTAGTTTCTTACAATTAAATCTAGACTCTTCTATGTTAATTTAAAATCTCTTTGTCGAGTACTGCTCATAAACTACTCTGATATGATATGTATGCATGACTCCTCCTTGGATCATCATCCAAGGTGCCTCACAAATTGCTATAATAGATGCACCTTTCGTTGTTTGGGTTCAATTATGAAGATAATAAGTTCATGTTTTTTTTTTTTTCAAATGCTTTAATATATATCCAAGAAGTAGTTTAATTAAGTTTATGTGGAAATTAAACAAGACGGAATGACTTAGGGATATTTTTTTTTAGATGCTGAATTTAAGTTTGTGCAAGAGAGAATAACGAAATGCAAAATCTTGGGTTGTCATGAAAAAAGGGATCTTAGTATAATTTTAGAAATCTCAACAGAGGTCATTATATTCACAAATACCTTACCAAAGGTAAAAAAAAAAAAATTAACCATATTTTTTTTTCTTGAGTTTACTAGTTGTCTATTCAGTTGGTGCAGTTAAACTCGATTGTCCGTCTTTTTTATATCTATTCAAATGATATTTTTTAAAACTCACTTAAAACTTCAACTATAACTAAATGAGAAGAGATATTTGTAACTCGTCATCAAGAAAAAATGTTCAACGCCCTTAGGGCACCGTCGCATAGTTTACCACCCATCCAATGATCAGTTTTTTCTAAATGTTTTTCATCCGTTTTATATTAGTCAAATTAAAAATTCTGTTGACTGAATATCCTTTAGTATATTCCTAAACACATCTATATTGAGAAAAATAAATTCTATTTCAGTGTTATAATAATTTTCTTTAAAAAATAAGTGTATTTTAAGATTATATCGATCAATACTCTATGAACATAATTATAAGATACTCGAACAAGTTGATCATTTTTAAGTCTTTTGGCAACTAATCTGCTCCGTCCATTGCAGCCCGAGGCCTGCAAATTTCTCCTCTCTCCCATAATCAAATAAATCATGATAAATTACACTGAGTCCTGAGATTCCTTGAAATTTTTTACAAATACGTTAGCCTCTCTTTTGACTGTTAAAAAATTATGACATCTCAATCAGGCTGTGGTGCTAGCTATGAGGTCGAGCGTCCGGGAGGAAGACTCTTAGTGGAGGTTCAGATGGATGGTCGATGATCCCACATCGCTTGGTGCATGTAAGTAATTTGGTCATATTTATAATAAATTATGACCCTACCTTGTACAAGGCCTTTTAAAACCGTGAGAATGGCAAAATTAAGTGGAATTTCACAGTTAAGAGTGCTCGTCTTGAAAAAATCCATGGATGGGTGACCTACTAGACAGTCTATGGGGTTTGTGCAGTTAAAGTCGACAATATTGTCAAGGCGGGAGAAAATTGTTACAAATAGTATTAGAGCCTCCACCAACTGAAAGTGTAAGACAAATCTCGGCCCCACATGAGGACGTGTGTTCTTAAGTGGAAGAGATTGTGACACTCCAACTATGCTGTTGTGTCAGCTGTGAGGCTGAGCGTCCAGAAGGAAAAGTTTTGGTGGATGTTCGGATAGGTAATCAATGGTCACATATTACTTGGTGAATGTAAGTTTAGTAGTATTTATAATAGATTATGACCGTACATTGCACAAGACCTTTTAAAACCGTGAGAGCATCAAAACCCATCAGAACTTCACAGTTAAGTACGCTCGTCTTGGAGCAATCCATGAATGATTGACTTACTAGGAAGTCCATTGGATTTAGACAGCTAAAGGGGACAATATTGTACAAAGCGGTAACAGATCGTTATGTATTCAAGTCAAAATAATAATTAGCTTTAATAAAACTTAAAAATTTTTATTGAGACGTAAACAAATTAAAATTTTGGATTCTTTCTGTTGGGGTATTTTTTTTTAAACTAGGTCAAAAAATTAATTCATTTTTTATTGTCTCATTCTTAAATCATCAAAAAAGATTATAAAGTCTGACGAGCAGTAGAAAATATATTACCCAAAGATTTTTTTTAAACGAAGAGTTCTTTAAATATGTAAATTAAAATAAAGGTGCACCGAACTATTAGAATAATAACTAAGAGGTTCGAATGGTCGGTCGCTATCGAAAATTTTTCAATGCTTAATTTTTTTTTGTTGTGTGTGTATTTGGATCTTGATGTCAAACACTATATTCAATGAATCATAAATGTATATCTAGAATTTATAAAGTGCTAAAAACAATTCTTTTCCTTATTTTTAAGGTTTATTTGTCAAATATGTGAAGTAATTGCGTACCCAAAGAAAAATATTTTAAAAATAAGGTGGTCAAAGTCATTTTAAAACAAAATCAATGATTTCACATGTTCCTTTACGAATTAGTAGAGACCGGGACACACGTAATGATTGTGCAAATCAACCATCATCAAGTACATAAAAAATACATATTAGGTTAATGTCGCTTCCGTCATCGTAAACCTAAGTAGAATTTTAGAGAAATAAATTGATGAAAATAGAAAGTTGTACGCATTTAAGTACTTACAAACTTTTGAAAATATTGTGATAATAAGGGTAGAGAAGTGAGATAAATCTTGAAAGAGAAATGGGTAACTTTTTTTAAATGATTGAGACAATGTCGTTTTTTTTTTCCAAAAGTTAATTCTTTGTGATTTTCTTAGTGTTTGAAAATAAATTTTGTGAAGGGTAATTTTGATAAGTTAAAAAAATTACAAAACTTAAAAATCAACTGACCTCCCCGAGGTTTCTGACAATTGTAGAGAGCTCCTTTGAGATTTTAGAAAATACAATCATCTCCTTTGCTTTTGAAAATTATTAGATCATTACCTTTTTGCCGTTAGTTTTCATTAACTTCTGTTAATTTTGTTCTTAACACTCATTCCCTTAATGAAAACTAATGGCAAGGGTAATGATCTAAAACAGAAGAGATAATGAAAACTATTTTACCATTTCTTAACACTCATTCCCTTAATGAAAACTAATGGCAAGGGTAATGATCTAAAACAGAAGAGATAATTGTATTTTCTGAAACCGAGGTCCCCTCAATTGTTAAAAACCTTAGGAGAAATCAATGCATTTTATCTTAAAAAATAAGGAATATTAAATTGTGCTCACCCTTTATAAATAAAATAGATGATGAAAGCAAGAAAACGACGAACAAGATTCTTCATTTGAATCCAAACCCAGAATTTCTCCCCCCCAACACCCATGGCTGTCTTCTCCTACTCCCACACACTGCTATTTTATTCTCTTTCCATATTCTGTTTTCTATTTCCTGCAACAAAATCACTCACCTTCAACCTCACCAACATTCAGCCCCAGCTTCGAAACTTCAACATAACAACATTCGGAGATGCCTATTTCTCATCCGAAGGACTCCAAATCACCCCCGACGAACGCAATAGCTTGCTGCAAAAAGTAGGTAAAGCCACTTACGTCGATCCCCTTCATCTATGGGACAATTCCACTGGAATTTTATCTGATTTCTATACCCATTTCACATTTGTGATTGATTCGAACGGGAATTCGAGTTATGGCGATGGGCTCACCTTTTTTCTTGCTCCATATGGGTCAAAATTCACACCTGGGAGAGGAATTGGCCTCCCAGTTGATCCAGTGACGATAGAACCCACTAGCCCTTTTGTTGCTGTGGAGTTTGATACATTTCGTAATAAGGGTGTGGATCCAGTTGACATCGGTCCTTCTACTCATGTAGGTATAGATGTCAATTCTCTTATATCAAATGTTACAGCTCCTTGGTTCTGTAATATAACTCATGGGATTGAGAATGAGGCTTGGATTAGGTATGATTCAACTTCAATGAATTTAAGTGTCGTTTTCACTGGTTCTATAAATACTATCAGAGTTGAAGATACCATTTATTTCATTGTTGATTTGAGAGATTACTTACCTGAATGGGTATATTTTGGGTTTTCAGCTTCAACAGGAGATTTTTTTGAGAAAAATAATGTAAAATCATGGGAATTTAGTTCCAGTTTCCAAATTAATGACACCGATAAAAAAGTCTTTCCTGGAGCTTTGGTGGGATTGATTGTCGGCTCGTGTGTTTTGGTTGGTGGGTTGGTTTTGGTTGTATTTGGCATGTGGAAGAGAAGTAGAGAAAAAGAATTGGATCAGTTTGAATTTGAGATGCCCATGGAAAACGAATTCGAATTCGGCATTGGGCCGAATAAGTTTTCCTATGCACAATTATCTCACGCGACAAATAACTTTGACGAGGAACAAAAGCTTGGAGAGGGAGGGTTTGGTGGGGTTTATAAAGGTTTTTTGGTAGAATTGAACGCTTATATTGCTGTTAAGAGGATATCAAAGTGGTCAAAACAAGGAATAAAGGAGTATGCATCAGAAGTAAAAATCATTATCCGGTTGAGGCATAGGAATTTGGTGCAACTCGTTGGTTGGTGCCACGAAAAGAAAGAACTCCTACTTGTCTATGAGTTCATGGAAAATGGTAGCTTAGATTTGCATCTCTTCAATGGGAAAAGCTTGTTAACGTGGGGAACAAGGTACAAAGTCGCTCAAAATTTAGCTTCAGCATTGCTCTATCTTCATGAAGAATGGGAACAATGTGTAGTGCATAGGGATGTGAAATCAAGCAATGTGATGTTGGACTCGAATTTCAATGCCAAATTAGGAGATTTCGGATTAGCTAGGTTTGTTAATCATGAGAAGGGGTTCCAAACGACTGTTTTGGCAGGAACGATAGGATACTTCGCACCAGAATGTATGGTTACAGGTAAAGCTAGCAAAGAATCAGATGTCTATAGTTTTGGAATTGTGGTGTTAGAAATAGCTTGTGGGAGAAAGCCATTTGGCTTCAACGTGCCAGAGACTGAGATGGGAATGGTGGAGTGGGTTTGGAACCTCTATGGAATGGAAAGGTTACTCGAAGCAGTGGACCCAAAACTAAGCACATATTTTGATGAGCAAGAAATGGAACGGTTGATGGTTGTTGGTCTTTGGTGTGCTCATCCTGATAAAAGTCTTCGTCCTACAATTAGACAAGCAACTCTTGTGCTTACTTCTGAAGCTCCACTCCCTAGTCTCCCACCAAGTATGCCAATGCTTTCTTTTTTAACTCGTCCATGGAATGCTACTACTGAAACTGACAGCATTCAGTAGTAATATTTAAGTTCCAGTAACAATACAAATTCTTCTAAATTAACCTCATGATCTTCTAGAGCTTCATATCCATCAATATCACTTTTTCGTAATAAGTGGTTAATTCAAATAGTATGATTATCCATTTCGTTTCCTTCTGGTCGTGATTGTTTAGTTTTCTTGATTTAGTTGTTTGGCCTTGTATAGAGTGGATATATATAGTGAGCTTCTAATAAGGGATCTCTTATTTTGCTGTGGTGTGGACTTTATATTTTCTGATCAAATTTTGATAATCCGAACAGTTCAATGTGTTTAAAACATGTTTTTAAGCGTACCCGCAAGAAATCAGCTCAAAATAATATCTGAAAAGGCTTAGATCAAGCCCTTCTCGATATTGTTTTAAGCCGATTTTTTGCGAGTACCCTTAAAAACATGTTTTAAACACATTTAACGTTTCAGATTACCAAATTTGGTCAAAAAATAGGAGATCCACACCGTAGCAAAATAAGGAATCCTTATTAGAAGGGGATTGATATATATATATATATATATATATTTTTTTTTTTTTTCTCTGAGTTGGGGATTAACTACCTCTTCAATTGTTGTTATGTTCGGCTTTTTAGTTTTCATGTATTATCAGGTTTAGAACTGTAATTCTGAAACTTCTCTCTCTTCTTTTTCGTTAATTTTCATTCTTTGTCAAGTAAAATTTTCATAGATGACAAATATTTTAGGAGTAGGCTGAAATCAAAGTTCACAGACATGAACACCATAGTGGTTTCTTTCCTTGAAACATTTCATTCAATACTTTACCATGAAGTGCCCAACAAAGACACAGCCAAACCACTTGGCCTTTAGCCACACACTTAGCTCTCTGAGAAGCACTACAACCTAATACCACTCCTACCTAAAAACACCAAAACAGCACATAACCTGTCATGTTTATTTACCGAAAACATATAAAACACAAAATCGATAGTAATGTAATACGTATAATTATATACGATGAATATTAAAAAAGAAGAAGATAATTTGACCTGTGATTAGATAGGCACGATGTCGCTGTTCTAAAGTCGTTATTGCCTTCCCATGCAAGGGTATCGACAATTAATCAACAACTCTTAAATACAACCTAAATTGCAGTCAAATCTTCTCGATGTTTGCGTTGACAGAAAATATAATGAACTAACTATCTACGTATGCTCGAAATTGCCCAATAATATCGAGAATATATGAAAGCAAAATCAAGAGTAAGAGAAAGTAGAAGTAGAAGTTTGTAAGTTGGTTGTTTAGTTTTAGGTAGAAATATGCGTTAGATAATCAACCCTATAAATAGACACAAATCGTGTCTTTTCTTAAGGACACAAGTGCTCTTGCCTCTTAGTGGTAACTCATTAAATGAAAAAACATCTATTCAAATTGCGATTCTTATTAAATTACTTGTTGGGACATAAATAATTATGAAGAACTACAAAACTTCATAAATTCCAACAGTATCTCACAAGTTTTAAATCTTTTATAAAATGTTTAGATAAGTAAAAATTTGGAAAAATATTATACCATGCAATAGGTGTAGGTGTCTTTTTTGGACTTGAACCTCTCTTAGTGTTAACTGTTTCCGTCTAAAGAGTCATAGTGAACTATGCCTTGAAGTAGACCATTTGAGCCAAAGTTCAACATGTTATACACATATTACCGGCATCAGACAAGGTTTGCGGGTTAGTCTTATGAAAGTCCATGCGCCGATCTTGATTCTCATGAGGGTTTTAGAGAATATCCTACTTCTCACCGTCACAGCCTCATGACGACTCTCACTTAAGTGATTTGATTTTGATAACAGATTTTTGATCCACTCTGCCTTAGCGGAGGTGGTATCCAAAGCTACAAGCTTTGCCTCTGTTGTACTTCTACATTTTGTAGTTTGTTTTTTAGAACCTCACGATATAGCTCCACCAAATAAGAATATGAATCATGTAATGGACTTAACATCGAGATGGTTAGTAGTTCAGTTTGCATCACTAAAACCCTCAACTACATCAGGAAAATCTTTATATAACAAGAAGTAATCTAAAGTTCCTTTAATATATCTATATATTTCCTCTAACCCAATCTATATATTTCCTCTAACCCAATCTAATATTCCTTACTGTATATGACTAGTCGTATACTACTAATTTTGCCAACGTCATAGGATATATCAAGTCTAGAATTATTTGTGATGTACAAGAAAGATCCAATCAATTGTGAGTATCTTGACTGAGAAAAAAGTTTTCCCTCATTCCTTTTTAAGGAAACAATAGGATCATATAGTGCTGAGCGTACAATCAAAATAATTAATCAATTCTTGTCCAATGTATTTTCTAGGGTAAATTTCTCTTACCTCTCTTGAGGTGTTTGACAATTACAGATAGCTCCTCTGTAATTTTTGAAATTACAATTACATCCCCTCTGCTATGGCTTTTAGCTTCAGTTAGACCCAACTGTTAACTTTACGTTAGGATATTCAATTAGTGCTAATGTTAGCATGGGAAATATAATTTTTTGGACAATTTTACCCCTAACCAACCCACATCTCTCTATCTCTCTTTGGCGCGCGCACGTGGGTAAAACAATTTTTTTTTTTTTTACAGTTTTTATTTATAATTTTTTGTTTATCCTACACATTTAAAAAAATTAATATGTATTTATGTTTTTTAGTTGTTTTCGTTTAGAAGTGTAACAAAAGATTTGGGTTGATTTCCTTAGTTTTGTTCGTCATGAGTTAAAAAGTTAATTATTTTTAATTAAAATGGATTTTGTTTTTTCTTGTTGTTAAAAGCAGTCTATTTATTTGATGTTTCTTGTTAGTGTAATTTTTAGGATTTTTGGTCATGTTTTAATTTCTAAATTCATTTCATCAAGACAAATGAATAGAAAAATAGACGAATTTTTAAATTAGTAAACAAGTTTACTAAATTTTTAGAAACACCTTTTTAATTTTTATCCACTAATTTTTTTTATCCTAAATCAATAATAATTTAAAAATCAAAATCACTTTTTCCCATATTGACAAGTAAGAGAAACTAAATAAATGCATATTTTAAACCCTCTATTTTCAATAAGCAGATATCTACTTATGTTAGGTAAAAAAAGGTAGCAAAAAATAGTTAAACTCTCTCTCAGGTAAAAATCAACTATATATTGCTGTAAAATTATTATTTTAATTTTTTTGGTTTGTCCTAACTTATAGAAAAATTGATTAATTTTTTGTAATTTTGTTTCACTTGATCTTGTTGGATAAGTAAGAAAAAAGGAAAATTAGATAAATAAGTTTAAAAAATAAGTAAAGATGTAATCATGTGGTAGAGCTTTGATGACAGCGTAAATGTTACAGTCTAACAAACAAGTTGACAAACAAAATTAAACATTGGCATGAAACTATATAGTAAAGCTTACAACTTGTCTACCAAACCATGTAGAACAAATGTTAATATTATAGCATTTGTTAGTGTTTCTTGAAAATAAAAAAATTGATTTGAAATTTGTAAAGTTGAAATTTTTGGTTTTTAGATGGAAATAATTGATAAAAATTTAAATAGTGACAAAATAAAAAAAATTGTACAATAAATAAGAGGAGAGATAACTGCATTTTGCTGTCAAATGGAAAACTTTTTATAGTACGAATTTGTACTTATCTAAATGAAAAAAAATAAAATTGTTGACGAAAAAGTGTTTTGTGAGGGATAATTAGGTCAAATGGCAAATTTCATCTGCTTCCATCTACAGCAGTCCGTGACAGGGGAGGTAATTATAATTTTAAAAACTATAAGAAATATCTATAATTGTCAGAAACCTCACGGGAGATAAGTGAAACTTACCCTTTTTTCTATAGTATTTGATTGACTAAGAGTTATTCATTTAGGTATTCTTTTCAATTCATTCGTTAAATAATATAGGTTTTTCCCAAGTCTTCCATATCAATTTTTTTTTAAAGAGATGGGTTTTAACAATATCAACCATTTCAAGGCTAGTGCCAAAACGATCAACTTATGGAAAAGACCCAAGCGCCACCCTGAGGTGACTCTAAGTGCGATATTAAATCCAATGAATAATAATATCGTAGAAAATAACTAGTATTTTGTGATTATTATTTTTATATTATTGTTGGATATCATTCAGGGGCTATTATCAAGATTATTCATATGAGAACAGACTGAATTTTTCGAGTTGTTACATGTTAAGATGCATGCCTTGCATTTTTATGCTAACGGTTAAAATGCATTCTTCATTGTTCATTATAACATAGTCATTTGTTCATATCTATCTCTTTGAATATCTGAATTATTGTTTCTTTTATTTGTAAGCGGCATCTGCTTCTACTTACCGTTAGCATGTTAAATTACTTATTGAGCTTTCAATTGACAGATTTATGCAATTACCTTTTAGGTGATGATTTGAATTATAATTAAGGACGTTGTGGTACTGCGACCAACCCATTGGACTTCTAGGGCATTTGGTTATTTTTATTTGTGTCGTATATTTCGAATTAGTTTTCCTAATTAAATAAGCAGTGAATTAATTATATTTTCCACTAACCCTTGTGTAAGTCAATCTAAATATTGCACTTTAATAGTTAATATTATTTTTTGTTATAAATCAAAGTTGTCAATACCGTACTGTACCGGCCGATACTGGCCGGTACGTACCGTTTTGACATAAAAACGGTACCAAGTACTCATAATACCGTACCGCCTTCAATACCGGTCGGTACCGGACGGGTACCGGCCGTACCGGCTAATACCGGCCATATCGGCCGGTACCGGATTTTTATTTTTATTTTTTAAGAATTACGAAAAAAATTAATTTTTTTGGACTCTCTCTCTATAATTTATATATATATATATATTGATAGTTGCGATAAATCCGATGATACCCGGTACATGACCGGTACCGGTACTAGTACCGTACCAATAGAAAATTAGTACCCAAACCGATCCGGTATTCAGAACATTGTTATAAATATAAACTAATTTGACTTGTTAAAAGGTGTGTTAGACTTCTTAAGTCTGCTATGATGAAAGCAAGCACGCGGTGTTCTGGATTCGAATCTGTACGCAACGACTATTCAGCATTTCCCAACCTAGGAAGCTATGGACTAATTCCTCCACACCTGAAAATTCAAACCCAGAATTTCTCTTTCTCCCCACACAGCCATGGCTATCAAATAAGGACTGATTCAGCAATTCCCAGCCTACCAAGACTATGGACTAATTCGTCAGTTATATGCACCTCCAAATTCATCAAAATTCAAAACCTAAATTTATCCCCCACACGGCCATGGCTATCTTCTGCTTCTCCCCTACTCTGCTATATTATTTCCTTTCCATATTCTGCTTCCTATTTCCTGTAACAAAATCACTCACCTTCAACCTCACCAACATTGGGCAAGGGCAACAAAACTTCAACCTAACAACATTCGGATCTGCCTATATCTCTCCCCTAGGACTCCAACTCACCTCCGCCGAACGCAGCGGCAATTGGCAGCAAAATGCAGGTAAAGCCACTTACGTCGATCTCCTTCATCTTTGGGATAGTTCCACTGGAAATTTGACAGATTTCAATACCCATTTCACTTTTGTGATTGATTCGGATGGAAACAGTAGTTTTGGCGATGGGCTCGCTTTCTTTCTTGCTCCAGCTGGGTCAAATTACACAGCTGGTGGAGCAATGGGCCTCCCAATTCATCCACAGACGATACAACCCACTAGCTCTTTTGTTGCTGTGGAGTTTGATACGTTCCAAAATGGTCCCGTGGACCCAGTCAATATCAGTCCTGTTACTCATGTTGGTATCGACGTGAATTCTCTTACATAAAATGTTACTGGTGTTTGGTACTGTGATATACCTCAGGGGATTGAGAATGAGGCTTGGATTAGCTATGATTCAAGTTCAATGAATTTAAGTGTGGTTTTCACTGGTTCTATAAATGCTACCAGAGTTGAAGGTAACATTAATTTAATTATTAATCTGAGAGACTACTTACCCGAATGGGTAACTGTTGGGTTTTCAGCTGGAACAGGAGCATTGTTTGAGCAACATAATGTAAAATCATGGGAATTTAGTTCCAGTTTACAAATTGATGAGACCAATAAAAAAATCTCCACTGGAGCTTTGGTGGGATTGATTGTTGGTTCATCTGCTTTGGTTGGGGGGTTGGCTTTGGTTGGCTTTGGCTTGTGGAAGAGACAGAGAGCAAAAGAAGAGGGTGAGTTTGAATTTGAGATGTCCATGGAAAATGAATTTGAGTTGGGTACTGGACCGAAGAAATTTTCCTATGGCCACTTATCTCGCGCGACAAATAACTTTGACGAGGAGCAAAAGGTTGGAGAGGGAGGATTTGGCGGAGTTTATAGAGGTTTTTTGGCAGAATCAAACGCTTATATTGCTGTCAAGAGGATATCAAAGGGGTCAAAACAAGGAATAAAGGAGTATGCATCAGAGGTAAAGATCATTAGCCAGTTGAGGCATAGGAATTTGGTGCAACTCGTCGGTTGGTGCCACGAAAAGAAAGAACTGCTACTTGTCTACGAGTTCATGGAAAATGGCAGCTTAGATTTCCATCTCTTCAATGGAAAAAGCTTGTTGACGTGGGGAATAAGATATAAAGTCGCTCAAGGTTTGGCTTCGGCATTACTCTATCTACACGAAGAGTGGGAACAATGTGTGGTGCATAGGGATGTAAAATCAAGCAATGTGATGTTGGACTCGAATTTCAATGCCAAATTAGGAGATTTCGGGTTAGCTAGGTTTGTCAATCACGATAAAGGATTCCAAACGACTGTTTTGGCAGGAACTATGGGGTACTTGGCACCGGAATGTGTGGTTACAGGTCAAGCTAGCAAGGAATCAGATGTCTATAGTTTTGGAGTTGTGGCGTTAGAAATTGCTTCCGGAAGAAAACCCTTTGATTTAAAAGTGCCAGAGACTCAGATGAGAATGGTGGAGTGGGTTTGGGACCTCTATGGTATCGGAAAGTTATTTGAAGCAGTGGACCCAAAGCTAAGCACGGATTTTGATCAGCATGAAATGGAACGGTTGATGATTGTTGGTCTTTGGTGTGCTCACCCAGATCAAAGTCTCCGGCCTACAATTAGACAAGCAATTCATGTGCTTACTTTTGAAGCTGCACTCCCCCGTCTCCCAGCAAAACTGCCCAGGCTTGCTTTTATTTCTCATCCATTGGAAACTACTACAATTATATCTTACAGCAGCCAAAACCAATATTCAAGCTCTAGTGGCAATACAAACTCATCTAATTTTACCTCATCTTCTGGAGTTTCATCTTCATCTACATAATAAGCAAGTGGTTCAAATAGTATGATTAGCCAATTTTCTTCCTTCCGGTCCTGATTATTTCTTGATTCAGTTTTTAGGCCTTGTATAGTTTGGATTTTTAACCTCTGGGCTGGGGATTATAACCCTCTTCACTTGTTATAGTGTTTGGCATTTTAGTTTTCATGTATTATCAGGTTCAGAATTGTAATTTTAAAATTTTCCTCTCCTCTCTTTCTTTTTAATCTTGTTTTCATCAAGTACAAGTTTGATCGATGATAAATGGATGACAGATGTTTTAGGAGTGGGTTGACATCTGGGTTGAGAAGCAGAATCTAGCCCCATACCGCTGCACATTGTTCCCAAGCAGATTCAATTGTTAATTCTTACCACCAAAAAATTAAGTTGCCATGGTTTAATCCACAAAAGGGAGAAAGTAAAGAACCCAACACGAAAATCGTTGATTATGTCAACCTATCGATTATGTCCATGGGAGAGAAGCAGATGGAGGAACCATATTGTAATGAGAGCTTAAATTATTGCATTTAGGTGCCTCCAGAATGAGAGGAATCATCATTGGATAATGGAAAAAGTGAAGATTTAGCCATGAAATTCGGTGTCAAGTACTTTGCATTGGCATCTCTAATGGAAGATAAGGCAACGGAGCCTCAAAATTAAGAACTTGAATCGCTTGCCTTACCGAATGCCACTGCTTGCTATCAGTACGAGTGCTTCTGAGGCCAAGAAATGATAATCTTTGATTCAACACTGCAGTTTTAAGGCCAAGAACCAACATCATTGTTGCAGTTTTAAGGCCAAGATCCAACGTCATTGTATTCGGTTCTGTTTTGTGAATTAATCACAAAGGAGAAGCCGGTCGTGAAGTCTGAGATTTCCCAAGGACTTGTTGCAAAAATGCAGCAGTGTGGCATGTGAGGCCCGGCCGACATTTGCATTGTTTGTAGCGGAAATGAGAATGTTGAGGTGGATGTGTGGTAAGACTAGACGAGATAGGATTAGAAATGAAACAGTCCGCGAGATGGTAGGCGTAGCACCTATAGACGAGAAGTTGAGGGAAAATAGGCTTAGGTGGTTTGGGCATGTCTATCGTAGACCTACGGATGCAATAGTTAAGAGAGCGGATAGGATAGCTTTGCATAGCAAGGCTTCGGGGTGGGGAAGACCCAAATTGACATTAGATGCGGTAGTGCGCAAGGATTTAAGTCTACTAGGGCTAATTGAGCAAGCAGCACTTGACAGAACTCTTTGGAGGAAAAGGATTCATGTAGCTGACCCCAATTGATTTGGGACATAAGGCTCAGTTTGGTTTGGTTTGGTATAAGATGTCTAATATCTGATGCTATAGTTGGGACTGAAGCTCCTGTGGTTGAAGGAGAGTGGTGCTGCAAAGCTTATGATTAGAAAAAGGAAATGATAGGGGAAATTGGAGAAACCATGTGGTTCACTAGAAATGTGCAAGACAACATTAGGGGCATGCACGACTGGACATGTCGACGTGAAAGAAACCATGTTGTTCTCTAAGAACATGCAAGGCAACGTCAAGGTCATGTCGATGGGCAAGAAAGCATGTCGTTTGCTTGGAACGTGCAAGATAAAGTGGGAATCATTATCAATAAGCCAACTGTGACCTCTGTTCATCAGCTTGCTCAGTTTTGCACTTTTTTCATATTTGTTTTCTTTCTTCTTCAAGGATATTTTTCCATATTTGTTAACTGTGAATAGGTTGCTTCAATATGACCTGGTGATCAAGGATTCGAATTGCGAAAACAGCCTCTCGGCTAAAGATGCGTATATCCAACTCTTTTCCAAACGCTAATGTGTCAACTGTGATCAAGTCTTTGATGAGGAGATTGCTTATCCTAATTGAAAAGGGGAATGAAGTAATGTTTTGAGTTTGTGAAGCCATTTGGTAAGATTTGCGTCGCAGAACTGATATAGGCTTTATTCTCACAAATTATAGGGTGCATCTATTGGAATAGATTTTGTTGTGAATTTGACTGCTCATGTTTGAGTAAACCAGTCAACCATTACTGCATCATAGGCTATTTCACCAGACATTTGACTAAGCAAAATTGTTGTCATGTGACCATTTGGATGCACTTTGACTAATTGCTACATTGCTTGAATCTCGGAGAAGGGCCCGTCAGGGAGATCTTTAAGGTGTATCTAGCACCATGGCTCTATCTTGTTCTATCTTTAGCTCACTAAAACAAAAAAACACATTCCTCGCACTTTTAAAAAATCCCAAAAATAGTTAAAAGAACCCAAAAGAAAATCCTTATCTCATAAAAACTCTATCGTTACCCCACCCCTACCCTTGATCTCCTCTCTCTGTCTCTTGTGCTGATTGCCATCGGCCCATCTGTCTCTTTCACTCCCCTCCCTCCCTCCCGCTATTGCCAGTTTGTGCACCCCCCCCCCCCTGCGCGACATCGTCACTCTCTAGTCTCCCCACTCTCCAGTGTGACATCCCTTCCCACGTCAAAAGTTTACATGGGTGATCTTAGATATATAATGAGCCATGTATGTTACTACTAGTAACTTGTGCTTAAGTATTTTGGACCATATGGTAAGACTCCAATAAGTTACTGGGTTTGTGGTATACATGGGGCGTTATAGATGGTATCAGTGTAACGCCCCATGTAAATCGATGGCCCAATAACTTGTTGGAGTCTAACCACATGACCCAAAATATTTAAATTCAAGTTATTAGTAGTTGCATAGATAGTTTATTATATATCAAAAATTACCCATGTAGACTTTTGATATGGGACAGGATGTCACAATCGAAGTGATCCGTATACACGATCGAGTGTGGGTCGAGACTTTATTTGGTCACTATGGAACAGGCCTGTGGTTAGGCCGTGGTGACTCTAGTATTCGACTCCTTGCGAGGGCGCAATGTCTTAAAGATGGAGAGATTGTGACATTTCGTCCCACATAAAAAAGTATACATGGGTAATCTTAAATATATAATGAGTCATGTATGCTACTACTAGTAACTTGGAATTGAGTATTTTGGAGAACGCTTGGAATTTGGCAGTCCGCTATCCTTCGTCGAGTCTGTTGGGAACCACCGCGCCAACCTCTCGTTGCCACAACTTTGTGGTTTCAACTTTCAAGATTTGTGGTAAAATTTTCGTTTTTTTTTTTTGCTTCAAATATGCCTTCTTATTATTTGTTTGAATCTTGATTTGCTCATCATTTTTGTTCGAAATCAATTGATCTGAACTTTTTCTTGGTAATGGAGCTTCGATTCACGCCTCAAAGGAGCTTTATTTCGTTCGTTGAAACCTTTTAGGGATAGAGTGATTCTATAATAATGCAAGCACTCTGAAAAAACAAATGGTTTGCTATAAATATTAGCGGTTCGATTTGCTCAATGTTTTCGTTCAAAATCAATTGGTCTGAACATATTGGGTAAATGCAGCTTCGATTCTAACCTCAAGGAGAGTTTATTCCGTTCGTTGAAATGTTTTAGGAAGATGGAGAGATGTTCTTACTACGAGCACTTGCAAAAACAAATGGTTTTCAGCGTTGATGCTTCTCAGTTGGCAGTGGTACGCTTCTACCATTGCCTCACCAATGTCTTTTAAAATCTCTCTCCCTCTCCCTGTCTCTCTCTCTCTATCAACATAGCAAGTAATTGTACTACCTAACATGTTAAATTACCCATTGAGCTTTCAGCTAACACATTTATTTAATTATTTTTCAAGCGATGATTTGAATTGTAATTAAAGACTCTGCGGTATTGTGATCCACCAGTTGGACCTCTAGGGCATTTACTTATTTTTATTTGTGTCTAGTAAACGTACTAATGGTATATTTCGAATAAGTTTTCCTAATTAAATAAGTAGCGAATTAATTATGTTTTCCACCAACCCTTGTGTAAGTCAATCCAACTATTGCACTTTAATAGTTAATTATATATTTTTTGTTATAAATATAATCTCATTTGACTTGTCAAGTTGTGTTAGACTTCTTAAGTTATATATTTAAGATTTATCATCTATGACCGCTAGTTTGCTATGATGAAAGCAAGAAGGCGGTGTTCTAGATTCAAATCTGTACGCAAAGACTATTCAGCATTTCCCAACCTAGGAAAACTATGGACTAATTCCTCCACGCCTGAAAATTCAAACCCAGAATTTCTCTTTCTCCCCAGACAGCCATGGCTATCAAATAAGGACTGATTCAACATTTCCCAACCTACCAAAACTGTGGACTAATTCCTCAGTTATATAGACCTCCAAATTCATCAAAATTCAAAGCCTGAATTTTGTCCCCCACTCGGCCATGGCTATCTTCTGCTTCTCCCACACACTGCTATATTATTCCCTTTCCATATTCTGCTTCCTATTTCCTGTAACAAAATCACTCACCTTCAACCTTTCCAACATCGGGCAAGGGCAACAAAACTTCAACATAACAACATTCGAAGATGCCTATATCTCACCCCTAGGACTCCAACTCACCTCCGCCGAACGCAGCGGCAATTGGCAGCAAAATGCAGGTAAAGCCACTTACGTCGATCTCCTTCATCTTTGGGATAGTTCCACTGGAAATTTGACAGATTTCAATACCCATTTCACTTTTGCGATTGATTCGGATGGAAATAGTAGTTTTGGCGATGGGCTTGCCTTCTTTCTTGCCCCAGCTGGGTCAAATTCCACAGCTGGTAGAGCAATGGGCCTCCCAATTGATCCACAGACGACAGAACCCACTAGCTCTTTTGTTGCTGTGGAGTTTGATACGTTTCGAAATCGTGCTGTGGACCCATTCAACATCAGTCCTTTTACTCATGTTGGTATCAACGTGAATTCTCTTACATCAAATGTTACTGCGATTTGGTACTGTGATATACCTCAGGGGATTGAGAATGAGGCTTGGATTAGATATGATTCTAATTCAATGAATTTAAGTGTGGTTTTCACTGGTTCTATAAATGCTACCAGAGTTGAAGGTAACATTCATTTAATTATTAATCTGAGAGATTACTTACCCGAATGGGTAACTGTCGGGTTTTCAGCTGGAACAGGAGACTTTTTTGAGCAACATAATGTGAAATCATGGGAATTTATTTCCAGTTTACAAATTGATGAGACCAATAAAAAAATCTCCACTGGAGCTTTGGTGGGATTGGTTGTTGGCTCATGTGTTTTGGTTGGGGGGTTGGCTTTGGTTGGATTTGGTTTGTGGAAGAGACACAGAGCAAAAGAAGCGAGTGAGTTCGAATTTGAGATGTCCATGGAAAACGAATTTGAGTTGGGTACTGGACCAAAGAAATTTTCCTATGGTCACTTATCTCGTGCGACAAATAACTTTGATGAGGAACAAAAGCTTGGAGAGGGAGGATTTGGTGGAGTTTATAGAGGGTTTTTGGCAGAATTGAATGCTTATATTGCTGTCAAGAGGATATCAAAGGGGTCAAAGCAAGGAATAAAGGAGTACGCATCAGAGGTAAAGATCATTAGCCGGTTGAGGCATAGGAATTTGGTGCAACTCGTAGGTTGGTGCCACGAAAAGAAAGAACTGCTACTTGTCTACGAGTTCATGGAAAATGGCAGCTTAGATTTCCATCTCTTCAATGGGAAAAGCTTGTTGACGTGGGGAATAAGATATAAAGTCGCTCAAAGTTTGGCTTCGGCATTGCTCTATCTACACGAAGAGTGGGAACAATGTGTGGTGCATAGGGATGTAAAATCAAGCAATGTGATGTTGGACTCGAATTTCAATGCCAAATTAGGAGATTTCGGGTTAGCTAGGTTTGTCAATCACGATAAAGGATTCCAAACGACTGTTTTGGCAGGAACTATGGGGTACTTGGCACCTGAATGTGTGGTTACAGGCCAAGCTAGCAAGGAATCAGATGTCTATAGTTTTGGAGTTGTGGCGTTAGAAATTGCTTCCGGAAGAAAAACTTTTGATTTAAAAGTGCCAGAGACTCAAAGGAGAATGGTGGAGTGGATTTGGGACCTCTATGGAATGGGAAAGTTATTTGAAGCAGTGGACCCAAAGCTAAGCGTGGATTTTAATCAGCATGAAATGGAACGGTTGATGATTGTTGGTCTTTGGTGTGCTCACCCAGATCAAAGTCTCCGTCCTACAATTAGACAAGCAATTCATGTGCTTTCTTTTGAAGCTACACTTCCTAGTCTCCCGCCAAAACTACCCAGGCTTGCTTTTATTTCTCATCCACTGGAAACTACTACAATTATATCTTGCAGCAGCCAAAACCAATATTCAAGCTCTAGTGGCAATACAAATTCATCTAAATTTACCTCATCTTCATCCACATAATAAGTAAGTGGTTCAAATAGTATGATTTGCCAATTTTCTTCCTTATGGTCCTGATTATTTAGTTTTCTTGATTCAGTAGTTAGGCCTTGTATAGGTTGGATTTTTTATCTCTGGGTTGGTGATTATAACCCTTTTCCCTTGTTCTAGTGTTTGGCTTTTTAGTTTTCTTGTATGGTCAGATTCAAAATTGTAATTTTGAAATTTCCCCCTCTTCTTTCTTTTCAATCTTGTTCTCAAGTATAAGCTTGATGGAAGATAAATGGATGACAGATGTTTTAGGAGTGGGTTGACATGCAAATATTGTATCAGCTAGAGAAACCTTATAGCAGTTTTCCCTAAAGCTCTGTCCCTTGGGTCTTCTAGATACCTGGTTGAGAAGCAGAATCTTGCCCCATACCTTTGCATATTGTTCCCAAGCAGATTTATTTGATACTTCTTACCACCAAAAAATAAAGTTCCCATGGTTTAATCCACAAAAGGGAAAAGGTAGAGAACCCAACACACGAAAATCGTTGATTATGTCAACCTCTCGATTGTGTCCATGGGAGAAGCAGATGGAGGAACCATATTGTAATGAGTGCTCAAATTATTGCATTTAGGTGCCTCCAGAATGAGAGGAATCATCATTGGATAATGGAAAAGGTGGAGGTTTAGCCATGAAATTCGGTGTCAAGTACTTTGCATTGGCATCCGTGATGGAAGTTAAGGCAATGGAGCCTCAAAATTAAGAACTTGAATCACTTGCCTTACCGAGTGCCACTGCTTGCTATCATTACGAGTGCTTCTGAGGCCAAAAACCGACAATCTTTGATTCAACACTTTGCAGTTTTAAGGCCAAGAACCAACATCGTTGTATTCGGTTCTGTTTTGTGAATTAATCACAAAGGAGAAGCCAGTCATGAGATTTCCTAAGGACCTGTCGCAGAAGTCCAACAGTGTGGCATATGAGGCCCGGCCGATGGTCAAGAAATTATGCCGTTTCCTAAGAATGTGCAATGCAACGTCATGGGCAAGAAAGCATGTCGTTCTCTAGGAATGTGCGAGATAAAGAGGGAATTATTATCAATAATCCAACTGTGACTTCTGTTCATCAGCAGGCCTCAGTCATGGATGTTTTCCATATTTGTTAACTGTGAATAGGCTGCTTCAATGTGATCCGGTGGTCACGGATTCGAATTACAAAAACAGTCTCTCCACTTACAGGATTAAGATGCACTCTTTTCCAAACGCTACTGTGTCAACTGTGAACAGGTATTTGATGAGGAGATTGCTTATCCTAATTGAAAAGGGGAATGAAGTAAAAATGTTTTGAGTTTGTGAAGCCATTTGTTAAGACTTATATCGCAGAACTGATTGCCGTAATTCTCACAAATTATAGGGTGCAGCTATAGGAATAGAGCTTGTTGTGAATTTGACTGCTCTTGTTTGAATAAACCAGTCAACCATTACTGCATAATAGGCTATTTTACAAGACTTTTGACTAAGCAAAATTATAGTCTTGTGACCATTTGGATGCATACTTTTTTTGACTATTTGCTACATTGCTTGAATCTCGGAGAAGGGCCCACCAAGGAGATCTTTAAGGTGTATCTAACACCAAGGCTCTACCTTGTTCTATCTTTAACTCTCTACAACATAAAAACACATTCCCTACGCTTTTAAAAAATTCCAAGAATAGTTAAAAGAACCCAAAAAAAGTCTTATCTCAAAAAAACTCTATCGTTACCCCACCTCTACCCTTGATCTCCTCTCTCTATCTCTCGTGTTGGTTGCTATCGGCCCATCTGTCTCTCTCCCTCTCTCTCACTATCGCCGGTTCCAACCCCTCCCGACATCGTCACTTTCTAGTCTCCCCACTCCCCAGTCATGTGACATCCCTCCCCATATCGAAAGTTTACATAGGTGATCTTGGGTATATAATAAGCCATGTGTGTTACTAATAGTAACTTGGATTTAAGTATTTTGGACCATGTAGTTAAACTTCAACAAGTTACTGGGTCAGTGATATACATGAGGCATTACAGATGGTATCAAAGTAGCCTATGTACACGATCGAGTGTGGGGTCGAGACTTTATTTGGTTACTATGGAACAGGCCTGTGATTAGGCCCTGCTGACTTTAGTGTTGGACCCCTTGCAAGGGCGTAAGTTATTAAAGGTGGAGAGATTGTGACATCTCGTCCCACATAAAAAAGTCTACATGGATGATCTTAGATATATAAGTTATTAAAGGTGAAAAGATTGTGACATCTCGTCCCACATAAAAAGTCTACATAGATGATCTTACATATATAATGAGCCATGTATGCTAATACTAGTAACTTGAAATTGAGCATTTTAGACCATGTGATTAGATTCCAACAAATTCCTGGGCCAGTGGTATATATGGGGCATTACACTAGGGATGAAAGCAGGACAGATCGGGGGTGAATGTTACTACCCCGTCCCCAATCCCCAAACCTATATTCAATCTCCATCTTCTCCCAATCCCCAAACGGGGATTGTTTTTACTCTCCACCCCCGCTCCTAACGGGAAATGGAGATTTCAAATGGAAAACGGAGATCCAAATTTTTTTAAAAAAAGCTAATATTTTTGTTAATATTTAGGAAAAAAAAACTAATGATATTTACCTACGTTTAAATTTTTTGAATGACATTTGTCGTTTCTTACTGTAAAATCTATATGAAATTTCTTCTACCAAAACAAAGAAGTTGCTATTCATATAAATCGAGACTTATTGCTTGGTTACAGATACAAGAAAAAATCAGTTAGAAGAACGAGTATCAGACGGAAAAGTATTCAAATTTAACACATCGTGTATTTCGTTTAGCAAAATATTTTGCATGGCTGTAATTAAAAATTGAGAAATGTAAAAATTAAAACCCTAATCGAATTAAACACTCTTACAAGTACACGGGAGATGGGGCGGGGTGAGAAATGGGGTGGGAATGGAGACACATATATTCAAATCCTACCCGTTCTCCGATTTTCTTTCAAACTAATTCTCGAATCCTATCTGATCCTCCAAAAAATCCCCAAATCCCTGCCCCGAAAGGGGAGGGGAATGGGGTGGAGGCAGACAGGGTGGGTGAAATCGCCACACCTAGGAGGACACTCGGAGTTCGGCAGTTCGCTACCCTCCATCGAGTTTGCTGGTCGCCACCGCACCGACCTCCCGCTGCTAGAACTTCGTGGCTTCACTTTCAAGATTTGTGGTAAAATTTTTGTTTTTTGTTTTTTTTTTTGCTTCAAATCTGTCTTCTTATTATTTGTTTGAATCTCGATTTGCTCATCATTTTTGTTCGAAATCGATTAATCTGAACTTTTTCTTGGTAATGGAGCTTCAATTCACGCCTCTAAGGAGCTTTATTTCATTCGTTGAAACCTTTTAGGGATAGAGTGATTCCGTATAATGCAAGCACTTTGAAAAAACAATTGGTTTGCTATAAATCTTAGCGGTTCGATTTGCTCATCGTTTTTGTTCGAAATCAATTGGTCTGAACATATTAGGTAAATGCAGCTTCGATTCTAGCCTCAAGGTGAGTTTATTCCGTTCGTTGAAATGTTTTAGGAAGATGGAGAGATGTTGTTACTACGAGCACTTGCAAAAAAACGCGAATTAAAGAGGTCTAAAGTTGGGAAAAGAGTGTGGAAAGAGAGCTATCTTTTGCTTAATTCCTTCGAATCTACAGTTTGCGCATTCAATGGTTTTCAGCTTTGATGCTTCTCAGTTGGCAATGGTACGCTTCTACCATTGCCTCACCAATGTCTTTTAAAATCTCTCTCTCTCTCTCTCTCTCTCTATCAACATAGCAAGTAATTGTACTGCACCAACCACACTTTATTATTTTGATAAATGCTACCTAAATAAGTAGGCAAGATATTGTGACTATACTTACTATTATTAATGTTCAAATACCTATCTTGGTATTATTAGTTAATGATATTCAGATGGGTGTTCAACCTCTACAATTAAGAGGCTTGGGTGCTCAAATTTCTACTGCAATGAGGTAAAAGAAATATACTTATCTTACATAAAATTTGCTGATATTCAAGTGAATAGCCCATGATCCCTGTTACCCTGTAGCATCCTGGGTTGTGTCTCTTTTTCATGATCAACCTTTTAGGGATAGAGTGATTCCGTATAATGCAAGCACTTTGAAAAAACAATTGGTTTGCTATAAATCTTAGCGGTTCGATTTGCTCATCGTTTTTGTTCGAAATCAATTGGTCTGAACATATTAGGTAAATGCAGCTTCGATTCTAGCCTCAAGGTGAGTTTATTCCGTTCGTTGAAATGTTTTAGGAAGATGGAGAGATGTTGTTACTACGAGCACTTGCAAAAAAACGCGAATTAAAGAGGTCTAAAGTTGGGAAAAGAGTGTGGAAAGAGAGCTATCTTTTGCTTAATTCCTTCGAATCTACAGTTTGCGCATTCAATGGTTTTCAGCTTTGATGCTTCTCAGTTGGCAATGGTACGCTTCTACCATTGCCTCACCAATGTCTTTTAAAATCTCTCTCTCTCTCTCTCTCTCTCTATCAACATAGCAAGTAATTGTACTGCACCAACCACACTTTATTATTTTGATAAATGCTACCTAAATAAGTAGGCAAGATATTGTGACTATACTTACTATTATTAATGTTCAAATACCTATCTTGGTATTATTAGTTAATGATATTCAGATGGGTGTTCAACCTCTACAATTAAGAGGCTTGGGTGCTCAAATTTCTACTGCAATGAGGTAAAAGAAATATACTTATCTTACATAAAATTTGCTGATATTCAAGTGAATAGCCCATGATCCCTGTTACCCTGTAGCATCCTGGGTTGTGTCTCTTTTTCATGATCAACCTTTTAGGGATAGAGTGATTCCGTATAATGCAAGCACTTTGAAAAAACAATTGGTTTGCTATAAATCTTAGCGGTTCGATTTGCTCATCGTTTTTGTTCGAAATCAATTGGTCTGAACATATTAGGTAAATGCAGCTTCGATTCTAGCCTCAAGGTGAGTTTATTCCGTTCGTTGAAATGTTTTAGGAAGATGGAGAGATGTTGTTACTACGAGCACTTGCAAAAAAACGCGAATTAAAGAGGTCTAAAGTTGGGAAAAGAGTGTGGAAAGAGAGCTATCTTTTGCTTAATTCCTTCGAATCTACAGTTTGCGCATTCAATGGTTTTCAGCTTTGATGCTTCTCAGTTGGCAATGGTACGCTTCTACCATTGCCTCACCAATGTCTTTTAAAATCTCTCTCTCTCTCTCTCTCTCTCTATCAACATAGCAAGTAATTGTACTGCACCAACCACACTTTATTATTTTGATAAATGCTACCTAAATAAGTAGGCAAGATATTGTGACTATACTTACTATTATTAATGTTCAAATACCTATCTTGGTATTATTAGTTAATGATATTCAGATGGGTGTTCAACCTCTACAATTAAGAGGCTTGGGTGCTCAAATTTCTACTGCAATGAGGTAAAAGAAATATACTTATCTTACATAAAATTTGCTGATATTCAAGTGAATAGCCCATGATCCCTGTTACCCTGTAGCATCCTGGGTTGTGTCTCTTTTTCATGATCAACCCCTAGCATAACCTCACGGATTGGCTTGGTAGTCAAGGCTTGAGACGTAGAGGTTTGCCCCCTCTTAAAGTTTCAGGTTCGAAACCTCATAGATATTATCAACTTTTATAGGACCATCTATACAGCAGTTTGTTCTGGTTTTTACTTAGCCCTTGCTAGTGAACGGTGTGATTATTCTCTCAGAGATTAGTCATTGTGCGGATAAGTTAACCCGAACACTTTAAATTATCCAAAAAACACTGGCATAGCCTAACCTGAATTCCCATGACTGAAACTCCTTCGATCTGTAGCTACGAAAATTCCCTGACTGAATGCTTTGCGTTGCAGATGCGTTTCCTGTTGTAGCTGTGGGCAAGTTACATCACAGGTCAACTAATGACTAAGGCCTTGTTTGGCAGTGAACGCAACACTTAGATTAATAAACTTTGAACTAGACTAAACCTAATCAAAGTTTTTCCTCCCACGAACTCTGATAAATATCATAGAGTTGCTATGATCCGGGTAACACAAACACTGATAAATATCAAATTGTACAGCAACAAATGGGTTGTCTATTGAGTTTAATGGCTGGCCGTCCTTTGTGAGGCCAGGAGTTCTGCACGTTGTTCAATGAGAAACATTATCAAATGATGTGGGGAAATGATCTCTTAGATTTCAATGCACGCGCGACCCACAGCCTGCCAGTGTCTGTTCTTTTAGAAAATCAGAATCCGTATAAACAAAAGGAAAAAAGAACTGCCAAGAAATGTTTTCTACTATTTCTTTATGAATCATGAGGCTAAAAAGTACCCTAAACTGGCCAAAATTTTCAGCTCTTTACATATCAAAAACCATCAAAATTCAAACCCAAAATTTCTCCGGACACAGCCATGGCTGTCTTCTGCTACTCCCACACTCTGCTACATTATTCTCTTTTCATATTCTGCTTTCTGTTTCCTCTAACAAAATCACTTACCTTCAACCTCACCAACATTGGGCAAGGGAAAGAAAACTTCAACATAACAACATTCGGAGATGCCTATATCTCACCCCAAGGACTCCAAATCACCTCCGACCAACGCAGAAGCAATTTGCAGCAAAAAGCAAGTAAAGCCACTTACGTCGATCCCCTTCATCTTTGGAGTGATTCCACGGGAAATTTGACAGATTTTAATACCCATTTCACTTTTGTGATTGATTCGGCTGGGAATCCGGAATTCGCAGATGGTCTCACCTTCTTTCTTGCTCCAGATGGATCAAATTTCACACCTGGTGGAGCAATGGGCCTCCCAATTGATCCACAGACGTTAAAACCGACTAGCCCTTTTGTTGCTGTGGAGTTTGATACGTATCGTAATCTGCCTTGGGACCCAGTTACTGGTCCTGCTACTCATGTAGGTATCAATGTCAATTCTCTTACATCAAATGTTACTGCTGCTTGGTACTGTAATATAATTCATGGGATTCAGAATGAGGCTTGGATTAAGTATGATTCAAGTTCAATGAATTTAAGTGTAGTTTTTACTAGTTCTAGGAATACTACCAGAGTGGAAGATAGCATTCATTTCATTGTTGATCTCAGAGAACACTTACCCGAATTGGTAACTATTGGATTTTCAGCTGCAACAGGGAGTTCGTTTGAGACAAACACCGTAAAATCATGGGAATTTAGTTCCAGTTTGCAAATTAATGTTCCATCTCGAGTGAAAAAAATCTCCCCGGGAGCTTTAGGAGGATTGGTTGTGGGCTCATGTGTTTTGGTTGGTGGGTTGGCCTTAGTTGGATTTGTCTTGTGGAGAAGAAGTAGAGAAAAAGAAGTGGATGAGTTTGAATTTGAGACGTCCATGGAAAACAAATTTGAGTCCAGCATTGGGCCGAAGAAGTTTTCTTATGGACAATTATCTCGCGCGACAAATAATTTTGAGAGGGATCAAAAGCTTGGGGAGGGGGGTTTTGGCAAAGTTTATAGCGGTTTTTTGGGGGAATCGAATTCTTATATTGCTGTCAAGAGAATATCAAAGCAGTCAAAACAAGAAATAAAGGAGTATGCGTCAAAAATGAATATCGTTAGCCAGTTGAGGCACAGGAATTTGGTCCAACTCATCGGTTGGTGCCACGATAAGAAAGAACTACTACTTGTTTATGAGTTCATGGAAAATGGCAGCTTAGATTTCCATCTCTTCGATGGGAAAAGCTTGTTGACGTGGAGAACAAGGTATAAAATCGCTCAAGGTTTGGCTTCAGCATTGCTCTATCTGCATGAAGGATGGGAACAATGTGTGGTGCATGGGAATGTAAAATCAAGCAATGTGATGTTGGACTCAAATTTTAATGCCAAATTAGGAGATTTCGGGTTAGTTAGGTTTGTCCATCACGGGAAAGTGCTCAAAACAACTGTTATGGCTAGAACCCTGGGGTACGTGGCACCGGAATGCGTGGTTACAGATAAAGCTAGTAAGGAATCAGATGTCTATAGCTTTGGAATTGTGGCCTTAGAAATAGCTTGTGGAAGAAAACCCCTTGATTTAGAAGTGCCAGAAACTCAGAGGAGAATGGTGGAGTGGGTTTGGAACCTCTATGGAATTGGAAAGTTACTTGAAGCGGTGGACCCAAAGCTAAGCACTGATTTCGATGAACAAGAAATGGAACATTTGATGATTGTTGGGCTTTGGTGTGCACACCCAGATCACAATTTCCGACCAACAATTAGGCAAGCAATTCACGTACTTAACTTCAAAGCTCCACTCCCTAATCTCCCATCAAAATTGCCTCCGGTATCGTCTTTTTCTCTTCCATTGCTCACTCCTTTCACTACATCTGACAGAAGCCAAAACCAAAATTCAAGCAACAATTACCACGCGGATTCTTCGAATCTCACTTCATCTCGAAGAGCTTCATCTCCACCTGTAGTTCTTTGGGCAAATTACACTTACCTCCCCTGAGGTATTTGACAAGTTTACTGTCACCCTCTGCTTTATCCCATGTAATTATTTCATTTAAAAAAAAAAAACTATTATGCAGTAACTTTCCCTATCGTTGAAATCATTCTGCAAGATCAAGTGATCAAGTCCGGTGCAAGAGAGGGAACGAGATCTAGTGTCCAGTGCAAGTGCAGCTTAGTTTAGATTTTGTTAGTTGAAGTCTCATTGTAATGAACTGGTTTAAGAATTTTAGTAATTCAATTAGCTGGAAATTGGTTGTAATATGATGATCAAGTGAGTTGGTATTTAGTAATTAGTAGATATTTTGATTTTAAGCACAAATTCATGTCTAGTATAAATAGGTCTGAATTTCAATCTTCATTGAATTTAGTTTGAGAGTTATTCTTTTCCGTTTTCCTCTTTCTTTGTCTTCTTCTTCAATCTTCAATCTTCAATCAGTTGATGAAATCATGAAATTCCACAGAGTCAAATGCCATTAGTTAAATTATTGAAATATTAAAAAGTACTATCATTTTCGAAATAACCCATGTTGAATTTTTAATTTTTTTATTAAAATCAAAGGCTGAAAAAAAAAACTGTACGATAGCATTCCAAGCCAAACGCAAGACAACTAGTTCATAATATATGGAGGGCAAACTTTTTTTCACGTGTGGTGTATATTTTATAAATAGTTACCTTTTGGTTTATGTTTATAAATAAATGGTAAATTAAATCATGGTCCTATTTACTCTCATAGCATAGGATTTCATCCTATACACTTTTTGAACTTTTGTTTTCATCCTATTTTTACATGGTTTGACATTTTTGCTCTTATTTTTGAGTGTTAGTTTACCCTCTTATTCTTTTTTAAGTCAGAACATCTATTTTTTATTTGGTATGTTTGTAATCCTAGCAATAAATTTGGTTAGAATTATAGAATTAAATAGGGTAAAAAATGTTAACTGAGAAAAGAATTAATTGGCCGAAAGATTTCATATTTATATTACAGAATATTGTATTTGCCAAAATCTTTAATTGGCTAGAATCTTTGACTGAATATTTGATTTTTTAGTGAATCTTAATGGTTCACTGTAATCTTTATCATATCTTCGGATTTTTTGAACGAAATTTCATAAAATCTTAGTGATTCATTCTATTCTTATATTATTCATTAGGTATCACATAGACTCGCCGCTTTTTTGTCTTCGTCACCGAAAATTGAGTGATTCGAGTTAGGACAAATATTTCATCGTCAAACCAAAAGAATTTTTTTCGAAGATTGATCGGATTACACGGTGAATGAAGAATCTTTTTATTTTGTCATTTTTAGTTTGTAGTATCCGTTTTGAGTATGTGAATTCTACATGATATGCTGGATTTTTTTTGGATGGTCTAAAATTTATCATATTCTAACAATTTACCATAATCTGGAGATGGTCGACTATTTTGTTGTAGTATCAGTTTTGAGCGTGAAAAATTTACCATAGCCAAATAGTTGTAGGAATTTACTATAATGATGCAAATATTATACGTAAGTTACTATTACAAAATATAGTAAATTGTTCGTGAGCATGAAAAATTTATCATATGAAAATTGACTATCATTCAAGAGCTGTAAAAATTTACCATAATAGTGCAAATATACCATGAAACATAAGTTACTATTGTAAAATATAGTAAACTATCATTGATATGTAAATTAACTATCACTAAAGATTTAAAACACTTAGAATTACAAATAAAATTTACAATAATGATAAACTAAATTAACCATCGCGAAATACAAGAATATGTATATTTTTTTGGTAATTATAAAACGTAAGGAATAGACTAAATTTAGACTAATAAGAAAATGTTTGAATCAATCCCTTTTTCTTGGGGATAAAAATGTACCAAAGCCCAGGCCCAGGCCGGCCCATTTAGTTCAAATTTGATGACTCAGAAATTTGCTTAATTTAACTCATTTAGTTCAAAGTCCAGCAGACCCAGGCTGGCCCATTTATATATTCCCACAACCAAAAGCCCTTCTCTCACAACCAAACATTATTTTTTAACTTCCTCTACTCTCTATAACCTCCTGTTGTAACACATTAGCAACAATTATTACGTGAATGATGAAAATTGCTCTAGGAACATAGAACATGCCCTTTGTGGAATTGGGAAGGCTGCTGTGCATTGCGCACAATAGTCTATGTTGTGCGCCAAAACGACATCGTTTTGGTGCATAAGACACTGACCGAAAACGTTTAACTGTTTGGGTAGTGTTTTGCGTGCCTAAACGACGTCATTTTGGCATGCAACACGCCCTGCTGTGCACAGCCCCTGGTCTGTCGTTTTTGATCTTTGGATTCTGGAATATCTGAAGCAAATAAGATAAACAATGATATTAATGCTTATCATTTGCAATGCTCTGGAGCAAAGAGAAGTTGTTTGTTACCATTTACCTATTATAACAAAGAGTGCAATTTGTTAGGCGTATTTGAAGACAGGGATTCATATGGTTCATGGTTCTTTCCCCTTAGAATATCCCTTTTCTCTTGGGAGGAAGAGGACTTATCTAATTTATTATGCAGATTGGAAATTTTTTGTTGTGCTTCTGCAGTGCAGGATGTTGAAGACTCTCTGGTATGGAGTGGCCTATCAAATGGGCAGTATTCAATAAAGGCAATCTATAAGTTATGGGAATCCTCTTCTGGGAAAGCTCATGAAATTCCATTGATACGTTTTCGGAATAAGATTTGCCCTTTAAAGTTCATTTTATGGGGTGGTTAGCATGGCATGGGAGATTAAAATCAAGGAAGTTTCTTCTTTCTTTGGGCTTAATTTCTAGCCAACATGCTGTGCGTAAGTTTTGCTCCTTGGCTGTAGAATCCCCTGATCATGTCCTTCTTCTATGCTTCAAGGTTTGGAAATTATATTCAAAAGCTCTTAGTTGGTGGGGCTTCTCCTGTATCTATTTCTGCAACTCTCAAATGGTGGGGTGGATGGAAATCCACAAAAAAAAGATTTCTAAAGTTGTTAAAGCACTGTGGTCTGTATGGAGGGTTAGAAATGAATACTTTTGAAGGGAAGTAAGTTAATTGGGAGATCTTGGATGAAAATATCAAATTTAGATTAGTTTATTGGGTGAAGGCTCAGGTAGATTGTCCATTTTCCTTTAACGATATTTTATATAACATTCAGGGTTTCCTTCAGGCAGATCACCTCAGAAGAATTCAAGGTTAATCTTGCTAAGGTACTGAAGAAGGGATCTGGTATCTTTGTTTTCCTAAGGGTGGAATAGTCGAGAGATCTTTAATGGCGTACTGTTTTCTGTACTATTTGAGGTCTCCTTTGTGTGTGTGTGTGTGTGTGTGTCCTTTGTTACTTCTCCTCTGTATGGTCTAGGGGTGGAGCTGGGAGTTGGGACCTGGGGGTCTACGGTGTCCCTTTTTGAATCAGTTCTGGGTTTCAGGTGGAGGTGGGTGACTATGGGGGTTACGTGATTGCATGTTTATGTGTTTAGGAGGTTCTCTTTTTATGGTCCTGTTCTGATTTAGTTTTTGTCTCATTTCTTCATTTGTTTCTGTCTTCTGGTTGTCTTCTCTGAGTTTTGCTTGCAGCTTGTTTGAGCTTCTCCTGCATGGTTTTTCGATACTTGTCCCTTCTATGTTTTTTTTGTCGACAAAAGAAATTTCATAGAACAATAAGATAGAAGTATGAAACATTACAATAGTTAGAGTCCACCGCATAGAGAGAGTTTTGAAGAGTGGACGTAAACCCTCCTAGTGCTGCTACTCGCTAAAACTATATCAACTCTCAGCCTCCTATTTTCAAAGATTAAAAAGACTACAGACAAAGCTAACAAGAAGAATAGTCCAAACAAATTGTCTAAAACATAAAAACAAAGAAAATAAACCGACAAAATCAGAATTTCCAAGCACATCAACAAAGCCATCACCCACGTCGTTACCTCACCAGAAATCTTCCAAACTTCCACAGCCTCCTCTATCTCTATTGCCACTTACGAGTTTCCCATCTACCAAATCCCTCATCTTACATTCCATCGATTCCAATTCCTCTAACTGCAAATCCCTACCTCCGACGACAGCCACCCTACTTCCAGACCAGCATCAAAACATCCACACCTCCTCATCAGACCCTCATCAAACATACTTTTCCTGTTTCAAATCCACTTCCACCACATATAATAATAGATTCAAGTAAACCCAAAACATCCCACACTTTGCTGCTACCTAACACTATCCTTGCCCCTACCTTCTCCTCCTCAACTGTCGCCGACTCTTCAGCCGCCTCAAGCCCTTTGAGATCGAAGCCAGATAAGACTGGAGATTAAAATAGAGATTAAAGAAGAAGGTGTTTGGTTGAATTTAGGAAGGAATTATCTTAGACTTAATTTGATTAGTAGTTTATACACATAGATAAGAATGGCTGGTGTCACACCCCAAAATAGAATATGTGACAGGCTGTGAACTAGAAGGCTAATACCACTCGGCCAAGTTTCCATTTAACAAAATTCAAAACAAATGTTCGAAATCAACTGTGAAGCATTACCATCTCAATAATCATCCAAATAAAAATGTACCTCCAAATAGTAAATAAATTAACAAAACTGAGTTAGTAAATGATTAAAAAGAAGATGCATAAACCAATAAATACAATTCTAATGCTAAATGCAACGTCTCATGAAGGTCAATAAAATAAATCCCGTGATGCTGCCAGAGTCCTTGCCTGATTGATGATAACATGACATGCACTAGTTTATGTTCATTAGTTCCCGTGTGATTTCGTATGAGCGAGAATACTGTAAAAGTGACATTTGGTGTTGTTTTGGCAAATATGAATCTTGTTGGTAATAACATGATAATTGTTAGAAAGTCCTGATTGTGTTAATAAAAACTTGGCCAAGTGATAAAAGTGGAAATAATTTAATTACAGCTGTCGTGCTACTCGTTGATTTTTCGAGTTAGATTCCCGAGGTGATTGGTGGTTCGATTTCCCTTTTCACTTTTGTTCCAGGTTAGATTCCCGAGGTGATTGGTGTTCCAGGTTCGATTCCCGAGGTGATTGGTGGTTCGGTTTCCCTTCACTTTTGTACTGGGTGATTGGTGGTTCGATTCCCTTTACTTTTGTTCCGAATTAGGTTCCCGAGATAGTTGGTGGTTCGATCCCCCTTTATTTTTGTATTTCAGGTTCAATTTCTAAGGTGGGTTAGATTCCAACTAGCCGTCGTGTCGAATGATTATGTGTTAGATTCCCTGGGCGTCGTTCTGATTAAAAGAAAGAAGAATAAACTTAATACACTTAAACGTTACTTTACAGCTTTTGATGTATCCTCATTTGTTATTTAAAATTCTGTTGTTTATGCTTCATTTTATGTATTCTGTTGTTATGTCATATCTCCTGTTATATGTGCTTTTACCTATGGGTTTGGTTTTCGGATAAACTTTCCTACCAAATTTTATAAACTCATCGGTGCAACTTCTCTGCCCCTGATGTTTCATATCAGATGTCGAAGAGCAGTTGCAGAATCTATCCGAGTAGGAGAAATCGGGAGCTACTGGAAAATTGTGACGGCGTTTGACTGTCCTACCTTTAGATGCTCTGTTATTTTATTTATTTTTCAAAAAATGTAAATCTCAAAAGGTTTTTTTTTTTTATCAATTTCACTTTTGCATTTTAAAACTCTGACTTATCTCATTTCCTGTTATTTTACATTAAATACTAAAAGACATTTCTTTGATTTATGTTTCATTTAATCAAATAATTGAATAAATAATTTTAAATAACATACCAAAAGATCGGGGTGTTACAAAAACAGTTTGTGATACCCATATTTAAAAACAAGTTACAACCCATCAAAGTTTTACAACACCAGTTGCAGGTTTCAAGGAACTGAAGCTAAACACAAAAATTAATCCACACAAGTTTTATACTTTATTGCTCTTGTGTTTTACTTTTGAAGTGTCCTTAACTAAGACTTTCTGCAGGCGTCTTATTTAATCCGGAGTCTTAATTAAGACGTTTCTATTTTAATACACAAACACAGAATAATACACTCTCTTATCTTATCTCCTTTATAATTTATCCCTCTGAAAATAATACTCTATCCAATTGGCTAAGTGTCTTAACTAAGACCCCCTCTTATAAAGGGTAATCGGGTCCTGCTTGGTTTAAGAATTTAGAGACTGAAACACTGGATTGTATGTAATATACAAAGATCTTGTTTGATTAACGATTTAAAATATAATATCAAATTACAAATTTTCTTGTATTAGAAAAAGATTTTGTTGTTCCCCTTCTAAAGACGTGTTCTTACTTTAATCAAGATGATTTTTTTATACTCTCTAACGACACTGAATAATTAATAATCACCAAAGTCAACTTAACTTGTAAAAATGAGAGACTAACCTTTCTTAAATTATTTCAGAGAATCTTTCCGGTCGTTCAAAGGATTTGATGATACTGTTCAATTTTTTTCTGAACTTTTTTTGGGATTCGTGTAAATGAAGAAATCGTAAGCATTCTGAAGCTCACTGAGAATAATATTCATACTAAAAATTATGGTCCATTTGGCCTGGCCGAATTATTGGATTATTTACTGTTTAGTTTTTTGTCCTTATTTGAAATTTTTCTTTAATTTTTTGTTTTTCATCATTTTTTTGATGATTGTTGGTTCGCCTCGACAAGAGCTTTCAAAAAAGTTCTCAATCATCGGCTAAATTTGAAAAAAGTTCAGAAAAGACAAAAAATAAGCCCAAAACAGCGTCCGTGTTGGCTTATTTTTCGTCTTTAGTGACTTTTTTTTAACTTTTGGACATAATTTTATACTTTTTAGATTCCTTTCGTCGATACGAACCAATAATCTACGAAAAAATGACATAAAAATAACAAATACAAAAAAAATTTGAATAAAGACAAAAAAAAGCCGGATAATCTAGCCTGGATTAATCCAAGCCAAATAGACCCGTTGAATATTGAATACCATATAATATATTTTAAGAATACATCTATTTTGAAAAAAATAAAAAAAAATGTTTCAGTGTCGTAATAGTTTTCTGTTGAAAATAAATATGTTCTGCAATTATGTAATTAACTTCTAATCAATATAATTATTGACGCAACTGATATTTTCAACGAGCAAATTAATCACTTTAAATATTGAATTAAGTTCAAAAACAAATCCACAAATGACTTACTGTCATTTTTAATCCTTTGGCAGCTAACCTGTTTCCATCATTTATTCATTAAATTTAATTCAACTGTGGGTCCATCCATTACATCCCAAAATCCTATTCTCACGTAATCAAATAAAGTGTGACAAATTACAGTGATTTTTTTATATATATTTAGCAAATATATTAATCACTCTTCTGACTTTAAAAAAATATATTATTATATTTTTTAGTTTTTAAATTATAATAGACATGGTCCCTTATTGTTAGACAGTTTAACAGTGTTACTTTTAAATACTAAAAGACTAGAATACCCTAGGGCCTTATTTGATTTGTAGATTAGGCACGCGGGATTAAACTATTTGTGTCTAGTCCTGCATAATCCCATGTTTGGCTCCACAGAATTGAACCAAGAGAAATAATTCAAGGATTATTCTAATACCTATATGTGGTTACTTTTTAATCCTAAGGGGAGGGATGAGACTCATTTAATCTCATCTGAACCAATCATTGCTCCACCATCTCCGACTATCACCACCACCCCACCACCACCTCACCACCGCCACCGCTGCCACCAACCATAGCTACCGCCTCCTCCTCCGACCACCACCAATGCCACCACTTTCGACCACCAACATAGCTGCCTCCAACCACCACCACCACCACACCACTGGAACTACTTTAAACCACCACCACTGCCACCACATTCAACCACCGCCGCTGTCGTCGCGACACCTCTGACCACCACCGCCTCCGACCACCACGCCACAACTACCAACACCACCACCTCCACCTGCATCGCCACATCTGACCACCACCTTGCCACCATTGCCAACACCACCACCACATTCAACCACCACCACCGCCTTCAACCACCACCACCGCCACCACCACTACCATTGTCGTCGTTGTCGCTGCCACTGCCACCACTACTACCACCACCACCCACCACACTACCGCCACATACGTATATCCACACAATTCTAGCAAAATATCTCTGTTCAAAATCCTAGACATCCGAGTGAGATATTCTGAAAATAATCAGTCCAAATCAAACATTGGATTAGGTTTGATAGATATTAAAACAGTACCAGGATAAATAATCTCAGGACTATTAGTTCATGGACTATTAATCCCACCAATTTTAATTCACGAATCAAATGATGCCTAAGTATAATAAATATACTTCTAAATTAGTTTTAAAATTATTATAGACATATCCAAAATTAACCAGTAGTTCATATTTTTTGTTTAGCTAGACTTCTTTCTTTTCAACACTCCAACAATCTCATCTATTTTACCATTTCACCATTAAAATATATTTTTTATATTCCTTTTCTTTTTTTCTTTTTCATTGAAATCATCCTCCCCTATTTTGAAAACTTGTAGACATAGAGAGAGAAGAGAGAAAATTTAAAAAAAAAAAATCTAATACATGGTGTACATTAACTAGGTAAAAATTGCTGGTTACTATTCATGGAATTAAAGTAGGTCTTATTTGTTGAGTTTGTCGGAGCTCTACTTTTGAGAGTTGTCTAAGTAAAATACCTAAAACTACCTATTTAGATAGTTTGGGAGTCGACTATATTTGCTAGCTGCTGTTCTATATGGATTACGAAGAATGATCTCATATTCAAGGGGGCTCCATTTCATCCGGAATCAGCAGCGGAGGTGGTGATCATTTGGATGGCGGTCTAGACGAAGGGAAAGACAGTCATACAGGGAGTCTTGATCGACAATTTCCTTTGGAACATTGAAGCAATTCGTTCATTGAAGCTCTAAGGATCTGTGTAAGTTTTGGTAAATGAATAACTAACTTTATTAATGACTTCTCAATCTTTTTATATACAAACTTCTAACAAACTAACAGCTTTCTAACAAACTTCTAACTAATAATAAAAGATTAAAATAAATTTAATCAGTATTTACATTTAACAGCCCCCCACAAGCTGAACTATGGATGTCCATGAGATTCAGCTTGGACATAAGATTCTTGAAAGGTGCAGGATGCAAGGCTTTTGTATATATGTCAGCAAGTTGAGCCTTGGTGGGTATAGGCATCAAGTGAATAGAACCAGCCTGGACTTTTTCCCTAACTAGATGACAATCTAGTTCAATGTGCTTGGTTCTTTCATGGAATGTGGGATTTTGAGCAATATATATGGCTGATTGATTGTCGCAGTAAATTGACACTGGTTTGGAATGATGCTGCTGCAGATCTTTTAATATATATATGAGCCATTGAATTTCAGATGTAGTTACTGCAAGTGCCCGATACTCAGCCTCTGAGGATGATCTAGAGACAGTGCCTTGTTTCTTTGATCTCCATGAGATAAGAGAGGAGCCATAGAAGATGCAGAAACCAGTGACAGACCGGCGGGTGTCAGGACATGCTGCCCAGTCTGAGTCACTGAAAGCCTTCAATTTGAAATCAGATTTTGCAGGAAAGAATAATCCTTGCCCAGGTGAGGACTTTAGATACCTCAGTATGTGCAAGGCTGCATCTAAGTGTGGATGCAAAGGATTAGACATAAACTGGCTGAGTTTATGCACTGCATAACAAATATCCGGTCTTGTATTTGTAAGATAGATAAGCCTGCCAATTAATCTTCTGTAAACAGTAGGGTCAGCAATTGGAATGCCATCAGTATTTGTAAGTTTAGCACCAGGAAGCATAGGAGTAGAGGCTGGTTTGCAAGCCAATAATCCAGCATCTTCAATAAGTTCCAAAGTATATTTCCTTTGGCAAAGATTTATTCCTTTTGAGGATCTAGCTACCTCAAGTCCCAAGAAGAATTTAAGTGAACCAAGATCTTTTATCTTGAACTGCTGATCAAGTAAGGATTTGACTGACTGAATTTCGTCAATGTCATTTCCAGTCAAAACAACATCATCAACATAGATGAGAAGGATAGTAATTCAGCTAGCAACATGTTTAACAAGTAAAGAATAATCGGATTTAGATTGAACATATCCAAGAGAAAGTAAGAAGGAAACTAATTTGAAATTCCATTGCCTACTAGCTTGTTTCAATCCATAGAGAGATTTTTGGAGTTTACAAACTTGATTGGTGTGAGCTGCTGTAAAACCAGGAGGAATGCACATGTAAACCTCTTCATGTAAGTCCCCATGAAGAAAGGCATTATTTACATCAAGTTGATGTAAATGCCAATTAGATGCAGCTGCCAAAGCCAATACGAGTCGAACTGTAGTGAGTTTTACAACGGGAGAGAAATTTCAGAGAAATCAACACCCTCAAGTTGAGTGAAACCTTTTGCGACCAATCTGGCTTTGTATCTCTCTATAGAACCATCAGCTTTGAGTTTAATCCTGAAAACCCATTTACAACCAATGGGTTTCTTGCCAGGGGGTAAATCTGTGAGGATCCATGTGTGATTCTGTTCTAAAGCTGTGATTTCTTGGTTCATGGCCTCTTTCCAGCAGTCGTGTTTGACTGCTTGAGCATAGGTTTTAGGTTCAATAATACTAGAAACATTTGAGACAAAAGATTTATGGGAGGAAGATAGTTGTTCATAAGAAATAAATTGAGATAAGGGATAAGGAGTACGTGAGGATGTATTGTTAATGGTAGCAGTAGAGACTATATTACAGTGGTAATCTTTTAGATAAGAAGGAGTAGTTTTAACTCTGGTTGAAACCCGAATGGGGATAGGTACAGAGGCAGAAGGTTCTGTATTTTCAGCAGGATTAATAGATGAAGAAGGAGGTGTAGGAGAGTTGATGGCTGTTGCAGATTCAGAATTATCTGCAATTGGGTCTAAAGGATGAGAACGATTTGTGGTGGAAGATAGGACAGGAGATGTATGATCTAAAGCTAAATCAGTAATGGTTGGTCTAGGTATTTCAGGGGAAGGTATTATAGGAAAATTGGAGTTGGTTGATGTTGGAGAAGATTTAGCAAAAGGAAAGATGTTTTCATAAAAGAAAACATGTCTAGAGTAGAAAATTTCATGATTGTGAAGGTCATGTAGAAGATATCCTTTAACACCAGAAGAAAATCCAATATGAACACATTTTCTAGCCCTTGGCTGAAATTTTGTTCTATGGGCTATATGAGTAGTAGCATAACATAAGGAACCAAAAACTCTAAGAGAAGACAAGTCTGGATCTTTGTGATGCAATTGAAAAAATGGAGATTTACCATGAATTTTGGAGGAAGGCAAAAGATTAATGAGGTGGACAGCATGTGAAACAGCAAAGTCCCAAAATGGAATGGGTAAGTGAGAGGAAAACATGAGGGATCTAGCGACATTTAAGATATGTTGATGTTTCCGCTCAACTACCCCATTTTGTTGAGGGGTTTCAGTGCATGACAATTGATGAATGATACCATTTGATTGATAAAATTGTGGCATATTAAACTCCATACCATTATCAGAACGTATGACTTTAATATTTAGACCAAATTGAGTACGCATAAGTGCAACAAAGTGCATAATATGATCCCTAGTTTCAGATTTGGTTTTCATCAACTTTATCCATGTGTGTCTAGAATTATCATCCACAATGGTAAGAAAATACTTATTGCCATGTACTGAGGGAGTAAAGTAAGGTCCCCAAATATCAACATGAATTAAATCAAGAGGAGAAGGAGCAATAGAAGTACTATGAGAAAAAGGAAGCTTCTTTTGTTTAGCAAAATGACAAGCATCACAATTGTACTGACCAGAAATTGGAATGTTACAGTATTGTTTTTGAATAAGGGAATAGCATTTATTTGAAGGATGACCTAACCTGTGGTGTCAAAGGTCAATACCTATGGCTGATGCAGTATGATTTATACAATGAAAATGGGAAATCGAACTACTAACAGTATGTTTATCAACAACCAGAGAATATAGTCTTCCATTCTGTTTAGCATTGCCAATCATCCTCATAGTAGGAAGTTCCTGTATGAGACATGCTATGTCAGTAAAGAAAACCTGACAGCATAGGGTTTTGGTAAGCTTTGCTACTGAAATGATATTCTTAGAAAAATTAGGTACAAAAAGAACATCATATAGAATCAAATTAGAAGATAAAGGAATGGTACCCCTGTGTAATGCAAATGTAACATTACCATTTGGAAGAGAAACAGGAATTGGTTTGATAGCCTTGTAACTAGAAAAGAAATTGATAGAAGATGTGATGTGGTCTGTAGCTCCAGAATCAACAAGCCAATGAGAAAGAGAATTACCTTTGTCAGCATTGGCAGAAGTAGTATCCAAATGATGTGCACTGATCAAGTTTGCAACAGCAGTAGTAGTGGCTGTTGGTTGAGTTGATGGTAAGAGAGCCAGTAGACCATTGATTTGTTCCGTGGTAAGATTCATCAAGGGAGAGTTGTCTTGAGAGTAATCAGTATTGATATTATTGACAACTTTCTTGGTCTTATATCCAGGAGGATAACCATGTTTGCGGAAACAAGTATCCACAATGTGGTTGGTGCGGTTGCAGAAGGTGCATAATCGATTAGGTTTCTCTGGAAAGAATTTTCCTCTGCCACGGCCTTGAGAAGGAGGATTTGTAGCAGGATATGAGTTGGTTTGCACAACAAGAACAGATGCATCAGGAGATGGAAGGATTCCAGGGTTTAACTGTCGTTCATGTTGAAGAACCATTGAATACACTTTCGACAAGGTAGGCAAGGGATCCATGATCAAAATCTGAGACTTAACATTTGCAAAATTTTCATTCAAGCCTTGAAGAAAACATATAACGCAATCATTCTCTCGATATTTCTGAACTGTCTTCGATGACTCACAACAACAACCAGTAGAAGATTGGCAAGCAGGAATTGGACGAAAATTACATAGTTCATCCCATACGATTTTCATTTTAGTGAAATAGGATGTAACTGTCATCATAGATTGTTTAAGAGAAAACAGATCACAATGAATCTGAGAGATGCGAACGTGATCACCTTGTGAGAAACGTTGCTTCAATTCCTTCCATACATCATGAGCTTCTGTGATCCAAAGAATGCTTGTAGAGATTTCCGTGGAAACCGATCGATTAATCCAAGAAAGGACGAGCCAGTTGCAACGTCGCCACAATTGATAAGTAAGATCGCTTTCTGCAGGTTTTCGAAGCGATCCATTGACGAACACAAACTTGTTCTTTATTTCAAGAGCCATAGTCATGGCTTGAACCCAATTGTGGTAATTTGGACCTTCCAAGACAGTAGATACAAGAACGAGAGAGGGATTCTCGTTAGGATGAACGTAATAGGGGCTAAGAAATTCTTGATTCAAAGGAATCAAAGAAAAGGATGAATTAGGTTCTGGAACGTTTTCGGGAGAAGATTGAGCCGAATCAGGGCCATAAGAAGACATTGCAATTTGCGAAATCAAAGAGAAATGAAGAAATTGAAAACCAGAGAATCACGAATTGCAATGGAAGAAGAACTTGAAGAAGAAGAAAGGTGAATCAGAGAACGAAGGGGAGAAACGCGGAAGCTCTGATACCATGTAAGTTTTGGTAAATGAATAACTAACTTTATTAATGACTTCTCAATCTTTTTATATACAAACTTCTAACAAACTAACAGCTTTCTAACAAACTTCTAACTAATAATAAAAGATTAAAATAAATTTAATCAGTATTTACATTTAACAATCTGTAGGGTTATTTTTTTTGCTGATTGTGTTAATCAGAGTGCTTTGTATAGGTTGGAGGTTTTATGTTAGCTCCTTGCCAATTGGGCTTTTCCCTATATTTCCTCATGTACTGAGTTGATTATCAACGCCTTTTTTTGCTGATTAAAAAAAGGAGGTAATTATTTGTGCGTAATTGAATACGGTAAAGTTGTTTTCTTTCTTTCAATGCACAATTATTTGTGCTGCTCGGCTTGAAAGTCCATTCGGCAAGAAAATTAGCGATGAAAGCAAGTCTAAGGGTAGCAAGTTTCATTGGTCCTGTGCTTCCTTCTCTTGATAACGTCTCCGTTAGAATATGATGACGTCAGCGTAACGCTCTAAGTTTTTTAAAGGAGATTAAAGTATATACTAACGGAGGTTACCGGAAAGGAGTATTACCAATTAGGAGAAACTGTGTACCCAAACATAAAGAAGGTAGGAATATTTTTAAAAAACAGAGGAGAGGCGGTATTTGTCAAAAAAAAACTCAAGGAATAGGATTCTACATGTTTCTTTACGAATTATGATGAAAGCAAGAGGCCGGCGAATAGAATTCTTCATTTGAATCCAAACCCATTTCTCTACCTGGAAAAACTATGGACTAATTTTGATCCTTCATTTGAATCCAAACCCAGAAGTTCTCCCCCAGACAGCCATGGCTATCTTCTCCTACTCCCACACTCTGCTATTTTATTCTCTTTCCATATTCTATTTTCTCTTTCCTGCAACAAAATCACTAAGCTTCAACTTCACCAATATTGGGCCCCAGCATCAGAACGTCAACATAACAACATTCGGAAATGCCTATATCTCATCCCAGGGCCTCCAAGTCACCTCCGACGAACGCAATACTAGCGGTTTGCACCAAAATTCAGGTAAAGCCACTTACATCGATCCCCTTCATCTTTGGGATAATTCAACTGGCATTTTAACAGATTTCTATACCCATTTCACTTTTGTCATTGATTCGGGCCAGAGTTTGAGTTTTGCCGATGGGCTCGCCTTCTTTCTTGCTCCAGATGGGTCAAATTTCACAGCTGGTGGAGCAATGGGCCTCCCAATTCATCCAAAGACGATACAACCCACCAGCCCTTTTGTTGCTGTGGAGTTTGATACGTTTTTTAATCAGCCTTGGGACCCAGTCAATATGGTTCCTGCTACTCATGTAGGTATCAATATCAATTCTCTTACATCAAATGTTACTGCGGCTTGGTACTGTGATTTACTTGATGGGATTGAGAATGAGGCTTGGATTAGGTATGATTCTAGTTCAAAGAATTTAAGTGTGGTTTTCACTGGTTCTACAAATGGTACCAAAGTGGAAGATCCCATTCATTTGATTGTTGATTTGAGAGATCACTTACCCGAATGGGTAACTTTTGGGTTTTCAGCTGCAACAGGACGGTTGTTTGAGAAAAATAATGTAAAATCATGGGAATTCACTTCCACTTTGCACATTAATGAGACGAATCTGGGGCCTAAAAAAATCTCCCGTAGAGCTTTGGTGGGATTGGTTGTTGGCTCATGTGTTTTGGTTGGTGGGTTGGCTTTGGTTGGTTTTGGCTTGTGGAACAGACAGAAAACAAAAGAAGAGGGTGAGTTTGGATTTGAGACGTCCATGGAAAAAGAATTTGAGTCGGGTAGTGGACCGAAGAAATTGTCATATGATCAATTATCTCGCGCAACAAAAAATTTTGATGAGGAGCAAAAGCTTGGAGAGGGAGGGTTTGGCGGAGTTTATAGAGGTTTTTTGGTGGAAACGAATTCTAGTATTGCTGTCAAGAAAATATCAAATAAGTCGAAACAAGGAATAAAAGAGTACGCATCAGAAGTGAAGATCATTAGCCAGTTGAGGCACAGGAACTTAGTGCAACTCGTCGGTTGGTGCCACGAAAAGAAAGAACTATTACTTGTTTATGAGTTCATGGAAAATGGCAGCTTAGATTTCCATCTGTTCAAAAATAAAAGCTTGTTGACATGGGAAACAAGGTATAAAGTTGCTCAAGGTCTGGCTTCAGCATTACTCTATCTACACGAGGGATGGGAACAATGTGTGGTGCATAGAGATATAAAATCAAGCAATGTGATGTTGGACTCAAATTTCAATGCCAAATTAGGAGATTTCGGATTAGCTAGGTTTGTTCATCATGAGAAAGGGTTCCAAACGACTGTTTTGGCAGGAACTATGGGTTATTTGGCACCGGAATGTGTGATTACAGGCAAAGCTAGCAAGGAATCAGATGTCTATAGTTTTGGAGTTGTGGCATTGGAAATAGCTTGTGGAAGAAAGCCTTTTGATTTAAATGTGCCATACACTCAGACCAGAATGGTGGAGTGGGTTTGGGATCTCTATGGAATGGAAAAGTTACTTGAAGCTGTAGATCCAAAACTAAGCATGGATTTTGATGAGCGAGAAATGGAAAGGTTGATGATTATTGGTCTTTGGTGTGCCCACCCAGATCAAAGTCTTCGGCCTACAATTAGACAAGTAATTCATGTGCTTACTTTTGAAGCTGCACTTCCCAGTTTGCCACAAAAAATGCCAGGGCTTTCTTTTGAATCTGGTAGCTCTGATAATAGCCAAAGACAATACCCACGCTCCAATTGCAATGCGGATTAGCTTTTTCTCTGTTTTTTTTTTTTTTTTGGCCGTTCTCGCCTTTTAAGATAACTAAGGTCACCTCAGCTTCTGGAGCTTCATCTCCATCTCCATTACTTCCGCATAAAAAGCAAGTGGTTTAAATAATATGATTATTTTTTTCTTTTTGGTATTGATTTTTTATATCCGCATTGGGTATTATAATCTTCTTTAGTTGTCGTAGTATTAGGCTGATGAAACGGATTTGTGATCGTCCCCGGCTGACCTGCAAAAACAACTTGACACCGGTGTGGTATCTTGCCAACACCCCTCCGATGCCTAAGTCAGTTCTAGGATGGAGGAATAATGTAGAAAAACTGTCTCTGTAAAATTGGGCAGAGAGTACGTACCTTGTACCATAGAGCTGCCTCCATTATATAGAGATCTCGTTGGAGATAAATTAGGAAAGGACGTGATCCACTCCTGATTTGGTGGAGCAAATCAAGGCTAGTGGCCTTTAATTAGGTAACTGAATCCCCAACAATCCCCCTTGCCTTAAATAACGGAATCGGGTGAAGATGGTGCGTAAGACGTGGAGAGGCCTTTGGGATCTTCCTTTCCCAGTGGAACGATATGTTTTAGGCAGATAGATCCCAGGAATTGTGGAGAGTTATTCAGCGGAATAGGTCCGACAATGTCTGGGCTGAGCAGACCAGATAGTGGCTGAGCTGAGGATACCCAGGCAATAACTGAGCTGAGGAGACCGGGACACTGGCTGAGCCTAAGATGCCGAGGAGATGACCGAACCGAGCAGAATACTAACCGGCTCAGTCTGCGCATCATGACCTATCAGCTACTCCCCTATTTCCGAACGGTTGGCGTGCTTTAAGAGAGGAAATACCAACGGTCTGATGCATTGAATCATGACGGCTCACGCCTTGTCTGGATTCAGACGCCGCATTTAATGCTGTGTCAGAAACGCTTGAGTGCTTTGGAGGCGGCGTTTAATCTGAGAGCGACACGTGTATTTAATCAACGGTTCACATTTGAACGTTCCCTATGGAGGCTCTATAAAAGGGATTTGTCAAGACTTATCAGGGTTTTTCTCCCTCGTTATTCCAACAGCATACCAAGTTTCTCACGAACGCCTGCCAAAAACCGCCGTCTGCCATTCGCTTCAGACAGTCAAAGTTCTCGTAATCTAGGTACGTTCGAGTCATTTTTTCTTTGATTCTGGCTGGTAACAGCTTTGTTCCAGACCCTAGAGGTTTAGGACATTCCTGGGCATTCTTCTTCCTCAGGCTCTGTCGCTATCTGCACCACCATTCCGACTGCCCTTCTCTAGGAGAGTTTGCCTATTCCCCAGCCGTTTCACGATATTACCAGGACATTTTTGATATCATAAAACCGGCCGTCCCTGATTTCCATAGAATGGGCTCTAGGCGAGTACAAGTTAGGATGTCCGTACCAACCCCTTCACGAAGGGAGGCCACCCAGGCTGACCGTTCAGGGCCAACAAATCCTGTAGAAGACCCAGAGCCTCGAGGGGTGGCCTTACACATCAGACCTATAGAGGCCGACCGAATAGCCTCGACGATGACTGAGGCTGATCTCGCCGTCTTGAGGGTAAAGTACCAAATCCCTGCTTCAGTTCATCTGAGAGTCCCTGGTCCAGACGAGAGAGCGAACGCCCCCAGGTTCAACGAGCTGAGCCTCTATGTGGCAGATTTTGAGGCCGGGCTGAGGCTTCCCTTCCATCCCTGCATAAGGGAGGTTCTCTGGTTCTTGGGGCTATCCCCAGGACAACTCTTGCCCAATGCCTGGCGAATCTTGGTCAGCTGCTGCGTGCTCTGGGCAGCTGCCACGGAGGACAAGGCAAGGCTGACCCCAGAGGCCTTCCTGTACTGCCACGGAATAAGCATGGCTGCTCAGGGGTGGTGGTACTTCTCCAGGAGGGACAGCTCAGCTCCTGCAATTGAAGGCCTCCCCTCATCCAACAAGAGGTGGAAAGACAAGTTTTTCTTCCTCTCAGGGGAAGGATGGGAGTTCCCTGCTTGGGAAGAGCGAACGAGCGCTTCCAAGATTCGCATATTCTGGGGAGAAGTCTGCCCATCCCGTGAGCACTGACCTCCCGCACCTGTTCAGTTTTCCTTCCATTTTTATCTACCATGTTCTTCCTGGCTAACTTTTCTCTATTGTGTCTTGAGCAGGAAAACAAAGACCCGTGATCTCGGCTGAAGTCAGAGAGCAACTGAGGGCCGTGGCCGAGTACTCCGAGCGTGACCACAGAGTCCTCATCACTCCGGAGACTCTCGCGATCTACCTTCTCGGTCCAGAACCCACACGTGAGGCCCTTGCCTTAGAGAGAGGTATCTCCTCTTCTAAATTCTTCTATTAGATGAAGCCATCTCACTCTGACCTTTTGTTTGTGTTTATCAGAGGACGAAGGGATGAAGCTGAACGCCGACAAGCTGGCTGAGATGATCGAGCGTTCGGAGCGGGCCAACACCAAGCCCAAGAAAACAAAGAAGAAGAAGGCTCTGGTTGACCCTTCCACATTTGTGGATTCGGGTGTGACTGCTCAGAGGCAGCCAACTCAGGCTCCTCCTGCCAAAAGATTGAGGAGGGACGAGGCCGAGAAGGTCGTCATCCTAGAACGGCAGACTGTCCTCGATGAGCAGGTCATATTCGATGAGGAGGCTACCGCTACAGCCTCCGAAGTGGAGGCTCCTGCAGCCCAGGACCTTGCTGAACAAACCCAAACTCAGCAGGGTAAGAAGAGGAAGGACAGTGAAGCTTCTGTGCCCGACGCTGAACTTCCAGAGCCTGCCCCAGAGCTGTCCATCATGCTCAGTAGCAGGTACTCAATTGGCGCAATGCATGAGCTGGCGACCGCGAAGGATCGCGAAATTCTAAGGAGCAAATCTTCCGAAGAGAAGCGTGCGCGGCTCCTCGTCCTCTTGGCCAAGGTATCCATCCTTCCCTCCTCTTTCACACACTCTTTCAATTATTGACTAGTTCTGATCTATGTTTCTACTGTGTGGTAGGCGTCAATCCTCAGCTCCGACTTGGTGCAAGAGGCGGTAATCGATGAGGACACGGTTGCTGAGCTGGAGGAGAAGCTCAGACAAGGTGAGAAGCGGGAGTCCGAGCTCAGAGAGTCCAACTCCAAGCTAAAGGAAGAGATTTTCCAGCTGAGGGACGAGAACTCAGTCAAGGCGGCTCAGCTTGCGAGCTTAGCTGAAGTCTCCTCCGCCCATGAAAAGCGGGCATCCCAGCTGGAAAATAAACTGACCTTGGAGGAACGCCAGGTGGCTGATCTGAAGAAGAAATTGACAGAGGCCATGTCGGGTATGATGTCCCAACAAAAACACGTCCGAGAGTTGCTCCAGAGGTGCGATGAGCAGGGCCGGTTGCTCTCAGAGCAGGACGTGAAGATCAACTCTCTGACAGAACAGGCTCGGTCAGCCCAGATGGATCAACTGAAGGACTCTCCGGAGTTTATTGATCTGATGACCGAGTACTTCTTTGGGGGCTTCATGTCCTTGAAGAGGAAGATCAGTTCTGCTCACCCTCAGCTGGACTTAAGCACTTTCAAACCGGAGGCCGGGGACGTCGGCCTGGAAGAATTCGATGAGGAGGAGGCCTCCGAGGAAGAAGAAGAGGGGGACGATGGCCATGCTGGGGCCTTACTCAGGGAGGGGACAACCGACCGTGGTCTGCTCATGATCACCCAGGGGGAGGAAGGTAGCACAGCCATTATAGACATTACTGGCGATGATGAAGTTCCTCCTCCCCTGGCCGCGGTCGACCCAGCCGTGGTCCTAGCTGAGGGGATTTGGCTCAATGCAGCTGATCAGCTGCTAGAGGAGGTTGCGGAGGAAGTTCTCAGGAGTTCATCTCCTAGCACTGATCAGGCGGTCGCTCCTCCTGCCCAAGGCCAGCTTCCTTCCGCTGACCAGCCTCTTGCTCCTGGGCCTGCTGAAGAAAATAATTAGTTTTTGTTTTTTGTATCTTGTATTTGTTTTCACAATGCTTGTAAAAGTCCTTTAATGAATAGAATATGAGCAGTTTCATCTGTCAAGCTTCAGTCGACTAAATAGCTTTATTCTCCTCTTTTGTCTCTGCATTTCTTTCTTTTTTCTTTTTTTTTTTTTTTTGCGTGCGATGTCTTGACATATATCTTAGGAAATATAACTCAAGAAACACAACTCAAAGTTGAATAATTTCATTGTCATATCACTTTGATTGCCCCTGAGGCTTGATTGCCGAGCAGGCGAAGCCGCTTGGACCCCTGGTCCCGGAGAACATGGCTGAGCAGTCGAGGCTGCTGAGATGCATGGTCCCGGAGGACATGGCTGAGCAGTCGAGGCTGCTGAGATGCATGGTCCCGGAGGACATGGCTGAGCAGTCGAGGCTGCTGAGATGCATGGTCCCGGAGGACATGGCTGAGCAGTCGAGGCTGCTCAATCAATACGCTTAGTTATCTTCAGACATAATTCAGACAACTTTATAGGGATAGCAATCTGTCCATCTTGACGGGACTTTCAATAAATTTGATAATTCCTGATTACATATCAAGACAAGACAACGAAATAACAATGAAATAAGATAATAGTGATAAACACTTTGGCAAATATTATTGAAAATACTTCTTTAAGTGCTCAGCATTCCAGGGTTGGGGGAGCTTTTTCCCTGACAATGTAGCTAAACGATAGGCTCCAGCCTTCACATGCTCAGTTACTTGGTAAGGTCCTTCCCAATTTGGCCCCAGATGTCCAATCCTCTTTCCTGTAGGGTCTACTTTCTTTAACACCAACTCCCCAGTCCTGAAACTTCTTTCCCTGACCTGGCTATTGTAGAATCTGGCCATTTGCTGTTGATAAGCGGCCATTTTAATGGCTGCTCTTTCCCTCTTCTCTTCTAGGAAGTCTAATCCTTCCAAGAGTCCCTGTCGGTTCTCTTCCTCTTGAAAATCCCGAGTTCTGTGGCTGAGCAGCCCAATTTCTACAGGAATTACTGCCTCCACCCCATAAGCCAAAGAATAAGGGGTTTCTCCAGTCGCCGTGCGTGCGGTCGTTCGATAAGCCCACAGGACACTGGGCAGCTCCTCTGGCCAGTCTCCCTTTGCAGCTTTCAACTTCTTCTTCAGGTTCTTCTTGATTGTGCGGTTTGTGACTTCAACCTGCCCATTGGCCTTAGGATATGCTTTGGAAGCATAGTGGACCTGTATTCCCCTCTGCTCACAAAATTCCTGAAACTGGTCATTATGGAACTGTTTGCCACGATCAGTGATGATCACCCTGGGTAATCCAAACCTGCTGATAATATTTTTCCAGACGAAGTTGACGGCCTTCTTCGTAGTGATGGTGGCAAGGGGCTCAGCTTCCACCCACTTGGTGAAGTAGTCTACAGCCACAATAGCGAATTTGTTCTGCCCCTTGCCTATAGGGAGGGGCCCAATCAAATCCAATCCCCATTGGGCGAACGGCCAGGGGGATGGGATTGGAGTTAACAAAGTGGGAGGATGGTGAAGAACATTGCCAAACTTCTGGCATTTCTCACACTTCTGGACCATCTGCATGGCGTCGCTCTGCATGGTGGGCCAGTAATACCCTGTTCGAACCAATTTTTGTGCCAATGCTCTGCCCCCAGAATGATTTCCACAGGATCCTTCATGGATCTCTCTCATAGCATATCCGGCTTCCTCTGCAGTCAGGCACCTTAGTAATGGGAAGGAATAACTTCTGCGATACAAAACTCCATCTAGGCATAGGTATTTAGCTGTTCTTAACCTCAGTCGCCTGGCTAAATCTTTGTCAGTGGGCAGTATACCCCTTTCCAAGTAATCAATAATGGGACTCGCCCAAGAATCTTTGTAGTCAACAGCAGTCACCTCCTGAACAGGTAATTCCACACTGGGTCTTTCCATCCTTTGGATTGGGATAAGGTGACTGAGGGCTTCTTCTCGAGCTGTGGCTAGCCGTGCAAGCTGATCTGCTTCTTCATTTTCCTCACGAGGAATCCTCAACAGCCTCAAAGTGTCAAAGGCTTTCTGGAGATGTTGGACCCTATCCAGATACAATTTCATTCTGTCCTCCTTGGCTTCATAATCTCCCAGAACCTGTCCCACCACCAACTGGGAGTCACTGCCCACAGTGAGATCTTTGATTCCCAATGACTTTGCTAGTCTGAGCCCAATCAGAAGTGCCTCGTACTCAGCTTCGTTGTTGGTAGCTTTAAAACTAAACCTGATGGCATACAGAAGCTTGAGTTTGTCCGGAGAGATTAGGATGATCCCTGCTCCACTGGCCTCTGTATTTTTAGAGCCATCAACATAAAGGAACCAGCCCATTGGCTCCTCAACTCCTGAGCCCACTGGTTCAGCTGGCAGGGCATTTGAAGCATCTGGTGGAGAGAATTCTGCCATAAAATCAGCAAGGGCTTGGGCTTTGATGGCTGTTCTAGGACAGAATTCCAAGTCAAACTCTCCCAGCTCTACAGACCACTGGATTAGCCTCCCAGACGTCTCAGGACTGTGCAATGTCTTCTTAAGCGGCTGGTCAGTCATAACTTTGATGGGATGTGCTTGGAAATAAGGTCTCAATCTCCTTGCTGCTGTTACCAAGGCAAAGGCTATCTTCTCGACCTGAGGGTACCTGATCTCAGCGCCCCTTAATGCTCTGCTAGTATAGTAGACTGGACGTTGTATGTTGGCTTCCACTCTTATCAGTACTGAGCTCACTGCGTGAGGTGAGACAGCTAAGTAAATGTATAGATCCTCTCCCCTTATGGTACGGCTGAGGAGGGGAGGAGTCATCAGATATCCTTTTAGTTCTTGAAAGGCTATCTCGCATTCTGGCGTCCAATGGAAAGCTTTCTTCAGGACTTGGAAGAACGGATGGCACTTATCAGTAGCTCTGGAAACAAAACGATTGAGGGCTGCAATGCACCCAGTGAGCTTCTGGACCCCCTTTATTCCCCTGGGAGACTCCATACTAAGGATGGCGCTGATCTTCTCAGGATTGGCCTCTATACCCCTTTGGGACACCATGAATCCCAAGAACTTTCCTGAACTGACCCCAAAGGCACACTTGCTCGGATTGAGTCTCATCTTGTACTTTCGCAGCGCTTCAAAGGCTTCTCTGAGGTCTTCCACATGACTTGTCCTCCTCAGGCTCTTAACCAACATGTCATCAACATAAACCTCCATATTATGGCCTATCTGCTCCTTGAACATTCGGTTGACCAGCCTCTGATAGGTTGCTCCAGCATTCTTAAGCCCAAAGGGCATCACCTTGTAGCAATAGAGTCCTCTAGCCGTGATGAAGGAGGTTTTCTCCTCATCTTCAGGATGCATCTGGATTTGATTGTAGCCAGAAAAAGCATCCATGAAACTGAGCAACTCATGACCAGCTGTAGAATCTACTAGGAGATCAATCCTTGGTAAGGGGAAGCTGTCTTTAGGGCAGGCTTTGTTAAGATCCTTGAAATCTACACACATCCTCCAATTTCCTTTGGGCTTAGGGACAAGCACCACATTGGATATCCACATGGGGTATTTCGCTTCTCTGATAAACTGGGCCTCCTCTAATTTATCCACTTCTGCGGCAATGGCTGCATTGCGCTCTGGAGCAAACGTGCGCGTCTTCTGCTTTACTGGACGATGAGCATTGTCCACACTTAACCGATGAGTGATGATACTGGGATCTATGCCTGGCAAATCTCTGTGTGACCAGGCAAAGACATCCACATAATCTCTTAGGAATTTTACCAGGGCAGCCCTCTCCTCAGGCCCCAGACCTGAACCCAAACGGAACGTCTTCTCAGCCTGTCCTTCCACCACAGGCACCTCGACCAGTTCCTCAACTGGTTCGCCTTGCTGGAGCTTCTCCTCATCCCTTGTGTCAAGCCCACTGACTGAGAGGGCTTCTCTTGTTTTTATCGAGGTGATATAACACTCCCTTGCTCTCTTCTGATCTCCTCTAACCTCCCCAACACCACCAGCTGTAGGGAATTTGAGTTTCAAATGAAACGTGGAGACTACTGCCTTGAACTTATTGAGGGTCTGCCTACCCAATATCACGTTGTAAGCTGAAGGGCAATCCATCACCAGGAAATCCACCAAGGCAGTGGCATTCCTCTGCGCATCTCCTATCATGATAGGCAAGGCCACCATGCCCAAGGGGTGGGCAGTTTCTCCCGAAAAACCGACCAAAGGAGACTGCACAGGTCTAATACTATCTCTTCCCAGCTGCAATTTCTCAAAAGCGGGTAAGAAGAGGATATCTGCTGAACTTCCTGTATCCACAAGGATCCTCCTCATTGTCCAGTTGGCGAGGAGGGCTGTGATCACCAATGGGTCATCATGAGGATAGAGCACCCCTTCCTCATCCTCTGCCGTGAACTGGATAGCTGAATCCATCACCCGTGTACGCTTGGCTGGTCTCTCTGCATTGAACACTTCCCTGGCATAGGTTCTCCGAGCAGCCCTGGTATCTCCACTAACTCCTGGTCCCCCAGAAATCGTGTTTATCTCCCCCACGGGGCGATGAGGAGGAGGAGGAGGAGGAGTCCTCTCACGCCTGTGATCAGCTGGTCCAGCAGCCTGACCTGCCCGCTGATTAAATTCCCCTTCCTTACGAACAAATCGCTGGAGACGTCCTCGTCTGATCAGCCCCTCAACTTGTTGCTTCAGCTCAATGCAGTCATCTGTATCGTGCCCATGATCACGATGAAAACGACAATACTTCTGACGAGAACGTCGCTCAGCCGGTGTCTTCATCTTTCCTGGCCACTTGAGCTCAGGGTAGTCACTTATCTCCTGCAGCACCTGATTAACTGTTGCGACCAGGGGAGTATAGTTGTGGAATTTTCTCTCTGGCCTCCCCCTCTGGGGAGAATCTCTCCTGTCCATCTTCTTCCCTCTTGGGTAGTCCTCAGTCCTAAACTGCCCAGTCTCTTTCCTCCGTTTGCTTGGTTGAGGAGGCCCTGTCTGGGAGGCAGAGGCCTCCCTCTCGCGATTGCGATGGGCAGTAAGCGTGTCCTCTGCGTTCATCTGTCGCTGGGCCCTCATCATGAGCTCAGCCATATTAGTTGGTGGTTCCGCAGACAAGGAAAACAGGAACTGCCCTGGCCTGAGACCTGACATGTACGCTGCAATAGCGACTTGGTCGTCTGCATTATCTACTTGCATGGACTCCTTGTTGAACCTGGTAGTGAATTCTCTAAGGGTTTCCCCCTTGGTTTGTTTGACGTTGAGCAAATAGGTAGCTGGTCTCCTGTATCGTTGACCAGCAATAAAATAACTTACAAAGAGGCGACTGAGCTCTTTGAAGGTACTGACTGTGCCTGGAGCAAGCTTGTTGAACCACATCCGAGCAGCTCCTCGGAGAGTGATGGGAAAGGCTCTGCACATGATGGCGTCAGGCACTGCTTGAAGGTGCATAAGGGATTTATAAGTTTCCAAATGATCAAGAGGGTCCTTTGTCCCGTCAAAAATGTCGATCTGAGGGACTCTGAATTTTGGTGGGAGGGGTACCGCCATCACATCGGCAGTGAAAGGAAGCTCAGTGGTTTGTACCAACTCATCCACAGAGGCTGGAGCTTTGGCCTTCATCTGCTTCGTCAAGTTATCCAACTGTGTCTTCATCTGGCGCATCTGATCGGTCATGAGACCTTCAGGAAATGTGGAACCAGAACAAGCTCCATAATGAGGTGCTGCAGCATGGCTGCTGGTCTCCCCATGCCCCCCAGTAACTTCAAAATCTCCTCCAGCCATTCCTGGGGCAGGGGGATCAGCCGTCGGGGCCAATGGCGGCGGTGGATCTCTAGCAGGAGGTTCAGGTTGCAGGTGCTGCAGTAAGGCCTGATTCTGCTCCAGAATGCGCTGCATTCCTTGCGTCAGCGTCACCACGTCCTGACGGAGGGCTTGATAATCAGCAGCGGTTGCAACGGGTGGAGCGGACTGAGCATTGTTATCATTGGAAGCCATTGAACGGGTCAAGACCATAAATCCGATCAATCAATAAATTTCTAATCGTTCCCACAGACGGCGCCAACTGATGAAACGGATTTGTGATCGTCCCCGGCTGACCTGCAAAAACAACTTGACACCGGTGTGGTATCTTGCCAACACCCCTCCGATGCCTAAGTCAGTTCTAGGATGGAGGAATAATGTAGAAAAACTGTCTCTGTAAAATTGGGCAGAGAGTACGTACCTTGTACCATAGAGCTGCCTCCATTATATAGAGATCTCGTTGGAGATAAATTAGGAAAGGACGTGATCCACTCCTGATTTGGTGGAGCAAATCAAGGCTAGTGGCCTTTAATTAGGTAACTGAATCCCCAACAATCCCCCTTGCCTTAAATAACGGAATCGGGTGAAGATGGTGCGTAAGACGTGGAGAGGCCTTTGGGATCTTCCTTTCCCAGTGGAACGATATGTTTTAGGCAGATAGATCCCAGGAATTGTGGAGAGTTATTCAGCGGAATAGGTCCGACAATGTCTGGGCTGAGCAGACCAGATAGTGGCTGAGCTGAGGATACCCAGGCAATAACTGAGCTGAGGAGACCGGGACACTGGCTGAGCCTAAGATGCCGAGGAGATGACCGAACCGAGCAGAATACTAACCGGCTCAGTCTGCGCATCATGACCTATCATAGGCCTTATGTTTTCATGTAGTATCAGATCCAGAAAGCTTTAGGACTGGATTGACATTCAATTTGAGTAGATTTTAACAGCCGGAGAAATCTTATAGCAATTATTTTTATTTGTTGATCCGGGCGGACTCACTTTGAGACTAGGGGAGAGGTGGTTAGTGTCATCCTTAATCTCCAAAAAAAAAATTAAAAATAATTTTCGTTCTTATTTTCCTAATATCTAGATGTCTTTTGTTTAGTACTCTTGAATATTGCCACGTACATTCTAAACCCCCCCTTTTTTTTATAGTATTTATACATTTCTATGGAACCTTCACTCATATCATATGTGGTAAAAAAATGTTTGGATAGGATAATTAAAAATCAAGAATACATATGAGAGAAGTTGAGACGAGAGACGAGTTATGACTGAACAGTGAATATAAAGACTAAATCCGGTGTTACTCCCAAATTTGATTCTTACAGATTTTTGAATTTGTTTATCCCCAAACTGAGTAGGTTATAGCCATTTACCGTAAAGCTCTTTCCCAGAGATGCCCTTAGGGCTTGCAGACACCTGAATCTCGCCCGAGGCATTCGTTCTGTTTGTTAACTCTCGTACAATTTGGAATGGGACTTATAATTCAGTAGGCCCCTTAAATGGGTGTTTGTTTTGCATATTTAAGTTGAGATTATGAAGCCCAACGGACTATGAGTCTTGCCACTAAGAAGGATTGGTTATGACCAAGTAGCCCATGGTTATTCTCGTTTATTACAAAAATGATCCTTAACCTAACTTATTACCAACCCAGTACACAGGCAATGTTCACCTCTAAACCTTGCGGGGCTGCGTGAGAGGGAGATCGAGAGTAATCGAACCACAGCAGATCGAAGAACTGTCTGCCGTTGGAACCACAGCAGATCGGCAGCAAAACAGAGTAGATCAAACAGAGGAGAGTGGGATTCCAATTCATTGGAGCAAATTGAATATTGTCTGTCACCATCTACTCAGCCTATCCCTTGTAGTCAGAGCTTCCCCAGGTAGCAAGCCAAACGATGAAGCTCCATCCTTTGGGGTGCAATTTTGATGGTGTGTGCCACTCACATGGCATGGACTTCTTAAATGACAAAGAAGGATCACACTTGTTAACCTAACTTATTTCCAAGCCACGTGGCAATTAACACTTGTAATTTTTTTTAATGCTTCACAATATAATGTTTAAGATCTGAGGTGATGAGCTTGGTTTGGTGCCTCTGCGTACAACAATAGATCGATTAGTGATCCACTATTGTTCTTGACTATTTTATGTTTGGATTCAAAGTGATGATGGTCTGTCTACGCAAATGACCAACCAACCAACCAACCAAGCATGTACTGATCGGATCGATAGATGTTCGTCCCAATCGGCCAAAATTTGTTTAGGAGCGCGTGCTTCATTCAACGCCCTACTGTAAGGGAGCCTGTAAAGGGAGCCCCAAACCGCATGGACAAACCCTGGAATAGCAACTTTAACTGCTTGCGAAGACGATGCACACAATTAACAGATCGCTCATCCAATTATAAAAAGGAGGCATGATTGGTAGTTATAAGTTTGCCTGAGATCTATGTCTACACGCCTTACGCTCGCACTCCTATTCTCTCTCTCTCTCTCTCTCTCTCTCTCTCTCTCTCTCTATATATATATATATATATATATATATATATATATATATATATATATATATTACTAACTTGATCATCGGGTAGGCTTAACCGGACAACTACCCCCGATCACCGAACGTGCTAATTGCAAGAACCATGACTAGAGTGCAAACCCTCTCTCCAATTTTCAGCATCATCATTCATGAGGATTACAAGTCACAGTAATAGGATGACCACAGCATTTTGATGTGAGGATAGAAACTCGTAGTTACCATGTTTTGAATCGTAATTTTTATAAATTAAGTTTACTTTGTGTATTTCGAACCACAAGAATCTTTGAGAATTCCATTATAACTATTTTTTTCCAAAAAACATTGTTTCGTTGGGTCCAAGTCTGAGTATGCCCATCAAATCCTTTTCTTCTCAGTTGGTATTGACCATAAAAGTCTTCTTGCAGCTCCTTTCGGATGGAGGACTGCTACAATACCAGAAAAAATATCCAAAATTTTTTCTAAATTCAAAAAGTCCAAACAATTCAAGTAAATTATGGTCTTTTGATTTTGAATTCGGAGAAGTTTTTGAACTTTTCCATTCACATGTCTGCCACTTGGTTAAAGTCCATGAACAAGTCAATGCCCATCCACTTGCACCCTTCTTTTTCTCAGGTTGCTTCATACATCGTGTTCAGCAAGACAATAGCTTTTTGACCCTAAATTTCCGTCCCAAAAGTCAATTTTAATTATATATTTGCGAAAGGTAATGTTTTATTTTGTGCTCAATTCATACTTTTAGAGTTCAGGTACTTGTGAAAACTTAATATCATAGTATGGTACAAGTATCTAAAGTAAGTAGAATAGGGTCCTAAGATGGTTGTGTGATTATTATGTAGAGTTGTGTTCTAGAAATACGTTGTGACTTGTTTTTGAACACCATGCGACAACTCGAGAAATTTGGTTAGAATGAGAAGGAACGCTTAATCACCGTGTCTTCTAACTGGAGGTCTGAAAAAATTATTTGGAAATTGAGTTAATATTCTTGCGGGTCCATTACAAACAATATTTGTGACCGTATTTGTGGCGTCACAACAACAGTGGTAGCAGTTTTTTTTTGAAAGGCAAAGCAAGATTTAATTAATAATAGAAAAATAATGTACAATATACATCACCCACAAGACCGAAAGCCTGATGATTGGAAGTGCCCAATCTGATATGTTTTGGTCACATAGTATCCCACCCCTTGATCTAATTAAAAGCACATAAAAGTAATATCTACCACCCACACCTACCCTCACTACATTCATAACAATCCCTGCCTTTGTTTGTATAGAGCTCTGCTTGCTCATTCCGTATATTACCATGTTTTGAACAGAAGTTTTAACTTCTTACAATATTCTTGGAAACTTTGAAATTTGACACTACATTTTTTTAATATTTTTCCGCGTGACTCTGGGGATAGAAATATTGACGAAAGCAACCACTTGAAATCCCAACTAAGAATTCCTTTCCACACAGCCATGGGTTTCACATGAGGACTAACTCAGCATTTTCCAACCTACCAAAACTATGGACTAATTGGTCAGTTATTTACGCCTTAAAGTTGAGAACCAGAATTTCTCCCCCACAAAGCCAATGGCTATCTTCTGCTACTTCCACACTCTGATATATTCTTCTCTTTCCATATTCTGCTTTCTATTTCCTCTAACAAAATCACTCAGCTTCAACCTCACCAACATTGGGCCCCAGAATCTAAACTCCAGCATAACAACATTCGGAGATGCCTATATCTCATCCCAAGGCCTACAACTCACCTCTGACGAACACAGCGGCGATAGGCAGCAAAAAACAGGTAAGGCCACTTATGTCCATCGCCTTCCTCTTTGGAATAATTCCACTGGAAATTTGACAGATTTCAATACCCATTTCACTTTTGTGATTGATTCGGGTGGGAGTCCATATTTCGCTGATGGGATCGCCTTCTTTCTTGCTCCAGCTGGGTCAAATTTCACAGCTGGTGAAGGAATAGGCCTCCCAATTGATCCACAGACGATAAAACCCACTAGTCCTTTTGTTGCTGTGGAATTTGATACGTTTCATAATCCGACAGTGGACCCAGACTATATCAATCCTATTACACATGTTGGTATCAATGTCAATTCTCTTAAATCAAATGTTACTGCTGTTTGGTACTGTAATATAACTCATGGGATTCAGAATGAGGCTTGGATTAGGTATGATTCAAGTTCAATGAATTTAAGTGTCGTTTTCACTGGTTCTATAAATACTACAAGAGTGAAAGGTAGCATTCATTTTATTGTTGATCTGAGAGATTACTTACCCGAATGGGTAACATTTGGGTTCTCAGCCTCAACAGGGAGTTGGTTTGAGAAAAATATTGTAAAATCATGGGAATTTAGTTCCAGTTTACAAATGAATGAGCCCAATGTTCCACCTCCAGTGACACTGGGGCCGAAAAATGAGACCAGTAAAAATGTTCCAGGTTCAGTGAAACTGGGGCCGATAAAAATCTCCCGTAGAGCTTTGGTGGGATTGGTTGTCAGCGCATGTGTTTTGGTTTGCGGGTCGGCTTTGGTTGGATTTGGCTTATGGAAGCGACAGAGAGCAAAAGAAGAGGGTGATTTCGAATTTGAGATGTCCATGGAAAACGAATTTGAGTCCGGCAGTGGACCGAAGAAATTTTCCTACGCTCAATTATCTCGCGCAACAAATAACTTTGCTGAGGAGCAAAAACTTGGAGCAGGAGGGTTTGGCGGAGTTTATAGAGGGTTTTTGAGGGAATCAAATTCGTATATTGCAGTAAAGAGGATATCAAAAGAGTCAAAGCAAGGGATAAAGGAGTACGCATCAGAAGTGAAGGTCATTAGTCGGTTGAGGCACAAAAATTTGGTCCAACTTGTCGGCTGGTGCCACGAAAAGAAAGAACTACTACTTGTCTACGAGTTCATGGAAAATGGCAGCTTAGATTTGCATCTATTCAAAGGAAAAAGCTTGTTGGCATGGGAAACAAGGTATAAGGTCGCTCAAGGTTTGGCTTCAGCATTGCTCTATCTACATGAAGAATGGGAACAATGTGTGGTTCATAGGGATGTAAAATCAAGCAATGTGATGTTGGACTCGAATTTCAATGCCAAATTAGGAGATTTCGGGTTAGCTAGATTTGTTAATCACGAAAAAGGGTACCGGACGACTGTTTTGGCAGGAACCATGGGCTACTTGGCACCAGAATGTGGTTTTACATATAAAGCTAGTAAGGAAGCAGATGTTTATAGTTTTGGAGTTGTGGCGTTAGAAATAGCTTGTGGGAGAAAGCCCTTGGATTTCAACATGCCAGAGACTCAAATGAAAATAGTGGAATGGGTTTGGGACTTCTATGGAATGGGAAAGTTACTTGAAGCAGTGGACCCGAAGCTAAGCACGGATTTTGATGAGCGAGAAATGGAACGATTGATGATTGTTGGTCTTTGGTGTGCACACCCAGATCAATGTCTCCGGCCTACGATTAGGCAAGCAATTCATGTGCTTACTTTTGAAGTTGCACCCCCTAATCTCCCACCAAAAATGCCAAGACTTTCTTTTGAAGCTTTTAGTTCTGACAATAGTCAAATACAATATCCAAGCTCCAGTTGCAGCGTGGATTTGCCCTCAGCATGAAATCCCTTTCTTTTTGGCCGTTCTCGCCTTTAACTAAAATAACTAAGATCACTGCATCTTCTGGAACTTCATTTCTATCTCTGTCACTTCTGCATAAAAAGTAAGTTGTCTGGATAATATAATTTTTTTCTTTTGGTCTCTGCATAGGGGATTATGATCCTCTTCAGTTGTTGTAGTATTTGGCTTTATGTTTTCATGTATTATCAAGTCCGTAATTGTATAGGTTGGTTTTAGGAGTGTGTTGACGTTCAAATTGAGTAGATTGTGACGGCCAGAGTACTCTTATAGCAATTATTTTTATTTGTGGATTAATTATTTCTGTCCTACCAATAATAACCAAAATCACCAGAAACTGGGAAATTATTTTACCGGCAAAGTAAATTCTATTCATTATAAAGATAAAAATACAAAACCCTTAGAATGGGTAGAGCACAACATATATGGAGAGAAATTCAAAGAGTAAACGTGACTCTTACTTGCAAGAAACTCAACCTAATATCAACTTCCTAATTTCGTAAATAAAATTAGAACACCCCCCAAAAAAAAAGAGATAACAAGTTGTGAACTCCGAAAGAACCCACCCAATATTCTTCCTAAGGTATGCATAGTTTTTTCTGGCATTACTTTTTTAATGAGTTTGAAGCAGGGAACCTCTCGCCAAATCAATAAGTTTTTTCTAAGTCTGAAGCACCGGGAATCTTCAATCTCCAATTTTTCTGAGTTTGCTGCATTATTTTCTAAGTTTGAAGCACCGCTACTGAAGACTTTTTCATTGTTTTGCTTCTTCTTTTTTTCATCTTATTTTCTGCTTTTTGTTGGTAATCTCGGGCTGACAAGCTTGAGTATTGATGGATTCCATTTCCTTTCATACTTTAGGTCATGGGTTCCCTTTCTTTTCATACATAAAAACACGGTCAAAACTTCATTGTTGGAGTAGATTTTTTTCGTTGTGCACAAGTTAAGTGAATCACATTCAATGTCAAGACAAATTCTTTTCGCTGTATTGTCTTTTATTTGATACAACTCATTACATCGGTAGTGCCGTAGGCACAGGTACTACGCTATGAGAGGTTTGATATTATTAATCTTTATCACCATTAATTTGCCGGGATTACAATTTAGGTGAAATTATTTATTTTTTCATTAAAAAAAATCTTAGTATTTTAGGACTTGTGCATTTATTTCATGTGATGTGGATAGTAAAATTTATGGGATTATACATTTCGCTTTATTTTAGAATTTATTTGTTTTATGTTTTTAAGACTTTTAAATTCATTTAATTCAAAAGTAGCTCAGACAAGTCGCGCAAATAAGATTTTTGTATGTAGGATTTTCACTTTAGATGGAGACAACAATTATAGAAAATTAATATTTTGTAGTGTATATATTGAAAGGTTAAATATAGAATCTTTAATTACGCCACCCATTTAAAAATAAACTAATAGACAAAAGTCTTCTCCCATATAGTGGATGCACAATGGTGACAGAGCATTACCGTGGCACAATTGTTTATGAGATACTTTGACGTTTTTATTCCATAAGAAAATTTCTTATTTTTTGTCCATATATATTCTTAAAGTAAAAAAAAATAGTTGGATGCACTTTTATACTCCCTCCGTCCCAAATTCATAGTCCCTCTTCGGGATTCTAATTACTTTTTACGGGAATATAATAATTGCTGCAAAAAGTATTTTTCTGTCCAAATATACCCTTGAGGTAGAATTTCAATGGTCTTTTCTAAAAAGTTTGATTAATGTGTACAGTACAAATTTTATTCAAACAAAGGGGCAAAAAAAAAAAAATTAACCAAATTTCAATTGTTATTTTTGGAAAGTGGACTTTCATTTTGGGACATCCCAAATTAGAATAACGGACTATGAAAATAGGATAGAGGGAGTATAAGTAAAGGTAGATTTTGTATAATGTAGTAAAGAAATTAGGTCTTATAGAAATAACCCATAGTTTTATGGATACTTATTTATTTGTCACGATAAGTAATACAAATTTTATAAATTATGCTATTACATATTTATAAAGTATAGGAACGTTACTTTTTTTTTTTACTACTTCCGTGGAATCATCACTAGGAAAGCAACCCTTAACCGGACAACTATCCCGATCACCGAACGTGCTTGCAAGAACCATGATAGGAAAGCGAACCCTCTCATCAATTTTCGGCATTATCACGAGGATTACAAGTTCTAGTAATAGCATGATCACGACGTTTTGGTGTGAGGAAGTTACCATGTTTTTTGAATCATAATTTTCATAAATTATGTTTATTTCGTGCACTTTGAACCACATAAGTCTTAGAGCATGCCATTATAACTATTTATTTTCCAAAGAACGTTGTTTCCTCAGGTCCACGTTTGAGTGTATATCCCCATCAAATCGTTTTCTTCTCATTTAGTATTGACCATAAAAGTCTTTTTCAGACAGCTCCTTTCGAATGTCTGCCACTTGGGTCTTCTTCACTCTTGACTTTGGCTGTTGTATGTGTGGGGTAACATCCACAAACCTGGAGATTTCCATTCGATTTAGGCAATGATCATATTTTGTATGTTTTTATATTTTTGATGTATTTGATCACTACTAGAAATTGTACACCATTTTTCGTGACCAAACGTATTTTGGTCACAGAAAAGTATACAATTTGTGACCAAATCTTTTTTAATCACTAATGCCAAACTTTTTAGTGACTAAAGTTTCTTTTCGTCACGGAAGAATATGAAAATAGTGTTGATGACTAGTATTGTGTCACTGAAAGTACACTTTTGAGACTAATTTTGTTTTGTCACCAAAAATATGTTTAATACATTTTGTGACCACATTTTTAGTCACCAAAAATTATTAATCAAAGAAATTACAGTTTTGGTGATTACTTTCCGTGACCAATTGTGTTGTGGTCACGAAAACTGTCACAGTTGGTGGCCAAATTGTATTTACTAACTAAATACGGGACATTTAGTGAGTAAAATTTTTATTGTTCAAAGAAGATTTGACACCTAGAATCTATTTAATGTGATCCCATCATACCGTATCCGATATCCGATGATCTCCATATTTGATGACCCTAAATGAATCAATGATACGTGAAGTATATATTAACGGTTCACATCGGCTATTATCAAAATTGAGTCAATAATGAGTTTTAAAATCTGAATGTTCAACCTAATTCCTTACAAACTAACTATTGTGTTATGATTGAATATACAATAGCCATGAGACCACGACACAATAATAATGATGATCAATACCGTTGATTTTGTTGTGCTTATTAATTAAATCATATGTATTACTTTTGTCTCGATCAGATTTAGAAAGCTCGTGAATTGGGACAGAATTTCATAAAAAATAAGTTTTTCTATCATTTAAAGTGTGTACTTATTCCAAACTAATTGTAATGCAATTAATGTGATATAGTTTTTCCTATCATTGCAAATGTGTAACGACAAACTTTATTCCTAACTACCTGTAATGCAATGATCTAAGCTTTTTGAGTGCAATTTTGTTCACCCTCCTTTAAAGAGAATGAACCTTACATTCACTCTCATTAATTGAAAGAGTGTACGTCACGCCTGTGCAATAAATTTTTTTGTAAATGTAAAATTGGCTAATATTCTCTCAACCAATGAGAATGAAAGTAATGTTCACCCGAGAGTGAACAAAATCAAATTCAAGCTTTTCTATTATTTCAAGTGTATAGCGATACCTAATTAACTTTATTCCTAATTGACTGTAATGCAATTAATATGATCTAAGCTTTTCTATCATTTCAAATGTATAGCGATAGCTCACTAACTTTATTCATGACTAATTGTAATGCAATTAATGTGATCTGATCACGTCATATTCAATTTCCGATGATCTCCAGTACTTTTCTTGATATTGAATGAATTAGCAAGACGTAAAATCCAAACTGTTCAGATCGATCATTATGGTTTGATTGAAATCCTAAATCCAGGACGCTAAACTTAAAACCTAAACCCTACACTTTAGCCCCTAAAGTACCATAAATGCTAAATCATAGACCATAAACGTGAAATCCTAATTCTAAATTCTAAAATCTTAAACCCTTAGCCCTAAATCTTAATCTTAAATTCTTAAACCATAACCCTTAATTCTACATCTAAAAATTATAAATTTATTTAAAAAAATATAAAAAATTCACCAAAAATGAAAAAGTTGAAAACTCCCACATATTTCCGTGAGAACACCAATTTTTTTTTTTTTATCAGTAAAAGAAATATATAAATCATAAACGGGAATTAAGAAAACTCCCACATTACAATCAAAGGCTGGTGAGAGGCCAATCCCCAAAAAAATTAAAGACCAAACAAAAAAACCCCTCACTTTTAGATATCCAGATTCCAGAGAGTTCTAAAGAAAAATTCCCCAAATACATAGAACTCCATTACTTTCCTAAATACACAGGGCCCCTTCTGCAAAAGCCGAAACGGAAATGGAGGATGCCAAATGTGTCGCTTGGGGAAACTATCTCGCCAAGGAAACTATCATACTGAGGAATCCATCTCTCACTAAGATTCACGAAGGGAAAACCTAGGGGATCTGAAGAACAGAGCTGGGGGACGCTCAACTCCGAAGCCGAGCAAATGAGACCCAGGGGAGCCGAGGAAATCGAAAAGGAAACTCTACTCACCCTAGGACCTTAGATCTAATCCTTGGAACAAGCGTTGTGAGGTAATACTGCACCAAATTAAGGTCTAGTATTGTTTTCTTGATGAAATATTGTTCTCTTGGGAACTTATTGTTTGGTTTTCTCGCTAAAGATTATTTGATCTTCTCACGGGGAAAGGCTGTGCTGTTCGAGATAGAGTGTGAGTGTCTCTCGATCTCTCTGTGTCACGCTCTCTCAAGCTCTCTGTATCACGCTCTCTCGATCTCGCGTCTCACCGTTCGATCTCGATCTCGCTGTTTCGGCCGATCTCTCTCGATCTCGTGAGTCGATCGGTCTTCCTCTCTCTCGGATCGACAAGGTACCTCTCTCTGTCTCTCTCTTACAGTATATAGATATATGTGTGTGTCTACACACACACACACACACACAGAACAGAATCATAGATGTAGTTCAGTCAGACCGAAGGTTTCCATTTGTTTTGGCAAATGCAATATGAGGGGCACAACTTTAGTCAGTTTGCATTGGGTAGTGTTCTCAGGGTGTGTTCTTTAGATGCATTGCTATCAGGAGGGGAGCATATTCATGCTCTTGTTATAAAAACCCAGTTTGACTCAAATGCGTTGGTTAATACTGGTCTTGTTGATACGTACACAAAGTGTGATAGTATCGTAGAAGTCCAAATGATTTCGACACGATGTACTCCGAAAGGAAGAACCATGTTGAGAGTATGCAATCACCTCTGTCTGTCTTTTGCAATCATTATTCTAATGTTGAGAGTATGCATAAAGTTCTCTTATGCAGAATTATTTACGGTTATACAGTGATATATTTATACTTGTATTAAAGGCAGAAATATTTTAACTATGGTGCGTGACGGGAACAAGCCTCATGGTAAAAACCCTATTGGCCATGCCTCATATTTCCAACCAAATTTTTATGGGCAGATTCAAGTTTGAGGACATGAAACCCATGGATAGAGACAGCATGTTAGTCTTATCCTTACTCACTCAGACCGCCAATCAAGCCAAATTGTATAGCTCAGCCACTGCTTCTAAATGGGGCAACCACTGATTAATTAAGCTCTTTGTTCACATGTATCTTATTCTACAATGATCTTTTTCACATTTCTAGAAGTTATCCGACTGTACTACATACTAGAAGTCTAGAACAAAATGAACTCTTATTCATACAATCGTCCAGAATTTCTACTTAATTGCAACAACGTGTAGCTTGGTTGCGCTCAACAAACGGATTGAACCGGGCACACCCAACCACATGAAGAGTCTGTTTTCTTCAATATAGAGTTATCTTTTGTCTTTTTAAATTTTTTCATTGATGGATTTCTCTACCAACGCAGTCAACTCTATTTCTTATTATAGCTTTCGCCTATCATTTTTTTTTCTATCACATGTTCTTATCCAGAATTACTTAGTTAAATGGAGTTGATCTAGCATTAGTTTACTCATTTATATATGCATATGTAATGTAGGTTGATAGCGATTTTTTTTCTAAGAAAGAAAAACTATATAGAGAAGCTTCCACCAACGTTTGTTGCCGAACCTTGATTTGATTTGCTTGGCAATTTATTGCCTATTAAACATTTCCAACCTCCAGTCCATTTGACAAACTGTTCACATTTCTTCAAGTTTACTTCCAGTACTTACATTTATTTTCCGTACTTACCTTATTTCTTTAAGTTTGGTGCTTTAAGTGTTGTAAGAGCAGACCAAAGAGGCAAAAAGCAATGCTATTTTTTCATGCAGACTGATCTCCTCTTATTTTTGCATGAAGTCCGGAAACAAATTTTATTTTTCCATTTGGTGCTTTTTTGTAAGTAAGTTTGTTCTTAGAGAGAGAGAGAGAGAGCCCTGTGAGGTGGCAGTAAGAAAGCAAAAGCACTTCTACAGATGGAAATATAGTAGTACTGTAAGGGTAAAACCTTTCTACAGATGGCAATGTGACCTCTTATTCATTTATTTCGTATGAAGTTATCTCTGTTATTTACTTTTGTATGGCGGTCCTTATCAAATACCATCGTTGTTTTATCCAGCCCGTCACCTCTCATCTCAGTTCCGGTTGCTAAATTTGTGATGACCAAATTCCCTTCTTCCATCCAATTCTTCCACTTCAAATTTGCAAAAAATATAAATAAAAATAATTTAAATAGAGAAATTATCTTCACGCCACCCACCATTTCTGTTACATTAGAAAGTGGAATTTGCTCTTACAGACGCAGAGAAATATATCCAGATTCATGCAGAATTAGTGGAATTTAAACATTCCCTTAATTGCCTATTAAACATTAATTGTCTATCTTCACACTGCCTTCCCTTAATTGCTCTTTACCTGCCATTCCCAATGTTTCTAAACAACTGCACTACGCTGTGGTTTGATTTGCTTGGCCCTTAATTGCCTATTAAACATTTTCCACCAAGAGTAGTCTCCCTCGCTCGGTTCTTCCGCTAAGAGTAAAATAAAAAATTAACCCGCCAAATACTTGAGTTTCAGGTCTGCGAGAGATCAATGTACTAGGGCTCATGCCCAAATAGGGCTTTCTTTCCTCTTGCATGCGCCGATTTTTGTATAGATAGGTTGCACTAAATTATAAAATAAAAACTCGAAATAATTCATGCTTACTTTAAAACTAAATAATTAACTTACTTTACATTCTGAAAATAGTGCGCATTAGTGTCATTGGGTCTCTAACTTGATACAAAAAATGAGGCTCCATTTGAGTTTACTTTTCAAGATTTCATTAGTATTGGAGTCGATGCATTAGTGTTATTTTTAAAAATTTTACCTTTCAAGATTTTTCATACTTTTCAAGCCACTTTTATAATTCTCAATATACTGCAAGTATTTTTATGTAGTTAGGACTCTTTTTTGGAATAAAGCATAAAAATATATAATTAGCAGCCTTAGTTCACTGTCAAAAATTGCCGATTGTCCAGATGCAGCTCTTAGACAGTAGGTAATAGGCACGAAACACTTAGCCTTACGATTGAAAGAAGGCACTCAATTATAAGAATTTTTAGGCCGGACATCTTTTTACTTTCTAGCCCGGACCAAGACATATTGTTTTGGACATACCCTTTTATTTTCTCTGCTTTGTTTCTCATTCATCAACCTAATATTTGGTGGCAGGTTTCTCATTTATAGACTATAAAAATACTTAATTGCATTTGTTGATCGATGCAAACACAAGTACATAACCAAACTACTGTACATAAACTTTTTAGCATTACTTTAGAAATGGGGCTTTTTTTGTTCAGAAGATAAGTGAGATGTAAATGTGGTTTAGTATTAGTTGGATTTTTTTTATATTGAAAAGATAGTTGAGGTTAAAAAGTAAAAAGATATTTGAATTTAATTTAATGAATTCAATCAATAGATCCATTAACTTAGTGTGCTGATTTTAATTTTCCAGTGACTTGATGGCTAATGTGATCAATAAATCGGCTAACATGGATTCGAAACCGTCACTTTAATTTTGTTCGTAGTGCCGTAGGCACGGGTAATACGCTAGTCTATATTACAAGGGAGGACGGTGTGGGCTCCACACATTTTCACATCAACGATCAAGGTAGATTCAATCCAACGGCTGAAATCTATATATATTTTTACAAGAACGACCCAGATCGATTTGATTCGACGGTAGAGATTAAAGTGATACACTCAACTCTTTATTAGGTTTCTTGGAACCATAATAGGCATAAAGTTAACAGCTACAAAGAACCAATAGCTGATTTCTTGAGTGACCCTACCAAGTTTTTGTCCTTTTCCATGCAGCTATTAAATTGATACACTCAATTTTTTTCTTGGTTTGTCAACTGCCGTCTCTCTCCCTCTTCCTCTCTCTCTCTCTCTCTCTCTCTCTCTCTCTCTCACATTGAGAAGGCCAATAGCCAACCAATTCTATCTATTAAACAGTCAACCAATACTCTCAACAGCCAACCAATAGTGCATTTTTTTAATTTAGCTAGCATTTTTTTCTTTCAAACCTCCAACAATGCTATCTATTTTACCTATTATCTATTAAAATATGAATTATTTCACTTTTTTACTTTTTTTTTACTTTCTTTTTATTCTTTGAAAAAATAGAGAGAAACTTTTGGAAGAGTGAGAAATTATTAAAGAAAGTATTGCTAGTGAATAGTTCCTAGGTATATTTACCTAGGCACTATTCACAAAACTAGAATAGCTAGCCTTTTATTGAGGCTCTTGGAACACAATTTTTATGTTTTGAATAGCTAAAGTAACTAAAAATCATGTTTTGCTAGCCTCTTGGACATGTTCTTAAGCAGCTAAGAACTCCTCTCCATTTGCTGACTTTCGAAAATTGGGTAATATTCTCTTCTCCATTTGTTGGCTTTAGAACCTGGTGACTTTCGACATTGTTTAACAGCAAATGTTTTTCTATTTTCAGCTGGAGATTGCTTTTCTAATCCATCGTTCAATTTCCTGTTTCTTTCTTTAAGGTGCGTTTTTCATTTTTCCATCGGATTGTTACTTCGTTAAAAGCGAAAAGGTAAACTCAAGCAGTCCAAATTCTTCGTTTACATGACTTCGGAACGGGATTAGGGAGTCGGTATGTGTCTAAAAATGGCACTTTAATTCTCATCCTTAGGACGACTGAAACATCTATGGTTAATGGCACTGGACATCATATAATACATGCAATACAACTAACTACAAATGAAAAGATAGAACACTAATTGCTCCTATTGTGTCCTGAGATTTGTTTTTGCATCAGTTCTCATCACTGCTCTCCTATTCTTTTTTTAATATCTTCACATCACTGCAAGCATTGAAAAAAAAAGGTGGTCCATAATCTAAATTTATGGGTTCCTATCTCTCTATTTTGGAACATATAGATACTTGCAGACCTTTTAAAACTCTATACACTCGAACATGTAGGTTGATAGCGATTTTTTTTCTAAGAAAGAAAAACTATATAGAGAAGCTTCCACCAACGTTTGTTGCCGAACCTTGATTTGATTTGCTTGGCAATTTATTGCCTATTAAACATTTCCAACCTCCAGTCCATTTGACAAACTGTTCACATTTCTTCAAGTTTACTTCCAGTACTTACATTTATTTTCCGTACTTACCTTATTTCTTTAAGTTTGGTGCTTTAAGTGTTGTAAGAGCAGACCAAAGAGGCAAAAAGCAATGCTATTTTTTCATGCAGACTGATCTCCTCTTATTTTTGCATGAAGTCCGGAAACAAATTTTATTTTTCCATTTGGTGCTTTTTTGTAAGTAAGTTTGTTCTTAGAGAGAGAGAGAGAGAGCCCTGTGAGGTGGCAGTAAGAAAGCAAAAGCACTTCTACAGATGGAAATATAGTAGTACTGTAAGGGTAAAACCTTTCTACAGATGGCAATGTGACCTCTTATTCATTTATTTCGTATGAAGTTATCTCTGTTATTTACTTTTGTATGGCGGTCCTTATCAAATACCATCGTTGTTTTATCCAGCCCGTCACCTCTCATCTCAGTTCCGGTTGCTAAATTTGTGATGACCAAATTCCCTTCTTCCATCCAATTCTTCCACTTCAAATTTGCAAAAAATATAAATAAAAATAATTTAAATAGAGAAATTATCTTCACGCCACCCACCATTTCTGTTACATTAGAAAGTGGAATTTGCTCTTACAGACGCAGAGAAATATATCCAGATTCATGCAGAATTAGTGGAATTTAAACATTCCCTTAATTGCCTATTAAACATTAATTGTCTATCTTCACACTGCCTTCCCTTAATTGCTCTTTACCTGCCATTCCCAATGTTTCTAAACAACTGCACTACGCTGTGGTTTGATTTGCTTGGCCCTTAATTGCCTATTAAACATTTTCCACCAAGAGTAGTCTCCCTCGCTCGGTTCTTCCGCTAAGAGTAAAATAAAAAATTAACCCGCCAAATACTTGAGTTTCAGGTCTGCGAGAGATCAATGTACTAGGGCTCATGCCCAAATAGGGCTTTCTTTCCTCTTGCATGCGCCGATTTTTGTATAGATAGGTTGCACTAAATTATAAAATAAAAACTCGAAATAATTCATGCTTACTTTAAAACTAAATAATTAACTTACTTTACATTCTGAAAATAGTGCGCATTAGTGTCATTGGGTCTCTAACTTGATACAAAAAATGAGGCTCCATTTGAGTTTACTTTTCAAGATTTCATTAGTATTGGAGTCGATGCATTAGTGTTATTTTTAAAAATTTTACCTTTCAAGATTTTTCATACTTTTCAAGCCACTTTTATAATTCTCAATATACTGCAAGTATTTTTATGTAGTTAGGACTCTTTTTTGGAATAAAGCATAAAAATATATAATTAGCAGCCTTAGTTCACTGTCAAAAATTGCCGATTGTCCAGATGCAGCTCTTAGACAGTAGGTAATAGGCACGAAACACTTAGCCTTACGATTGAAAGAAGGCACTCAATTATAAGAATTTTTAGGCCGGACATCTTTTTACTTTCTAGCCCGGACCAAGACATATTGTTTTGGACATACCCTTTTATTTTCTCTGCTTTGTTTCTCATTCATCAACCTAATATTTGGTGGCAGGTTTCTCATTTATAGACTATAAAAATACTTAATTGCATTTGTTGATCGATGCAAACACAAGTACATAACCAAACTACTGTACATAAACTTTTTAGCATTACTTTAGAAATGGGGCTTTTTTTGTTCAGAAGATAAGTGAGATGTAAATGTGGTTTAGTATTAGTTGGATTTTTTTTATATTGAAAAGATAGTTGAGGTTAAAAAGTAAAAAGATATTTGAATTTAATTTAATGAATTCAATCAATAGATCCATTAACTTAGTGTGCTGATTTTAATTTTCCAGTGACTTGATGGCTAATGTGATCAATAAATCGGCTAACATGGATTCGAAACCGTCACTTTAATTTTGTTCGTAGTGCCGTAGGCACGGGTAATACGCTAGTCTATATTACAAGGGAGGACGGTGTGGGCTCCACACATTTTCACATCAACGATCAAGGTAGATTCAATCCAACGGCTGAAATCTATATATATTTTTACAAGAACGACCCAGATCGATTTGATTCGACGGTAGAGATTAAAGTGATACACTCAACTCTTTATTAGGTTTCTTGGAACCATAATAGGCATAAAGTTAACAGCTACAAAGAACCAATAGCTGATTTCTTGAGTGACCCTACCAAGTTTTTGTCCTTTTCCATGCAGCTATTAAATTGATACACTCAATTTTTTTCTTGGTTTGTCAACTGCCGTCTCTCTCCCTCTTCCTCTCTCTCTCTCTCTCTCTCTCTCTCTCTCTCTCACATTGAGAAGGCCAATAGCCAACCAATTCTATCTATTAAACAGTCAACCAATACTCTCAACAGCCAACCAATAGTGCATTTTTTTAATTTAGCTAGCATTTTTTTCTTTCAAACCTCCAACAATGCTATCTATTTTACCTATTATCTATTAAAATATGAATTATTTCACTTTTTTACTTTTTTTTTACTTTCTTTTTATTCTTTGAAAAAATAGAGAGAAACTTTTGGAAGAGTGAGAAATTATTAAAGAAAGTATTGCTAGTGAATAGTTCCTAGGTATATTTACCTAGGCACTATTCACAAAACTAGAATAGCTAGCCTTTTATTGAGGCTCTTGGAACACAATTTTTATGTTTTGAATAGCTAAAGTAACTAAAAATCATGTTTTGCTAGCCTCTTGGACATGTTCTTAAGCAGCTAAGAACTCCTCTCCATTTGCTGACTTTCGAAAATTGGGTAATATTCTCTTCTCCATTTGTTGGCTTTAGAACCTGGTGACTTTCGACATTGTTTAACAGCAAATGTTTTTCTATTTTCAGCTGGAGATTGCTTTTCTAATCCATCGTTCAATTTCCTGTTTCTTTCTTTAAGGTGCGTTTTTCATTTTTCCATCGGATTGTTACTTCGTTAAAAGCGAAAAGGTAAACTCAAGCAGTCCAAATTCTTCGTTTACATGACTTCGGAACGGGATTAGGGAGTCGGTATGTGTCTAAAAATGGCACTTTAATTCTCATCCTTAGGACGACTGAAACATCTATGGTTAATGGCACTGGACATCATATAATACATGCAATACAACTAACTACAAATGAAAAGATAGAACACTAATTGCTCCTATTGTGTCCTGAGATTTGTTTTTGCATCAGTTCTCATCACTGCTCTCCTATTCTTTTTTTAATATCTTCACATCACTGCAAGCATTGAAAAAAAAAGGTGGTCCATAATCTAAATTTATGGGTTCCTATCTCTCTATTTTGGAACATATAGATACTTGCAGACCTTTTAAAACTCTATACACTCGAACATGTAGGTTGATAGCGATTTTTTTTCTAAGAAAGAAAAACTATATAGAGAAGCTTCCACCAACGTTTGTTGCCGAACCTTGATTTGATTTGCTTGGCAATTTATTGCCTATTAAACATTTCCAACCTCCAGTCCATTTGACAAACTGTTCACATTTCTTCAAGTTTACTTCCAGTACTTACATTTATTTTCCGTACTTACCTTATTTCTTTAAGTTTGGTGCTTTAAGTGTTGTAAGAGCAGACCAAAGAGGCAAAAAGCAATGCTATTTTTTCATGCAGACTGATCTCCTCTTATTTTTGCATGTAGTCCGGAAACAAATTTTATTTTTCCATTTGGTGCTTTTTTGTAAGTAAGTTTGTTCTTAGAGAGAGAGAGAGAGAGCCCTGTGAGGTGGCAGTAAGAAAGCAAAAGCACTTCTACAGATGGAAATATAGTAGTACTGTAAGGGTAAAACCTTTCTACAGATGGCAATGTGACCTCTTATTCATTTATTTCGTATGAAGTTATCTCTGTTATTTACTTTTGTATGGCGGTCCTTATCAAATACCATCGTTGTTTTATCCAGCCCGTCACCTCTCATCTCAGTTCCGGTTGCTAAATTTGTGATGACCAAATTCCCTTCTTCCATCCAATTCTTCCACTTCAAATTTGCAAAAAATATAAATAAAAATAATTTAAATAGAGAAATTATCTTCACGCCACCCACCATTTCTGTTACATTAGAAAGTGGAATTTGCTCTTACAGACGCAGAGAAATATATCCAGATTCATGCAGAATTAGTGGAATTTAAACATTCCCTTAATTGCCTATTAAACATTAATTGTCTATCTTCACACTGCCTTCCCTTAATTGCTCTTTACCTGCCATTCCCAATGTTTCTAAACAACTGCACTACGCTGTGGTTTGATTTGCTTGGCCCTTAATTGCCTATTAAACATTTTCCACCAAGAGTAGTCTCCCTCGCTCGGTTCTTCCGCTAAGAGTAAAATAAAAAATTAACCCGCCAAATACTTGAGTTTCAGGTCTGCGAGAGATCAATGTACTAGGGCTCATGCCCAAATAGGGCTTTCTTTCCTCTTGCATGCGCCGATTTTTGTATAGATAGGTTGCACTAAATTATAAAATAAAAACTCGAAATAATTCATGCTTACTTTAAAACTAAATAATTAACTTACTTTACATTCTGAAAATAGTGCGCATTAGTGTCATTGGGTCTCTAACTTGATACAAAAAATGAGGCTCCATTTGAGTTTACTTTTCAAGATTTCATTAGTATTGGAGTCGATGCATTAGTGTTATTTTTAAAAATTTTACCTTTCAAGATTTTTCATACTTTTCAAGCCACTTTTATAATTCTCAATATACTGCAAGTATTTTTATGTAGTTAGGACTCTTTTTTGGAATAAAGCATAAAAATATATAATTAGCAGCCTTAGTTCACTGTCAAAAATTGCCGATTGTCCAGATGCAGCTCTTAGACAGTAGGTAATAGGCACGAAACACTTAGCCTTACGATTGAAAGAAGGCACTCAATTATAAGAATTTTTAGGCCGGACATCTTTTTACTTTCTAGCCCGGACCAAGACATATTGTTTTGGACATACCCTTTTATTTTCTCTGCTTTGTTTCTCATTCATCAACCTAATATTTGGTGGCAGGTTTCTCATTTATAGACTATAAAAATACTTAATTGCATTTGTTGATCGATGCAAACACAAGTACATAACCAAACTACTGTACATAAACTTTTTAGCATTACTTTAGAAATGGGGCTTTTTTTGTTCAGAAGATAAGTGAGATGTAAATGTGGTTTAGTATTAGTTGGATTTTTTTTATATTGAAAAGATAGTTGAGGTTAAAAAGTAAAAAGATATTTGAATTTAATTTAATGAATTCAATCAATAGATCCATTAACTTAGTGTGCTGATTTTAATTTTCCAGTGACTTGATGGCTAATGTGATCAATAAATCGGCTAACATGGATTCGAAACCGTCACTTTAATTTTGTTCGTAGTGCCGTAGGCACGGGTAATACGCTAGTACAAGACAATGTACTACAAAATTTGTTACATCAGTGTTGACTAATGATTGCTTCTTTTGGGTGGTTTGTAAATTTAGCAGGTTTTTGGGTCTGCCATCCTTGAAAGGGATCTAGTTATCCAAAATTCACGTTGCTACTACCACAAGCAACTTCTGCATATTAAATGCAGCAAACCATATCTCAGAGGAGAAGATGTAAGTGTCTTCTGTTCTTTCTTGTTGAGTCATAGAATCGTAGGCTTCTTTTGTTCCACGTTCTAGAATTTCTCTACAACTGATCTAATTTCTTGTAATTTGATACTATGCAGTACATGATACTCTGTGGTGGCTCAGATGTTGTAATCATACCTATTTGTATTTTCTGAGTCATTATTATCATTGTTGTTGTTGCTCCGAGTTGTTAATGGGCATGGGATCCCAGCTAAGATTGATCAAGGTTAACCCATTGAAGGCCATCTTTGCCTATATACCAATGGGTATGATAAACTCAAGTCGATCTTCAAGGCTAACCCATTAGGGGTTTTGCTATCGGGCGCCTAATAGGCATCCGTTAAAGAAATAAATCACCCATCAGCTCACTAAGTTCACGCGCCAATTTTGGCATTTTGTACGCACATTCCAAAACAATCATGATGTTCTGTACTCATTTCAAAACAACAACTTTAACCCACATGTTCTGTTTTTATTTTTCATCTACCCCTTATACTTCTCTATGTTTCTCACTGAAACATATTAGTAACCCCTAAATGCTTTTCCTCATCAGCCACCTGAAAAAGACATTTAATGTGTTCGTTTAAGAGTTTGGAAAATTTTTTTTCAAACAAATTTCTTAAATATTTTTACTTTTTTCCCAAATAATTTTCTCTCTCTATAAAAGAAGTGTTTCTGAAACACTTTTTTCTCAAACAATTTTTTGAAACACTTATACCAAACAACATCTCAGAGTTTTTTTTTCAAAAATTATTTCAGAAACACTCAAAACGAACACACCCTTAAGACTCTCTTTGGCCAAATTTAGTTTTTGATAATGAAATTAAATATGATTTTATGTTTGATAGTATTTATATAGTTTTTTATCAAAAAAATTAGATAAATAATTCGTCTCGATAAGAAAAATCGGAAAAAGCAAAATCTATTAACTAGAGTTAAAAAAATTCTAATAAGACGAAGATACATAATAATTTTGGTTTGTTTATTGAGATATTAATTTCTTCTAAATTATTTAAGTCACAGTGGAATAGAATTGATATGTTTTTATTTTGATACTTATTTAGTTACATATAGGTTCCTCAAATAGATCCTTAAGATATGTACATAAAAGGCAAAGAATATTTTTTAGGATAATTTACATAAATTTTTTTTTTATCTATCACTTAGTCTCACTTAATCTCTTTCATTTTTCAATTGTCCTAATGTACTCTCTAATATTTCCAAATATAACGATTAACTTTTTTTGGATTGACGCACATGACTATTTGTTATATTCTTCTCTAACTGTGTTAATCTAAAAAGAATCGATTGTTACATTTGAAAATATTAAGGGGTGCAATGGGACAATTAAAAGGTGAAGGGGTTAAATGAAATCGAGTAATAGATGAAATAATTTTTATGTAAATTATCCTATTTTTTATAAACTTTTTGGGTCGATAAAAATATTAAATTCAATAATTATGCGAAAAGAAGAAGATTAGGAAGGTGGAGGTGATATGAATGAGTTATAGATATAAGTAGAGTGAGGAGATTGGATTTAAGTTTGAATAAAGAAAAAATAAAAAGTTAGGTTGGATTTGGTCTGACTTGATTATTTGATTATTTTTTCGTCCTAAATTTTTTTTATAATTTGTTGTCTTTCGTCAAGTTTTTGTAGATTATTGGTTTGTCTCGCCGAAAGGTTTCAAAAAAATTATAAATAATAAACCAAATTTGAAAAAAGTTCAAAAAGACAAAAATAATCCAAAAATATAATTTTTTTGTGTTATGCATCCTCTTTAGCATTTTTTTTTAAATTTTGAATATAATTTTATAATTTTTAAATTTATTTTATCAAGACGGACTAATAATTTAGAAAAATATAAAGCTAAAATAAAAAATACAAAATTTTTTTTAATAGAGACAAAATTTGCAAGTTAGGCCAAATTTTCAACATATCTTTTATTACAACAGGAGTGCATTGTAAAACATTCAAAAAAATATTAGGGAAGTAACTTATAGTTTAGCCTAATTATTTTCTGTACCACTTGACCTTTGATTGGAATTTGTCAACTGGACTTGTACTTTCTGACGTCGGATTGAACATTAACCAATGCCCTTTGGGTGGTCGTTAGCTTTTGCCTAACAAGAATATTTTCCATGTCGATACAAATTGCACAAGTATTGAATTCTGGTTATGTACTTTTGAATAATGATTTATGTAACTTCTAGTTCTGCTTGTGTTGTTTTTTGTACACTGGATTGTGGAGCAAATTACGCTTGTGTTGCAATTATACTTGGAATATTAAATTTTGGAATCAAGCACTAGGTCCATTACATTAAAAACTAATTCGATCGTGAAAAACTTATTTTGGTGACCAAATTGTAGCAATTAAATACAACAAAAATAAAAAGAATTATCTATCGGCGACTTATGGTTGGTCATCAAAAATAGTGTCTAGTGACTAGGTGTTTTTGGTGATTAACTTAGTCACTGTAGGATACCAACAATGACCGATATTTAGTGATGGATAAAATTATTTGGTGATCAAAACACTTGGTCACTAAAAGATGCACAAATAAATGATCATTTTTTTTGGTCACAGAGAAGATAGTTTTTAGTGACTAAAAGTTTTCGTGATTAACTTAGTCGGTCACTATAAGATTCAAACAGTGACTACTTTTTGGTCACTAAAAAAAACATTTAGTTATTTAGTGACCACCAAGTATAGGTGATATGATGTCCCGTTTCACATTGAAATCTACATGGGTGATTATGGGTATATAAAGAACCATATAAACTACTACTAACAACTTGGGCTTAAGCATTTTGGGCCACGTAGTTGGTCTTTAACAAGTTGTTAGGTCAATGGTTTACATGGTGCGTTACAATGATAACTAATGAAATTAATCGGAACAAAGTAGACGATTTTGGTCACCAAAGTGAGATCTCGAAATGGTCCCAAACGGAAGAAGATGAACAAAGTTTGATCACCTTAGGATGAAAAATACTAAATTTGAGGGTTTAACTCTATCCAAACGGGCTCTAAAAGTCTTCTTAAGACAGCTCCTTTTGGATGTCTGCCAATTGGGTCTTCACTCTTGACTTTGGTTGTTGGATGTGTGTTTGTGGTGGAACATTATATTCATAAACCTGGAGATTTCTATTCGATTTCTATTCATATTTCTATGTTTTCATATTTTTTTTATGTATTTCATATTTAAGTTGTTCTTTCCCTTTTATATAAAAAAAATTCTTATATACTAATTCAGACACATTATCTTGTGGAGACAATTCTCTCTCTCTCTGTCCCCTCAACTTCTCTAACAAAAACCATTTACCCAATTAACTAAATATGCTCTCTAATTTGGCATATTGAAGTCCACGGCCAAGTCAATGCCCATCCACTTGCACCCATCTTTATCTCATGTCACTTCACACATTGTTTTCGGCAAGACAATAGTTTTTCGACCATAATTTTCTTCGCAAGAAGCCACTTATTAAGGCATTAGTGATTGTCGCGGTAGTTAGGGTGTCAACCGTTTGGGTCCAATCCTTTTGGCGTGATGTTATATTTTAACAATTGTCTGATTAGTCACTGTATACTTTTTTTTTATTAACAAAATTTCATTTTGCCTTTCAAAAAATAAAAATTTCTTTTTGCCTAATCATCGTGTCTTCTAGTTTGAGATCTGAAAAGCTCTATAGGAAATTAAGTTAATATTCTTGCGGGTTCATTACAAATAGTATTTGCGACAGTATTTGGTGATAACTGTGGTGGCAAATTATATATGCAGTTGCCTGGTAAAGTTTTGATAGTGCTCTGCTTGGTCATACCGCGTATTTGAACAAAAGTTTCGACACTCTATTTTTTAAATATTTTTAGTGCGACTCTTCCTTCTGCGTGTGAATAGAAACACTGATGAAAGCAACCGCACTTGAAAATTCAAACCCATAATTTCTCCCCACGCAGTATTTCCCAGCCTATCAAAACTATGGACTAATTGCACAGTTATTTACGCCTTAAGCTTCAAAACCAGAATTTCTCCCCCACAAAGCCAATGGCTATCTTCTGCTACTCTCCCACTCTCATATATTCTTCTCTTTCCATATTCTGTTTACTACTTCCCCAAACAAAAGCACTCACCTTCAACCTCACAAACATTGGGCCCCAGCATCTAAACTCCAGCATAACAACATTCGGAGATGCCGAGATCTCATCCCAAGGCCTCCAACTCACCCCCGGCGAACGCATCACCGATAGTCTGCAAAAAGCAGGTAAAGCCACTTACGTCCATCCCCTTCCTCTTTGGAATAAATCCACTAGAAATTTGACAGATTTCAATACCCATTTCACTTTTGTGATTGATTCGGGTGGGAGTCCATATTTCGCGGATGGGATCACCTTCTTTCTTGCTCCAGATGGATCAAATTTCACAGTTGGTGAAGGAATAGGCCTCCCAATTGATCAAGACACAATAAAACCCACTAGCCCTTTTGTTGCTGTGGAATTTGATACGTTTCATAATCCGACTGTGGACCCAGACTATATCAGTCCTGTTACTCATGTTGGTATCAATGTCAATTCTCTTACATCAGATGTTACTGCTATTTGGTACTGTAATATAACTCGTGGGATTGAGAATGAGGCTTGGATTAGGTATGATTCAATTTCAATGAATTTAAGTGTCATTTTCACTGGTTTTGTAAATAATACAAGAGTGAAAGATAGCATTTATTTCATTGTTGATCTGAGAGATTACTTACCCGAATGGGTAACATTTGGGTTCTCAGCCTCAACAGGGAGTTGGTTTGAGAAAAATATTGTAAAATCATGGGAATTTAGTTCCAGCTTACAAATGAATGAGACCAACAAATATGTTCCACCTCCAGTGAAACTGGGGCCCAAAAAAATCTCCCGTAGAGCTTTGGTGGGATTGGTTGTCAGCGCATGTGTTTTGGTTTGCGGGTTGGCTTTGGTTGGATTTGGCTTATGGAAGAGACAGAGAGCAAAAGAAGAGGGTGATTTCGAATTTGAGATGTCCATGGAAAACGAATTTGAGTCAGGTAGTGGACCGAAGAAATTTTCCTACGCTCAATTATCTCGCGCGACAAATAATTTTGCTGAGGAGCGAAAGCTTGGAGAGGGAGGATTTGGCAGAGTTTATAAAGGGTTTTTGAGGGAATCAAATTCTTATATTGCAGTCAAGAGGATATCAAAAGAGTCAAAACAAGGGATAAAGGAGTACGCATCAGAAGTGAAGGTCATTAGTTGGTTGAGGCACAGGAATTTGGTCCAACTCCTCGGTTGGTGCCACGAAAAGAAAGAACTTCTACTTGTCTACGAGTTCATGGAAAATGGTGGCTTAGATTTCCATCTGTTCAAAGGAAAAAACTTGTTGACATGGGAAACAAGGTATAAAGTCGCTCAAGGTTTGGCTTCAGCATTGCTCTATCTACATGAAGAATGGGAAGAGTGTGTGGTTCATAGGGATGTAAAATCAAGCAATGTGATGTTGGACTCCAATTTCAATGCCAAATTAGGAGATTTCGGGTTAGCTAGGTTTGTTAATCACGCGAAAGGGTCTCGAACAACTGTTTTGGCAGGAACCATGGGCTACTTGGCACCAGAATGTGGTTTTACGTATAAAGCTAGTAAGGAAGCAGATGTTTATAGCTTTGGAGTTGTGGCATTGGAAATAGCTTGTGGGAGAAAGCCCTTGGATTTCAACATGCCTGAGACTCAAATGAAACTAGTGGAGTGGGTTTGGGACCTCTATGGAATGGGAAAGTTACTTGAAGCAGTGGACCCGAAGCTAAGCATGGATTTTGATGAGCGAGAAATGGAACGATTGATGATTGTTGGTCTTTGGTGTGCACACCCAGATCAATGTCTTCGGCCTACGATTAGGCAAGCAATTCATGTGCTTACTTTTGAAGTTGCACCCCCCAATCTCCCACCAAAAATGCCTGGACTTTCTTTCGAAGCTTTTAGTTCTGACAATAGTCAAATACAATATCCAAGCTCCAGTTGCAGCGTGGAGTTGCCCTCAGCATGAAAGCCCTTTCTTTTTGGTTGTTCTCGCCTTTAACTAACTAAGATCACCGCATCTTCTTGAACTTCCTTTGTATCTACATCTCTTTTGCATAAAAAGTAAGTTGTTTAGATAATTTTTTTTTTTTCTTTTGGTCTTTGCATGTGGGATTATAATCCTCTTCAGTTGTTGTAGTATTTGGCTTTATATGTTTTCATGTATTATCAAGTCCATAATTGTATAGGTTGGCTTTAGGAGTGCACTGACATTCAAATTAAGTAGATTGTGACGGCCAGAGAAATCTTATAGCAAAATTTTTTTATTGGCAAAGTAAATTCTATTCATTATAAAGATAAAAATATAAAACCCTTAGAATGGGTAGAGCACAACACATATGGAGGGAAACTCAAAGAGTAAAGGTGAACTCTTAAATATTCAAACAAAAAAAGGGCTGAAAAAACAATTTAAGTACCATACAATATTTAAATATTTTAAAAGAAACACTTAAATATTCGCTATTAAATTTTTAAATATCACTGAACACTTAAAAAAATTAATTTTTTTTAATAATGGAGTCCACAGTTGATCTTTAAATGTTATTTTTAGTCAACTGAAGTTTTAATATTTTTTCAAAATAAGGCTAAAACTAAGTTCTCTCCCTAAACTCAAGTCCTTAGAAAAAATAGGGATTACCAATATTGTAAAAAATAACAAGAGAACTGATGTTTTGGTCTTTAGACACTCACACCCCCTCCCTATTTTTTGTCTGACTTTCGGCGATGGCCTCGCCTTCTTTCTTGCTCCAGCTGGGTCGAATTTCACAGCTGGTGGAGCAATGGGCCCCCCAATTGATCCACAGACGATAAAACCTACTAGCTCTATTGTTGCTGTGGAGTTTGATACGTTTCACAATGATTGGGATTCAGTCAATATCAGTCCCGTTACTCATATTGGTATCATGTCAATTCTCTCACGTCAAATTTTACTGCCGTTTGGTACTGTGATATAACTCAGGAGATTGAGAATGAGGTTTGGATTAGGTATGATTCAACTTCAATAATGGAAGATAGGATTCATTTAATTATTGATCTGAGAGAGCACTTACCTGAATGGGTAAGTTTTGGGTTTTCAGCTGCAACAGGAGCATCGTTTGAGCAACAGACTATAAAATAATGGGAATTTAGTTCCAGTTTCCAAATTAATGAGACCAATAAAAATATTCCAGCTCCAGTGAAACCGGGGCGTGAAAAACTCTCCCCCGGAGCTTTGGTGGGATTGGTTGTTGGCTCATGTGTTTTGGTTGCTGGGTTGGCTTTGTTTGGTTGTGGCTTGTGGAAGAGACAGAGAGCAAAAGAAGAGGGTGAGGTCGAATTTGAGATGTCCATGCATGGAAAACGAATTTGAGTCGGGTAGTGGTTCTAAGAAATTTTTCTATGATCAATTATCTCGCGCGACAAAAAACTTTAATGAGGGGCAAAAGCTTGGACAGGGAGGGTCTGGCGGAGTTTATAGAGGGTTTTTGAGGGAATCAAATTCTTATGTTGCTGTCAAGAGCATATCAAAAGAGTCAAAATAAGGGATAAATTAGGAGTATGAATCAGAAGTGAAGGTCAATAGTCGGTTGAGGCACAAGAATTTGGTCCAACTCATCAGTTGGTGCCACGAAAAAAAAGAACTACTTCTCGTCTACGAGTTCATGAAAAATGGCAGCTTAGATTTGCCTCTGTTCAAAGAAAAAAGCTTGTTGACATGGAAAACAAGGAATAAAGTCGCGCAAGGTTTGGCTACACGAAGAATGGGAAGTGTGTGTGGTTCATAGGGATGTAACATCAAGCAATATTGTGATGTTGGACTCGAATTTCAATGCCAAATTAGGAGATTTCGGGTTAGCTAGGTTTGTTAATCACGAGAAAGGGTTTTGAACGACTGTTTCGGCAAGAACCATAGGGTACTTGGCACCGGAATGTGGTTTTACGTATACAACTAGTAAGGAAGCAGATGTTCATAGTTTTGGAGTTGTGGCGTTGGAAATAGCTTGTGGGAGAAAGCCCTTGGATTTCAACATGCCAGAGACTCAAATGAAAACAGTAGAGTGGATTTGGGACCTCTATGGAATGTGAAAGTTACTTGAAGCAGTGGACCCAATGCTAACCACGGATTTTGATGAGCGAGAAATGGAACAATTGATGATTGTTCGTCTTTGGTGCACTTACCCAGATCAATGTCTTCGGCCTACGAATAGGCAAATAATTCATGTGCTTACTTTTGAAGTTGCAACCCCCAATCTCCCACAAAAAATGCAAGGACTTTCTTTGAAGCTTTTAGTTTTAACGACAATCAAATACAATATCCAAGCTCTAGTTGTAGTGTGGATTATTCATAATGTTTGAATTATGGGTAATCCACACAATTTTTGAACGTAAGTTTCTTTTAGCATTGCCAATACGTGGCGCGTTACACATATGGGGAACACTTTTAATTTTTTTGAATGCTATAAAAATATAATAATGTTTAAGTTATGAGGTGTTGAACCCAGTTTGGTGCCTCTGCGTACGACAGTAGATCGATTAATGATCAACTATTATTCCTAGCCAACTTATATCTGGACTCAAAGTGACGGTCTATCTGCACAAATTGTTGGGGAATTTTCACAATAATCACAAAATACTTAATAAATAGGAAATCACATGAATCATTTAAAAAAAATATAGTAAGTAAAAATATCAAAGATAGGAGATGGAGAAAATAGCATGTGAGATTGATGGAAAGCACGACAACTCGCAGTTCTAAAGTCATATTTGCCCCTCTTTGTGTAGGTACTAACGGACAAATACCGCTGTAAAATATAACCCAGAATTTCACAAGATATCTCCACGTTACACTACCGGTGAAAGATGGGGGTGCCAAATCTTTCTTAAATTGTCCAGATTAATATAGGAAAATAATATGTTTATAGAAGAAATAGGGATATTCAATTTTTTTTTTCACTAATGGAACAACTCCATATTTATAGAACACCATTGTGTCTCTTCATAAAAGGTCATATTCCTTGAAGTTACTTTTTTATTTAAATACCTTATGATGAAAAGCTATGACTACTCATTCAAAACCTTGCAAGATTAAAAGTCATGTGCTTTAACAAAGTATGCAACTTAATAAAAAGATGTGTGACTTAAATAACCCATAATTTAAATTTATAAAACTTAAATTTTCAACAGAAATGACCTACCAACCGACCGACCGACCAAGCATGCATTGACCTGATAGGTACATATTCATCCCCATCAGTTAAAATCTATTTAGGAGCGCTTGCGCTTCGCTTTGCCTACTCTAAGGGAGCCCGTAAAGGGCGCCCCAAACCGCATGGACAATCCCGGGAATAGCTTCTTTATCCACTTAATCTCCCGAAGATGATGCATACAATTAATGAATCGCTCCTCCAATTATAAAAAGGAGGCATGATCGGCGGTCATAAGTCCGCTTGAGATCTGCCCTTCCGCCCACCTATTTAAAGGGACCTCCAGCCAAAAACCATGTACGTCTATACTCCATACTCCCTCCCTCTCTCTCTCTCTCTCTCTCTCTCTCTCTCTCTCCCTCCCCGATTAGTAACTTGATCGCCGAAGAGCCTTAACCAGAGAACTATCCCCGATCACCGAACGTGCTTGCAAGAACCATGACAAGAATGCAAACCCTCTCACCAATTTTTCGGCATCATCATGAAGATTACAAGTTCTAGTAATAGGATGATCACAATGTTTTGGTTCGATGATAGAAACTTGTAGTTACCCTGTTTTGGATACTAATTTTCATAAATTAAGTTTACTTTGTATATTTTGAACCACAAGAGTCTTTGACCATGCCAATATTACAACTTTTTTTTTTCCAAAATAATTGTTTCCTTGGGTCCACGTTTGAGTATACCGATCAAATCCTTTTCTTCTCAGTTAGTATTGACCATAGCGGATAAGATAAAATGGGTATTATTTTTAGGGTAAATTAAATTAGGGTCCTTTCTACTCCTCCGACTTAGTTTTTCATCCCATCCACTTTTCGGAATTATGTTATCATCCTATAATAGTGTAGATGGACAATTTTGCCATTACTTTTGAGAGATGGTTTACGATGTTACCCTTTGTGTAGTTAACATTTGATTTGGTGAGGTTAAATCTGGAGAATCATTTTAGGCTTAATTTTAGGGATTACGTTTATCATTTTAGGCTTAATTTTAGGGATTTGATTTGTTACGGATTTCATTTGTTATGGAAATATTACTATATGTGGCCGAAATATTATTAATTTGATTTGTTTTTCACGGATTTTTTCACAGATACTATTTGTTACGGATTTGATTTGTTACGGAAATGGTAGTTTTAAGGGATTTGATTTGTCACGGATTTGATTTGTTACGGATTTGATTTGTTTTTCACGAATTTTGCACAGATTATTTTTGTTACGGATTTAATTTGTCCCGAAGTTTTTAGTCACCGGAAAAAAGTAGTTCTTTGGCCCGAAGTATTCAATCGCCGGAACTTGAAGTTCTCTGCCCCGTAAAGTCCCATTATTGGAACTTGAAGTTCTCTGCCCGGAAGTATTTAATCACTGGTTTGGACTGAAGATTTTGGTAAGTTCTGATGATTATTTTCGTTATGTCGATATTACGGTGGTTGATGTTGAAATCCGAAATTTATTGCGATGATTAACGCATTGTGGGTCTAATTTTGTGATTCGAATGGGGCACCGAATCCAGAGGGTTTGACATACTGGTGAAAATTTACCATCTGTAAATTTACCATAATGATTACGAAATTCACCATAATGCGCATTTTGATGGGGGTGACAAAATTTACCATGCGTATTGTCTGAATTTACCATAAATCAAGCAAATATACCATGGACGACCATAACTCAAATTTTAATGGGAATTTACCATGTTCGTCAATTTGGTAAGTTAAAATTATGGTACATTAGGAAATTTGTGGTATATTTGCTGTACATTGTAAATTTGTAAGTGATAATATGTTTGAGTTACCATAATGATTACGAAATTCACCATAATGCGCATTTTGATGGGGATGACAAAATTTACAATGCGTATTGTCTGAATTTACCATAAATCAAGCAAATATACCATGGACGACCATAACTCAAATTTTAATGGGAATTTACCATGTTCGTCAATTTGGTAAGTTAAAATTATGGTACATTAGGAAATTTGTGGTATATTTGCTGTACATTGTAAATTTGTAAGTGATAATATGTTTGAGTAATTATGGTATATTTGCTGAACATTATAAATTTGGAAGTGATAATATGTTTGAGTAATTATGGTATATTTGCTGAACATTGTAAATTTGGAAGTGATAATATGTTTGAGTAATTATGGTATATTTGCTGAACATTGTAAATTTGGGGCAACTATATTTTTTGTGTCACGTTGCCGCTTGACATTTAAATTAGGTAATACCGATTTTTCCCCTTTTGTGCTACAGGATTGTTGCAATGGATGGTGGTTTGATACTGATTTGTAGGCATAATGAAAAGATTGCTGCAATTCGGATAGATCGCAGCTGGAACTTTGTGCAGGTGGTGAACAAGGTATGTGATAGATGGCATCATTTGGACCCTGAATCCGTGGTGTTGAGTTACTCATTGGTTGACAATGAAAATCTACTATTGGACAACGATGACGACTTGGGTACGATGTTCGGGCTTGCAGAGAATGTCGGATATGAAGACATAGAGGTACTTGTTAAGGACTCAACAGTTGGGATATTTGATATTGGTAATCGAGACGGCAACAACGAAAATTCTGAAGGCATGTTAGGCCCTATGGATTATACCGTGGTCCAGTCAATTGATGGTGAGGACTCAACAGTTGGGATATTTGATTTGGTGAGGTTAAATCTGGAGAATCATTTTAGGCTTAATTTTAGGGATTACGTTTATCATTTTAGGCTTAATTTTAGGGATTTCTGGACGAGGTTTCCTATTCCGGCGCGATCGATTTTCCGTCACCGTGATTTTAGGGGCTTATGGTGTAATCCGAATAAACCATGGTCAGAGTTTACTGGGGGCTGGTTCGGTATTTACAGAAAATGAGGACTGGAAATTAATGTTCAAAAGTGTATGGGATGAAAACTTAATAAAGACTAATAGAAAGGACCTTAAAATAAGTACCCCTTATTTTTATAGGGTTGACCCATATTAATGTGATATTTATGGAGTGGATAAAAAATTAGATGATTTGGATAAGGGATTAAACAATGATATAAATTTTGATTTAGTTTGGATGTTTTATAAAATTGGGAGACTAGGGTAGGTAGATAAGGAAAAAGCAAATGACTATTTTGCTCTTGTGCTGTGTTAAACTTGATTATGTATCAAATTAAGTATATAAATAGAAAACCCAATATATTTAATTAATTTTGGATAACTTGAAAAAGTAATTAATTAAAAATAACTATTTTAATATTTTTAATTAAGATTTTTTTTTAAAAAATGAATGGTTCTTTTCCTAGTTTCTTTCTTGAATTATTATAATTCAATTATTTTAATCGATTAAATGGATGAATTTCATTTTAATTTGGGTAAATATGTGATTTATAACATTTTTTAACGAATTGAGTGAAGACGGAAAAGATTATATGAATTCAATTTTTTTTATACCGGCGTACCGTTTTGGATTTTTTACTAAAATTAATATATATTTTTTAAATAATAATTTTTAACAAAAAATTATTTTAGACATATAAAATAAAGTCTCACAACTTAAAAATAAATTACCAAACATAAAAAGGGATATTTTAATCTCAACTTATATTTAATTACCTAAACAATCATTAATTGAATCTTTCATAGAAGGGGGAAGTCTTAGAGGGGGATAAGGAATGGCGAATTCATCAAAATACAAACCATCTACAGGGGATAAGTTTTGGGGAGGCCAAGGAGTGCCCGCAAATAATCCGGGAGAGACCACCCTAGTCGTGAAAAATTATTGGAGGGAAGACTTAGAGGGTAATGAAATATGGTCTCAAACAGGAGAGGTAGAGAAAGATGGGTTTTTTTTTTTTTTTTTTTTTGGGGGGGGGGGGGGGGGGTTGTTTTTGGGCCGGGGTGATAAGTTTTGAAGGGGAGGATTTACAGTTCAATTTTGTTCACAAAGTTTGTTCACCCTCCTTCATGGATCATTTTGAGATCTCATTTCGATGATCAAAGTTATCTATTTTTTTCCAATTATTTATTTAGTTATTACGAAAAAATTCAGTTCAATCAAAAATGGGTAAATGTTTGATCTAAATATCTAATTTTTTACTTCGGATCTTTTAATTTTTACAGTTTAAAAATTAGATTTTTAGATCAAACACTTATCGATATCCGATTGAACTAAATTTTTCCATGATAACTAAAGAAATTAATCAGAACAAAGTAGACGACTTTGGTCACCAGAGTGAGATCTCAAAATGGTCCCAAACAGAAGAGGATGAACAAAGTTTGATCACCCTAGGATGAAAAAAACTAAATTTGAGGGTTGAACTCTATCCAAAGGGGCTCTAAAAGTCTTCTTCAGCCAGCTCCTTTTGGATGTCTGCCAATTGGGTCTTCGCTCTTGACTTTGGTTGTTGGATGTGTGTTTGTGGTGGAACATTATATTCATAAACCTGGAGATTTCTATTCGATTTATATTCATATTTCTATGTTTTCATAAATTTTTATGTATTTCGTATTCAAGTTGTTCTTTTCCTTTTATATTAAAAAAAATTCTTATATATTAATTCAGACACATTATCTTGTGGAGACAATTCTCTCTCTCTCTCTCAACTTCTCTAACAAAAACTACCTAATCAACTAAATATGCTCTCTAATTTGGCATATTGAAGTCCACGGCCAAGTCAATGCCCATCCACTTGCACCCATCTTTATCTCATGTCACTTCACACATCGTTTTCAGCAAGACAATAGCTTTTTTACCCTACTTTTCTTCTCAAGAAGTCACTTTTATTAAGACAATAGTGATTGTCGCCTAGTTAGGGTGCCAATCTGGTTGGGATCCAATCTTTTCGGTGCGATGCTATGTTTTAACAATTGTCCGATTAGTCACTGTATACTTTCTTTTATTAACAAATTTCTTTTTGCCTTTCAAAATTAAAAAATTAGTATGGTGCAAGTATCTGAAGTCCGTAGAATAAAGTCCTAGCAGGGTTTTGTGAATATGTAGAGTTGTGCTCTAGAAATGTCGTGACTTGTTTTTGGACATCTATGTGACTACTCAAGAAATCTGAAAAGAAAAAATGCCTGATCATCGTGCCTTCTAGTTGGAGGTCTGAAAAGCTCTATAGGAAATTTAGTTAATATTCTTGCGGGTTCATTACAAATAATATTTGCGACAGTATTTGGTGATAACTGTGGCGGCAAATTATGCAGTTGCCTGGTAAAGTTTTGATAGTGCTCTGCTTGGTCATACCGCATATTATCATCTTTTGAACAAAAGTTTCGACACTCTATTTTTTAAATATTTTTAGCGCGACTCTTCCTTCTGCGTCTGAATAGAAACACTTATGAAAGCAACCGCACTTGAAAATTCAAACCCATAATTTCTCCCCACGTAGTATTTCCCAGCCTATCAAAACTATGGACTAATTGCACAGTTATTTACGCCTTAAGCTTCAAAACCAGAATTCCTTCCCCACAAAGCCAATGGCTATCTTCTGCTACTCTCCCACTCTGATATATTCTTCTCTTTCCATATTCTGTTTACTATTTCCCCAAACAAAAGCACTCACCTTCAACCTCACAAACATTGGGCCCCAGCATCTAAACTCCAGCATAACAACATTCGGAGATGCCGAGATCTCATCCCAAGGCCTCCAACTCACCCCTGCCGAACGCAGCGGCGATAAGCAGCAAAAAGCAGGTAAAGCCACTTACGTCCATTCCCTTCCTCTTTGGAATAATTCCACTGGAAATTTGACAGATTTCAATACCCATTTCACTTTTGTGATTGATTCGGATGGGAGTCCATATTTTGGGGAAGGGATCACCTTCTTTCTTTCTCCAGATGGGTCAAATTTAACAGCTGGTGAAGGAATAGGCCTCCCAATTGATCAAGAGACGATAAAACCCACTAGCCCTTTTGTTGCTGTGGAATTTGATACGTTTCATAATCCGACTGTGGACCCAGACTATATCAATCCTATTACACATGTTGGTATCAATGTCAATTCTCTTACATCAAATGTTACTGCTGTTTGGTACTGTAATATAACTCAGGGGATTGAGAATGAGGCTTGGATTAGGTATGATTCAATTTCAATGAATTTAAGTGTCGTTTTCACTGGTTCTATAAATGCTACAAGAGTGAAAAGTAGCATTCATTTGATTGTTGATCTGAGAAATTACTTACCCGAATGGGTAGCATTTGGGTTCTCAGCCTCAACACGGAGTTGGTTTGAGAAAAATATTTTAAAATCATGGGAATTTAGTTCCAGTTTACAAATGAATGAGACCAACAAAAAGGTTCCACCTCCAGTGACACTGGGGCTGAAAAATGAGACCAATAAAAATCCCGAAAAAATCGCCCCTAGAGCTTTGGTGGGATTGGTTGTCAGCGCATGTGTTTTGGTTTGCGGGTTGGCTTTGGTTGGATTTGGCTTATGGAAGAGACAGAGAGCAAAAGAAGAGGGTGATTTCGAATTTGAGATGTCCATGGAAAACGAATTTGAGTCAGGTAGTGGACCGAAGAAATTTTCCTACTCTCAATTATCTCGCGCAACAAATAACTTTGCTAAGGAGCAAAAGCTTGGAGAGGGAGGATTTGGCGAAGTGTACAAGGGGTTTTGGAGAGAATCAAATTCTTATATTGCAGTCAAAAGGATATCAAAAGAGTCAAAACAAGGGATAAAGGAGTATGCATCAGAAGTGAAAGTCATTAGTCGGTTGAGGCACAGGAATTTGGTCCAACTCTTCGGTTGGTGCCACGAAAAAAAAGAACTTCTACTTGTTTACGAGTTCATGGAAAATGGCAGCTTAGATTTGCATCTGTTCAAAGGAAAAAGCTTGTTGACATGGGAAACAAGGTATAAAGTCGCTCAAGGTTTGGCTTCAGCATTGCTCTATCTACATGAAGAATGGGAAGAGTGTGTGGTTCATAGGGATGTAAAATCAAGCAATGTGATGTTGGACTCCAATTTCAATGCCAAATTAGGAGATTTCGGGTTAGCTAGGTTTGTTAATCACGAAAAAGGGTCCCGAACAACTATTTTGGCAGGAACCATAGGATATTTGGCACCAGAATGTGGTTTTACATATAAAGCTAGTAAGGAAGCAGATGTGTACAGTTTTGGAGTTGTGGCGTTAGAAATAGCTTGTGGAAGAAAGCCCTTGGATTTCAACATGCCCGAGACTCAAATTAAAACAGTGGAGTGGGTCTGGGACCTCTATGGAATGGGAAAGTTACTTGAAGCAGTTGACCCGAAGCTAAGCACGGATTTTGATGAGCGAGAAATGGAACGTTTGATGATTGTTGGTATTTGGTGTGCACACCCAGATAAATGTCTCCGGCCTACAATTAGGCAAGCAATTCATGTGCTTACTTTTGAAGTTGCACCCCCCAATCTTCCACCAAAAATGCCCGGACTTTCTTTTGAAGCTTTTAGTTCTGACAATAGTCAAATACAATATCCAAGCTCTAGTTGCAGCGTGGATTTGCCCTCAACATGAAAGCCCTTTCTTTTTGTCCGTTCTCGCCTTTAACTAAAATAACTAAGATCATTGCATCTTCTGGAACTTCATTTCTATCTCCATCGCTTTTGCATAAAAAGTAAGTTGTTTAGATAATTTTTTTTTCTTTTGGTCTCTGAATGGGGGATTATAATCCCCTTCAGTTGTTTTAGTATTTGGCTTTACATGTTTTCATGTATTATCAAGTCCATAATTGTATAGGTTGGCTTTAGTAGTCTGTTGACATTCAAATTGAGTAGATTGTGACGGCCGGAGAAATCTTATAGCAATTATTTTTATTTGTGGATTAATTATTTCTCTCCTACCAACAATAACTAACCATAACCCGAAACTGGGAAATTTTTTTATCGACAAAGTAAATTCTATTCATTATAAAGGTAAAAATGTATAACCCTTAGAATGGGTAGAGCACAACATGTATGGACAGAAATTCAAAGAGCAAAACATGAACTCTTACTTGCAAGAAACTTCAACTTCTTAATTTCATAAATAAAATTAAAATACCAAAAACAAAAGAGCTAACAAGTTGCAAACTCCAAAAGAACCCACCCAAGGTACCTAAAAATTTGAAAACTTAAAAATTTCCAAAATCTGAACATTTTTACAATGGCATCAATTCATACGGACTCAGAAATCACTCAACTGAGTCAAACATAGCTGACTCAAAAAAATCCTTAGAAAGGCACAATCTCAAAACACCATGTTCTGAATACGCCTCCCCCCGCCTCGACTATCATATCCACTGTTCTTGCCATCGCTACAACGCCAACCACCCACACTTTGGTCCAAAGAAAACATGCACGACAGGATCGTCAACGACATCATCTGGGGTGATGAACCCGAGACCCTAAAAGCCAGATCAGATCGAAACCTAAACATTCCGGAATCCACCTAAATAATTCTCAACAATGCAATTATTAGAGAGTTATTTTGGGAAGTTACCTCAACAATTCTCCACCTTCTTGGGTCTAACCTGCTGCCCTATATGATTAGCCCCCAACCCTTTTTCTTACAGATTCTTGAGTTTGTTTCACCCCAAACTGAGTATATTGTTGCAACCAGAGAAATCCTATAGCAATTTACCCTAAAGCTGTTTCCCTTCTGTATTTTACAATCCAAGTTACTTTCCCAGAGATGTCCTTAGGGCTTGTAGACACCTGGGTTGAGAAGCAAAATCTTGCCCCATACCTCTTCAGAAAAGGGTTCAAGGAATAGATGAGAGTGGGACTCTAATTCATTGGAGCACAAAATGCATGGAATATTGTTTGTGATCATTCTCCATCTGCTCAGCCTATATATATCTATTGTTCTATGATATTGGGGATAGGAAAATAACTGTCAAGAAGGAAGATTATGGCCCTCATGACCAATAAAAACCTACACGAAATACTGGACAATATGGTAATGAGAATCAAGACATATTGGAGTGAAAGGGGTAACAAAACATACACAACAGGACAAGGGATATCTTATGCCCAAGCATTGACAAACGACCAAAATGGGATAGAACAGACGAAAATTCACACCAACATGAGCCTATGGGCAACGCATGGTTATATCACACCAATGTTTTGAAGCCACGTGGGAAACACTGGTAATTTTTTTGAATGCTTTACAATTTAGATGTTTAAGATATGAGGTGATGAACCCGGTTTGGCTTTGCACAATAGTAGATCGATCAGCGATCAACTACTGTTTCCTCAATAGTTTATGTCTGGATACAAAGTGACAGTCTGTCTGCACAAATGACCGACCAATTGACCAACCAAGCATGCACTGACTAGATCAATAGATGTTCATCTTGATCGGCCAAAATTTGTTTAGGAGCACTTCACTCTGCCTACTCTAAGGGAGCCCGTAAAGGGCGCCAGAAACCGCATGGACAATCCCGAGAATAGCTCATTTAACCGCTTGGGATTTCCGAAGACGATGCACACAATTAGCGCTCCTCTAATTATAAAAAGGAAGCGTGATCGGCGGTCATTAGTCCTCCTAATATCTACCCTCCTCCCACCTATTTAAAAGGACCTTTGGCCGAAGACCAGGCACGTCCACACCAAGGCTATTGATACCGTATCGTTCCGGCCGGTGTATCATTTTGGCGTAAAAACAGTACCAGATACTTATAATACCGTACCATTCTAAATACTGGTTGTATCGGCTAATACCAATCATATCGACCAGTACCGGATTTTTTTTTTAAGACTTGCGAAAAAAATTAATTTTTTTTGGCTCTCTCTCTATAGTTTATACACACACACACACACACACACACACATACATATATTGATAGTTGCGGTAACTCCGATACGGTATTCGGTATATGAATGGTATCGATACGTACCATACCAATAGAAAAATCGATGCTCAAACTGATCCGGTATTCAAAACCTTGGGCTACATCCCTTACGCTCACTCTCTCTCTCTCTCTCTGGATCGAGAGAACTAATCCCGATCATCGAATGTGGTTGCAAGAACCATGACAGGAGAGCAAGCCCTCTCACCAATTTTCGACATCATCACGAGGATTACAAGTTCTAATAATACAATGATTACAGCGTTTATATCGTGTACTTCGAACCACAAGAGTCTTTGAGCGTGCCATTATAACTATTTTTTTTCCAAAAAACATTGTTTCCTTGGGTCCACGTCTGAATTTCTTCTTCTTCTTTTTTTAAGGCGAAAATCGAATGGAATAAAAAATAGTAATTACAAAAGCAGGGGATTGGCCCGTCAAATCCTTTTATTCTATATATGTTAATATTGACCATAAAAGTCTTCTACAGACAGCTCCTTTCGGATGTCTACTACTTGCGTCTTCACTCTTGACTTGACTTTGGTTCAGCGTTAGACCCATTTTGAGGGGAAGGTGGCTCGTGTTAACCCCAGTTTCCTTAAAAGAAAAAAACAATTTTTGTTTTTATTTTTCTAATATCATTTGATTTTGTTTAGTACTCGTAAAACACAGTCACGTATATTCTAAATATCTTTTATACTACATATTTGTGGAACCTTCACTCATACCATATGTGGTAAAAAAAATACCGGAATACTATGTTGTGGTGCCCATGAAGCACTGCATAATTTTTCTTATTTAAGTTAATTAAATAATCAAGAATACATATGAGAGTGATTGAGACGAGGGACAAATCGTAACTGAATAGTGAATATAAAGACTAAATTTGATGTCACTCTCAAATTTAATTCTTGGATCTGTTACTGCTTTGTTGTTGTATGTGTGTGTGTAGTGGAACATCCATAGATCTAGAGATTCCCCGGATCAGGGATGGAGCCAAAAAGGGACCAGTAGGAGCGGTCGTTCCTGCAAGGAAAAAATAATTCTATTATTATATAGAAAAAGAAATTTCCCTATGAAGTATATAGGCTCGCCCTGTAAAATATTTTGAAATTTTTTTGTCATCTCGAATATATTTTCGCTCTTGCGTAGTGAAATTTCTAGCTCCGTCCCTGCTCCGGATGGGTTTCTCATCGTAACAAAAGATTGGACAATAAAACTAACAAAAACAACTAAACAATGATTTAGGCAATATCATATTTCGATTCAGGCAATTACTATATTTTGTATATTTTCATATTTCTAATGTATTCAATATTTAGGTTGTCATTTTTCTCCTGTATAAAGAAGTTCTTGTACACTAATTCATACACAATATATTATGGAGACAATTCTCTCCATCTCTCAACTTCTCTAACAAAAACCATTTACCTAATTAAGTAAATATGGTCTCTCATTTGGCAGATTGAAGTCCACGGCCAAGTCAATGCCCATCCACTTGCACCTTTTCTTTTTGTTATGTTACTTCATACATCGTGTTCAGTGAGACAATATATAGTTTTTTTACCGTAAATTTCCTTCGCAAAAAAAAAAGAAAAAAGAGAAGTCATTTTTTAAGAATACTTTTGTGAACGCGTGGTTATGGTTTATTTTGTGCTCAATTCATACTTTTGGAGTGTAGAGTGTGACAATTTAATATCGTAGTATGGTACAAGTATCTAAAGTCCATGGAATAGAGTCCTAACAATAGAGTTGTGCTCTAGAAATGTCGTGACTTGTTTTTTGACGTCCGTGTGACTTCTCGAGAAATCTAGTTAGAAGGAGGACCTGATCACCATACCTTTCAATTAGAGGTCCAAAAAATTTAATTGAAAATTGAGTTAATATTTGTGCGGGTTCATTAATTACAAATAATATTTGCAACAGTATTTGTGGCGTCGCAACAATTGTGGTGGCAAATTATGCAGTTTGCCTGGTAAAGTTTTTATAGTGCTGTGCTTGTTCACTCCGCATATTACAATGTTTTGACACTATATTTTTGTAATACTTTTTTTTTTTTCCTAAGAGCGAAGAATGAATATCATAGGCGTTAAATACACGGGATAGGAAATATTGAGGAAAGCAACCGCACTTGCAAAATTCAAACCCAGAATTTCTCCCCACGTAGCCATGGGTATCACATGAGGAAAGGACTGACTTAGCATTTCCCAACCTATCAAAACTATGGACTAATTGCTCAGTTATTTACACCTCAAACTTCAAAACCGGAACTTCTCCCCCACAAAGCCAATGGCTATCTTCTGCAACTCCCACACTCTGCTATATTATTCTCTTTCCATATTCTGTTTACTATTTCCCCTAACAAAATCACTCACCTTCAACCTCACCGACATTGGGCCCCAGCATCTAAACGACATAACAACATTCGGAGATGCCTATATTTCATCCCAAGGACTCCAAGTCACCCCCGACCAACACAGCAACGATAGCCAGCAAAATGCAGCCACCTCCGACAGAAGCGCCAACGATATCCAGCTTAAAGCAGGTAAAGCCACTTACGTCTATCCCCTTCATCTTTGGAACAGTTCCACTGGAAATTTGACAGATTTCAATACCCATTTCACTTTCGCAATTGACTCGAGTGGGAGTCTGAATTTTGCCGATGGTCTCGCCTTCTTTCTTGCTCCAGCTGGGTCAAATTTCGGAGCTGGTGGAGCAATGGGCCTCCCAATTGATCTAAAGACGACAAAACCCACTAGCTCTTTTGTTGCTGTGGAGTTTGATACGTTTCAGAATGATTGGGATCCAGTCAATATCAGTCCTGTTACTCATGTTGGTATCAACGTCAATTCTCTTACATCAAATATTACTGGTGTTTGGTACTGTGATATAACTCAGGGGATTGAGAATGAGGTTTGGATTAGGTATGATTCAAGTTCAATGAATTTAAGTGTGGTTTTCTCTTACTCTGCAAGTACTACCAGAATGGAAGAGAGCATTCATTTAATTGTTGATATGAGAAATTACTTACCCGAATGGGTGACTTTTGGGTTTTCAGCTGCAACAGGGAGTTGGTTTCAAAAAAATAATATAAAATCATGGGAATTTAGTTCCAGTTTCCAAATTAATGAGACCAATACAAATATTCCAGCTCCAGTGAAACCGGGGCGAGAAAAACGCTCCCCTGGAGTTTTGGTGGGATTGGTTGTTGGCTCATGTGTTTTGGTTGGTGGGTTGGCTTTGGTTGGATTTGGCCTGTGGAAGAGACACCGAGCAAAAGAAGAGGGTGAGTTCGAATTTGAGACGTCCATGGAAAACGAATTTGAGTCGGGTAGTGGACCGAAGAAATTTTCCTATGATCAATTATCTCGCGCAACAAAAAACTTTAAAGAGGAGCACAAGCTTGGAGAGGGAGGGTTTGGTGGAGTTTACAGAGGTTTTTTGAGGGAATTGAATTCTTATATTGCTGTCAAGAAAATATCAAAGGGGTCAAAACAAGGAATAAAGGAATACGCATCAGAAGTGAAGGTCATTAGCCGATTGAGGCACAGGAATTTGGTCCAACTTTTTGGTTGGTGCCACGAAAAGAAAGAACTACTCCTTGTTTATGAGTTCATGGAAAATGGAAGCTTAGATTTGCATCTGTTCAAAGGGAAAAGCTTGTTGACATGGGGAACAAGGTATAAAGTCGCTCAAGGTTTGGCTTCAGCATTGCTCTATCTACACGAAGAATGGGAACAGTGCGTGGTGCATAGGGATATAAAATCAAGCAATGTGATGTTGGACTCGAATTTTAACGCTAAATTAGGAGATTTTGGGTTAGCTAGGTTTGTTAATCACGAGAAAGGATCCCAAACGACTGTTTTGGCAGGAACCATGGGGTACTTGGCACCAGAATGTGGTTTTACATATAAAGCTAGTAAGGAAGCAGATGTCTATAGTTTTGGAATTGTCACATTGGAAATAGCTTGTGGGAGAAAGCCCTTAGATTTCAACATGCCAGAGAATCAAATGAAAATAGTGGAGTGGGTTTGGGACCTCTATGGAATGGGAAAGTTACTTGAAGCAGTGGATCCGAAGCTAAGCATGGATTTTGATGAGCGAGAAATGAAACGGTTGATGATTGTTGGTCTTTGGTGTGCTCACCCAGATCAAAGTCTCCGGGCTACAATTAAGCAAGCAATTCATGTGCTTACTTTCGAAGCTGCACTTCCTAATCTCCCACAAAAAATGCCAGGGCTTACTTTTGAAGCTGCTAAATTTGACAGCAGCCAAAACCACTATTCAACCTCCAGTTGCAATGCGGATAAGCCGTAGGCATGAAAGCCCTTCCTTTTTGGCTTTTCTCACCTTTTTCACCTCATCTTGTCGAGCTTCATCTCCATCTACATCAGTTTTGCATAAAAAGTAAGTGGTTTAAATAATATGATTACTTTTTTTACTTTTGGTGTTGCTTCTTTATCTCTGCATCGGGGATAAGAGTCCTCTTCAATTGTTGTAGTATTTGGCTTTATGTTTTCATGTATTATCAGGTCCAAAGTTGTGTAGGTTGGCTTTAGAAGTGGGTTGACATTCAAATTGAGTAGATTGTAGCAACAGAGAAATCTTATAGCAATTACTCATATTTGTGAATTAGTTCTCTCCTACCAGCAGTAATCAAGCATCACTCGGAACCTTATCTTGGGAAGCTTTTTTATCGGCAAAGTAAATTTCATTTATCATGAAGATAAACATATAAAATCCTTAAAATAGGTAGAGCACCTCACACAGAGAGAAATTCGAAGAGTAAAGTGATTCGGACTGAGAGTCATTTTCTGACTCAACAGCTTTATTTGGGCAGTTACTGTCTACTGAGACCACCTACCCTCCTCCTATTCTCTGTTGTCCATGGCTTCTTTGACATTTAGATTTGCAGTCTTCTTCTTCCCCAAGTGGCACCAGCATACATTGCTTCCCATGTTGTGACATGCAATAATGTCCTCTATTATCCTTATCGTTGAGATGGATCCATTGCATACAAGATGAACTAAATGATCCATATTTTCCAAATGAGGTATTAAAATTTGAACCCTCCCTATGTCAAAATGGGTAGCTTCCAACGTCTGGTGTTCTACAGCAATGACTTCTCCCCAACGCCAAATCTAATTACTAACGACGAAAATAAGTTTCTCGCGAAATGACTATGGGTAGAAAAAAAAACATTTCGTCTCCAAAAGCAAATATTGGTGACGAAAAAATTTCTTCTTGAATATGTATTTTTTGGTAACAAAATATTTCGTCTCTAAAATCTTATATTGGCTGTGAAACAATTCATTGCCGAATATGTTCTATTGGCAACAAAATCACTAATAGAACATATTAGGCGAGAAAAATTATTTTTCATCGCTAAGATTTTTTTGCATGAAAATATAGGCGACAAAAGTTTATGACGAAAAATTTCATTGCCTAATAAGTTAGCGACGAAAAATGTAGTTTTTGTGACAAAATTGTTTCGTATTTTAAACCAATTTTGTTGTAGTGATGATGAATCTAAAGGAAAAGATAGGTTTGATCCAAGTTTGGTGACTAAATTTTCTTGTAAAACAATAAGTCACAAAATGCACAACAAATTATTAAAATGATTAAATGCTTAATTTTCTTTATTTATTATTTTCTTTTTAAATTTTAAAATCCCGGCTTGTTACATGTAGGAAACTAAAACTATAAGAATTTTTGTTTCTCTCATTATTAAGCATAAAATATTATTATTAGAATCCTCAAGTCTTTATTGTGCTTAATGGGTGTTAATGGTACATGAGTTATTTAATTATGCAAGACAAATTATATATTTCATTTGTCTCGGCCATTAGATCAAGTAATTGTAAAGTCGACCCAAAATGCGAGCATCGTAATTTTTGCGTTACAATTTGGAGTCTTGTCAATGCCATAAAGAAACGATCAATTTTTTTTTATATAGATTTGGCTTTAAAAAAGGATTTTAGTATTAAAAATGAATTTTTTTCCCTCAAAATCTGATAAGAAGTGGGGTCCAAGAGAATTGCTTTATTTGGCTTTCATGGGTTAGGTGAGAATTTTGATTAAAAAAAGGCTAATTGGGTAATTTTACGATTCTAAGACTAGTCTATATAGGTATTTAAAGAATTTTGATTAAAAAAAGAAGACTTCGACCGAAATAAGAAATCACGGTCTTTAGAGGGAAAGTTCCAGGAAGCTACCGTTTCGGGTTTCTCAAAAGATCTAAAAAATAAGGCCCTAAATATTTAAGCAACTTTAGTATATTATGGCTAATTTTTTTATTTCAAGTTAGTATAATATCAAATAAGTACAATAAATGTCTCCAAATTAAAGAGTTCATTTTGGGCCCTCGAAATCTCACTATCGGCACTAAATAAAAATCACAACTTTGCCGACTTTTTAATTGTATTTCAGTATAATTTGTGGGTGTTGGGATTGGTCAGCTAGATATTAGTCATGGTGCATGTAAACTGACCTGTAACATCTATAAGAAAATTAAATAAAAATAAAAAAAAGTTGTAGTAATTCGATGACCATAGCGTTTTGGTGTGAGAATAAAAACTTGTAGTTACCACGTTTTGAATCATAATTTCTGCGAGTTAAGTTTACTTAATGTATGACTTTGGTGGTTCTATGTATAATGTGTGTGGGGTAGATTGAAGTCCACGGCCAAGTCAATGCCCAGCCACTGGCACCCTTCTTTTTCTCACGTGCGTAACTTCATTCTCGCAAACAGTTTTTGCGACTATCACATGAGGACTGACTCAGCATGAAAGCCCTTTCGTTTGGGCTGTTCTTGCCCTTAACTGAGTAAGATCACCGCATCTTTTGGAACTTCATTTCTATCTACATCACTTTCTCATAAAAAGTAAGTCGTTTAGATAATATAATCTTTTCTTTCTTTTGGTCTTTGCACGTGGGATTGTAACCCCCTTCAGTTGTTGTAGTATTTGGCTTTATATGTTTTCATGTATTATCAAGTCCATAATTGTATAGGTTGGCTTTAAGAGTCTGTTGACATTCAAATTGAGTAGGTTGTGATGGCCGGAGAAATCTTATAGCAATTATTTTTATTTGTGGATTAATTATTTCTCTCCTACCAACAATAACCAACCATAACCTGAAACTAGGAAATTTTTGGGATTTTTAAGTGTTTGGGATACTGATTTTGAAATTCTAATTATGATATTCTGATTGCGGGATTCTCAAAATAGGCATTTAGAGCCACAATGATCTCAAAAATAGGTCCGAAACTACTTTTAAAATTCTGATTTTGGATTCTGAAATTTTATTATCATTTTATCACAATTACTCATCCACAATTTAATAATTTGATTATACTACCAAACACTCACAGATTCATAATCTATTTTACACAATTTTACCAAACACTTCACAGATTCTGATTATGAGTGTTCAAAATCCAAAATTTCAAAATCAGAATTCCATGATTCAAAAACACTTCAAAAAATCTCTCTCAAACACCCTCTTCTAAGTCCTCTCTCTATCTCTCTCCCTCTCAATTTATTCACTCTTCGCAGAGATCTCGTGTCTTCTCTATCCTCACTTCTTGCGGTGAAATAAAAAATCGGCAAATCAAACAAATCAAAAAATCTTTCCAGACTGCCGGTTTAATGAGCCTAATATTCGGTCCGGTCTAATGAACTATAACAAAAATCATCTATGGCGACAAAATTGAAAGACGAAATTTAATTTTGTCACCAAATATGTATATATGGCGACGAAAAAGAATTTAGTCGCCTTTTTTAACACAATTGCGAGGAACTTATTTTTCTCATCAAATATACTCCATTAAAGACAAAATTATATTTTTTCATCTCTAAATATATTATTTGGCGCCGAAATATTTTTTTCCTCGCCCAATTAACATATATTTGGCGAGGAAAAAAAAATTCGTCGCTGAACGACGTATTTTTGGCTAGAAACTATTATTTTCCTTGTCAAAAATACCTATTTGAAGACAAAAAATATAATTTGTAACCACATGAATATATTTAGTGAGAGAAATAATATTTTGTTGCCAAATGTCATATTTAGAGATGAAAAATATAGTTTCATTGCTAAAATAAAAATAAATTTTGTTACCAAATGTACTAATTTGGTGAAGAAATATATATACATACATATATATATACTATTCCCTAACCATCCCCTTTATATATATAAGGGATATATATAAATAATATATTTCTTATCCCTCATAAAATATATAATAGAAGAGAGAGAGAGAGAGAGAGAGAGAGAGTGAAGAAAGAAACAGATTAGAGATAAATTTAGAGTTTTGGATATATTTTGGATAGAGAAAAAGGGGATGGGAGAGAGAGGGGGGGGAGAAATGAAAGAGAGAGTGGAGAGAGAGAGAGAGAGAGAGAGAGAGAGAGAGATGGGAACGAGAGATGTAGGTTTTGGATTTTAAAATTTAGGATAGAGAGAGAGGAGAGAGAGAGAGAAAGTGAATAAAGAGATAGCTTGGAGATATGTTTAAAGTTTAGGGTATTAGATTTTGGATAGAGAAAAAGGGCGAAAAGAGAAGAAGAGATAGATCTAGAGAGAGGAGATGAGAAAAAGAGGGGTGAGAGAGAGAGAGATAAAAGAGATAGGAGAGATAGGTTTAGGGTAGTGAAAAGAGAGAGAGAGAGAGTGGAGAAAAAGAGAGATGGGAGAGATAGGTTTAGGGTTTAGCGTAGACAAAAAGATGAAGAGATAGATAGAAAGTAGATAGATGGGGAAAATGGTGAGAGATGAGATAGATAGATTTAGGGTAGTGAGAAAGTGAGAGAAAAAGATATACAAATGTGAGAGAGAGGGAGAGAGGGAGGGCCAGTGAGAGATGAAAGAGATACGTTTAGGATAATGATAAAAGGAGAGAGAGAGAGAGAGAGAGAGAGAGAGAGAAGAAAGATAGATTTAGAGTAATGATAAAGGGATAGAGAAATAGAGAGAGAGAGAGAGAAAGGAGAAATGGGAGAGAGATAGAGCGAGGGGGAAAGAGAGAGGAAAAACTATGTGTAACATCTATTTTTTGAAGAAAAAATGTTAAATATATGTTATATATTAAATATTATAAAAAAATTCATGAATATTATAGTTGGTGCAGTGGTTAGAGGAGGTATGTATAAAGTACTGGTTGGGTGAAAGGTCTAAGATTCAAAATTTAGAAAGGGGAGAGAATTGTGTCATGAGTACATTTTTAATGCATTTTTTGGCATTTGAAATTAATTTAGCGACAAAAAAATTTGTCGCAAAATCTAATTACTAACGACGAAAATAAGTTTCTCGCAAAATGACTATGGGTAAAGACAAAATATTTCATCTCCAAAATCATATATTTGTGACGAAAAAATTCTTTCCCGAATATGTATTTTTTGATAACAAAATATTTCATACTTAAAATTTGATATTGGCTGTGAAACAATTCCTTGCCGAATATGTTCTATTGGCAACAAAATCGCTAATAGAACATATTAGGCGAGAAAAATTATTTTTCGTCGCTAAGACTTTTCTGCGTGAAAGTATAGGCGACAAAAGTTTATGACAAAAAATTTCATTGCCTAATGAGTTAGCGACGAAAAATGTATTTTTTGTGACAAAATTGTTTCGTTATTTTAAACCAATTTTGTTATAGTGGTGATGAATCTAGAGGAAAGTATAGGTTTGATTCAAGTTTGGTGACTAAATTTTCTTGTAAAACAATAAGTCACAAAATGCACAACAAATTATTTAAATGATTAAATGTTTAATTTTCTTTATTTATTATTTTTTTAAAATTTTAAAATCTCGGCTCGTTACATGTAGGATACTAAAACTATAAGAATTTTTGTTTCTCTCATTATTAAGCATAAAATATTACTAGCAATAACCCGTGCTATGCACGGGACTTGTAAAATCAATCGAGAGACATTTTATTATATCAATCTATATATTCTTTAACATTTTAATAATAATTATCTACTACAGTAATATAGTAAAAAACACTTAGTTTTCATAGCATCTACAATTGGAAATATCTTCTTCTAAACTTTGATTTTTTTAGTGAAGTGTCAAAATTAATATCTCCATAACTTTAATTCGATCAATATTCATTCACTCTTGCCTCTAAAAATTTTGGAATTAAATATTAAAATTCAAGAACTGTGATAGTTTAAAGTATTAAGATTATTTTAAAAAAAAAAATCTAATTATGAGTCACTCTGCCCATCATTTTATCACAAAAAATAGTCTCAATATTTTTTGAATAGAACAACAAAATAAATAAATAAATGCTATATGTAATTTTTATCTACCTAACTACAAAAAAAATCTAAAACATAAAAATTAACTATAAGTAGAAACATGATATTTATTAGTTGGATATATTTTAGTTGAAAATAAATTATCAAAGCCCTATTTATAACTTAGCTAATAAATATATAAAAGTTTCAATAAGTAATCTAAATATGATTAAAAAAATTCAGTTAAGACACTTCTATTTCTCAAAAAATTATTAATTTATAGCGTAATTAAAAAATTTTGTGCAATTTAAATTTTCAATAGGTGAGTATTAGGCAAGTAAAATTCAATAACTCATATATCATCCAACTTGATCCGTCGTAAAAATATTATATGGATAAATCTTCCTACACCACAATAAATACGACTCATTTAACAAAATTCAAACCGTTGGTATAACTAATCAATTTATTGCTCTTATCCTCAAAATTGGGTGACTATTTTATATCTTTTACTTTAAATTTTAAAAATACAAAAAAAAAAGTTTGAAGATGGTTTTGTTTTTAATCTTTCATCTTGCTATTTTATTTTATTTTTAACAGTCAACCTACGTAAGAGATAAAATTAAAATTGCCCAGAAGATTAACTAACTTGTTGATTTAAAGGATGAAAGATTTTGTAGCAAGTAGAAAAATATCAACCTATCTAGGAAATTGATCAAAAAAATTCTCACTTCATTCAATTTGATTCAGACACATCTATACGGTGACAAAACCGTTGGTTCACAATCACGAATTCGTTCTTTATCATTATGATGCCGAATGTTTGTCTTTCTTTTAATCCTTGAAATAATTCTCAAAGATTTGTAAGTATTTTTTTCTTAGCAAAATGACACTTTGTGATTATATAAATTTATCTTGACCTTAATTTGTATGATTTTTAAAATTTTCTTATTATAAAATATATTTGGCTTTCATGGGTCAGGTGATCCCACGTCCAAGGAAAAAAAGGCTAATTGGGTAATTTTATGATTCTAGGACTAGTCTATATAGGTATTTAAAGAATTTTGATTAAAAAAAGAAGACTTCGACCGAAATAAGAAGTCAAGGTCTTTAGAGGGAAAGTCCACGCAGCCATGGCTATCACATGAGGACCGACTCAGCATTTCCCAACCTATCAAAACCATGGACTAATTGCTCAGTTATTTACACCTCAAACTTCAAAACCGAAATTTCTCCCCCACAAAGCCAATGGCTATCTTCTGCTACTCCCACACTCTGCTATATGCTTCTCTTTCCATATTCTGCTTCCTATTTCCTGTAACAAAATCACTCACCTTCAACCTCACCAACATTAATGGGCAAGGGCTACAAAAGTTCTACCTAAACGGATCTGCCTATATCTCTCCCCTAGGACTCCAACTCACCACTGCTGAAAGCAGAGAAAATTGGCAGGGCAATGCAGGTAAAGCCACTTACGTTGATCCCCTTGATCTTTGGGATAGTTCCACTCGAAATTTGACAGATTTCAATACCCATTTCACTTTTGTGATTGATTCGGATGAAAATAGTAGATTTGGCGATGGGCTTGCTTTCTTTCTTGCTCCAGCTGGGTCAAATTTCGGAGCTGGTGAAGCAATGGGCCTCCCAATTGATCCACAGAGGATACAACCCACCAGCTCCTTTGTTGCTGTGGAGTTTGATACGTTTCAAAATGAGGTGGTGGACCCAGTTGATATCAGTCCTGTTACTCATGTAGGTATCAATGTCAATTCTCTTAAATCAAATGTTACTGCTGTTTGGTACTGTAATATAACTCATGGGATTGAGAATGAGGCTTGGATTAGGTATAATTCAAGTTCAATGAATTTAAGTGTGGTTTTCACTGGTTCTACAAATACTACCAGAGTGGAAGATAGCATTCATTTCATTGTTGATCTGAGAGATTACTTACCCGAAAGGGTAAGCTTTGGGTTTTCAGCTGCAACAGGACAATTGTTTGAGAAACATACTTTAAAATCTTGGAGATTTAGTTCAAGTTTGCAAATTACTGAGACCAATAAAAATATTCCACCTATAGTGGCACCAGAGCCGGCAAATGTTCCACCTCCAGTGAAACCGGTGCGGGAAAAAATCTCCCCAGGAGCTTTGGTGGGATTGGTTGTTGGCTCATGTGTTTTGGTTGGTGGGTTGGCTTTGGTTGGACTTGGCTTGTGGAAGAGGCAGAGAGCAAAAGAAGGGGGTGATTTCGAATTTGAGATGTCCATGGAAAATGAATTTGAGTTGGGTAGTGGACCAAAGAAATTTTCCTACGCTCAATTATCTCGCGCTACTAACAACTTTGATGAGCAGCAAAAGCTTGGAGAGGGAGGGTTTGGCGGAGTTTACAGAGGTTTTTTGAGGGACTTGAATTCTTATATTGCTGTCAAGAGGATATCAAAGCAGTCAGAACAAGGGATAAAGGAGTACGCATCGGAAGTGAAGGTCATCAGTCGGTTGAGGCACAGGAATTTGGTCCAACTCGTCGGTTGGTGCCATGAAAAAAGAGAACTACTACTTGTCTATGAGTTCATGGAAAATGGAAGCTTAGATTTGCATCTATTCAAAGGGAAAAGTTTGTTGACATGGGAAACAAGATATAAAATTGCTCAAGGTTTGGCTTCAGCATTGCTCTATCTACACGAAGAATGGGAACAATGTGTGGTACATAGGGATGTAAAATCAAGCAATGTGATGTTGGACTCGAATTTCAATGCCAAATTAGGAGATTTTGGCTTAGCTAGATTTGTCAATCACGAGAAAGGATTTCAAACTACTGTTGTGGCAGGAACCATGGGATACTTGGCACCAGAATGTACGGTTACTGGTAAAGCTAGCAAGGAATCAGATGTGTTTAGTTTTGGAGTTGTGGCATTGGAAATAGCTTGTGGAAGAAAACCCTTTGATTTAAAAGTGCCAGAGATTCAAATGATAATGGTGGTGTGGGTTTGGGACCTCTATGGAATGGGAAACTTACTTGAAGCAGTGGACTTGAAACTAGGTACAGATTTTGATAAGCAAGAAATGGAACGGTTGATGATTGTTGGTCTTTGGTGCGCTCACCCAGATCAAAGTCTCCGGCCCACAATTAGGCAAGCAATTCAAGTGCTTAATTTTGAAGCTGCACTCCCCAGTCTCCCACCAGAACTGCCCAAGCTTGCTTTTATTTCTCCTCCATTGAAAACTACTACCGCTATACCTGACAGCAGCCAAAAGCAATATTCAAACTCCAGTGGCAATACAAATTCATCTAAATTCACCTCATCTTATGGAGCTTCATCTTCATCTACATAATAAGTAAGTGGTTCAAATAGTATGATTAGACTATTTTCTTCCTTCTGGTCCTGATTATTTAGTTTTCTTGATTCAGTTGTTTGGCTTTGTATAGTTTGGATTTTTATATCTTTGTATTGGGGATTAACTTCCTGTTCAATTGTCGTAATGTTTGGCTTTTTAGCTTTCATGTATTGTCAGGTGCAACTGAAATTCTAAAATTTCCGTCTACTAATTATTTTTCTTTTTATTTTCGTTCTCGTCAACTATAATTTTGGTCTATGATAGATGGGTTCTTTCTTTGAACCATTTCATGCAGAATAAAAGTTTGATACATCACTGAAACAAGCAATTTTACTTTTGCTAAATAATTCACTGAATAGAAGAAAGGATCAACAAAGATTCAACCAAAATACTTGGAGCTTAGCCACAGACACCTTGCAGTTTTAAGGCCAATTCAGAAGGCAAGAACCACCATCATCGTATTCTGTTCTGTTTTTTGAATTGATCACAAAGGAGAAGCCGGTCGTGAAGTGTAATTAAGATTTCCTAAGGACTAGCTGGATGACATTATCTGCTTGCATACTCTCCGATGTTTGATGCTGTAGTTGAGACTGAAGCTCTTATGGTTGAAACAGAGTGGTGCTACAAAGGATATGATTAGACGAAGGAAATTGGTGATGATAAGGAGGGAAATCCGTAAGGTGTATCTAACACCATGACTCTATCCTGTTCTGTCTATAGCTTCTACCATCGCCTCACCAATGTCTTTTAAAATCAATCTCTCATAGCATAGCAAGTATTACTCAATCCAGCTGCCTCTCTTGACTCCCTAACCAATCTCAATTATTCTAATTGTTATGGATCTCAACCTTATCGATTCGTCGCAAGTGCTCTTGCATTACTGGATCAAATTCACCAATCATCTCAACCATGCTTAGAAATATTCCATTAATCTTTTGATAAATCTTCTCATTGTCTCCACGAAATGGTAAGTTGTTTTTCGCAAGTGCTTTCACAATAGCAATTTCTCTTAGTAATACCCCCTCCAATGCTCTCTTTCTTTAGTGATTTGTTCTTGCACACTTTTGTCAATTGTTTGATTCTTCTTCAATCTTTTTTCAGCGTCAATCCATTTGCTCATACAAGTGAGATGCTCACAACTACTTTCATGACCTTTAAGCCTATCACCAATATTTTTCCAATCCTTAAATCCTTCGGTAGCTAATTGAGTTTTGTTTTCTTCTTATTTGAACAATTTGCAACAAAAGCAAAATATTCTATTCAAAGCCTCCGAGTATACTAGTCATCTTCTATCATGTTTCTCTCCATTTGGTAAATGACGAGTGTAGTGGACAGCAGAAAAATGTCTACTAGAACCATTATCATTCTTCGGAAATTTAGTATCACCATCTCTTTTAACAGGACCTCATTCAATTAATTATAAATCTCGCAAATTCTGATCAATTTTATTCCAATTACTTGGATCATCAATGTTTGAAGGTGCACATTCCATGTTTAAGTCATCATTCAAACCTTGTTCGGTTTCCTCACTTTTCAAATCTTCATATTCTTCTTCTACATTCATCAAGTTTTCAACTTCATCATTCACCAAACTTTCATTTTCTTCAATTGACTTTCCTATTTTTTTGTTACTTAAAAAGAACTTATCAATTGAGCCTCTTTGAGAATTGACTAATGCTTCCTTTTTTTGCTTCTTTTTTCTCTTTTCATATCCGGATGGATAGTTTCTTGGAGGCATGATGCACTTAATGGAAAAAAAATAACATTATAATTTTCTACAATTTATGTATCTTTTTGTCAAATAAAATAATCTAAACAATTATATTATAAAACAATAAAATCTGCAAAATCAAATTAAAAAATTTATCACAACAAGTGCTGAAAAAAAACTAATATTCTTCTCATCAAAATATTCAAAAGGCATGTATACACAATATATATATGTATAATAAGTTAAAACTTACAGTAGTGGGGACCAAATTTTTCGGTGGGTAGTGGACTTTCTGCTTTGGTGGGGACCAAATCTCTTGACTCTTCTCATGGCAGACTGCCGAGAATTGCATTGCAGAATGGAAAAACAATTATGCAATACTATGTAGGCTTTAGGGTTTCTTTAAGATAATAAGTGAAATATATATGGATTGGGTTAAATTAATTGGGCCTTTTTTGTTTGTTTACTTTGAGCCCAAAAACAATCCTTTTAAAGAATAAATGGGCTTAAAAAATTGAAGTTTTCTATCCCTATTCAGCCCAAAATCAAAATTTTAGTAGGGGCCCTAAATTGCTCTTTCTGGGGGGCCCTAGACAATGGCCTCTTGGGCCTTGCCCTTGGGCCGGCCCTGGTCTCACTTAGATTCAATGAGATTTCCTATTTCATATTTGCATGTTAAATTTGTGACACCCTGTCCCACATCGAAAGTTTACATGAATAATCTTGAGTATATAATGAGCCATGTATACTAATACTAATAATTTGAGTTTAAGCATTAGGTTTCAACAAGTTATTGACCCACTACTAGAAAAGAGGTTTTTTGCATGAAATCCTTGCCGTCGCAAGAGCATTTTACAACAGCAAGTGGGGGTCACAATTGTTCGGGTGGCAAAAGCTTTGTTTGGTCACTAAGGAATAAACCCGGGATTAGGACATGATGATTCTAGTGTTTAACTCCTCGCGAGGTCTTAAAAGTTGAGGAGAATGTGACACACCGTCCGTCACACATTAAAAATTTACATGGGTGATCGTTGTATTAAAAATTGTCTGTTATTAATTCCCTTTTTTCCAGAAGATAACAGCTGCGTAGGCATTTTTGATATCACGATCAATCATGTCACATTTCAAATGGACACATATATTTTTGGACTTTCACAATTATCACTTCTATTTTTTCCGTAATAATACTATGAACATTTTTTAAAGCAGCAGCTCTATAAATTTTTGTAATAATAATTGGTATAGAAAATATGATATTTACAAGACTTGTGTAAAAACACCTTATTAGTAGTTCTCGTTTATTTTAATGAATGGATTAAGTTAAACTACTCCAAACCAAATAATAAACCTCGTATGGAATATTTTTTTTAATACCTGCTAAAGAATTGAATAGCTGAACGAATCTTTGTAGGCCTCAATAGCACGGACACTCTTTGAAGGTCCCTTTACCCTTATCGGACATGCCAGAGACACGTCAAAAAACATATGGGACACGCCAAATAACGTGTCCAATAAATTTATTTCATTTTTTGAAGGGGGACAAAAATTAGGACATAGATTAATGGAACACGGCAGGGGTGTACTTATAATTTTTTATTTGGGGGGAGAAAATATGTTATTACCTAACATATGTGAGTTAAACTATAATTAAGTATTTAAAATCCTAACATATACCCAAATCCACAATATACTTGTTTCATCTCTCATTTCTTTTTTTCTTTTTTTGCTAACCGAGGTATCCGGACGGCTTGGGAACCAAGCTGGTGTTGCTTGGGGGGTCCCCCACCTAATGCCGACTAATCCTCGGGGCCCTGAAGTTAACGACCAGGTAAAACCTCCAGTGGCCCCAAAGTTTGCAGTTGCCGAGATTCGACCTTAGGATGTCTGGGTTTACAGCTCGCCCCAATCTCCACTCGGACAACCCCTTGGGGTTTTCATCTCTCATTTCTTAATTTCAACGACTACGTCTCTCTCGCCTAACAAACCCATATATGTGATGCTGAATGTATCAAATATATCTCTGTGGTTTATATTGAATGTGTTGTTATTTTATTTGAGTAGTCATAATGTTTATTCATTAATCATTATTTAATACTTATATACATATATATTATATATATAAAAAATTGCCATGTCTCCCATGTCCGTGTCCCCATTGTTTAAAAACTTCATTTTGAATTCTGTAAAAGAGCCAAGTCAAACAGTGCCTTTTCATTTATTAATGAGCTAAGATATCAAATGATACATAATTAATCCGTAGCAAAATATGGTGACTTTAGTATTATTAGTTGATGAGATGAGATTCATGTGGGTGTTCAACCTCTACAATGAAAATCCCTGGGTGCTCAAATTTCTGTTCTATACATACTTTGTGTATAAAAATTGCTAGACAGCATGTGGAGTCGCCGTAGACGTTAGAGAAATACTTAGTCCACATTAATATTTAACTTTTCTATTATTTTAAATTATGCCGTGTTGATTTTTTTGGACTGTGGAATTAAGTTAATTAAGGTGTGAGTCTCTGAATTATTAAAAGATTATTGTTTTCATTATTCAAAGAAAAAGTTATCAAGATTCAGGAAAGAGTAATGCTAGGAATATAGATGTTCTAAACACAGGTGTCCAGAACCATTGAATGTACATAGGACCCTCAATAATTTGTGGACCCTATATGCATACAACGGTTCTTATGTCCGTTCTTATGTCCGGAACACCTGTGTTCTTAGACTTTTTGTTTGGCGAAATAGTATTTTAGATTTCAATGCTATTATGTATGGTCTTTTGGGGAATCAGAATCCGAACAAAGAAGAGGGAAGTCAATGATTTCTACTATTTGTTTATGAACCATGACACGGCAAACAAAATTCTTCAGTTTGAATCGGTACACAAGGCTAAATAAATACACTAAACTGAACTCTGAACAAATTCTTTAGATATCAAAAATCATCAAAATCCAAACCCAGAATTTCTAACCCCACTCAGCCATGGCTATCTTCTCCTACTCCCACACACTGCTATTTTATTCTCTTTTCATACGCTGCTTTCTATTTCCTCAAACAAAAGCACTCACCTTCAACCTAACCGACATTGGGGGACAGCGTCAAAACATAACGACATTCGATGATGCCTATATCTCACCCCAAGGACTCCAACTCACCTCCGACGAACGAAGCAGCGATAGGAAGCAAAAAAAAGGTAAAGCCACTTACATCGTTCCCATTCACCTTTGGGATAATTCCACTGGAATTTTAGCGGATTTCAATACCCATTTCACTTTTGTCATTGATTCGAACGGGAGTCTGAATTTTGCCGATGGCCTCACCTTCTTTCTTGCTCCAAATGGGTCAAATTCCACAGCTGGGAGTGCAATTGGCCTCCCAATTGATCCAAAGACTTTGAAACCCACTAGCCCTTTTGTTGCTGTGGAATTTGATACGTATCAAAATCTTGGTGTGGACCCAATGAATATCAGCCCTGCTACTCATGTAGGTATCAATGTCAATTCTCTTAAATCAAATGTTACTGCTGTTTGGTACTGTAATATAACTCATGGGATTGAGAATGAGGCTTGGATTAGGTATGATTCAAGCTCAATGAATTTAAGTGTGGTTTTCACTCGTTCTACAAATACTAGTACCAGAGTTGAAGATAGCATTTATTTCATTGTTGATTTGAGAGATCACTTACCAGAATGGGTATATTTTGGGTTTTCAGCTGCAACAGGAGCTGATTTTGAGAAAAATAATGTAAAGTCATGGAAATTTAGCTCCAGTTTGCAAATTAATGAGACGAAAAATGGAACCAGTAACAATATTCCAACTCCAGTGAAATCGGCGCCCAAAAAAATCTCCACAGGAGCTTTGGTGGGATTGGTTGTTGGCTCATGTGTTTTGGTTGGTGGGCTGGCTTTAGTTGGATTTGGCTTGTGGAAGAGACAGAGAGCAAAAGAAGAGGGTGAGTTCGAATTTGAGATGTCCATGGAAAACGAATTTGAGTCGGGTAGTGGACCGAAGAAATTTTCCTATGGTCAATTATCTCGCGCGACAAAAAACTTTGATGAGCAGCAAAAGTTTGGAGAGGGAGGGTTTGGGGGAGTTTATAGAGGTTTTTTGAGGGAATTAAATTCTTATATTGCCGTCAAGAGAATATCAAAGGGCTCAAAACAAGGAATAAAGGAGTACGTATCAGAAGTGAAGGTCATTAGCCGGTTGAGACACAGGAATTTGGTCCAACTCGTCGGTTGGTGCCACGAAAAGAAAGAACTACTACTTGTTTATGAGTTCATGGAAAATGGAAGCTTAGATTTGCATCTATTCAAAGGGAAAAGCTTGTTGACATGGGGAACAAGGTATAAAATCGCTCAAGGTTTGGCTTCAGCATTGCTCTATCTACACGAGGAATGGGAGCAATGCGTGGTGCATAGGGACATAAAATCGAGCAACCTAATGTTGGATTTGAATTTCAATGCCAAATTAGGAGATTTCGGGCTAGCTAGACTAGTTGACCACGAGGAAGATGTGGAGACCACCGTCGTGGCGGGGACTAGAGGGTACATGGCTCTAGAGTGTGTTTTCACAGGAAAGTCTAGCAAAGAATCAGATGTTTATAGTTTTGGAGTCGTGGCTTTGGAAATAGCATGCGGCAGGAGGCCCATTGAACTCAATGCACCACAAAATGAGATCAAACTGGTGGATTGGGTGTGGGAATTATATGGAAATGGGCAACTTCTGCAGGCGGTCGACCAAAGATTAGGCTCCGATTTCGATGAGAAAGTTATGGAGTGTTTGATGATTGTTGGGCTTTGGTGTGCACACCCGGACTGGGTCCTTAGGCCCTCAATCAGGCAAGCGATTCTCGCGCTGAATTTTGAAGCTCCATTGCCTACACTTCCGGAGAAAATGCCAGTGCCAACTTCTCTTCCTCAGGGGCATTCATTCAGATCGTATGCTAATTCGTCGCTCTACGGATCTGGGACCAGCAGTCAAGTACAGTCTTCAAGTTATAGTGGCAATAGCAATAACAGTGTCTCAAAATTGCCGCCTTCTGCTGCTGCTCCTTTTTCTTCTACGACCACGAACTCAGTTGATCTAGTTTGAGATTGTTATGTGTTTTTGGGCATATTATGTTCTATTTTCTGTTTCTGCTTTGTATGCTTATTTTCAGCGTACCAAAATGTAATGTATAACAATTTGAAACCAAAAACGACGTCCCGAAGATTCCTTCCCTTCTGTTTTCGTTTCTGCTTTGTCTACAGATGCGTCCCCTGTTTTATATAGCCTTCTGGCATTCTGTCATGTATGGTCTTGTAGAAAATCAGAATCCGTATAAACAAGAGGGAGAAAACTGCCCGTCAATGATTTCTACTATTTGTTTATGAATGCATGATGAAAGCACTCGGCAAACAAAATTCTTCAGTTTGAATCGGTACACAAGGCTAAAAAAAGTTCCCAGAACTGAACTCTGAACAAATTCTTTAGATATCAAAATTCATCAAAATCCAAACCCAGAATTTCTCCCCCAACTCAGTCATGGCTGTCTTCTGCTACTCGCACACACAGCTATTTTACTCTCTTTTCGTATTCTGCTTTCTATTTCGTCAAACAAAAGCACTCACCTTCAACTTCACCGACATTGGGACCCAGCGTCAAAACATATCAACGTTCGATGATGCCTATATCTCATCCCAAGGACTCCAAGTCACCTCCGATGAACGAAACAGCGATAGGCGGCAAAAAACAGGTAGAGCCACTTACATCGACTCCTTTCACCTTTGGGATAAACCCACTGGAACTTTAGCAGATTTCTACACCCATTTCACTTTTGTCATTGATTCGAACGGGAGTTCAAATTTTGCCGATGGGCTCGCCTTCTTTCTTGCTCCACATTGGTCAAATTCCACACCTGGGGAAGCAATTGGCCTCCCAATTGATCCACAGACCATAAAACCCACTAGCCCTTTTGTTGCTGTGGAGTTTGATACGTTTTTGAATCCGGGTGTAGACCCAGTCAATATCAGTCCTGTTACTCATGTAGGTATCAACGTCAATTCCCTTATATCAAATGTTACTGCTATTTGGTACTGTGATATACCTCAGGGGATTGAGAATGAGGCTTGGATTAACTATGATTCAAGTTCAATGAATTTAAGTGTGATTTTCACTCGTTCTACAAATACTAGTACCAGAGTTAAAGATGGCATTTATTTCATTGTTGATCTGAGAGATCACTTACCTGAATCGGTAGATTTTGGGTTTACAGCTGCAACAGGAGCTTCGTTTGAGAAAAATAATGTAAAATCATGGGAATTTATTAGTTCCAGTTTGCAAATAAATGAGTCAAAAAATGGAACCAATGACAATGCTCCTTAGGATGTCTGCCACTTGGTTCTTCACTCTTGACTTTGGTGGTTGAATGTGTCAATGCCCATCCACTTGCACTCTTTTTTTCCACTCCATAGAGTAAATAACTTTGCGACCATAATGTTTCGTCATGTTTTGGACAAAAAATTTAAGTTCTTACAATGTATTTTGGGATTTTTGAAATTTGACACTTTTTTTTAGGGAGATTCGGTCAAAAGTACATAACAATGGATTTTTAGCCCAATAAATTTATCTCAAACTAAATTACAGACGGAAGTCCTTTTGGCACATAAGTTTCAAAAATACCATTCTAATAAATACGCGATAATCTTATCTGTTTGTTACATATATAAAAGTGATGATTTTATAATATAAAATTACCTGTTAGTTTTTATCAGTTGACCAGATACCTTAACAAATAATTTTATCTATTTTATTAGACCACATATCTGTTAGTGTTTATCAGGCAATATTTCTGTCAATTTAAACAAATAACTTAACAAGATAACGTTATCTGTTAGTTTTTGAAGTAATTATATTATTAGATAAAATTATATGTGTCATGTTTTCTAATTTAACTAATAGATATATCAAATCAACATATAATATTATCTGACTCGTCTATTAAGAAAATAACCTTATCTTTTTGTTTTGAAATGATAATTTCATTAAATAATGTTACATGTTAGTGTTTATCAGTTAACAGATATTTTAACAAACAACGTTATTTGGTAGTTTTCGAAATAATAATATTATCAGATAAAATTATCCCTTCGCGTTCAGGGGCAAATCTGTCTATAAAAGTACCTCAGGCGTTAAAACTTCTCAAATAATAGACAATAACTCATAAATCAAATTAATATGTCTTTAATGGGCCAAAATCAGCCCAAATTTATCCCTTTGACCAATTTTTTATTTTTTTGCAATACTTTTCAATGTGACTCCTTCCTTCCGCATTTAAATACAAAATTTGATGAAAGCAACCGTAATTGAAAATTCAAACCCAAAATTTGTCCACACGCAGCCTGGCTATCACATGAGGACCGACTCAGCATTGCTCAGTTATTTAAGCCTCAAAATCCAAACCCAGAATATCTCCCCCCCTACTCAGCCATGGCTATCTTCTCCTACTCCCACACACTGCTATTTTATTCTCTGTTCATATTCTGCTTTCTATTTCCTCTTACAAAAGCACTCACCTTTAACCTCACCAACATTGGGGCCCAGAATCAAAACGCTGTAATTTATCCATTCGGAAATGCGTATATCTCATCCGAAGGACTCCAGCTCACCACCGCCGAAAGCAACGGTAATCAGCGGCAAAATGCAGGTAAAGCCACATACGTCGATCTCCTTCATCTGTGGGATAATTCTACCGGAAATTTGACAGATTTCAATACCCATTTCACTTTTGTAATTGACTCGGGTGGGAGTCCGAATTTCGCCGATGGACTCGCCTTCTTTCTTGCTCCAGCTGGGTCAAATTTCACAGCTGGTGGGGCAATGGGCCTCCCAATTGATCCACAGACGATACAACCCACTAGCCCCTTTGTTGCTGTAGAGTTTGATACGTTTCATAACGATTGGGATCCAGTCAATATCAATCCTGTTACTCATGTTGGTATCAATGTCAATTCTCTCACATCAAATGTTACTGCTGTTTGGTATAGTAATATAACTCAGGGGATTGAGAATGAGGCTTGGATTAGGTATGATTCAACTTCAATGAATTTAAGTGTAGTTTTCACTGGTTCTACAAATACTACCAGAGTGGAAGATGCCATTCATTTGATTATTGATCTGAGAGAGCACTTACCTGAATGGGTAAGTTTTGGGTTTTCAGCTGCAACTGGGGAACTGTTTGAGCGACATACCGTAAAATCTTGGGCATTTTGTTCCAGCTTGCAAATTCCTGAGACCAATAAAAATGCTTCACCTGCAGTGGCACCAGGGCCGGCAAATTAGACCAAATCGGAAAATCGTTCCAGACTGCCGGTTTAATGAGCCAAATATTTAATCCGGTTTGATTTCGATTTGAAGTCTTTGAAAAACAGGAGTCCTTGTCCAGTTTCTGGGTGTTACAAACCGGTCCGGTTTCTGAACCCGACCGATTATATACTATGTTTACGTTTTTTTTTACTCGTCCCAAAGTTGTGGTTGAATTAAAGTTGATTGATTTGGTTCAAATTGATGAACTTTGCTTGTACTTTGCACTAGAATATGTGGTTACAGGTAAAGATAGCAAGAAATTAGATATCTATAGTTTTAGAGTTGTGGCGTTAGAAATAGCCTGAGGGAGAAAGCCCTTTGATTTCAACATGCCAGAGACTCAGATGAGTATGGCCGTGGATGGGTTTGGGACCTCTATGGAATGAGAAATTTACTTTGTTTTTGAAAGGCAAAGAAAAATATTATTAAAAGAAGAAGAATATACAAAACGGAACCAACCGAATGCATCTATGGAATCGAAAATTTACTTGAAGCAATGGACCGGTAGCTAAGCACGAATTTTGATGAGCGAGAAATGGAACGGTTAATGATTGTTGGTCTTTGGTGTGCTTGCCCAAATCAAAGTCTCTAGCTTAAAATTAGATAACCCCCTAGATTCCTAATTTTCTTTCTTTATTTGCTTCAACACTTCCTGTTTTCTTTTTAAGTTCACTTGTAATTCGTTTTCAACTACCACTAATTTCTTTTCAAGCCCTTAATATTTTGAATAAAATTGTTACGTTGAATTTAAAAAAGAATAAAATTTTAAAAAGTTAATGCCGGTAGAGAACTATGTATACCAAAAAAATAAAAGACAAAACTTATCGTCACATGGTAAATTAACATTACGGATTAAAAAAGAAAAATCAATCACTATGTAATAACATCGACTTTTTCAAGAGAAATTAGTTTACCATTTGACTTTTATTTACGTTTTACAATGCTTAGTAACTTCATGACATGGGTGAAAAAAGTGGTTGTGTGTGTGTATATTATTATCATAATTTATAGCCTCATTTAATGTGATATTTATTTTAATATTATTTGTCATTTGATAAGATAACCTGATAATAAAAAGTACAATAAAAAAGTCAAAAGTTGTAACGCCCCGAATTTCGGACACGTTAATAAAAAGAGTAAAGTAACTAAAATACCATCATTATATTGAAATACGAGTTTGATACACGAGATCGTCAAAATACATTTCAGAAGAGACTGTTTACATTCAAAAAGACTTTTAAAAGTAAAGTCAGAGCAGTCTAAACTAGTCTAAGTGATCCACGGCTCGATCACGTCTTCCGCGGGGTAAGCGTCATCATATGGTGTAAAGTCGGGTCCGGCTCCATCATTGTCAGTACCTGGTTATGAAATACCAGGGGCAGGAGGAAGTTGCACCATGAGTTTTGACACTCAGTAAGTTTCCTACCCTTAAGTTTCCCTTTTAATGTTTTAGAGCATTTAAAAGAATGTGCAATGTGTAAATGTGTAGAAATAATCAAGGTTTGGTAGTATCATACAATAAGTGTGAACAGTGATAAATAAAAGATTTAACCGAATTAATAGAATTGCAGTTATAACTAACACAGAGTATATCAATTCAAAATCTTTCACAGTACTCGACTTTAATCAAATATTCTACAGTATGACCACGTCATATAATTCGAAAAGGCTTTTCTAACATCAATGACATCGTCATATATTTCGAATAGGCTTCTCTCAATCAATAAAGTCCAAATATGGTGCTCCCGAACGATAACGATCCCGACCGCCCGACTAACCGATGCTTCCCAACCGCCCTACGCCCCAACCGCCCTGCTCCCGATCGTCATGTTCCCAATCAATACGCTCTCCCTAACATTATATCCTTTCCTATCGTGCCGGACAATATAAGTTTAAAGTTTATGCTAGAGGGCCGTTATACTATAAATGGCACGATAGGGCTAGATATAATTTCGGCTCAAGCGAAATTTGGCTAAACGCATGACACGGCTAAATTACAGCGCTTGGGTGATACAAAAGCTTGGGTCTATCACATCCTCTGGTTAAAGTCAAAGCTCGGCTCATGTCGCATCACGGCTACAAGACACGCATAATATTCCCACGGGGAATAATCCACAACAACTAAACGTATATTATTATCAGTGTGTTTACGTTCGGGTATCCACGGGACACCCTGAGTATTAGACATCGTCAAGTAACCATAGGAATATTCAGGATAATTTCATGCTCGACTAATATTCAAACTACTAAATAGAAATTGCATAATAATAAGATAGTTGTGCAAATAAAATTTTAAAATAATATCGTAGTGATTTAATTATAAAATAAATAAGTTTACTTATAATTTAAATAAATTAGAGTAAATTTGTAATTTAAATATCTTAAGGATAAAACTGTAAATTAATAAAATAGGGACTAATCTGAAATTTTATAACATAATAGGATTAATGTGTAATATTATAATTAATAATACTGTATATTTTAAACTTAGGGTGCAATTAGTAATTTATACAAATTAACTTATCCTCATAAATAAACTAATAACTACGGGGGAAAAATGTAATTTTGTCATTAGATTTAACAAAAACAGAAGCTTCGTCTTCTTCTGCTGAAATTTTTCGGCGGGACTGCCGTCACACGTTCGGCAATATTTTCTTCCTACAGTACTTCGTAACACTCCGAACATTAAAACGAATACTCCAGAGTAAGAATCTTACATTGGTTCGAAGCTTCGAGTTGGTTTCGTTGGGTTTTCGAACGCTAGTTTGGTTCGCCGGATTCTCTTCGGTTTCCTCCTCCTTCTTCTTTCTTCCTCTTTCTTCTGGTTTCTGGTGCCTGAAATGAGGAGGAGGAGCTGCCCTTTTATAGGCCAAGGGGGGTGAACGCATCAACGGCCGGGAGGAGATCCGGGAAAACGAACGGCCAAGGAAAATTGCATGCGAGCGGTGGCTATGGCAGAGAGGAGTAATGAGGCTGGTGATTGATGGGAGCGGCGACTTGACGGGGAGGAGGTGGCTATGGCAGAGAGGAGGCTTGGGGAAAACGCTCTGTGTTCTTCTGTTTTCCAGCGCGCACACACACACAGATACATACATATATATAAAAATATATTAGTCTAAAATATATATTATATTAGAACCGGGCAGGAACCGGTCGGAACAACCCAAAAACCGGCCAAAAAACCACCGAACCGGACCAAAAACCGGCCAAAACCCGGACGGAAAACCGGGCAGCCGGAGCCGGGCACGGCCCAGGAGCCGGGCACGGCCCAAATGCCGGGCACGGCCCAGTCAGCCCAAACCCGGGAGAGAGAGAGAGAAGAGAGAGAGAAAAAAAATAATTTCGCAACATTTTCGTGTACGCAAACGCAATAAAAAAAATATACGTGGAATATAAAAAAATATATATATATATATATATTTATTTATTTGCTCGAACTATTTATTTATTTGATTAAAATTTTACGGGTTATTACAAAAGTTATTTTCGTGTATTTGATAATATTCGATTTGCACAAGCATCGTGTTTGCTTGACCTCTAATTAATTATATTTATCCTCCACCTGCAAATCATATTTCTTTGGATAAATTCAACTTACACCTCTTAAAGTTTTGAAGAATAGACAGATCTTTTTGTGTGGTTTGAGAAAATACTCTAACTTCCTCTATTTTAAAAAAATATTGTCAAAATTCTCCTTCGTTGTTAAATTATGCCAAAGACCATTAGTTTTAAGTCTAAAAAATTCTTATATATAAATCAAAATTAACCAATAATAAATAGGATAAATTTTACTAACCTCCCTCCTTTATAACTCTATAGGTATTTAATAACTATCCAGGAAAAAGGATTAGTGATCAATATAAAGTAACTCGTACCAAAATAAAAAAATTCATGTATACATTTTTATTGTCTATTATAGCCTTTTGTTCAAGTTTCTTTTTTTGTATTTTCTTGACACTCACCTAGACAAATCGAAATTTTCAACAGTTAAAAGGTATCCAAAAAGTGGTAAATTTTAGATATTTTTTAACAAATAATGGACCAACGACTAAAAAGAAAAACAATGTGCTTTATTTTTAGTTTTATATTCTTCAACTCGGGTCAAAATTTGTACTATTGGGATTAGTATTCATGAGAATAGTCGAAAAAAATAAAATAACTTGAGCCAAAATATTGTTAGAATCCTCATATATTTTCTAGTCTTTATTGTGCTTAATGGTATTTTGTTAATTTACAAGAAATATTTAATTATGTAAAACAGACTATAAATATATATCATTCCAATAACTGCAAAGTCGACTCAAAATGCGAGCTTTGAAATTTTTGCATTCTAATTTGGAATTTTCGCAGTACAATTTGAAAGGTTTAAAAAAGGAGTTTAGTATTAAAAATGATTTTTTTTAATTCTCAAAATCTGATATGCAAAGTGATATAAGAAGTAGGGTCCAAGAGAATTGCAAAACCAGTTGAAATAGTATTTGGCTTTCATGGGTTAGGTGATCCCACGTCCAAGGAAAAAAATGGTTAATTAGAAATTTTACGATTCTAGGGCTAGCCTATATAGGTATTTAAAAAATTTTGACACAAAAAAAAAATGAAGAAATAAAAGAAGACTTTGACCAAAATAAGGAGTCGAGGGAAAAGACTGCTACTGCTACTGGGAAAAATTGAAAAGCAAGGGAGAAAAACAAAGCAAGGCTTACAAGTTTCTTCTATATTTTTCATGATCTTTATTTAATCATTTATATAGATCTTTATTGTTATATTAATTAATATTTTGACTTCATAAGAGGTGAAATTATAAAATTGGGATTGAAGATAAAACTCCACAATCATTGATTAATTTTACGCATATAATGTTTTCTAAAACAAATATTGTTATTCGCTCAATGAATATTGGATGCAATGCGAATATGAATTCAATCGGTAAAAATTATAGGTAAAATGATTGTATTTGATTTACTTTTGTAGGTGTGATCCCAAAACCTTAGTTACTTTATCCTGTTTGGATCTAACCTATTTTTTTTGTTGTGATTTTTCGATTGCCAACTTTGTAACTGTACTTTTTGTCATTCTTGTGTAAATTTTAACTTAAATAAAAGTCACAATTTCCACAAACTAGGTTTGGTTAAATTAATTAATTTATACATATATAAATTACGGGGGTGTTTGGGAGCCTATTTTTTAGCTTTTGAGTTTTGGTTTTTTGACTTTTTAGTTTTTTGGATTATGGCCAGAATGAGTTTTGAATTTGGAGAAGTGTTTGGGAGACATGTGCAGAATGTGTTTTGCAGAAGTAATAGTGTTTGGGAGAAGAATGTTGAAAATGAGTTATGGATTATTTTTTACCAATTTGCCCTTAGTGAAAATGAAGACTTGTAATTTATTTAAAATTATAATTGAAGAATATTTTGTGAAATGGCCCGTCTATTTTTTGAAAAAAATTGTTTTTAGAAAATATTTATAGTTGATCTTTCTCTATTTTTTTAAACAACTTGAAATTCTCTCGTACAGTTTATTGAAAAAAAAATAAAAGAGTTGGTTCGAAAAAATACAATTAACATTGCACAATTTTAAAAACATACATAAACATATGAAACATTACCCAATACATAAAAAAAAAATATTCTAATAAAAATACATTAGGTAAACACTTTACTACAGAGGCATTTAATGTATACGGTTTATGTGTCAAAAAATTAGCGACCCACTTTGCACCGGTGAATGTGGAGGTACGACATGGTTGCTTATCCATGTAAGTGTCTTGGTGGAAATGTAAGATGCAGGCTTCCGACACCTCTCTCTATGCGGCTTACGACATCTAAAATACAATTCCCCTTTCGACTTGTAATTGGAGAATATTTTATAAAAGGGACCCGTCTGTTTTTTTAAAAACTTTTTTTTAGAAAATATTGTTTGATTTTCTAATTTTTTTAAATGAGTTGAAATTCTCCCGTAGTTAATAAGAATTATGGAAAATGAAAGTGATCAGGAAAAAAAATTAAGAAGATGGTCCAAAAAATACAATTATAAACATTACACAATTTGAAAACATACATAAATATATTATACATATTAAAAATATTACACAATAAGAGCATATAAGAGCATCTCCAGCCCTTAAAGGAGCAAATAGAGGGGAGTGAGTTTTTTACTTATATTTTGAGTAAACAAAAGAGTACTATTGCCTTTGAAAAATGATGAATGCAAAGGAGAAAGAAACCAATCAAAATATTCTACACCAAAAAGCAGCTGCTGGCTAGCTTGCTGGTTTCCAGTGTGCGGAAACAATTGGCCAAGATTGCAGGGTAGTATGGGAAGAGATATTTGCATCTTTTGGGAAATGAAAAACGAGAATGCAAAAAGCACCTAAAGACCTGTTTTTCACTTATTGCTCCCAACATCAAAAATTGAGAACTTGTTTTCCAGAATTAGTTTTGCTAATATGGCGCCCAAACACCAAAAAACCAAAAATGAGAATGTAAAACCAGAAAAAGGAGGCTCCCAAACAGGCTCTACATATCTCTGTGGGTTCGATCTCCTTGTACAAATATATTTCAGTATAATTCGTGCGCTTGCACGTTAAAATTTCACAACACTTGGAAACCAATAACAGTCTAAATCAATATTTAGAGATTTAAAATTCTAAAATTACGCCTACAAGTTAATTTCAACATGAATCAATCCGACCAGTTTTGAAGGCTTCGTGGGAAACAATTGTAATGTTTTTGAATGATTTATAGTCTAATGTTTATGATATTAAGATTAAAAGTTCTAGTAATTGGATGATCATAGCATTTTGTTGAGAGAATAAAAACTAGTAGTTACCATGTTTTGAATAATAATTTCTGTAAATTAAGTTTACTTTGTGTAATCCGAATCAGATGAAATTTTTTTTTTTTCACAGCAATAATCTATTCCCTATCTTTGTTTAGTATTGACCATAAAAGTCTTCTTCAGACAGCTTCCTACGGATATCTGCCACTTGGGTCCTCACTCTTGACTTTGATGGTTGTATCACCCTGTTTGGCAGCAATCAAACAAACTGGATATATCATAGCCCGAATAAGATAATTCAACTATTCAAGTGAAAGAAAATCCAAGATTTTTTTTGGACCCTGGATAGGTAATCCAGGAATTAAAATGTCCAGTACTCTGAGGTGTATTAAACATGGCTAGGTTCTTTGGTGTTCAAATTATATCACGTATGATTATTATCAATTTATCCTGAAAAAGAAGAGAGAACAAATGAAGAGAGAGCAAATTAACAAGCGGTCGTGAAGCATCGTTCGGACAACATGATTGAGGGGACAAAGAGAGAATATATATATATATATATATATATATATATATATATATATAGAGAGAGAGAGAGAGAGAGAGAGAGAGAAAAGGAGGAGGAGGAGGAGGGAAAGAAGACTGAGCGGATTCCGATCTTTTTTTTTTTTTTTCTCTGATTCCGATCATTGATCTCCAACTATCGATCTTGTCTTTCATCGTTGGAACACAACAACTCTCACCTTCAGCTAAGAAAGAAAAATCACTTCTAAAAATCGAATGTGTGTGTCAAAAAACATCCTTAAACCCGAGACTCGATCCCCGCCATCCATTGGGTTTCTCATTATAACAAAAGAGGAGTGCTACAATACCAGAAAAAAGCCCCGAAACTCCCCCAAATTCAAAATCAAAGACTATGATTCACTTGAATATGTGGACCCCCACAAATTCAAGTGAATGATGGCCTTTGATTTTGAATTTAGAGGAGTTTCGGGGGATTTTTTTTTCTGGGAGCCTAGACTTTCTCTGACAAAAAAGAGAAGTGCTACAATACCAGAAAAAAACCCCTGAAACTCCCCCGGATTCCAAATCAAATACCATGATTCACTTACATTTGTGGGGTCCAATTCAACGCTCTCTAATCTGGTAGATTGAAGTTCACAGCCAAATCAATGCCCATCCAGTTGCACCCTTCTTTTTCTGACTTCAAACCGCGTGTTTAGACACTATAATGGCATGTTTGTTAGCGGTTAGAATTATAGAAGGGCTAAGATGGATATAATGGGAAAATATAATAGAAATTGAGATTTATTATAGAGGAGTGAATAGTTATGAACGGGATATATGATAGATATAAGTTTGTGAATAGCATTCTCGTAACTAATAATAATATCCATATAATTAACAATAGTATTTTCGTAAATAGAAGAGGGATATGAAAGGGGAATACAATGTGGATAAGACGAGAGCTATCCAAATTTTATTCTCTTTCAAGCGGATCCAATTTGGACCCCGAATATCATATCTAAGTCCAAAGCCGCTAACAGACCCTGGACATGACAATTCGGATTGTCATCTCCAGGGATTCAAATTTTATCTGGCTCATTTAACCTCTAACAAATAAGGAAATAGCTTTCACAATGTTATTTGTGACGTCGCAACGACGGTGGCAAAGCATGGAGTTGCCTGGTAAAGTTTTTCTAGTGCTCAGCTTTTTCATCGCGCATATTACCATGTTTTGAGCAAAAGTTTTAAGTTCTTACAATGTTTTTGAAAATTTTGGAAATTTGACATTATATTTTTGTAATACTTTTCAGCGTGACTCCTTCCTTCCGTCACTTGAGTCTTTTCTTTTTCTCCTTGTTACGCCCCATCTTTTTCCTAATATTTAATTTAGATTCTAGAATTTAAAATTATGCAGTCTGGATCTTAATTAATTATTTTATTTATATTAAAAGCACCAGAGACATAATTATTATTTTATGATATGAAATTCTATAGAAAATTATTTTGTATTGGGCTAATGATTAATTTTTATAGTTTGGGATCCTAATTAAATATTAAATTCATATCAATTCCATTAATGGCATAATTGTAATTTTGATATAAATATTATGTCGGTTTAGTTATGTATTTTTGGGTGTTAAGTATTTTTTTTCTTTTTTTGTTGCTTAGGTAATTATTATTATTTTTCAATTGGCCATAATATAAATAGACTGATAGGCTAGGTTTTATTTAAGTTAGGATTTTATTATCTCTTGAAGTTAGATGGGAGAGAGAGGGCAAACAACAGCCGCATCAATTCTCGCTGTTCAATCCAGAGGCACTTTCAGTGGAGTTTCTACAGTAAGTGTCTATGTTCTTTGTCTTCTTTTACAATACTCCTTCTCTTTAGAGACAATAGAAAGTGGTGTGTGGGTTTGGTTCCGTGAGAGAGAGAGAGAGAAATAGTAAAGGCAATAATTTCTCCTGATACAGTACGTAAGTGATCAACGTCCTTTTTTTTATACTTGTTTGTCTCATGTAGATGACATAGATCGCACATACAGGTATGGCTATAATCAGGTTGGGAAAAGTCAAGGTCTAGGACCACTATTTTGGTGTAAGTGAGAAATTGAATGATATGATTTAGATTTTGTCTTGTAGGATGATCACACACGCATGCCTTACACGTAGATATATGCATGGCCATAGATTAATTAAGGGAAGAGAAAAAGTCCATGATTAGGATGTCTGTTGTGCGTGAAAACTTAGGAGATAATTTGGGCCTTGTATTATATAATCTTAGGCTTTAATATAGTTCTAGATTTAGGTATTTTATGGTGATAATGCTTCTAGGTTAATCAAGTTATTTTTATATTTGAAATAGGTTTTGATTTTATGCATAATTTATTCTGTAACAGGGTAGCCTCATTTTCCCTATTTGAATTGCGTTGTCTTCCGACTCAGGTGAGTGGTTAAGTATGTTACGTACTTTTGAAATCTATCCGTTCCCTGAAAAATTATTCTTTTAAAAGCTATATATTTTTTTTTATGAATTGGAAATCATATTTGGTGTTTGGTTGTTCAAAAGGCATATGGTTAATGTTCAATGAATCGTTTAATTCTCTCAATGGTCTTATGGTGAATACTTTGTGGATATCATAATTGAGAACGTATTTTGGAAGTCCAGGGAAATTAATCCTCTGTGTGCGGGTGACTCTGGCCATTTGGGAAGATTCTCGGGTTAGGCCGGGTGACCCTAATGCTCAACGGTTGAAGGAAAAATTCCTGGTGCGTCCTGGTGACCTTAACCGGATCGTCTTAGGAAAAAGTTCCACGGACTGCCTACTCGTGGTGACTCTAAGTTCGATATTGGATCTAATTTTTGAGTTATTTATTTCACTGGCATTTGGTACTATTTGGTATTTGTGGTTCCCCTTATTGTTTGGTTGGATATCTGATTGTGATCACCATTGAGATTTATTATTGGTTAAATAGAACATTGTTTATTTTATTTGGTTGTGGTTCACTCTTATGCCTTATTTTATGCTAATAACTTAAATTATTTTAATCCCTATTTTAGAAACTTATTATAATATACATGCTTTGTCATTCACTGAACTTTCAGCTGACGGATTTATTCCAAATTATTTTTCATGCAAGTCAGGACGTTAGTGAAGGACTCTGGCAGCATCGTGGGATTTGTTTTATTGACCTCCTTAGGACATTACATTTAGTGTTAGGATTTTATTTATTTGCTTCCGCATATTATTTTTGAACTCTTGGTGACCAGATTTTGTTATTTTATTTATTGTTTGGAGGTACATTTTTATTGGATAGTTCGTGAGATAGATATGCCTCACGGTTGGTTTGGAATATTTGGTAGGAATTTTGTGAAATGGAAACTTGGTCTTTTGGCAATCGACATTCTTTAATAATTTAATTATTCTTAATTATTTTCATTATTTTGAGGCTGCGTGTTCTGCAAGTTGAAACCTTGTAGTTCACGGCCGGTCATATCTCCCATTTTGGGGTGTGACAAAAGTGGTATCAGAGCTTAAGTTTTCACAAGATATTTTATTTTCATTCAGTTATTGCATCATGTTCATTTAGTGGAGGTTTGAGTCCCAAAGTCCTTTAGGCATTTGTTAGTAGATTAGTTTTATATTGGTACTCACTTTGCACTAGAGAGACTCTAGTCACTCAACAATGTAATTTACGGAACATAATTATTGTCTTTGCTTTGAGATTTCATTAGAAGTATTGGTTTGAGAAGGTACTATAATATCGTAAGTAATTTTGCCATGTTGGCATAATAAGACTCGTGTATCGATTTCTTAGTGATAAAATTTAGTTAGGCTGCGATGTTATCGAATCTTGAAAAAAAAGAAAAAAGAAGTGTTGATGGTGTTTACGTATATGTTTGGAGAGAAATCTAGGAATGAGGATAAGAAGACTACTTTAGCTGATTATAGAAGTTGGGTTTTGTTTACTTGAGTGAATATATGGTTAGATACCCTTACTTTAGGAATTTCTTTAGATCATGGGCTAGCTAATATTTATTTAGAGATAGATAGGAGTACATATATTTGATAGGATTCACACATTCAGGAAATTATGTGACAGGTGTAGTTATATAGTTGAATTTGGAAGACTTTCTTGCGAGTATGTCGATTTGAATTTTTAAAAAATTGTCAACAAGGTTATATGTTTCGGTTTGATTAAGGTGTGGAGTGTTTGGGTGGTAACGACATTCTATGGTTGCAATAGGATGGAAATGGATGAGTTGTTATGGGTTTATAGAGGTGGATTATGAGGATGTGTTTTGAGAAATTCGGTAAGATGAAGGCATGGAGCTTAATGGTTGTAATTTGAAATTAGTATCAGTATCTTGTGGTTGTGGGAGTTTTTACATGTAGAATATTGTGTGGGGGTAAACTTATGAGATAAATTTATAACGTACATTGGGGTGAATATGGACTATCATCAATCTTGATCTTTCGTGATTTTGGGAACTTCTACTTCTTGCAATAAACTAGATATATGTTTGGGTAGTGACCATGGAGATGTGTTCAAGTGAAAAATTCTATGGAGTTATATTCTTAGTTTAGTGCTTGAGGCTTGCTGGGTGAATTCAACGTTTTGGAGGCGGTCATGTGTGCAGTTATTTATGGGAAAATGATAATTTCGAGCTAGATATTTTGATTCCTTAGTTTTTATGACCCTATTGAAGTTGTGGTGATTGATAAGGTTTTAGATATTTATACGATGATGTGTGATATTTTTATTTCTTTGAGTGCTTGATTAAATAGAATCAAATTTATAATTGGAATTTGATAAGGTATATTATGTTAGAAGTGTCACTGGTATCTATGGAGCTTAAGATTGAGATGGTTGGTATTAAGTAGACGGATTTCAAAAATCATTTCTCGCTACCTTTCTATATAATATTGGATGGAGAATGTGACTTGGTGGGGACTGACTCGATATCTCCGGTTCATATTTGGAGTGTGATTGTTTAACACTAATGGGACTAGTGAATTTGAGAATGGTTAAATTATATAAATTAAATTGGGTGTTATCTTGTGCGATGTGTACTTAATTAGATTTGATCTATGATGAGACGATATCTATGTGTTGTAGGACTTGTGCTACTATATATATAACCTTTGTTAGTCTATCCAGTTGATTGCAAATTTGGGTTTCGAATGGATAGTACTAGTTAACCATTGAGGTTCCTAAAGCTTGGCTTACTAGGTTTGGACTAGAATTATTTTGGATCCTTTTCAGGACTATACTAACTTTAGATTTGATGGATGAGCTTGGTGGATTATCTTCATTTTCAATTTTGAGTTAGTCATTTTTAGATGAACTTCGAATACTATTCAAAAGAGATGTTTGCAGATATGCTAGTTATTTTATTGTGGTGGATGGTAGCAAAATGTGATAAGGGTTTTCATTCGGAATAACTTGGATGTATTGCAAGGAGTTGACTATCATGGTATTGGATGTGAAAGAGAAATTTTATATGGTAGTTAGAAATTGAGTATTCAACCTTGGCATGACAAGATAAAATTTAGACATTCTTTTTAGTGTTGATGGATCTTTGTAGCTATACTTTTTAGGGATTGAACTGGTGTCTGTCTTGTTTAGTAGTTTCTAACAAAGCTGTAAATGTTTAGAATTGTAACGTATAGTCATTGATTGACAATCATCATGAATGGAATGTGGATAATGTCATCTTTTATATATGATGAGGTCGTTTGGTGGAACACATAAAGTATGGACTTCTTTGAGAAATTTAATATAGTTATTTGATGGTTAGCCCAATATTTAGTTGAATAGAACACATGACTAAAGTTATGGAGATTTGACATTCTTATAGAACTTGATACCATTGGTTATGATTATCTTGGTCAATCCATTGTTCGATGACGAGTTGTGGCCTATTAGAAACTAGATTGGATGCAATTGGATATAATATTGTGCGATACAATGAGACACTTGGTAGTCCAAGTTAGGATTATTGAATGGTTGTAGAGTTTTGGAAGTTTTTAATACTTGCTAGGTTCGATGTTTATGGAGATAGCTAGTGATTTCATTTGAAACTTTGACGATGGTAGAATGTGTGAGATCTCAACTTGGGTGTATTGGAGTTGTTTATATATATTAAATTTTTATTGTAGTGATGCCAGAACTTTTGTTACAAACTTTTCATAAATGGAAATTTTGAAGGGGTTTTTTTAGAAACTATCTAGAAAAAAAAAATTCATTTTTAAGAGTTGGTCGGTGTAAACCGTTTGTTTTAGCCTTAGATATTTTTGACATAAACAATATAAATAATTGGGCAAAGATATTTCAATAATGGGGTGATTGTAGTATTTCCTTTGTCTTTAAATTATTAATTTGGTATATCAATTTACTTGAGTTTCAAGAAGAAGGAAAAAAAAAATATTCATAGGTAGAGATATTATACACTTACAATCTTGGAAAATATTGTATTGTATTTAAATTTAACAATTTCGAGGGCGAAATTTATTTTAAGGGGGGAAGAATGTTACGCCCCATCTTTTTCCTAATATTTAATTTAGATTTTAGAATTTAAAATTATGTAGTCTGGATCTTAATTAATTATTTTGTTTATATTAAAAGCACCAGAGATTCATATCAATTCCGTTAATGGCATAATTGTAATTTTGATATAAATATTATGTCGGTTTAGTTATGTATTTTTGGGTGTTAAGTGTTTTTTTTCTTTTTTTGTTGCTTAGGTAATTATTATTATTTTTCGCTATTTGTTAATTGGCCATAATATAAATAGACTGATAGGCTAGGTTTTATTTAAGTTAGGGTTTTATTATCTCTTGAAGTTAGATGGGAGAGAGAGGGCAAACAACAGCCGCATCAATTCTCGCTGTTCAATCCAAAGGCACTTTCAGTGGAGTTTCTGCAGTAAGTGTCTATGTTCTTTGTCTTCTTTTACAATACTCCTTCTCTTTAGAGACAATAGAAAGTGGTGTGTGGGTTTGGTTCCGTGAGAGAGAGAGAGAGAGAAATAGTAAAGGCAATAATTTCTCCTGATACAGTACGTAAGTGATCAACGTCCTTTTTTTTATACTTGTTTGTCTCATGTGGATGATATAGATCGCACATACAGGTATGGCTATAATCAGGTTGGGAAAAGTCAAGGTCTAGGACCACTTTTTTTTTGTAAGTGAGAAATTGAATGATATGATTTAGATTTTGTCTTGTAGGATGACCACACACGCATGCCTTACACGTAGATATATGCATGGCCATAGATTAATTAAGGGAAGAGAAAAAGTCCATGATTAGGATGTCTGTTGTGCGTGGAAACTTAAGAGATAATTCGGGCCTTGTATTATATAATATCTTAGGCTTTAATATAGTTCTAGATTTAGGTATTTTATGGTGATAATGCTTCTAGGTTAATCAAGTTATTTTTATATTTGAAATAGGTTTTGATTTTATGCATAATTTATTCTGTAACAGGGTAGTCTCATTTTCCCTATTTGAATTGCGTTGTCTTCCGACTCAGGTGAGTGGTTAAGTATGTTACGTACTTTTGAAATCTATCCGTTCCCTGAAAAATTATTCTTTTAAAAGCTATATATTTTTTTTTATGAATTGGAAATCATATTTGGTATTTGGTTGTTCAAAAGGCATATGGTTAATGTTCAATGAATCGTTTAATTCTCTCAATGGTCTTTTTGGTGAATACTTTGTGGATATCATAATTGAGAACGTATTTTGGAAGTCCAGGGAAATTAATCATCTGTGTGCGGGTGACTCTGGCCATTTGGGAAGATTCTCGGGTTAGGCCGGGTGACCCTAATGCTCAACGGTTGAAGGAAAAATTCCTGGTGCGTCCTGGTAACCTTAACCGGATCGTCTTAGGAAAAAGTTCCACGGACTGCCTACTCGTGGTGACTCTAAGTTCGATATTGGATCCAATTTTTGAGTTATTTATTTCACTGGCATTTGGTACTATTTGGTATTTGTGGTTCCCCTTGTTGTTTGGTTGGATATCTGATTGTGATCACCATTGAGATTTATTATTGGTTAAATGGAACATTGTTTATTTTATTTGGTTGTGATTCACTCTTATGCCTTATTTTATGCTAATAACTTAAATTATTTTAATCCCTCTTTTAGAAACTTATTATAATATACATGCTTTGTCATTCACTGAACTTTCAGCTGACGGATTTATTCCAAATTATTTTTCATGCGAGTCAGGACGTTAGTGAAGGACTCTGGCGGCATCATGGGATTTGTTTTATTGACCTCCATAGGACATTACATTTAGTGTTAAGATTTTATTTATTTGCTTCCGCATATTATTTTTGAACTCTTGGTGACCAAATTTTGTTATTTTATTTATTGTTTGGAGGTACATTTTTATTGAATAGTTCGTGAGATAGATATGCCTCACGGTTGGTTTGGAATATTTGGTAGGAATTTTGTGAAATGGAAACTTGGTCTTTTGGCAATCGACATTCTTTAATAATTTAATTATTCTTAATTATTTTCATTATTTTGAGGCTGCGTGTTCTGCAAGTTGAAACCTTGTAGTTCACGGCCGGTCATATCTCCCATTTTGGGGTGTGACACTCCTCGTCAACAGTCTATTCTCGTTTTTCATTATCTTTGTCTAGTATTGAGCACAAAATTCTTCTTCAGACAGCTCCTTAGATATCTGCCACTTGAGTCTTTTTCATTATCTTTGTCTAGTATTGAACATTCTAAGACCCGTAGAATCCCCGGCATCCTTCCAAACAGTTTTTGTGACTATATAGATGGCGTCGCAACAACTGCGGTGAAAAAATGTGCAGTTGCATGGTAAAATTTCTGTAGTGCTCAGGCCTTGTTTTGAATAAAAGTTCTAAATTCTTAGTTTATTTTGGGAATTTGAAATTTCACAGTATATATATTTTTGGAATAATTTTCAGCATGACTCCTCCCTTCCGCGTACTAATTGAGAATAGAAACTTTGATGAAAGCAACAGCGCTTGAAAATTCAAACCCAGAATTTCTCACCCGGAGCCCACGGCTACCACGAGGACTGACTCAGCATTTCTCAGTCTATCAAAACTATGGACTAATTGCTCAGTTATTTACGCCTCAAACTTCAAAACCAGAATTTCTTCCCCCCAAAGCCAATGGCTATCTTCTGCTACTCACTCACTCTGATATATTCTTCTCTTTCCATATTCTGTTTACTATTTCCCCAAACAAAAGCACTCACCTTCAACCTCACAAACATTGGGCCCAAGCATCTAAACTCCAAAATAACAATATCCGGAGATGCCTATATATCATCCGAAGGACTCCAAGTCACCTCCGACGAACGAAGCAGTGATAGGCAGCAACAAACAGGTAGAGCCACTTACGTCGATCTCCTTCATCTTTGGGATAATTCCACCAGAAACTTGACAGATTTCAATACCCATTTCACTTTTGTAATTGACTCGGGTGGGAGTCCGAATTTCGCCGATGGACTCACCTTCTTTCTTGCTCCAGCTGGGTCAAATTTCACAGCTGGTGGAGCAATGGGCCTCCCAATGGGCCACCCAATTGATCCACAGACGATACAACCCACTAGCCCCTTTGTTGCTGTGGAGTTTGATACGTTCCAAAATGGTCCTGTGGACCCAGTCAATATCAGTCCTGTTACTCATGTTGGTATCGACGTGAATTCTCTTACATCAAATGTTACTGGTGTTTGGTACTGCGATATACCTCAGGGGATTAAGAATGAGGCTTGGATTAGGTATGACTCAATTTCAAAGAATTTAAGTGTAGTTTTCACTGGTTCTACAAATAAAACCAGAGTGAATGATAGCATTCATTTCATTATTGATCTAAGAGAGCACTTACCCGAATGGGTAAGTTTTGGGTTTTCAGCTTCAACAGGAGCATTGTTTGAGCAACATACTATAAAATCATGGGAATTTAGTTCCAGTTTGCAAATTACTGAGACCAATAAAAATATTCCACCTACAGTAAAATCGGGGCGGGAAAAAATCTCCCCAGGAGCTTTGGTGGGATTGGTTGTTGGCTCTTGTGTTTTGGTTGGTGGGTTGGCTTTGGTTGGATTTGGCTTGTGGAAGAGACAGAGCGCAAAAGAAGAGGGTGATTTCGAATTTGAGATGTCCATGGAAAATGAATTTGAGTCGGGTAGTGGACCGAAGAAATTTTCCTACGCTCAATTATCTCGCGCTACTAACAACTTTGATGAGCAGCAAAAGCTTGGAGAGGGAGGGTTTGGCGGAGTTTACAGAGGATTTTTGAGGGAATTGAATTCTTATATTGCTGTCAAGAGGATATCAAAGGGGTCAGAACAAGGGATAAAGGAGTACGCATCGGAAGTGAAGGTCATCAGTCGGTTGAGGCATAGGAATTTGGTCCAACTCGTCGGTTGGTGCCACGAAAAAAGAGAACTACTACTTGTTTATGAGTTCATGGAGAATGGAAGCTTAGATTTGCATCTATTCAAAGGGAAAAGCTTGTTGACATGGGAAACAAGATATAAAATTGCTCAAGGTTTGGCTTCAGCATTGCTCTATCTACACGAAGGATGGGAACAATGTGTGGTGCATAGGGATGTAAAATCAAGCAATGTGATGTTGGACTCGAATTTCAATGCCAAATTAGGAGATTTTGGGTTAGCTAGATTTGTCAATCACGAGAAAGGATTTCAAACAACTGTTGTGGCAGGAACCGTGGGATACTTGGCACCAGAATGTACGGTTACTGGTAAAGCTAGCAAGGAATCAGATGTATTTAGTTTTGGAGTTGTGGCATTGGAAATAGCTTGCGGAAGAAAACCCTTTGATTTAAAAGTGCCAGAGATTCAAATGAGAATGGTGGTGTGGGTTTGGGACCTCTATGGAATGGGAAACTTACTTGAAGCAGTGGACCCGAAACTAGGCACAGATTTTGATGAGCAAGAAATGGAACGGTTGATGATTGTTGGTCTTTGGTGCGCTCACCCAGATCAAAGTCTCCGGCCCACAATTAGGCAAGCAATTCAAGTGCTTACTTTTGAAGCTGCACTCCCCAGTCTCCCGCCAGAACTGCCCAAGCTTGCTTTTATTTCTCCTCCATTGGAAACTACTACGGCTATATCTGACAGCAGCCAAAAGCAATATTTAAACTCCAGTGGCAATACAAATTCATCTAAATTGACCTCATCTTATGGAGCTTCATCTTCATCTATATAATAAGTAAGTGGTTCAAATAGTATGATTAGACTATTTTCTTCCTTCTGGTCCTGACTATTTAGTTTTTTTTATTCAGTTGTTTGGCTTTGTATAGTTTGGGTTTTTATATCTTTGTATTGGGGATTAACTTCCTGTTCAATTGTCGTAATGTTTGGCTTTTTAGTTTTCATGTATTGTCAGGTGCAGAATTGAAATTCAGAAATTTCCCTCTACTAATTATTTTTATTTTTATTTTCGTTCTCGTCAACTATAATTTTGGTCTATGATAGATGGGTTCTTTCTTTGAACCATTTTCATGCAGAATAAAAGTTTGATCCATCACTGAACAAGCAATTTTACTTTTGGTAAATAATTCACTGAATAGAAGAAAGGATCAACAAAGATTCAACCAAAATACTTGGAGCTTAGCCACAGACACCTTGCAGTTTTAAGGCCAAATCAGAAGCCAAGAACCACCATCATCGTTTTCTGTTCTGTTTTTTGAATTGATCACAAAGGAGAAGCCGGTCATGAAGTGTAATTAAGATTTCCTAAGGACTAGTTGCAAAAGTGCAGCAGTGTGGCATATGTCGCCCGGCCTACATTTGCAATATTCATGGCAAGCTGGATGACATTATCTGCTTGCATACTCTCCGATGTTTGATGCTGTAGTTGAGACTGAAGCTCTTATGGTTGAAACAGAGTGGTGCTACAAAGGATATGATTAGACGAAGGAAATTGGTGATGATAAGGAGGGAAATCCGTAAGGTGTATCTAACACCATGACTCTATCCTGTTCTGTCTATAGCTTCTACCATCGCCTCACCAATGTCTTTTAAAATCAATCTCTCATAGCAAGTATTACTCAATCCAACTGCCTCTCTTGACTGCCTAACCAATCTCAATTATTCTAATGATAATGGTTTCACTCAGATTCAATGAGACTTCCTATGTCATATTCGTATGTTAAATTTGTGACACTCCGTCCCACATCGAAAGTCTACATGGGTTATCTTGAGTATATAATGAGTCATGTATACTAATACTAATAATTTGAGTTTAAGCATTAGGCTTCAACAAGTTATTGGCCCACTACTAGACAAAAGGCTTTTTGCATGAAATCCTTGTCGTCGCAAGAGTATTTTACAATAGTAAAGTGGGGGTCAGAATTGTTCGGGTGGCAAAAGCTTTGTTTGGTCACTAAGGAACAAATCCGGGATTAGGACGTGATGACTCTAGTGTTTAACTCCTTGCGAGGTCTTAAAAGTTGAGGAGAATGTGACACACCGTCCGTCACACATTAAAAATTTACATGGGTAATCATGGTATTAAAAATTATCTATTATTAATTCCCTTTTTTCCGGAAGATAACAGCTGCGTAGGCATTTTTGATATCACGATCAATCATGTCACATTTCAAATGGACACATATATTTTTAGACTTTCACAATTATCACTTCTATTTTTTCCGTAATAATACTATGAACATTTTTTAAAGCAGCGGATCTATAAATTTTTGTAAGAATAATTGGTATATATAGAAAATTTGATATTTACAAGACTTGTGTAAAAACACTTTATTAGTAGTTCTCGTTTATTTTAATGAATGGATTAAGTTAAACTACTCCAAACCAAATAATAAACCTCGTATGGAATATTTTTTTTAATACCTGCTAAAAAATTGAATAGCTGAATGAATCTTTTCGGAAACATTTATTCGCTATAACCCAATGATTTTATTTTCCTTTTTATGAAATATATATTTTTATTTTAGAATTTTTTTTTGATTTTATAAATGACACGTGTCGCTCTGAGAGCAACTCTCACGAAAAGTTACCCTGCAATAATATATAGTATAGATGCAGGTTTGGGAAATTTATCACGAAATAAAAGAAAAAAGAAATCTAAAAATTAGAGGTTTAGATAGTTCGAAACTTATCCTTCTTTTCCATGGCAATACGTCTTGGGCTTCAATTTCTCGATCACATCTTAAACGTCCGAGTCCTAAATGAAGATTATGAAATGTGGTTTGACCAAAAAAATACTTAATATAATTCTTACCATGTCTGGAATAACTTATATTTGATTTTTGAGATTTTTTTTAAAGTTAATTTCAAACAGAGTTTTGAAATTTGTTCAAGTTTTGGTTTTGAAAAATCTAAAAAATTTACCATAAATTGCAAGGAAAAAAAATCTCTATTATTATATAGAAAAAAATCTTCTATTATTATATAGAAAAAACCTCTATTATTATTAGAGTTCTGAGTGGTATTGAAGTATCTGAAACGACAAAGTTTTGCGGTTCACTAAAATTTCTACTTTCCTTTTTAGAGTGAACAAGTTTAAAAAAACCAAGAGAGAATTTATAAAAAGATAATTTATAAAAACCAAGAGTGAACAAGCATCCGAAGAGTCGCAAAGAGATAGATTTGAGCATCAAGTTTTCCTATAGGTCAGTAGCACGAATAAAATCAGTAGCACGAATTCTCCTTGGAGGTCCCTTTACCCCTATCGAACATGCCAGAGGCACGTCGGAAAACATATGGGACACGCCAAATAGTGTGTCCAATAAATTTATTTCATTTTTTGAAGGGGGACAAAAATTAGGACATAGATTAATGGAACACGGCAGGGGTGTACTTATTATTTTTTATTTTGGGGGGAGAAAATATGTTATTACCTAACATATGTGAGTTAAAATTATAATTAAGTATTTAAAATCCTAACATACCCAAATCCACAATATACTTGTTTCATCTCTCATTTCTTTCAACGACTACGTCTCTCTCGCCTAACAAACCCACATATGCGATGCTGAATGTATCAAATATATCTTTGTGGTTTATATTGAATATTTTATTTAAGTAGTCATAATATTTATTCATTAATCATTATATAATACTTATATACATATATATTGTATATATGAAAAATTGCCATGTCTCCCCATGTCCGTGTCCCCATTCTTTAAAAACTTCATTTTGAATTCTGTAAAGAGCCAAGTCAAGCAGTGCCTTTTCATTTACTAATGAGCTAAGATATCAAATGATACATAATTAATCCGTAGCAAAATATGGTGACTTTAGTATTATTAGTTGATGAGATGAGATTCATGTGGGTGTTCAACCTCTACAATTAAAATCCCTGGGTGCTCAAATTTCTGTTCTATGCATACTTTGTGTATAAAAATTGCTAGACAGCATGTGGAGTCGCCGTTGACGTTAGAGAAATACTTAGTCCACATTAATATTTAACTTTTCTATTGTTTTAAATTATGCCGTGCTGATTTTTTTGGACGGTGGAATTAAGTTAATTAAGGTGCGAGTCTCTGAATTATTAAAAGATTATTGTTTTCATTATTCAAAGAAAAAGTTATCAAGATTCAGGAAAGAATAATGTTAGGAATATAGATGTTCTAAACACAGGTGTCCAAAACCATTGAATGTACATAGGACCCTCAATAAATTGTGGACCCTATATGCATACAACGGTTCTTATGTCCGTTCTTATGTCCGGAACACCTGTGTTCTTAGACTTTTTGTTTGGCGAAATGGTATTTTATATTTCAATGCTATTATGTATGGTCTTTTGGGGAATCAGAATCCGAACAAATTAAGAAGAGGGAAGTCAATGATTTCTACTATTTGTTTATGAATCATGACACGGCAAACAAAATTCTTCAGTTTGAATCGGTACACAAGGCTAAATAAATACACTAAACTGAACTCTGAACAAATTCTTTAGATATCAAAAATCATCAAAATCCAAACCCAGAATTTCTAACCCCACTCAGCCATGGCTATCTTCTCCTACTCCCACACACTGCTATTTTATTATCTTTTCATACGCTGCTTTCTATTTCCTCAAACAAAAGCACTCACCTTCAACCTAACCGACATTGGGACACAGCGTCAAAACATAACGACATTCGATGATGCCTATATCTCACCCCAAGGACTCCAACTCACCTCCGACGAACGAAGCAGCGATAGGAAGCAAAAAAAAGGTAAAGCCACTTACATCGCTCCCCTTCACCTTTGGGATAATTCCACTGGAATTTTAGCGGATTTCAATACCCATTTCACTTTTGTCATTGATTCGAACGGGAGTCTGAATTTTGCCGATGGCCTCACCTTCTTTCTTGCTCCAAATGGGTCAAATTCCACAGCTGGGAGTGCAATTGGCCTCCCAATTGATCCAAAGACTTTGAAACCCACTAGCCCTTTTGTTGCTGTGGAATTTGATACGTATCAAAATCTTGGTGTGGACCCAATGAATATCAGTCCTGCTACTCATGTAGGTATCAATGTCAATTCTCTTAAATCAAATGTTACTGCGGTTTAGTACTGTAATATAACTCATGGAATTGAGAATGAGGCTTGGATTAGGTATGATTCAAGCTCAATGAATTTAAGTGTGGTTTTCACTCGTTCTACAAATACTAGTACCAGAGTTCAAGATAGCATTTATTTCATTGTTGATTTGAGAGATCACTTACCTGAATGGGTATATTTTGGGTTTTCAGCTGCAACAGGAGCTGATTTTCAGAAAAATAATGTAAAATCATGGAAATTTAGCTCCAGTTTGCAAATTAATGAGACGAAAAATGGAACCAGTAACAATATTCCAGCTCCAGTGAAATCGGCGCCCAAAAAAATCTCCACAGGAGCTTTGGTGGGATTGGTTGTTGGCTCATGTGTTTTGGTTGGTGGGCTGGCTTTAGTTGGATTTGGCTTGTGGAAGAGACAGAGAGCAAAAGAAGAGGGTGAGTTCGAATTTGAGATGTCCATGGAAAACGAATTTGAGTCGGGTAGTGGACCGAAGAAATTTTCCTATGGTCAATTATCTCGCGCGACAAAAAACTTTAATGAGGAGCAAAAGCTTGGAGAGGGAGGGTTTGGGGGAGTTTATAGAGGTTTTTTGAGGGAATTAAATTCTTATAAGGCTCAAAACAAGGAATAAAGGAGTACGTATCAGAAGTGAAGGTCATTAGCCGGTTGAGACACAGGAATTTGGTCCAACTCGTCGGTTGGTGCCACGAAAAGAAAGAACTACTACTTGTTTATGAGTTCATGGAAAATGGAAGCTTAGATTTGCATCTATTCAAAGGGAAAAGCTTGTTGACATGGGGAACAAGGTATAAAATCGCTCAAGGTTTGACTTCAGCATTGCTCTATCTACACGAGGAATGGGAGCAATGTGTGGTGCATAGGGACATAAAATCGAGCAACCTAATGTTGGATTTGAATTTCAATGCCAAATTAGGAGATTTCGGGCTAGCTAGACTAGTTGACCACGAGGAAGATGTGGAGACCACGGTCGTGGCGGGGACTAGAGGGTACATGGCTCCAGAGTGTGTTTTCACAGGAAAGTATAGCAAGGAATCAGATGTTTATAGTTTTGGAGTCGTGGCTTTGGAAATAGCATGCAGCAGGAGGCCCATTGAACTCAATGCACCACAAAATGAGATCAAACTGGTGGATTGGGTGTGGGAATTATATGGAAATGGGCAACTTCTGCAGGCGGTCGACCAAAGATTAGGCTCCGATTTCGATGAGAAAGTTATGGAGTGTTTGATGATTGTTGGGCTTTGGTGTGCACACCCGGACTGGGTCCTTAGGCCCTCAATCAGGCAAGCGATTCTCGCGCTGAATTTTGAAGCTCCATTGCCTACACTTCCGGAGAAAATGCCAGTGCCAACTTCTCTTCCTCAGGGGCATTCATTCAGATCGTATGCTAATTCGTCGCTCTACGGATCTGGGACCAGCAGTCAAGTACAGTCTTCAAGTTATAGTGGCAATAGCAATAACAGTGTCTCAAAATTGCCGCCTTCTGCTGCTGCTGCTGCTGCTGCTGCTCTTTTTTCTTCTACGACCACGAACTCAGTTGATCTAGTTTGAGATTGTTATGTGTTTTTGGGCATATTATGTTCTATTTTCTGTTTCTGCTTTGTATGCTTATTTTCAGCGTACCAAAATGTAATGTATAACAATTTGAAACCAAAAACGACGTCCCGAAGATTCCTTCCCTTCTGTTTTCGTTTCTGCTTTGTCTACAGATGCGTCCCCTGTTTTATATAGCCTTCTGGCATTCTGTCATGTATGGTCTTGTAGAAAATCAGAATCCGTATAAACAAGAGGGAGAAAACTGCCCGTCAATGATTTCTACTATTTGTTTATGAATGCATGATGAAAGCACTCGGCAAACAAAATTCTTCAGTTTGAATCGGTACACAAGGCTAAAAAAAGTTCCCAGAACTGAACTCTGAACAAATTCTTTAGATATCAAAATTCATCAAAATCCAAACCCAGAATTTCTCCCCCAACTAAGTCATGGCTGTCTTCTGCTACTCGCACACACTGCTAGTATTTTATTCTCTGTTCATATTCTGCTTTCTATTTCCTCAAACAAAAGCACTCACCTTCAACTTCACCGACATTGGGACCCTCAACGTTCGATGATGCCTATATCTCATCCCAAGGACTCCAAGTCACCTCCGATGAACGAAACAGCGATAGCCGGCAAAAAACAGGTAGAGCCACTTACATCGACTCCCTTCACTTTTGGGATAAAACCACTGGAACTTTAGCAGATTTCTACACCCATTTCATTTTTGTCATTGATTCGAACGGGAGTTCAAATTTTGCCGATGGGCTCGCCTTCTTTCTTGCTCCACATTGGTCAAATTCCACACCTGGGGAAGCAATTGGCCTCCCAATTGATCCACAGAACATAAAACCCACTAGCCCTTTTGTTGCTGTGGAGTTTGATACGTTTTTGAATCCGGGTGTAGACCCAGTCAATATCAGTCCTGTTACTCATGTAGGTACCAACGGCAATTCCCTTATATCAAATGTTACTGCTATTTGGTACTGTGATATACCTCAGGGGATTGAGAATGAGGCTTGGATTAACTATGATTCAAGTTCAATGAGTTTAAGTGTGATTTTCACTCGTTCTACAAATACTAGTACCAGAGTTAAAGATGGCATTTATTTCATTGTTGATCTGAGAGATCACTTACCTGAATCGGTAGATTTTGGGTTTACAGCTGCAACAGGAGCTTATTTTGAGAAAAATAATGTAAAATCATGGGAATTTATTAGTTCCAGTTTGCAAATAAATGAGTCCAAAAATGGAACCAATGACAATGCTCCTTAGGATGTCTGCCACTTGGTTCTTCACTCTTGACTTTGGTGGTTGAATGTGTCAATGCCCATCCACTTGCACTCTTTTTTTCCACTCCATAGAGTAAATAACTTTGCGACCATAATGTTTCGTCATGTTTTGGACAAAAAATTTAAGTTCTTACAATGTATTTTGGGATTTTTGAAATTTGACATTTTTTTTTTAGGGAGATTCGGTCAAAAGTAAATAACAATGGATTTTTAGCACAATAAATTTATCTCAAACTAAATTATAGACAGAAGTCCTTTTGACACATAAGTTTCAAAAATACCATTCTAATAAATACGCGATAATCTTATTTGTTTGTTACATATATAAAAGTGATAATTTTATAATATAAAATTACCTATTAATTTTTATCAGTTAACCAGATACCTTAACAAATAAATTTATCTATTTATTAGATCACATATCTGTTAGTGTTTATCAGACAATATTTCTGTCAATTTAAACAAATAACTTAACAAGATAACGTTATCTGTTAGTTTTTGAAATAATTATATTATTAGATAAAATTATATGTGTCATGTTTTCTAATTTAACTAATAGATATATCAAACCAACATATAATATTATCTGACTCGCCTATTAAAAAAATAACCTTATCTTTTTTTTTTGAAATGATAATTTCATTAAATAATGTTACCTGTTAGTGTTTATCAGTTAAGAGATATTTTAACAAATAACGTTATTTGGTAGTTTTCGAAATAATAATATTATCAGATAAAATTATCCCTTCGCGTTCAGGGGCAAATCTGTCTATAAAAGTACCTCAGGCGTTAAAACTTTTCAAATAATAGACAATAACTCATAAATCAAATTAATATGTCTTTAATGGGCCAAAATCAGCCCAAATTTATCCCTTTGACCAATTTTTTATTTTTTTGCAATACTTTTCAATGTGACTCCTTCCTTCCGCATTTAAATACAAAATTTGATGAAAGCAACCGTAATTGAAAATTCAAACCCAGAATTTGTCCACACGCAGCCTGGCTATCACATGAGGACCGACTCAGCATTGCTCAGTTATTTAAGCCTCAAAATCCAAACCCAGATTATCTCCCCCCCTACTCAGCCATGGCTATCTTCTCCTACTCCCACACACTGCTATTTTATTCTCTGTTCATATTCTGCTTTCTATTTCCTCTTACAAAAGCACTCACCTTTAACCTCACCAACATTGGGGCCCAGAATCAAAACGCTGTAATTTATCCATTCGGAAATGCGTATATCTCATCCGAAGGACTCCAACTCACCACCGCCGAAAGCAACGGTAATCAGCGGCAAAATGCAGGTAAAGCCACATACGTCGATCTCCTTCATCTGTGGGATAATTCTACCGGAAATTTGACAGATTTCAATACCCATTTCACTTTTGTCATTGACTCGGGTGGGAGTCCGAATTTTGCTGATGGACTCGCCTTCTTTCTTGCTCCAGCTGGGTCAAATTTCACAGCTGGTGGAGCAATGGGCCTCCCAATTGATCCACAGACGATACAACCCACTAGCCCCTTTGTTGCTGTAGAGTTTGATACGTTTCATAATGATTGGGATCCAGTCAATATCAATCCTGTTACTCATGTTGGTATCAATGTCAATTCTCTCACATCAAATGTTACTGCTGTTTGGTATAGTAATATAACTCAGGGGATTGAGAATGAGGCTTGGATTAGGTATGATTCAACTTCAAAGAATTTAAGTGTAGTTTTCACTGGTTCTACAAATACTACCAGAGTGGAAGATTCCATTCATTTGATTATTGATCTGAGAGAGCACTTACCCGAATGGGTAAGTTTTGGCTTTTCAGCTGCAACTGGGGAACTGTTTGAGCGACATACCGTAAAATCTTGGGCATTTTGTTCCAACTTGCAAATTCCTGAGACCAATAAAAATGCTCCACCTGCAGTGGCACCAGGGCCGGCAAATTAGACCAAATCGGAAAATCGTTCCAGATTGCCAGTTTAATGAGCCAAATATTTTATCCGGTTTGATTTCGATTTGAAGTCTTTGAAAAACAAGAGTCCTTGTCCAGTTTCTGGGTGTTACAAACCGGTCCGGTTTCTGAACCCGACCGATTATATACTATGTTTACATTTTTTTTTACTCGTCCCAAAGTTGTGGTTGAATTAAAGTTGATTGATTTGGTTCAAATTGATGAACTTTGCTTGTATTATTGATGGATTTTATATGAACCAAAGTTGTGTTCTAACTTTTTTTTTTTTTAGTTTGGCCAGAAATTTGACCCAAAAAAACAAAAATCGCTCAAATCGGACCGAAACCATCCCAAACCGGTGTAACCAATCCGATTTCGGTTTACAAATTTCTCAAAACTGAAAAACTAGTTTGATCCCACAATTTGATTACACCCTATTAATGAGAAAAAGTTCTGAACGACTATTTTGGCAGGAACCATGGGGTACTTTGCACTAGAATGTGTGGTTACAGGTAAAGATAGCAAGAAATTAGATATCTATAGTTTTAGAGTTGTGGCGTTAAAAATAGCTTGAGGGAGAAAACCCTTTGATTTCAACATGCCAGAGACTCAGATGAGTACGGTGGATGGGTTTGGGACCTCTATGGAATGGGAAATTTACTTGAAGCAATGGACCGGTAGCTAAGCACGAATTTTGATGAGCGAGAAATGGAACGGTTAATGATTGTTGGTCTTTGGTGTGCTTGCCCAAATCAAAGTCTCCAGCTTAAAATTAGATGATCCCCCCTAGATTCCTAATTTTCTTTCTTTATTTGCTTCAACACTTCCTGTTTTCTTTTTAAGTTCACATGTAATTCGTTTTCAACTACCACTGATTTCTTTTCAAGCCCTTAATATTTTGAATAAAATTGTTACGTTGAATTTAAAGAAAGTATAAAATTTAAAAAAGTTATTGCCGGTAGAGAACTATGTATACCAAAAAAATAAAAGACAAAACTTATCGTCACATGATAAATTAACATTACGGATTAAAAAAGAAAAATCAATCACTATGTAATAACATCGACTTTTTCAAGAGAAATTAGTTTACCATTTGACTTTTATTTACGTTTTACAATGCTTAGTAACTTCATGACATGGGTGAAATAAGTGGTTGTGTGTGTATATTATTATCATAATTTATAGCCTCATTTAATGTGATATTTATTTTAATATTATTTGTCATTTGATAAGATAACCTGATAATAAAAAGTACAATAAAAAAGTCAAAAGTTATTTTCGTGTATTTGATAATATTCGATTTGCACAAGCATCGTGTTTGCTTGACCTCTAATTAATTATATGTATCCTCCACCTGCAAATCATGTTTCTTCGGATAAATTCAACTTACACCTCTTAAAGTTTTGAAGAATAGACAGATCTTTTTGTGTCGTTTGAGAAAATACTCTAAATTCCTCTATTTTAAGAAAATATTGTCAAAATTCTCCTTCGTTGTTAAATTATGCCAAAAACCATTAGTTTTCAGTCTAAAAAATTCTTAAATATAAATTAAAATTAACCAATAATAAATAGGATAAATTTTACTAACCTTCCTCCTTTATAACTCTATAGGTATTTAATAACTATCCAGGAAAAAGAATTAGTGATCAATATAAAGTAACTCGTATCAAGATAAAAAAATTCATGTATACATTTTTATTGTCTATTATAGCCTTTTGTTCAAGTTTCTTTTTTTCTATTTTTTTTACACTCATCTAGACAAATCGAAATTTTCAACAGTTAAAAGGTCTCCAAAAAGTGGTAAATTTAAGATGTTTTTTAACAAATAATGGACCAACGACTAAAAGAAAAACAATGTGTTTTATTTTTAGTTTTATATTCTTCAACTCGGGGTCAAAATTTGTACTATTGGGATTAGTATTCATGAGAATAGTCGAAAAAAATAAAATAACTTGAGCCAATATATTATTAGAATCCTCATATATTTTCTAGTCTTTATTATGCTTAATGGTATTTTGTTAATTTACAAGAATTATTTAATTATGTAAAACAGACTATAAATATATATCATTCCAATAACTGCAAAGTCGACTCAAAGTCGACTCAAGAATTTTTGCATTATTAGGGAAGACCTGCGTGTTATTGGTGTGGGGAAAAAAAGGAGTTCAGTATTAAAAATGATTTTTTTTTAATTCTCAAAATCTGATATGCAAAGTGATATATATAAGAAGTAGGGTCCAAGAGAATTGCAAAACCAGTTGAAATAGTATTCGGCTTTCATGGGTTAGGTGATCCCAAGTCCAAGGAAAAAAATGGTTAAGAAATTTTATGATTCTAGGGCTAGTCTATATAGGTATTTAAAGAATTTTGGCACAAAAGAAAAATGAAGAAATAAAAGAAGACTTTGACCATAATAAGGAGTCGAGGGAAAAGACTGCTACTGCTACTGGGAAAAATTGAAAAGCAATGGAGAAAAACAAAGCAATGCTTAATTACAAGTTTCTTCTATATTTTTCATGATCTTTATTTAATCATTTATATAGATATTTATTGTTATATTAATTAATATTTTGACTTCATGATAGGTGAAATTATAAAATTGGGATTGAAGATAAAACTCCACAATCATTGATTAATTTTACGCATATAATATTTTCTAAAACAAATATTGTTATTCGCTCAATGAATATTGGATGCAATGCGAATATGAATTCAATCGGTTGGATTATAGGTAAAATGATTGTATTTGATTTACTTTTGTAGGTGTGATCCCAAAACCTTAGTTACTTTCTCCTGTCTGGATCTAACCTATTTTTTTTTGTTGTGATCTTTCGATTGCCAACTTTGTAACTGTACTTTTTGTCATTCTTGTGTAAATTTTAACTTAAATAAAAGTCACAATTTCCACAAACTAGGTTTGGTTAAATTAATTAATTTATACATATACAAATTACATATCTCTGTGGGTTCAATCTCCTTTTACAAATATATTTCAGTATAACTCAAACCACGTGTTCAGACACTATAATGGCCTATTTGTCAACGGTTAAAATTATAGAAGAGATAAGGTGGATATAATAAAAGGAAAAATATAGTAGAAAGGGAGATTTATTATAGAGCGGTGAATAGTTATGAACGAGATATACGATAGATATGAGTTTGTGGATAGCATTTTCGTAACTAATAATGATATTCATATAATTAATAATGGTATTTTCGTAAATAAAAGGGGGATATGGAAGGGGAATAAAATGTGGATAGGACAAGAGCTGTCCAAATTTTATTCAAGCGGATTCAATTTGGATCCCGGATATCATACCCAGGTCCAAAGCCGCTAACAGACCCCAGACACGTCTAGGGTCCAAATTTTATCTGGCTCATTTGACTCCTAACAAATAGGGAAATAGCTTTCGCGATGGTATTTGTGAAGTCGCAACACGGTGGCAAAGCATGGAGTTGCCTGGTAAAGTCTTTCTAGTGCTCAGCTTGTTCATTGCGCATATTACCATGTTTTGAACAAAAGTTTTAAGTCCTTACAATAATTTTCAGCATGACTCCTTCCTTCCGCGTACTAATTAAGAATAGAAACTTTGAAGAAAGTAACAGCACTTGAAAATTCAAACCCAGAATTTCTCCCCCCGCAACCCACGGCTACCATGACCTGGTGGGCTTGCACATGTACCAATCAGATCCATGATAATCAATCATGCAATATACTGTACCACGATTACATAATTATAATTCTACTACAGAATTCAACAACAATTTTCAAGATGATTAAAGGAGTACAAATATTTGATATGAATAAAATACTATAAAGATTGAAAGCATATAATACACTTTTGGTGTATCCCAAATCAATATTGTACTTGTCGAATATGTGCACACTAATGTTGAACATATCATCTTAGAATGACTAGAAACATACCATTAGATACAACATCGAAAAACTAAATAGTTGGATATTGGAGAAACAACTTGAGAAGTTCTTTGGTTTGACATAATGACTAAAAACAATATTATAGAAGTGGCAAAATCAAAAAATACATTAATTGGTTATGAAAAAAATGAGAAGAATGATGTCATATTAATAAGGTTGAGAGGACCAAGGGTTTGGGGATGGATTTTTGATACATTAATTAGTAATTTTACGATTCTAGGACTAGTCTATATAGGTATTTAAAGAATTTTGACACGAAAAAAAAAATATGAAGAAATAAGAGAAGACTTTGACCAAAATAAGAAGTCGAGGGAAAAGACTGCTATTGGGATTGGGAAAAATTGAAAAGCAAGACAGAAAAACAAATCAAGGCTTACAAGTTTCTTTTATATTTTTCATGATCTTCATTTAATCATTTATATAGATATTTATTGTTATATTAATTAATATTTTGACTTCATGAGAGGTGAAATTATAAAATTGGGATTGAAGATAAAACTCCACAAATTTCATTGATTAATTTTACGCATATAATATTTTCTAAAACAAATATTGTTAATTCGCTCAATGAATATTGGATGCAATGCGAATATGAATTCAATCAGTTGGATTATAGGTAAAATGATTGTATTTGATATAATTTTGTAGGTGTGATCCCAAAACCTTAGTTAAGTACTTTCTCTTGTCTGGATCTAACCTATTTTTTTTGTTGTGATCTTTCGATTGCCAACTTTGTAACTGTACTTTTTGTCATTCTTGTGTAAATTTTAACTTAAATAAAAGTCACAATTTCTACAAACTAGGTCAGGTTAAATTAATTAATTTATACATATATAAATTACATATGTCTGTGGGTTCGATCTCCTTGTACAAATATATTTCAGTATAATTCGTGCGCTTACAGATTGAAATTTCACAACACTTGGAAACCAATAACAGTCTAAATCAATATTTAGAGATTTAAAATTCTAAAATTACGCCTACAAGGTTAATTTCAACATGAATCAATCCGACCAATTTTGAAGACATCGTGGGAAACAATTGTAATTTTTTTGAATGATTTATAGTCTAATGTTTATGATATTAAGATTAAAAGTTCTAGTAATTGGATGATCATAGCATTTTGTTGAGAGAATAAAAACTAGTAGTTACCATGTTTCGAATAATAATTTCTGTAAATTAAGTTTACTTTGTGTAATCCGAATCAGATGAATTTTTTTTTTTTCCACAGCAATAATCTATTCCCTATCTTTGTTTAGTATTGACCATAAAAGTCTTTCCCTTCAGACGGACAGCTTCCTACGGATATCTGCCACTTGGGTCCTCACTCTTGACTTTGATGGTTGTATCACCCAGTTAGGCAGCAATCAAACAAAATGGATATAACATAGCCCGAATAAGATAATTCAAGTGGAAGAAAATCCAATATTTTTTTTGGACCCTGGATAGGTAATCCAGGAATTAAAATGTCCAGTACTCTGAGGTGTATTAAACATGGCTAGGTTCTCTGCTGTCCAAATTATATCACGTATGATTATTATCAATTTATCCTGAAAAAAAAGGGAGAACAAATGAAGAGAGAGCAAATTAACAAGCGGTCGTGAAGCATCGTTCGGACAATATGATTGAGGGGACAAAGAGAGAATACGATATATATATATATATATATATATATATATATATAGAGAGAGAGAGAGAGAGAGAGAGAGAGAGAGAGGAGGAGGAGGAGGAGGAGGAGGAAAAGAAGACCGGGCGGATTCCGATCTTTCTTTCTTTTTTCTCGGATTCCGATCATTGATCTCCAACTATCGATCTTGACTTTCATCGTTGGAACACAACAACTCTCACCTTCAGCTAAGAAAAAAAGAACCCTAAATTAAAAATCACTTATGTTTTTAGATGCTCGAATGTGTGTCGAAAAACATCCTTAAACCCGAGACTCGATCCCCGCCATCCATTGGGTTTCTCATCATAACTAAAGAGGAGTGCTACAATACCAGAAAAAAGCCCCGAAACTCCCCCAAATTCAAAATCAAAGGCCATAATTCACTTGAATTTGTGGACCCCCACAAATTCAAGTGAATCATGGCCCCACAAATTCAAGTGAATCATGACCTTTGATTTTAAATTTGGAGGAGTTTCAGGGGATTTTTTTTTCTAGGAGCCTAGACTTTCTCTGACAAAAAAGAGGAGTGCTACAATACCAGAAAAAAGCCCCTGAAACTCCCTCGGATTCAAAATCAAAACCATGATTCATTTAAATTTGTGGGGTCCAATTCAATGCTCTCTAATATGGTAGATTGAAGTTCACGGCCAAATCAATGCCCATCTACTTGCACCCTTCTTTTTCTGACTTCAAACCGCGTGTTCAGACACTATAATGGCATGTTTGTTAGCGGTTAGAATTATAGAAGGGATAAAATGGATATAATAAAAGGGAAAATATAATAGAAATTGAAATTTATTATAGAGGAGCGAATAGTTATGAACGGGATATATGATAGATATAAGTTTGTGAATAGCATTCTCGTAACTAATAATAATATCCACATAATTAACAATGGTATTTTCGTAAATAGAAGAGGGATATGAAAGGGGAATAAAATGTGGATAAGACGAGAGCTATCCAAATTTTATTCTCTTTCAAGCGGACCCAATTTGGACCCGAATATCATATCCAAGTCCAAAGCCGCTAACAGACCCCGGACATGATAATTCGGATTGTCATCTCCAGGGATTCAAATTTTATCAGGCTCATTTAACCTCTAACAAATAGAAAAATAGCTTTCACGATGTTATTTGTGACGTCGCAACGACGGTGGCAAAGCATGGAGTTGCCTGGTAAAGTTTTTCTAGTGTTCAGCTTGTTCATCGCGCATATTACCATGTTTTGAACAAAAGTTTTAAGTTCTTACAATGTTTTTGAAAAATTTGGAAATTTGACATTATATTTTTGTAATACTTTTCAGCGTGACTCCTTCCTTCCGTCACTTGAGTCTTTTCTTTTTCTCCTCATCAACAGTCTATTCTCGTTTTTCATTATCTTTGTCTAGTATTGAGCACAAAAGTCTTCTTCAGACAGATCCTTAGATATCTGCCACTTGAGTCTTTTTCATTTTCTTTGTCTAGTATTGAACATTCTAAGACCCGTAGAATCCCCGGCATCCTTCCAAACAGTTTTTGTGACTATATAGATGGCGTCGCAACAACTGCGGTGAAAAAGTTTGCAGTTGCATGGTAAAATTTCTGCAGTGCTCAGCTTGTTCATTCTGCATATTACCTTGTGTTTGAATAAAAGTTTTAAATTCTTAGTTTATTTTGGGAATTTGAAATTTCACAGTATATTTTTGGAATAATTTTCAGCATGACTCCTCCCTTCAGCGTACTAATTAAGAATAGAAACTGTAAGTGGGTTGATTTAGAAAATCGGGACGGAAAGCTAGAGACTCACTATCCAGCCGAAATGGTGCTTCTCTCAGTATGTGTACCTGTGATCTGCAAAAGAATAATCTGTCAAAGAGTCCTCTGCCGCTGTGGCAGGAGAACACTCCGATGATTAAGTCAGGCACAATCTCACAGGGAAAAGGTTAACTGTAAGCTGATATTCTCTATCAGCGAATGAAAACTCTGGAGTATTTAGGCATACCTCAAATCCGTCATCTGAGGGTGTATTTATAGATTTCCCTGGTGCCCTAACTCTTATCTGGACTATCTTGGGCCCCCATTCTCTTTGGGCCTTTAGTTATGCCCTAATTCTCTTAGGGCTCCACTCTGGAGTATGTCCTCTGATGGGACGTGGGAGTCACATCCGTAACTGAATCCTGACAAGATCTCACAGGGTCCCACCCCATCCATGATTCTGCTTCCTTTTCGGATATACGGTTATCAGTCGCTTTCTCGGGCTGCCCGTAATCCTGACCGCCTTTCTCAGGTCGGCAATACTTGAGTCCGCCTTTCTCAGGTCGGCATCCTCCGTACTTGATTCTGTTACCCAAATATGAGCGTGATCGGCACTTCTCATGTCGGCCACTACCACACGTGATCGGCACGTGCCTCTGGAAATGTAATTCGGTCTCGGCCGAATTCTGGAATAAACCTGGGGAGTAAAAGGTATTTTCTCAATTACATTTTACCCCCGTCAATTGCCCCCTAGCTTCGGCTGCTTTGAACCGACTTGGCGAAGTAGTCGAGGCTACGTACTGCACTCGTGGCGTCCTCTGCTATTCTTGGTCGGACGGTTTCTGAACCGTCACGCGTAAGCCTCTGGCGTCGCATTCAAGTCTGATGAGTCGTGCAGCAGGCTTTGTGGCTTTCGAGGCCACGCGCCTCCTGCGCGCGCCCCGTACGTGGAGCGTCTTCATTGGGGGAGGCTTAGGGTCTTATCTGTTTGACTTCCCTCCCTATAAATGCTCGATTGTTCTCATTTTTTCACTTTTCTTCTGCAATCTTCCACTGTCTTCACACCAGAGAGAGAGTTCACCCGCCGTCGTAAGTTCCTTTCAACCAGAACCTTAGGTTTTCCTTCTTTTTCTTGACCTTTCATCCCTTTCTGCTTTCTGTAATGGGAATTTTTAGGAATTTAGTTGACACGCCGGAAAAAATGGCAATTTTCCGGCGACGGTACAACATCCCCAACGATGTTGCCGTCGAACTTAATAAGCCGGATACCGCCCGGGATGGGAACGATCTTGACATCCTTCACGTCCCATTGATGGCGGTTCTTGAGGGCGGAGTTCGGTTTCCACTCAATCGCCTTCTCCGTGAAGTGCTTTGTTGGTACCGGCTCCATCCGATGCAGATTTCCATCAATACATATAGGATCATCCATAGCATTGTAGAACTGAATAGATTGAACCAAACCGACATAGGGCTTCGGGAGATCCGATTTAGCTATGATATGGTCAGGAAAGGCCCCAATTCCTACTACTTGAAGAACAGACCCAATGAGGAGAGAATGGTTACTTATCTGACGGACTCCAGCCGAGGTAACGACGATGATTTCCTCATCGTTACTGGTAACTGGGAGATTGGCCGAGATGAGCCTGAAAAACCCAAGTTCCATATCCCGACCCGGTTTGGAGTCATCCGTTAGTACCCCAACCTTGTCTTTCAATTCCATGTCTTTTTCCTTCTGATGCCGAACATATTTTGATACTGACTGTTTTTCCCGTCTTATCATGCAGCCACCAACGCCAATAAGTTCCGAAACAGGCAGGCGGTAAAGCTTGACGAGATAAGGAAGGTCGCCCGATACACAGGATCCTTCGGCAGCAGCTGGGCCCGATCACCCGAAGTGCTTCTCGGATACATTGGGAGCTACCGGGGATACAGCAAAAAGTCCATCCCGGACGCCGACGTCGCTGGTGCCGATCTTCAGAACTACATTCCGCCTTCCGAGGCTCGGCTATTGGAACCGGTGACAGTAGCTGACGTCGGGAACTTTCCGATCTCGTTTGACTCCGCCTACAGCTCTTTCGATTCGCCTTGTAACGGGGACTCAAGAGACGACCAGGAAGTCGACCAAATTCCCGACTCAATGGCACGAGATCCCAATATTCCGAATTTGCGTGAAATGATTCGGGAACAGAAGAAGAAAAACCCCCAGGTAGGCCCCAGCTCGCAGAGGATGCCGCCGACCTCAGCATCTGGCGAGGCTTCAGATGATGTTCCGCTCATTCTGAAGCGGAAACCGAGGGACCCTCCTCAGGAAGTTCCAGCTGCAACGAACTTGCCGAAAAAGAGCAAGACGGCCGAGAAGGCAAAAGCTGTTGAGGAGGCTGCCCCATGGCGCCCTTCCTTGCTGGTGAATGGGGTTGATCCCGTCACTGTCGTCGACTCGGCGCAAGACCTCGCCGTCACGCAAACCCTGGCGGGTGCGTTGATGTTGCCAAAAGATATCGAGCCTTACGTAGGCACCGATCTCCCGACTTTGATGCGTTCTGTGATGGCCCACGAAGTTTTCGTAAGTATTTTGTCTTGGTTGTTCTTCGGTTGCCTTTACTTGCGATTTCATATCTGCCTTCTGACTTCCCGATCTCGTTACAGGCTGCGCAAAAATCTATGCTGTGTCTGAGCCGCTTCCAGGATTTGGAGACTCGGTACGCCACTATGGAGTCGGAGCTGAAGAATACCAATGCTTTGTGCTTCAGACTTCAAGGGAGAGCGGCCTCTTCCCGGCAGAAGATTAAGGACGCCGATCTCAAGCTTAAAGATGTTCAGGCCCAGCTTGACGCAGAGAAGATGAGGTCCTCCCAACTGGAGGATCGGATAGCCGATCTTCAAAATCGGCATGCAACCGAGCTGAAGACTTCTTATTCCAGGGGCATGATGGATGCTGCAGCCGACTTCTTGGCGAACCAGTTGCCCGAGCTCCAGGCCGATCTCGTCAAGAAATGCTGGAAAGCTGCCCTGGAAGCCGCCCTGGTTCCGGCTGATTCTTCTGTGTACTCCAGGGTTCCGTCTGTTACCCAACTGGAGGTTATGGTGCCCGAAACCGAAGAAGAGGGCCAGGCTGCAGCTGGTGAAGGAGAGGCGGGCCAGATTGCCCTTGCTGGTGTCCCTGCTGCTCAACCTCAGTCTGCCGATGAGGATGTAGTTATAGTTCAGGCTGCCGATGTTGCGCCTTAGGATTTTGTTTATTTTTTTCTTTTCTGTAACTCGAGTTTTCGCAACTCATATGTAACCCGACTTTATGAATTAAATGAAACTGTTGTGACTCCTTTTATCTCTATCTGTTCCACATACTTTTCTCAAGTAGTAAATTATTTAAATCAATTTCATACTTTTCTCAAGTGATGACTCTTTTCTAACTTTTCTCAAGTGTGTTCGGGTGTTCTAACTTTTCTCAAGTGTCGAACCGGCTCTGACCTTTCTCAAGTCATGTTGGCTGTTTAACCTGTAGCTAGGCTTAAACACATACTTTTCTCAAGCATTTTCTGGAGTCCAAACTTTTCTCAAGTATTGAACCTTTCTCAAACCTTTCTCAAGTCTGTTCGGCACGATTGTAAACTTTTCTCAAGTCTGTTCGGCACGATTGTAAACTTTTCTCAAGTGTTGAATCTTCTCAGACTTTTCTCAAATCTGTTCGGCATGATTGCGAACTTTTCTCAAGTCTGTTCGGCACGATTGTAAACTTTTCTCAAGTGTTGAATCTTCTCAGACTTTTCTCAAATCTGTTCGGCATGATTGCGAACTTTTCTCAAGTGTTGAATCTTCTCAGACTTTTCTCAAATCTGTTCGGCACGATTGTAAACTTTTCTCAAGTGTTGAATCTTCTCAGACTTTTCTCAAATCTGTTCGGCATGATTGCGAACTTTTCTCAAGTGTTGAATCTTCTCAGACTTTTCTCAAATATGTTCGGCTGGACTCCTCTTGCCCCCTAGCTTCGGTTACTTCGATCCGACGTGGCAGAGTAGCCGAAGCTATAAAGCATATTCATGATGAGCTTTGTTTCGATATAGGGGATTTCCATCCGTGTCTGGCACGCTTTGGGGGCGTGCTCTGTCCGCCATAAATGCGACGTGACCGTTGGTGCTTCAGTAACTCGGACGTGCCTTTTATAAGAACGACGCGCCTTTTCTGCGCGTGTTTTGACGTGGTGCTTCAGCATCTCAGACGCGCTTCAATGATTGGTCCAGGAGTAATGGATCCGACGGTTGGGGTTTAGAGCGTGCGACGCTTCGGATTTACCCACGCAGAACCCTATAAATCCCTAACTTCGTCTTCTTCATTTCTTTCCTTGCTCTACTGTTCTTCTTCCACCTTTTGTAAGTTGTCCCTTGTAGAACTCTTCTTTTTGTCTTTCTTGTTCATTTTTCTTCCCCGCTCATTCTCTGAGTATGGGGATCTTTCGTAAACACTTCGCCTCTCCGGCGAGGATAGCAGAGTTCCGTAGGCATTACCAAATTCCAGACGACGTTTATGTAGAGATTAACAAGCCTGAGACTCATCCTGAGATTCGGGATGAGGACTCCATCCACATCCCTCTCATGGCTGTTATTGAGGGTGGAGTTAGGTTCCCCCTCCACCCTTTACTGCGTAGGGTTCTGTCCTACTATAGGCTGAATCCTATGCAGATATCTATAAACTCATACCGTATAGTCATGGGCATAGTTCGTTTGAACGAGCTGTGCCAAACGAACTTAGATCTCTGGGACATAAACGATAATTATGATATGGTGTACAAAAAAGATGAGAGATGGTATCTGAAGTCGCGTAGAGGCCGAGAGAAGATAGTGACCAATCTCCCTGACTCGAACAGGGGGAACGACGATGACTTCCTCATCGTCTCGGGAAACTGGGAATTTTCTGCCGATGAACCCGAGCGCAAGAGGCTCCCTGTTCCCCGCAGATTCGGGAAACCCCGTTAGTCCCCCATTCTCTTTTGTTTTGATTTCTTCAGCTTTGCCGATCTCATGTTTCTAACTGTGTCGGTTTATTCGTGTGCAGCTTCAAACGCAAATCGCTGTCGGACTTCGCAGGCTACACATCCAGAGGATCTGAAAAAAGTTCTTCGGTACAAAGGCGTTGAAGGCCAAGCCGAACCGAGAGCTGCCGAAGTACTGCTGCGATATAACCCGTCTTACAAGGGTTATATCAAAGAGAAGAAGTTCGTTGCCGAGGTGGTAGCTGAGACGTCTTCGGTTGCGGTCCCTGAAGGTGTTCCCTTGCCGTATCTCCGGGAGCCCAGCCGAGTCACGGTTGCTGCTGTGGCCGAATCATCCTCATCTTCATCCTCATCCTCATCCTTATCCTCATCTTCTTCTGAAAGGACGCAGTCTCCGCTTCGGATTACTCTGGTTCCCGAAGAAGAGAGAAACACAGACGCCGAAGCCATGTCTTCAAACCCCGACATGCCGAATCTGAAGGATATGATAAGGCTGAGGAAGACCGCTGCCGCGTCGGAAAAGAAGGTTTCTGGGGTCGTGCCGACTCCCACCGACGCAAAGAAGGTGCCGATTCCCCTGCAGATGAAGAAACCTTCTGGGATCGTCCTGGCTAAGAGGAAGCCAGACGAGGGTGAGAAGCTGCCGAGTCTCCTTCACTCCGATGCCGAAACCGCCAACGCCGACCGGAAGAGGCGGAAACTGGTGAAGGCACACCAGGCCGGTCCCTCCGAGGAGAAGGGCAAATCAACGGTTCCCGAGAAAGCCGGGACCTGGCCTCCTCCTTTGCTGATAAATGGTACGACCCCTATCACGGCCGCTGACACGGTCCGAGATCTGGGAACTACTATGGCTCTGGCCGAAGCCCTGATGCTGCCGAAGGACATAGAGCCTTACGCCGATGAAGAAGACCATGCCGTGCTTCGGCTGACGATCGCGCACAATATTTTTGTAAGTTTCTTATCTCGGTAATAAATTCTGCAAATTCCTTTGTGCTTGTTATAACTCTGATGTTAATGCTGCAGGCGATCCAGAAATCCATGCTTGGCATGAAGAAAGCTCAGGATCGGGCAGAAAAACTTGACAAGGCTGAGGCCGAAGTGAGGGAGTTCAAACTGAAGTTCTCCACTGCTCAGGATCAGGCCGACAATTTCAAGAAGGAGGCCCGAGAGATGGCCAAGCAGGCTAAATCCTCGGAGTATTTCCTATCTGAAGAGAGGAAGAAGACTGCCGATCTTGTAGCCGAACTCACTGCTGTCAAGGCTAAGCATGCCGACGAGATGGCAGAAGAAAAGAAGAGGGCCACCGATCTCGCGGCAAAGCATGCCGAAGAAGCAAAAGAGGCTCGTAAGCTCGGGATGAAAGAAGCTGCTGAGGACATCCTCAACAATCAGATCCCCGAGCTGCAAGAGGAGTTCCTGGCGTTGGGTTGGAAAGCAGCGCTCAGGGCTTGCAATGTGGCCGCTGACTCGGCCCTGTTCAAGGAGATTCCCCACTCCTCTGATCTTCCCGATGAAGAAGAGCCCCTCCCCGATACCAAGACCAATGAAGCCGACCTCACCGTCGAGGACTATGAAGTCGACGTTGTCGGGGGGGACCCTGGAACTGGGTTCCGTTGTCCGAGACGATGGCGTAGGGGATGCCGAACCTGGTGATTATGTTCTGCCAGACGAATCGTTCGACATTCTTCTCGGTGATTTTAGCCAGTGGTTCGGCCTCTATCCATTTGGTAAAGTAATCTGTGGCAACCAACAGATACTTCCTCTCCCCAGTTGCTTTGGGTAGCGGGCCGACGATATCCATTCCCCACTGGGCAAAGGGCCATGGACTGGTGAGTGGTGCCAGATCGGCTGCAGGTTGATGTGAGATCGGGGCGAATTTCTGGCATTTTTCGCACACTTGGACATATTTCTTTGCGTCCTCTTGCATATATGGCCACCAATATCCCTGTGATATAGCACGATGGGCTATGGACCTTCCCCCAGCGTGACTCCCACATACCCCCTCATGGATCTCATACAGGAATTTCTGAACCAGAGTTGGGTGTACGCATTTTAAATAGGGACCGGTGTAAGACTTACGATACAGTTCCTGCTTCGGTGATAGCCAGAAACGTGTTGCTTTGATACGCAGCTTGTGGGCTTCTTTTTTGTCTTCGGGGACGGTTCCCCCAGTGAGGTAGGAGACGATGGGATCCATCCAACTTGGGCCGAGATCGATTTCCAAAGCCTTCTCGGCAATGGGGACGTCGATGCTCGGATACTCGATGGAATCCACGTATATGGTCCTGAATTTGTGTCTGGGTATCGCCGAAGCCAAACATGCCAAGGCGTCTGCGTGGTCGTTCTGTCTTGAGCTGATGTGCGTCATCACCGTTTTCTTGAACTTTGATAACTCCGCTTTAGCCCTCTCTGCATAGGCGGCCATCCTCTCATCTCGGGTGGCATATTCACCACTGAGCTGGTTGAGAACCAGTTGCGAATCACAGAAGACCTCCACATGCTCTGCCCCCAGATTGTGTGCGCACTTAAGTCCGAGTATCAGTGCCTCATACTCGGCGACATTGTTGGAGGCGCTAAAATTCAATCGGAAGGACTGCTCAAAATAACACCCATCTGGTTCTTCTATCACGATGCCGACCCCAGATCCCCTTGAACACGATGACCCGTCGACATACAACCTCCAGTAAGGCGTTTGATCGGGAACTATTTCCCCCTGTTCGGGCATTTCCTCCTCTGAGATTGAGGCGACGATTTCCTCTGGTTCGTGGGAGAATTCCGCAACAAAATCTGCCAGGACCTGTCCTTTTATTGCTGTCCTCGGGAGGAAATTGATGTCATATTCCCCGAGCTCCACGGACCAAGTTGCCACCCTTCCCGACAGTTCCGCTCTTCTCAAGACAGTGCTGATGGGATGTTTGGTCGGCACTTCTATCGTATGGGCCAGGAAATAGTGCTGCAACTTTCTAGACGCCACCACAAGGGATAGGATCAGTTTCTCCAAGGGGAGATATCTCGTCTCCGAATCCAGGAGCGTCTTGCTCACATAGTAGACCGGCGTCTGCTCACCATCTTTGTTTTTTAATAGAACCGCACTGACCGCATGCTCGGATACGGCCAGATAAAGTGTCAGCACATCTCCCTTCTCGGGAGTTATGATTAGCGGGGGGTTCGCCAAGTAGTTCTTCATTTCTTGGAAAGCCTTTTCGCATTCTTCCCCCCATGCATACTTGGACTGTTTTCTCAACAGCTGGAAGAATGGCCGACATCGATCGGAAGATCGGCTGATAAACCTGTTGAGGGCTGCCACCATCCCGGTTAGTCTTTGAACTTCTTTCACAGTCCGGGGACTCTGTAAATTCTGCAAGGCGACAATCTGATCGGGATTAGCTTCTATCCCCCTCCGTGTAACCAGATGCCCCAAAAACTTCCCCGAGCTGACTCCGAAGGCGCACTTCGATGCGTTGAGCTTGAGCTGGTATTTTCTCAATACCTGGAATGTTTTGCCGAGGTCGCTTATGTGGGATTCTGCCTCCTCGGTTTTGATCACCATGTCATCGATGTAGACCTCCATGCTCTTCCCGAGCAACTCTTTGAACATGAGGGTTGCCAAACGCTGATAAGTTGCCCCTGCATTTCTTAAGCCGAATGGCATCACTTTATAGCAGAAGAGTCCGCGGGGAGTGATGAAGGACGTTTTTTCTTGGTCCGGCGCGTGCATAGCTATCTGGTGATATCCCCGATATGCATCCAGGAAACTCATTCGCCGATACCCCGCTGTGGCATCCACCAGCTGATCTATCTTGGGCAGTGGAAAACTGTCTTTGGGGCAGGCTTTGTTGAGGCTGGTGAAATCCACGCAAACCCTCCACTTGCCATTCTTTTTCTTGACCACCACGGTGTTGGATAACCACTCGGGGTAGTGCACCTCTCTGATGGCGTCGGCCTCCAGCAGCCGATCTACTTCCTCTGTTACGGCATCCACATGTTGGATTGCCGGTCTCCTCCTTTTTTGCATCACCGGTTTGTGGGCTGGATCTACGTTCAGATGATGGCATATGATGTCCGGGCTCACCCCAGGCATCTCCTGTGGCGTCCAAGCGAACACATCTATATGCTCCTTGAGAAATGCGACCAGGGCTTCCTCGTCCCGCTCTGATAGTTCTGCCCCGATCAAAAAATACCGCTCTAGATCTGTCTCGTGAGCCGGTACTTGCTTCAGTTCTTCCACAACGCGATCGGCCGGGTTGCGCCCGATATCCTCTATCGTTGGCCGATCTGGGACTTCGATGGACTTCACATGTTCGGCCTTAGGTTTGTGCTTGATGGACGTGACATAGCAGCTTCTCGCTGTTGTCTGATTTCCCCGAACACATTCTATCCCCTTCTTCCCCGGGAACTTTAGCATCTGATGGTAGGTGGAAGGAATTGCCCCCAACCTGTGGAGCCAAGTTCTCCCCATGATGGCGTTGTAAGCAGACGGTACGTCCACCACCAAGAAATCCATATCCAATGTTACTTTTCCTGCTCGGACAGGGATAGTAATGGATCCCAAGGGCCAGACGGCATCGGCACTGAAACCGATGAGCGGTATGTCGGCCTTCTTCAAATCCGCCTTGTCCAGCTGGAGTTTCTTGAAGGCATCGTAGTACAGGATCTCCGTTGAGCTGCCTTGGTCAACCAGGATTCTCTCCGTGTTGAAGGTGCCAAGGAGCAGCGTAATTACCAACGCATCGTTGTGGGGATGTGTTACCCCTTCCAAATCCTTTTCCGAAAAGGAAATGACTGTTTCTTTTTGTGTCTCGGGCTCTTTCCTCTTCTGCCCGAGATGTTGTATATGATGTTCGTGCCCGTCTCGGCGGCGTTGGAGCCGAATTTCCCTCTCATCCAGAACTGGGGTTGCAGCGTGTATGACGTGCACAGTCCCAGTTACCATTACCTCTTCCTCAGAGGATTCGGCTTCCATCGGCTCCGGTTGAACCACTTGTTGCCTCTGTTCGGCCACAAAACGTCGGAGATGCCCGGCTTCAACTAGTTCCTCTAGGAACTGTTTAAGCGCCTTGCATCTTTCTGTCATATGGCCGTTTCTCCGGTGATAGCTGCACCAATCTATGTTCGGGTCACGCTTCACCATCTCTCCCGACCCAGCTGGCCACTTCCAAAAAGGCTCATTCTTCAAAGGATAAATCATCCGGTAGATCGGGGTGTTGAAAACCGTGCGTATGGCTTTATACGCCTGAGCTCCCGGCGGCTTTCGCTCCTTTGGTGCTCGTGACACTTCGGCCACCTCAACTCTAGGCCTCTTGGCCTCGGGCACCATCACCGCATTCCGATGCGCCTTTGTTGCTGGCCGCTCTTTGTCCCGGCGGATTTCATCTTCAAACTTGGCGTATTTCTCGACTCTGCTCATCAAGTCGGCAATGGTGCTCGGGGGATCAATGGTGAGAGACTCCCTGAGCCGATCTCGGTAAGATAGTCCCAACCGGAAGGATTCCACGGCATAGGCCTCTGTGCAATCCCCGATCTCATTGTAGGTGGCCCAATACTTGCTGGCGTACTGCCTGAGGTCCTCTTCTGGTCCTTTTCTCAAGGCCAGAAGCGTGTTCACGTATTTTTTCTGTGCTCGGTTAGCCACAAATCTTTTGAGGAACTGATCCGCCAGTTGCCTCCAGCTTGTGATTGATCTCGGCGGCAGAGCCTGAAACCAATTTAGGGCTATTTCTCCCAAACTCAGTGAAAACACCTTGCAGTAGAGGCTGTCTTGGCCCACATAGATCATCATGGAGTTCACGAATCCTTTGATGTGAGTCATCGGATCCGTTCGTCCATTGTAAATTGTGAATTTCGGAGGGACAAACTTTCTGGGTAAGTCGTCCGTTTCTATCTGAACTGACAGTGGCGATACTGCCAGCTGCTGTAGTTCTTTGTGGTTTGCGTCGTCCTCTGGACGGTTGAGTCCCAGCTGCTGATTCAGCCAGGCTCTCATGTCGGTCGGTGGAACCAATGGCGGCAGAGGCTGGTTTGGAAGCTTCTGCTGGGCGTCTGGGGCTGATTCTGCCCTCTGATTCAGCCATTCCCTCATGTCGGGAAGCGGCCGCTCCTGAGGCGGTCCGCCTCTGTGCGATGAAGCCCCCACCTGCCTTTCTCCTCCTCGAGGCCTTTTGCTGGCTTCATGTCGACTGCCCTGCCGAGATGGCCCAGTCTCAGAGCGCTCGTCGTATCTAGATACCGACTGGCGGACTGAATCTCTGTGTTTACGGAGAGTTTGGTTTTCTCTCTCCATGCGTCGTATGTAGCGGCGCATGTCTTCTACTTCTTGATCCCTCCTTCGGATCCGATCGGCATTATCACGTTCTTCGTCTCGGCGGGACCGTTCATGAGTTCGGGATTCTCTCCCTCCCTCATTCCGGGATTGAGTCTGGGATCTGTCCCTGTTTTTTGACCGTTCCGCTTCTCGCGGACGATCTGGGCGTTGCTCCAGATGCAACGGCGTGGGTAGCGCAGGAGCTCCCGACGTATTGGCGGATAGCGGAATGGTGGGAAGCAACACCTGTTCTCCAGGTTGCTCCCCTACTATTTTTGGTGGAGGGACCCTCGGAATCTCCCTTCTAGGGCCCTTTGTTTTGTGTGGAACTGGAGGGGGGGACCTTGATCTCCCCTTCACGTCACGTTCCTTCCCCTGGTCTTTTCTCGACATCTCAGCCATGAATCCTTAACTTTTCCACAGACGGCGCCAATTGTAAGTGGGTTGATTTAGAAAATCGGGACGGAAAGCTAGAGACTCACTATCCAGCCGAAATGGTGCTTCTCTCAGTATGTGTACCTGTGATCTGCAAAAGAATAATCTGTCAAAGAGTCCTCTGCCGCTGTGGCAGGAGAACACTCCGATGATTAAGTCAGGCACAATCTCACAGGGAAAAGGTTAACTGTAAGCTGATATTCTCTATCAGCGAATGAAAACTCTGGAGTATTTAGGCATACCTCAAATCCGTCATCTGAGGGTGTATTTATAGATTTCCCTGGTGCCCTAACTCTTATCTGGACTATCTTGGGCCCCCATTCTCTTTGGGCCTTTAGTTATGCCCTAATTCTCTTAGGGCTCCACTCTGGAGTATGTCCTCTGATGGGACGTGGGAGTCACATCCGTAACTGAATCCTGACAAGATCTCACAGGGTCCCACCCCATCCATGATTCTGCTTCCTTTTCGGATATACGGTTATCAGTCGCTTTCTCGGGCTGCCCGTAATCCTGACCGCCTTTCTCAGGTCGGCAATACTTGAGTCCGCCTTTCTCAGGTCGGCATCCTCCGTACTTGATTCTGTTACCCAAATATGAGCGTGATCGGCACTTCTCATGTCGGCCACTACCACACGTGATCGGCACGTGCCTCTGGAAATGTAATTCGGTCTCGGCCGAATTCTGGAATAAACCTGGGGAGTAAAAGGTATTTTCTCAATTACATTTTACCCCCGTCAGAAACTTTGATGAAAGCAACAGCGCTTGAAATTCTAACCCAGAATTTCTCACCCCGGAGCCCACGGCTACCACGAGGACTGACTCAGCATTTCTCGGTCTATCAAAACTATGGACTAATTGCTCAGTTATTTACGCTTCAAACTTCAAAACCAGAATTTCTTCCCCCCAAAGCCAATGGCTATCTTCTGCTACTCACTCACTCTGATATATTCTTCTCTTTCCATATTCTGTTTACTATTTCCCCAAACAAAAGCACTCACCTTCAACCTCACCGACATTGGGCCCCAGCATCTAAACTCCAACATAACAACGTTCGGAGATGCCTATATCTCATCGCAAGGACTCCAACTCACTACCGCCGAAAGCAGCGGCATTTGGCAGCAAAATGCAGGTAGTGCCACTTACGTCCATCCCCTTTATCTTTGGGATAGTTCCACTGGAAATTTGACAGATTTCAATACCCATTTCACTTTTCTGATATATTCGGAAAACAGAACGCATTTTGGCGATGGGCTCACCTTCTTTCTTGCTCCAGCTGGGTCAGATTCCACACCTGGTGGAGCAATGGGCCTCCCAATTGATCCACAGACGATACAACCCACTAACCAGTTTGTTGCTGTGGAGTTTGATACCTATCAAAACCATGGGGATCCAGTCAATATCAATCCTGTTACTCATGTTGGTATCGACGTCAGTTCTCTTACATCAAATGTTACCGCTGTTTGGTACGGTAATATAACTCATGGGATTAAGAATGAGGCTTGGATTAGGTATGACTCAATTTCAAAGAATTTAAGTGTAGTTTTCACTGGTTCTAAAAATAAAACCAGAGTGAATGATAGCATTCATTTAATTATTGATCTAAGAGAGCACTTACCCGAATGGGTAAGTTTTGGGTTTTCAGCTTCAACAGGTGCATTTTTTGAGCAACATACTATAAAATCATGGGAATTTAGTTCCAGTTTGCAAATTACTGAGACCAATCAAAATATTCCACCTACAATGCCACCAGGGCCGGCAAATGAGACGAATAAAAATCTTCCACCTACAGTAAAACCGGGGCGGGAAAAAATCTCCCCAGGAGCTTTGGTGGGATTGGTTGTTGGCTCATGTGTTTTGGTTGGTGGGTTGGCTTTGGTTGGATTTGGCTTGTGGAAGAGACAGAGAGCAAAAGAAGAGGGTGATTTCGAATTTGAGATGTCCATGGAAAATGAATTTGAGTCGGGTAGTGGACCGAAGAAATTTTCCTACGCTCAATTATCTCGCGCTACTAACAACTTTGATGAGCAGCAAAAGCTTGGAGAGGGAGGGTTTGGCGGAGTTTACAGAGGATTTTTGAGGGAATTGAATTCTTATATTGCTGTCAAGAGAATATCAAAGGGGTCAGAACAAGGGATAAAGGAGTACGCATCGGAAGTGAAGGCCATCAGTCGGTTGAGGCACAGGAATTTGGTCCAACTCGTCGGTTGGTGCCACGAAAAGAAAGAACTACTACTTGTTTATGAGTTCATGGAAAATGGAAGCTTAGATTTGCATCTATTCAAAGGGAAAAGCTTGTTGACATGGGAAACAAGATATAAAATTGCTCAAGGTTTGGCTTCAGCATTGCTCTATCTACACGAAGGATGGGAACAATGTGTGGTGCATAGGGATGTAAAATCAAGCAATGTGATGTTGGACTCGAATTTCAATGCCAAATTAGGAGATTTTGGGTTAGCTAGATTTGTCAATCACGAGAAAGGATTTCAAACAACTGTTGTGGCAGGAACCGTGGGATACTTGGCACCAGAATGTACGGTCACTGGTAAAGCTAGCAAGGAATCAGATGTGTTCAGTTTTGGAGTTGTGGCATTGGAAATAGCTTGTGGAAGAAAACCCTTTGATTTAAAAGTGCCAGAGATTCAAATGAGAATGGTGGTGTGGGTTTGGGACCTCTATGGAATGGGAAACTTACTTGAAGCAGTGGACCCAAAACTAGGCACAGATTTTGATGAGCAAGAAATGGAACGGTTGATGATTGTTGGTCTTTGGTGTGCTCACCCAGATCAAAGTCTTCGGCCCACAATTAGGCAAGCAATTCAAGTGCTTACTTTTGAAGCTACACTCCCCAATCTCCCACCAGAAATGCCAAAACTTGCTTTTATTTCTCCTCCATTGGAAACTACTACGGCTATATCTGACAGCAGCCAAAAGCAACATTTAAACTCCAGTGGCAATACAAATTCATCTAAATTGACCTCATCTTATGGAGCTTCATCTTCATCTACATAATAAGTAAGTATTTTCTTCCTTCTGGTCCTGATTATTTAGTTTTCTTGATTCAGTTGTTTGGCTTTGTATAGTTTGGATTTTTATATCTTTGTATTGGGGATTAACTTCCTTTCAATTGTCGTAATGTTTGGCTTTTTAGTTTTCATGTATTGTCAGGTGCAACTGAAATTCTGAAATTTCCGTCTACTAATTATTTTTCTTTTCATTTTCATTCTCGTCAACTATAATTTTGGTCTATGATAGATGGGTTCTTTCTTTGAACCATTTCATGCAGAATAAAAGTTTGATCCATCACTGAAACAAGCAATTTTACTTTTGGTAAATAATTCACTGAATAGAAGAAAGGATCAACAAAGATACAACCAAAATACTTGGAGCTTAGCCACAGACACCTTGCAGTTTTAAGAGGCAAGAACCACCATCATCGTATTCTGTTCTGTTTTTTGAATTGATCACAAAGGAGAAACCGGTCGCGAAGTGTAATTAAGATTTCCTAAGGACTAGTTGCAAAAGAGCAGCAGTGTGGCATATGTGGCCAGGCCGACATTTGCAATATTCATGGCAAGCTGGATGACATTATCTGCTTGCATAAGCTCTCCGATGTTTGATGCTGTAGTTGAGACTGAAGCTCTTATGGTTGAAACAGAGTGGTGCTACAAAGGATATGATTAGACGAAGGAAATTGGTGATGATAAGGAGGGAAATCCATAAGGTGTATCTAACACCATGACTCTATCCTGTTCTGTCTATAGCTTCTACCATCGCCTCACCAATGTCTTTTAAAATCAATCTCTCATAGCAAGTATTACTCAATCCAACTGCCTCTATTGACTGCCTAACCAATCTCAATTATTCTAATGATAATGGTTTCACTCAGATTCAATGAGACTTCCTATGTCATATCCGTATGTTATTTGTGACACCCCGTCCCACATTGAAAGTCTATATGAATAATCTTGAGTATATAATGAGTCATGTATACTAATACTAATAATTTGAATTTAAGCATTAGGCTTCAACAAGCTATTGGCCCACTCTTAGAAAAAAGGCTTTTTTCATGAAATCCTTGCCGTTGCAAGAGTATTTTACAATAGTAAAGTGGGGCTCGGAATTGTTCGGGTGGCAAAAGCTTTGTTTGGTCACTAAGGAACAAACTCGGGATTAGGACATGATGATTCTAGTGTTTAACTCCTCGCGAGATCTTAAAAGTTGAGGAAAATGTGACACACCGTCCGTCACACATTAAAAATTTACATGAGTGATCATAGTATTAAAAATTATCTGTTATTAATTTCCTTTTTTCCGGAAGATAACAGCTGTGTAGGCATTTTTGATATCACGATCAATCATGTCACATTTCAAATGGACACATATTTTTAGACTTTCACAATTATCACTTCTATTTTTTCGTAATAATACTATGAACATTTTTTAAAGCAGTGGCTCTATAAACTTTTGTAAGAATAATTGGTATAGAAAATTTGATATTTACAAGACTTGTGTAAAAGTAACTTATTAGTAGTTCTCGTTTATTTTAATGAATGGATTAAGCTAAACTACTCCAAACCAAATAATAAACCTTGTGTGGAATACTTTTTTAATTCCTGCTAAAAAATTGAATAGCTGAATGAATCTTTTTGGACCTCAGTAGCACGAATTCTCCTTGGAGGTCCCTTTACCCCTCTCGGACATGCCGGAGACACATCAGAAAACATATAGGACACGCCAAATAGCGTGTCCAATAAATTTAGTTCATTTTTGAAGGGGGATAAAAATTGGGACATAGATTAATGGAGCACGGCAAGGGTGTACTTATTATTTTTTATTTTGGGGGGAGAAAATATGTTATTACCTAACATATGTGAGTTAAAATTATAATTAAGTATTTAAAATCCTAACATACCAAAATCCACAATATACTTGTTTCATCTCTCATTTCTTTCAACGACTACGTCTCTCTCGCCTAACAAACCCATATATGCGATGCTGAATGTATCAAATATATCTCTGTGGTTTATATTGAATGTATTGTTATTTTATTTGAGTAGTCATAATGTTTATTCATTAATCATTATTGAATACTTATATACATATATATTATATATATAAAAATTTGCCATGTGTCCCCATGTCCGTGTCCCCATTCTTTAAAAACTTCATTTTGAATTCTGTAAAGAGCCAAGTCAAGCAGTGCCTTTTCATTTACTAATGAGCTAAGATATCAAATGATACATAATTAATCCGTAGCAAAATATGGTGACTTTAGTATTATTAGTTGATGAGATTCATGTGGGTGTTCAACCTCTACAATTAAAAGCCTTGGGTGCTCAAATTTCTGTTGTATACATACTTTGTGTATAAAATTGTTAAACAAGCATGTGGAGTCGCTGTTGACGTTAGAGAAATACTTGGTCCTCATTTAAATTTAATTTTTTATTATTTTAACTTAAGCCGTGTTGAACATCTGTGTTCTTAGACTTTTAGTTCGGCAAAATGGTATTTTAGATTTCAATTGCTCTTGTGTATGGTCTTGTAGAAAATCAGAATCCGTATAAACAAGAGGGAAAAAACCGCCAGTCAATGATTTCTACTATTTGTTTATGAATGCATGATGAAAGCACTCGGCAAACAAAATTCTTCAGTTTGAATCGGTACACAAGGCTAAAAAAAGTTCCCAGCTGAACTGAACTCTGAACAAATTCTTTACATATCAAAATTCATCAAAATCCAAACCCAGAATTTCTCCCCCAACTCAGTCATGGCTGTCTTCTGCTACTCGCACACACTGCTATTTTACTCTCTGTTCATATTCTGCTCTCTATTTCCTCAAACAAAAGCACTCACCTTCAACTTCACCGACATTGGGACCCAGCGTCAAAACATATCAACGTTCGATGATGCCTATATCTCATCCCAAGGACTCCAAGTCACCTCCGATGAACGAAACAGCGATAGGCGGCAAAAAACAGGTAGAGCCACTTACATCGACTCCCTTCACCTTTGGGATAAACCCACTGGAGCTTTAGCAGATTTCTACACCCATTTCACTTTTGTCATTGATTCGAACGAGAGTTCAAATTTTGCCGATGGGCTCGCCTTCTTTCTTGCTCCACATTGGTCAAATTCCACACCTGGGAAAGCAATTGGCCTCCCAATTGATCCACAGACCATAAAACCCACTAGCCCTTTTGTTGCTGTGGAGTTTGATACATTTTTGAATCGGGGTGTAGACCCAGTCAATATCAGTCCTGTTACTCATGTAGGTATCAACGTCAATTCCCTTATATCAAATGTTACTGCTATTTGGTACTGTGATATACCTCAGGGGATTGAGAATGAGGCTTGGATTAACTATGATTCAAGTTCAATGAATTTAAGTGTGATTTTCACTCGTTCTACAAATACTAGTACCAGAGTTAAAGATGGCATTTATTTCATTGTTGATCTGAGAGATCACTTACCTGAATCGGTAGATTTTGGGTTTACAGCTGCAACAGGAGCTTCTTTTGAGAAAAATAATGTAAAATCATGGGAATTTATTAGTTCCAGTTTGCAAATAAATGAGTCGAAAAATGGAACCAATGACAATGCTCCAGCTCCAGCAAAATCGGGGTCGAAAAAACTCTCCCCTGGAGCTTTGGTGGGATTGGTTGTTGGCTCGTGTGTTTTGGTTGGTGGGTTGGCTCTGGTTGGATTTGGGTTGTGGAAGAGACGGGGAGCAAAAGAAGAGGCTGAGGTCGAATTTGAGACGTCCATGGAAAACGAATTTGAGTTGGGTAGTGGACCAAAGAAATTTTTCTACGCTCAATTATCTCGCGCAACAAATAACTTTGATGAGGGGCAAAAGCTTGGAGAGGGAGGGTTTGGCGGAGTTTATAGAGGTTTTTTGCAGGAATCGAATTCTTATATTGGTGTCAAAAGAATATCAAAGGGGTCAAAACAAGGAATAAAAGAGTACGCATCAGAAGTAAAGTGTTGGAAAAAAATGGTTTGGCGACATATTTTTAGCTAAGTTTAAGCTAAAATAAAAGTGGATTCCACATATCTTTATGTGTGAATCTAAGTGGCAATGTGTTTACATACACATGGAGCTTAAGATTGTATATTTGGTTGGACAAAACCATTTATATGTGAATTAAAAATTGAATTCAAAGTAGGCTCCAAAGATTGGTAAAGTTTGGTATTTTTGGGTGAAAATGGTGTTAGTCCCACATAGGAAAAATGTGGAACATTCATGTGGTATATATAGTTTAAAATTGCTTAAGGGTTTGGGTCCCAAGGGCACCCCACTTTTGTGGATGGGGAAGGACTTAGGTAGCATGGGCTTTGGCCCAAACTACCACACGCGCGCCGCCGCCGTCCGACCGTCCATGCCGAGTTCGGGTCCGAGTTCGGGTCCGGGTCCGGGTCCGGGTCCGGGTCATTTAGATAATATTCTTTTTGTTGGAAATTTATTTAATTAAATTAATTATTTAATTAATTAAATAAGAATTTTATTTAATTAGATCCGGTTAACCCGTTGGTCCGTTTCAGACCCGCGTGGCCCAATGGCATTTGACCGTTGGCCCATTGGCATTTGACTTCTGACCGTTATGCCCAACGGATGCGTCCCTTGGGCCAAACCAATACCATTTAAGTGATTCGGTTTAACCAAACGAACCAGTGCACCTATTAGGCCGAACCAGTGCAACTCTTAGCCAGAGTTGCACCCTTTTGCAGCCTATAAATAAAGGCGAATTCAGTCCGAATTACGAACTAATTCCCAGACTAAAAACCTTGCATTCATAGCATATTGTCCGTCCGCACTTTATTTCCGTTCTTTGAGAGAGAGTCCAGTACACATTTTCTGGTTCGACAGACTAGTGGTTTGCAGTGCTGCTACCATTAGTATTGATCGTTGCATCCTGGGAGACAGACGCCAAATCAACTCGTAGCACCGTAGCGAGGGCGTATTTTGTCTTAAGGAGATTGTGTCTAACACAAACCTCGATCAGTAAGTTTTCGTGTTTTCCTATAACGCTTCCACAAATCGCTTCGCTCCGAACACCAAGTAAGTTCCTGTCGTTTTCTGTTTCTGTCTTATTTTACAGATTATTAATAGCCTAGATAACAATCTTAAGACAAAATATATTTTTCTAGACTATTACAAATCTGTTCTTGACAGAATTTTATAAACAGTTTATATTCTGGTTGTTGTAGCGACATTATTTTATTTGCTTTACATTTACAAAACATATTTCATTTTGTGGTTTAAGAATGTCAGAAGTGCAAGAAACTCCTACACCCGCTTCTTCTCGTACACCCACAGTGGCAGTTGCAATACCGACTGCGGTTCCTATGAATCACGGGGAGAAACCCGAGAAGTTCAATGGAACAGAGTTTAAGAGATGGCAGCAGAAGATGCTGTTCTATCTTACAACTCTTAACCTTACGAGGTTTCTCCGTGAAGAAGTTCCTACTTTGACGGACGATAATACCGATGTACAGAGTGTTGCAGCGGTAGATGCTTGGAAACATGCAGACTTTTTATGTCGGAACTATATCCTCAACGGGTTGGACAACACATTGTACAATGTTTACAGTCCACTCAAGACGGCTAAAGAACTTTGGGATTCTTTGGATAAAAAATACAAGACAGAAGATGCCGGTTCGAAGAAATTCGTGGTCGGTAAATTTCTGGACTATGTGATGAGTGACTCCAAAACGGTGATCAGTCAGGTTCAAGAAATCCAACTCATTCTGCATGATATTCATGCCGAAGGTATGTCTCTCAGTGAATCTTTTCAGGTTGCTGCGATTATTGAAAAATTGCCACCCGGTTGGCGGGATTTCAAGAACTATCTGAAACACAAGCGCAAGGAGTTGAAACTCGAAGAACTTGTAGTTCGTTTGAGGATTGAAGAGGATAACCGAGTTTCTGACAAAAGGACTGGAAAAAATTCAATGCTGGCTAAGGCTAATGTGGTGGAACAAGGAAGATCATCCAAGAAGAGGAAACATTCTGGCCAAGGTTCGAGTCAAGGCTCGAAAAGTGGAGAAAACAAGAAGTACAAGTTCCAAGGGAAGTGCTTCAAGTGTGACAAACAAGGCCACCGTGCAGCGGACTGTCGTAGCAAGCCAAAAGATGGGAATGCTCGTAAGAAACCTGCACAAGCCAATGTGACCGAAGTGGAGACTCTCTCCGACAATGTTGAAGAGATGCATCTTTCAGCAGTTGTCTCTGAAGTAAATCTTGTGGGATCTAATCCCAAAGAGTGGTGGGTGGACACTGGCGCTACCCGTCACATATGTTCTGATAGGAAGATGTTCTCCTCTTACAACGAGGTGACCAATGGAGAGAAACTATTCATGGGTAACTCTTCTACTTCGAAAGTCGAAGGCGAAGGGAAAGTGATACTCAAGATGACTTCGGGAAAGGAACTCACTCTCAACAATGTGCTCCATGTTCCAGACATTCGTAAAAATCTAGTCTCTGGATCTTTGTTGAGCAAGAATGGGTTTAGGCTAGCATTTGAGTCTGACAAGTTTGTACTCACTAAAAGTGGGGTGTATGTAGGAAAAGGGTATATGAGCAATGGGCTTTTTAAACTAAATGTAATGACTGTTGTACCAACTTTGGCTATGAATAAAAATATCACATCTTCTGCTTATTTCGTGGAATCTTCTAATATTTGGCATGGTAGACTAGGGCATGTGAATTTTGCAACTTTAAGGAAACTAATAAGTTTGGAATGTTTGCCTAAGTTTAACATTGATCCAAATCATAAATGTGAAATTTGTGTTGAAGCGAAATTAACAAGAACTTCTTTTCAGTCTATACATAGAAATACTGAACCTCTAGACTTAGTGCATACTGATATTTGTGACTTCAAGTCAATCCAAACAAGAGGCGGTAAAAAGTATTTTATTACTTTTATCGATGATAGTACTCGGTACTGTCATGTTTACTTGCTAAGAAGCAAGGATGAAGCTTTGGAAATGTTCAAAGTCTATAAGAATGAAGTTGAAAATCAACTTAGCAAAACGATCAAGGTTGTAAGAAGCGATAGAGGTGGCGAGTATGATGCACCTTTTGGTGAATTCTGTAAAGAACATGGCATTATACATCAAACCACTGCTCCTTATTCCCCTCAACAGAATGGTATTGCTGAACGCAAAAATAGAACATTGAAAGAAATGTTTAGTGCTATGTTGATTAGTTCTGGATTATCTCAGAACATGTGGGGGGAAGCAGTGCTTTCCGCAAACTACATTCTTAATAAGATACCCCGAAAGAAAATCAATAAGACACCGTATGAATTATGGAAAGGTCGAGCACCTACCTATAAATTCTTGAAAGTGTGGGGGTGTCTAGCAAAAGTAGCAGTTCCGGTACCTAAACAAGTGAAGATAGGACCAAAAACTGTTGATTGCATATTCATAGGATATGCTGAGCATAGTAGTGCGTATAGATTTTTGATACACAACTCAGAAATTCCAGATATGCATGAAAATACTATCATTGAATCTAGGAATGCATATTTCTTTGAAGATGTATTTCCTAAAAGGCTTCGACACGAGGCTACTTCATCCAAAAGGACTATTGATGCTACGTTAAATAGTCATCAAGATGTTGAGAATGATGAAGAACCTAGACGTAGTAAAAGGGCAAGAATTTCAAAATCGTTTGGACCAGATTTTCTAACATATTTATTAGAAAATGAACCTCGGACTTTTAAGGAAGCAATGTCCAGTCCTGAAGCACCTCTATGGAAAGAGGCTGTTAACAGTGAGGTTGAATCCATTCTGCAAAATCATACATGGGAACTAGTGGATCTTCCACCAGGGAGTAAACCTCTTGGATACAAATGGATATTCAAAAGGAAGTTGAAAGCAGATGGTTCAATTGATAAATATAAGGCCAGACTTGTAGTCAAGGGTTACAGGCAGAAAGAAGGGCTTGATTACTTTGACACATACTCACCTGTAACAAGGATCACGTCTATACGAATGCTTATTGCCATTGCAGCATTGTATAATCTTGAAATCCATCAGATGGATGTCAAGACTGCATTCTTGAATGGTGATCTGGACGAAGAGATATATATGGAACAGCCTGAAGGGTTTGTGGTTACAGGGAAAGAAACTAAAGTTTGTAAGCTTGTCAAATCTCTCTATGGTCTAAAACAAGCACCGAAGCAATGGCATGAGAAATTTGACAATGCAATGATGTCAAATGGATTCAAGATAAACGAGTGTGACAAATGTGTGTACATAATGCACACGAGCAAAGGTTATGTCATAGTTTGTCTTTATGTTGATGATATGCTCATCATTGGTAGTGATAATGAAATGATTAAATCTACCAAACGAATGTTGAACAAACAGTTTGACATGAAAGATATGGGTGTCGCAGATGTTATATTAGGAATGAAAATTTCTAAAACATCTGACGGATATACTTTGTCACAATCTCACTATATTGAGAAAATACTGGGTAAATTCGGCAAGTACGATGAACGTCCTGCAAGGACACCTGTAGATCCAAGTCTACACCTACCCAAGAATAAGGGTGACAGTGTATCTCAGTTAGAGTACTCTCAAATTATTGGCAGTCTAATGTACTTAATGAACTGCACACGTCCAGATATTGCGTACGCTGTGAGTAAATTAAGTAGATACACCCATAATCCTGGCAAAGATCATTGGAAGGCTATCGTTAGGGTTCTTAGATATCTAAGATACTCCGTAAACTATAGTCTACACTATACTAGATATCCTGCTGTGTTAGAAGGATATTGCGATGCCAACTGGATATCGGATACAAAGGATTCCAAATCTACTAGTGGTTACGTCTTCACCCTTGGAGGTGCAGCCGTATCTTGGAAATCTACGAAGCAAACTTGTATAGCTAGGTCAACAATGGAATCAGAGTTTATTGCTTTGGATAAAGCAGGGGAAGAAGCTGAATGGCTTCGTCAATTTCTGGAAGATATTCCGATGTGGCCGAAACCTGTGCCGGCAATATGTATCCATTGCGATAGCCAATCAGCAATTGGCAGGGCACAGAGTAATATGTATAACGGTAAGTCTAGACACATTCGTCGTAGGCACAATACTGTTAAACAACTGCTCTCAAGTGGGGTTATTTCCATCGAATATGTGAAATCAAAGGACAATATTGCGGATCCACTAACTAAAGGATTGTCCAGAGAGCAGGTGTATAATTCATCGAGGGGAATGGGACTTAAGCCTACTACTTTGGAGTCACAATAATGGACACCCAACCTACTTGACTGGAGATCCCAAGATTTAGGTTCAAAGGGACAACCAAGTTATGTGTGCACTCACCAGAGTCACTAAGGAGAATCCCTCCTCACCTATTCCTATGATGGAAAAAATATAGTGATGCTGCATCGTGAGTAAGGTTAAGCTTTTGTTTTTAATGATTCTTATATCTTGACAAAACAAGTGGAGTATAGCAGGATACTCTTAATAAGAATTACCTATATGAGTGTGAACTGGGGCCGGTTCTATGAGAATTGACAAGGCTAAATTCTCTAGAGCACTCATGAATGACCAGGTCTTGTTCAGGGCCAAAATGAACACAACCGTGAGAACCAGTTTGTGTCAGAGATATTCTGTGTGAATTCTATTGTCTTGGTTTACGTCAACGGCTGAACAGTTCAAGGCATCGCGTCCACTGATTAGCTAGTAAACCCGATAGTCTTTCACAAGGGAAGGTTCAAGGTCAACAGCTACCTATCCTTTGCAGAATCTCTCTTTAATTGTACTCTCTCAGAATTTGCATATTGTTGCATTTCGTATCTTTCAATTTCATTCATGTGGGGGACTGTTGGAAAAAAATGGTTTGGCGACATATTTTTAGCTAAGTTTAAGCTAAAATAAAAGTGGATTCCACATATCTTTATGTGTGAATCTAAGTGGCAATGTGTTTACATACACATGGAGCTTAAGATTGTATATTTGGTTGGACAAAACCATTTATATGTGAATTAAAAATTGAATTCAAAGTAGGCTCCAAAGATTGGTAAAGTTTGGTATTTTTGGGTGAAAATGGTGTTAGTCCCACATAGGAAAAATGTGGAACATTCATGTGGTATATATAGTTTAAAATTGCTTAAGGGTTTGGGTCCCAAGGGCACCCCACTTTTGTGGATGGGGAAGGACTTAGGTAGCATGGGCTTTGGCCCAAACTACCACACACGCGCGCGCCGCCGTCCGTCCGTCCGACCGGCCGTGCCGTGCCGTGCCGAGCCGCGTTCGGGTTCGGGTTCGGGTTCGGGTTCGGGTTCGGGTCATTTAGATAATATTCTTTTTGTTGGAAATTTATTTAATTAAATTAATTATTTAATTAATTAAATAAGAATTTTATTTAATTAGATCCGGTTAACCCGTTGGTCCGTTTCAGACCCGCGTGGCCCAATGGCATTTGACCGTTGGCCCATTGGCATTTGACTTCTGACCGTTATGCCCAACGGATGCGTCCCTTGGGCCAAACCAATACCATTTAAGTGATTCGGTTTAACCAAACGAACCAGTGCACCTATTAGGCCGAACCAGTGCAACTCTTAGCCAGAGTTGCACCCTTTTGCAGCCTATAAATAAAGGCGAATTCAGTCCGAATTACGAACTAATTCCCAGACTAAAAACCTTGCATTCATAGCATATTGTCCGTCCGCACTTTATTTCCGTTCTTTGAGAGAGAGTCCAGTACACATTTTCTGGTTCGACAGACTAGTGGTTTGCAGTGCTGCTACCATTAGTATTGATCGTTGCATCCTGGGAGACAGACGCCAAATCAACTCGTAGCACCGTAGCGAGGGCGTATTTTGTCTTAAGGAGATTGTGTCTAACACAAACCTCGATCAGTAAGTTTTCGTGTTTTCCTATAACGCTTCCACAAATCGCTTCGCTCCGAACACCAAGTAAGTTCCTGTCGTTTTCTGTTTCTGTCTTATTTTACAGATTATTAATAGCCTAGATAACATAAAGATCATTAGCCGGTTGAGGCACAAGAATTTGGTCCAACTCATCGGTTGGTGCCACGAAAAGAAGGAACTACTACTTGTTTATGAGTTCATGGAAAATGGAAGCTTAGATTTGCATCTATTCGAAGGGAAAAGCTTGTTGACATGGGGAACAAGGTATAAAATCGCTCAAGGCTTGGCTTCAGCATTGCTCTATCTACACGAAGAAGGGGAACAGTGTGTGGTGCATAGGGATGTAAAATCAAGCAATGTGATGTTGGACTCAAATTTCAATGCCAAATTAGGAGATTTCGGGTTAGCTAGATTTGTCAATCACGAGAAAGGGTTCCAAACAACTGTTTTGGCAGGAACCATGGGATACTTGGCCCCAGAATGTACAGTTACCGGTAAAGCTAGCAAGGAATCCGATGTCTTTAGTTTTGGAGTTGTGGCATTAGAAATAGCTTGTGGAAGAAAACCCTTTGATCTAAACGTCCCAGAGACTCAAATGAGAATGGTGGTGTGGGTTTGGGACCTCTATGGAATGGGAAACTTACTTGAAGCAGTGGACCCAAAGCTAGGGACAGATTTTGATGAGCAAGAAATGGAACGGTTGATGATTGTTGGCCTTTGGTGTGCCCACCCAGATCAAAGTCTCCGGCCAACAATTAGGCAAGCAATTCAAGCGCTTACTTTTGAAGCTGCACTCCCCAGCCTCCCACCAGAACTGCCCAAGCTTTCTTTTAATTCTCGTTCATTGAAAACTACTACGACTATATCTAGCAGCAACCAAAAGCAATATTCAAGCTTCAGTGGCAATAGAAATTCATCTAAATTCACCTCATCTTCCGGAGCTTCATCTTCATCTACACATTAAGTAAGTGGTTCAAATAGTATGATTAGACTATTTTCTTCCTTCTGTTCCTGATTCTTTAGTTTTCTTGATTCAGTTGTTTGGCCTTGTATGGTTTGAATTTTTATATCTTTGTGTTGGGGATTAACTTCCTCCTCAATTGTTGTAATGTTTGGCTTTTTAGTTTTCATGTATTATCAGGTTCAGAATTGAAATTTTGAAATTTTCCTCTCTTCTTATTTTTCTTTTTATTTTCATTCTCGTCAAATAAATGTCCTTTCGAATCAGGATCCTCCTCCTTAGCTTTGGAAGACACAAAAGACGCCTTCTCGCCCTTTGGATGCCAATCTAGATATTCATGTAGTCGAAGGCATGTATCCACCTTATGACCAGTACCATTAAGTCGTTTCGGTTTGATTAGAGAAGACATTTCTTACATATGATACCCAATTGACAAAGTAGGTAGTAGATTCGTTCTTCTTTAGAAAACTATCACCACTTGCTTCGGTCATAGTGGTAAAGATACTAAAACCAACTTCGCAACGGAATGATAAGAACATAAACAACAATTTTGAATATAGAACCAAACTTTAATACCTAGGGTAAACAAGAGGAGATTGAAGGAGGCTCTGATATCATGTCACGTAACACAATTGTTAAAATAATTTGTTGTTGATTCATTCATTACAATTCTACAATATATAATACAAACGTTTACAATGACAGAATCAGAATCAGAAAATATTCTATAACCAAGGAAGAAAATAAAGGTAATTACTTAATTAATTAAGAATATTTTAAGCTCTATTAATTTGGCCTGGATTATTTACCTAAATTATTTTGTCTTTATTAATAAAATTGTATTTGTTATTTTTATATCATTTTTTCATAAGTTATTGGTTTATCTCAGTGAAAGAAATCTAAAAAGTATAAAATTATATCTAAATGTTTAAAAAAATTCACTAAAGACGAAAATAACTCAATACATGTACTGTTTGGGTTATTTTTTGTCCTTTTCAAAACTTTTTAAAAAGCCCTTCTTATTATTTTATTAGTAAAGCGCTAACGCGCACTCCTAAAATTAAAATCAAACTCCAGTTTCACCTTGATCGATACCTTTTGACAATCTTCCTAATAGAAAGGGGAAAATGGGCTCAAGCAATAGTTCCAATAAAGAGAACCCAAGGACTATATTCTTTCCCAATTTGGGGCTTGGACATAATTTTATACTTTTTTAAAATCTCTTGTCGAGACGAACCAACAACCATCAAAATTAAAATTGACACAAAATAAAAAATTGCAAAAAAATTTCAAATAAGGACAAAAAATAATCAGACAATAATCTAATAATTACCATAGTTTAAATAGACCCTGACCATATCAAATTCTTAATTGGATATTAATCATATCAAATCCTTAATTCTAGCAATGGTCGAACGGATAATCGCCAATTTCGCAACCAGGTGGAAGGGTAAATTGTCACACCCCAAAATGGAGGATATGACCGGCCGTGAACCGCAAGACCCCTACTTGCGAAACACGCAGCCTCAAAATAATAAAAGTAATTAAATTATTAAATAATATCGATTACCAAAAGACTAAGTTTTCATTTCAAAATTTCCAACCAAATGTTCCAAACCAACCATGAGACATATCTACCTCACGAACTATCCAATAAAAATATAACTTCAAACAATAAACAGAATAACAAAATCTGGTTACCAAGAGTTCAAAAACAATATGCGGAAGCAAAAATAAAATAAAATCCTAACACTAAATGTAATGTCCTATGAAGGTCAATAAAATAAATCTCACAATACCGCCAGAGTTCTTGCCTAACTTCCTGTATCGCCTAAAAATGAGGTGGAATAAATCCGTCAGCTGAAAGCTCGGTGAATGGCAAAGCACGTATATTATAATAAGTTTCTAAAACAGGGATTAAAATATTTAAGCTACCAACATAAAATAAGGCATAAGAGTGTACCACAATCAAATAAAATAAGCAATTTTCAATTTAACCAATAATGAATCTCAATGGTGATCCGAACCCGATATCCAACCAAACAACAAGGGGAACCACAAATACCAAATAATACCAAATGCCAGTGAAATAAATAACTCAAAAATTGGATCCAATATCATACTTAGAGTCACCATGAGTAGGCAGCTCATGGAACTTTTCCCTAAGATGATCCGGTTAAGGTCACCAAGACGCACCAGGAACTTTTCCTTTAACCGTTGAGCATTAGGGTCACACGGCCTAACCCGAGAATCTTCCTTAATGGCCAGAGTCACCCGCACACAGAGGATTAATTTCTCTGGACATTCAAAATATGTTCCCAAATAATATCCACAAAGTATTCACCAAAAAGATCATTGAGAGAATTAATTGGTTCATCGAATATTAACCATATGCCTTTTTAACAAACAAATACACTTTTCAATTCATAAGAAATAAATGTAACTTTTGATAAAATATTTTTTTTTAAGGGAAGGACGAATTTTGAAAGTACGTAACATACTTAACCACTCACCTGAATCCAAACGTAATGCAATCAACCATGCCAAAAGATGTTAACCTGAGCCACAAAGATGTATACAATTTAAGTAAATGTGGTACACGAACCTATACTTGGGTAATTCTAGTGGTCAATCTAATCTATAATTAAGTCACCAAAAAAAGAACAAAACCCACAATGCACATGGCCACATTACACATATCTACCCCAATACCCAACCCCTGTTCTTAAACTATCAATATATCCCCTTTGGAATCCATATGTGCATGTAGCAAAACCCACATTTACAATCCAATTACCACCAGTATACCCACCGCCACAGTACGGGACAGCAACACTACAAACCATGACGCGCACACACCGCTCGATGGCTACACTGTTTTTCTCTCTAATCCACTTATTTGTTCTGCCATTAACCCATTGGTCTTGACCCGCACCCTAGATACTAAGGGGCTAAAAAAAAATACAGTAGATCGATGATAAAGAACCTTACCAAAATCTGTAATTGACCGCCACTATTTCTTCTCTCTCATCTAGCCTTTCTCTTGCTCGTTCAAAACCAAACTCTCTAAGCCTCAGAAAATGATCGAGAACTCTCACAAGACGGTGGCTCCAATGACTTTCGGAGAAGAAGCCCTACGGCTGCTGCTTCTGCAGCCGCTTGGCCCTCATGGCATAGAGACACAAAACCTAATATCAATTGGTACATCTACGTATTTAAAATGTTGGCCCACTTTCCAAAAGATTCACTCCCAAAAATCACATGATTCACCCATCTAATTAATTTAAGTAATTACCTTACTAATCTGTTAACAAAATACATGTTATATATTTACCAAATTTAAACATACATTCACAAAATTACAGGAATGTCATAACTAAAAATAATTAGGTTACCAAATTATAAAGGTTCAAATAACAAATGTAAAGTTTCACTATTAGAAGGAAAAACAAAAAATCAGGGTGTCACATAAATCATTGAAGATGCAACTGTTTCTTGTAATCCAGATAGACCACGAGGTAATATATAAACAGGTATTCCAAATCTTCAATTCTAATCCCCGATAATTCGAGTTCATCCACCATTGCTCCAGAAATTGAACCTCCAATGGAGCCACCCAAGAGACACCCCCACCATAACATAATAGAGACGCCCACACACTCACATTCGTTCTCCACTTAACAATTGGTAGGACCGACGTAAGCCAATTAGGTGTTTCTAATGCCAACTATTTTCCATCTTGAGGACTATGACATTCAATGCAATTTGTCTATTATTAATCCCCCTTTTTTGTCTAAATGATAAGTGATGTGTAGGTTTTTTTTTAGGGATGTGTCCAGAATTGTTGGATGCATGTGAGGTTCTTGAATTATTGAGGGTCCTATGTATATATATCTCGCAGTTCCGAGCACATCTGTATCCGAATACATCTGGACGATCTATATTCTTAGCATTACTCTTTTTTTAGCGACTAACTACAATCCAACTACGGGTCCATTTGGACTGTGGTATTTATTGAAATTTTTTTCGTCCTTATGTGAAATTTTTTTATAAGTTTTTGTTTTTCATCAACTTTTTGTGATTTATTGGTCATCTCGACAAGAGCTTTCAGAAAAATTATCAATCATTGGCCAAATTTGAAAAAAGTTCAAAAAAATAAAAATAAATCAAAAACAGAGTTTTTTTTTACTTATTCGTCGTTTTTAGTGACTTTTTTTTAACTTTTAGACATAATTTTATACTTTTTAGATTCTTTTCATCAAGACGAACCAATAAACTACAAAACATTGAGGTTTAACAACAAATGCAAAAAAATAAATAAATAAATAAAGACAAAAAAATAAATAAATAAAAACCATAAGCCAAATGGGCACTTAAAGATAATAAATTGTATTTTTTGACATCACAATCAATCATGTCGCATTTCAAATGGACAAGTATATTTCTAGAATTTCACTATTTTAACTTCTATTTTCATAATGATACGATGAACATTTTTTATGCTCTAGGAATTTTTATAAGAATAATCGGTATTGAAATTTTTTATATTTACTAGACTTGTGTAAAAACATTTCTCCTTTATTTTTAATGAATGGGTTAAGTTAAACTACTCCAAACCATACAATAAACCTCTTTTATGGAATACTTTTTTCCTAGTAAAAAATTGAATAGATGAAAGAATCTTTTTAGGTTTCACAACAAAATTATTTACCTTTTTTATAATTCAGAGTGTTTGGGCCGATCCCAATTAAAGTCTTTGCACTGTATAGACTAACCTCATAAAAATTAATAGTACTTAAGAAATTTCAAACTTGAGACTTTAAAAAAGAACGCTCTTAAGTCACAAACTTTGACCATTAGCCAAACCTTTTGGGGTTAACAGTATTAACCTTAATAGATCATTTGTTAAATTAACTTTTCAAGTGTTATTTTGTGGGGTTGCCGTTGACGTTAGAGAAATATTGAGATCACATTAAAATTTAATTTTTTATTATTTTAACTTAAGCTGCGCTGATTTTTAGGACAATAAAGTCTGAGTTAATTGAGGTGTAAATAAGTTGATCGAGACACTGAATTATTAAAAGATTATTGTTTTCATCATTCAAAGAGAAAAGTTGTCAATGATTCTTGAAAATGATATTTTAGATTTTATTGCTGTAATGTATGGTCGTGTAGAAAATCAGAATCCAAATAAACAAGAGGGAAAAAAACTGCCAGGCAATGTTTTCTACTATTTCTTTATGAATAATGATGAAAGAAAGCACTCGGCAAACAAAATTCTTCGGATTGAATCCGCACACAAAGCTAAAAAAAGACCCTCAACTGACCTCTGAACAAATTCCTCAGATATCAAAATTCATCAAAATCCAAATCCAGAACTTCTCTCTCACAGCAATGGCTATCTTCTGGTATTATTCTCTCTCTATACTCTGTTTTCTGTTGCCTAAAACAAAATCACTGAACTTCAGCCTGACCAACATAGGCACCCAGCATCTAAACACCTACATAACTACATACCCATATGCCTATATCTCATCCCAAGGCCTCCAACTCACCTCCGACGAAAGAAACAGTAATTTGCAGGAAAAAGCAGGTAAAGCTACTTACATCAAACCCCTTCACCTTTGGGATACTTCCACAGGAATTTTAGCAGATTTCTATACCCATTTCACTTTTGTGATTGATTCGAACGGGAATTCGAGCTATGCCGATGGGCTTACCTTCTTTCTTACTCCAGATGGGTCAAATTTCACAGCTGGGAAAGCAATTGGCCTCCCAGTTGATACACAGACGATGAAACCCACTAGCCCTTTTGTTGCTGTGGAGTTTGATACGTTTCAGAATCCGGGTGTGGACCCAATTAATATTACTCCTTTTACTCATGTTGGTATCGATGTCAATTCTCTTATATCAAATGTTACTGCTGCTTGGTACTGTAATGTAACTCAGGGGATTGAGAACGAGGCTTGGATTATGTATGATTCAAGTTCAAAGAATTTAAGTGTGGTTTTCACTGGTTCTATAAATGGTACCAGAATTGAAGATAGCATTCATTTGATTGTTGATTTGAGAGATTACTTACCCGAATGGGTAACATTTGGGTTCTCAGCTGCAACAGGACAGTGGTTTGAGAAAAATAACGTCAGATCATGGGAATTTATTTCGAATTTGCAATTACCAAAGTCGAAAAAATTCTCCCGTGGAGTTTTGATGGGATTAGTTTTCGGCTTGTGTCTTTTGGTTGGTGGGTTGGTTTTGATTGGATTTGACTTGTGGAAGGGAAGTAGTGCAAAAGAACTGGATGCCTTCGAATTTGAGATGGCCATGGAAAACGAATTCGAGTCCGGTAGTGGGCCGAAGAAATTTTCCTATGGTCAGTTATCTGGTGCGACAAATAATTTTGACGAGGAACATAAACTTGGAGAGGGAGGATTTGGGGGAGTTTACAGAGGCTTTTTGAAGGAATCGAATTCTTATATTGCTGTCAAGAGAGTATCAAAGGGGTCAAAACAGGGAATAAAGGAATACGCATCAGAAGTGAAGATCATTGGCCGGTTGAGGCATAGGAATTTAGTGCAACTCATTGGCTGGTGCCATGAAATGAAAGAACTGTTACTTGTTTACGATTTCATGGAAAATGGAAGCTTAGATTTGCATCTGTTCAAAGGGAAAAGCTTGTTGACATGGGGAACAAGGTATAAAGTCGCTCAAGGTTTGGCTTCAGCATTGCTCTATCTACACGAAGAATGGGAACAGTGTGTGGTGCATAGGGATATAAAATCAAGCAATGTGATGTTGGACTCGAACTTCAACGTCAAATTGGGAGATTTCGGGTTGGCTAGGCTCATTGATCATGAAAAAGAGTCACAAACAACGATGTTGGCAGGGACCATTGGTTACTTAGCACCAGAATGTATTGTCAAAGGTAAAACTAGCAAGGAATCAGATGTTTATAGCTTTGGAGTCGTGATACTGGAAATAGTTTGTGGAAGACGAGCAAATTTTTACAATGGTGATGACGATGAGACAACGAATTTGACGGGGTGGGTTTGGGACCTCCATGGGAGAGGAAAACTGCTTGAAGCTGCAGACTTAAAACTGGGAGAAGATTTCAATGAGCAAGAAATGGAAAGATTGTTGGTTGTTGGCCTCTGGTGTGCTCATCCTGATAGCAGGCTCCGGCCATTGATTAGGCAAGCGATTCAAGTTCTTCATTTCGAGGCTCCATCACCTTATCTTCCATCGGTGATGCCCGTAGCAACATATTTGGCTCCTAATTCCATGGCTGAATCTTGAGTTTTTTTTTTTCATTATCCCATGATGATTCCATAGATTCTCGAAGCAAGCAAAGTGCAGGCTTTGAGCTCTGGACTTGACCATGGATTTTGGTTTTGGTAACTATTGTCTGTCACTATTATGTTTATCTCTCTGTTATGACAATAGCGAACAAGAGAAAAACAAATCAAGAAGCAACCGTGGAAGAATACAAAGATTGTTGGAATTCTCCCCATTTGATTAACCTTTTTGGGCTACTTTTATTGCTCTTGGATGGAGAATTGAAACGATCTCTTTAGTTTCTTACGATGCTCAAGAAAATTAATGCATTTGTTCTTATTTTTGCTTATAAATTGTATCTCTAAGTAGATTGGTTGTGCGTGTATGAAAAAGGCGGAGAGGAGTTGAGCAACTAGATAGAGTAAGGGAGTGGGGTCGAGGGTTGTGGATGTGAACCTTCTCCTCTGAAAGTTTTTTGTAACATTTGTATATTTTGAATATAAAGTAAAATTTTCTCTCAAGAGTTGTTTCATTTCGTGCGTGTCCGATTATCTGATCCCCAATAGTGGTATTAGAATTTGAGTTAAAAATGAGAGTCGTACGAAATCTTTTTGTTGAAACTATCATTTTTTCAATTGTGGAAAAAGTTATTTTTGACCAGTGTTGTGTGCTGCTCGTTGAGACGAATCCAACTGTAGGTGAAACAGCTCAATCGGAGCTAGGGGTGAGTCGCACCTTCTGGTCAAAGTCGGAGAGTGAGATCCACTCTCCAGAGTAATGTTCACGTGAAAAGGAAGAAGACAAGACACGTCAGCATCCACTTGGCAGGGAATATTCTTTTTGTTGGGGAATATTGTAGATTGTGTTTTTTGGAATTTTGGAGCCGTTCTAATTCTAATTTTAGCAGAATAATATTATAGTATTCAACTATTTCGATCATTTTGAATCCAATCGCATGCTTCGTTTTTGAGATGGGCCTATAGTTCAAGTTGTTTCAACAAATCGGTTCGGATAAGCCATGGTGGCAAAAAGTACCGGATTCATAGTCGAGCTCTTCAATGGCCATTATGATTTTACGATTTGGCAACAAAAGGTAAAGAATATTTTGACGAGAGAGGGTTTGGTGAAGGCTCTTAAAGTCTGAAAAATCGGAAGGGATGGAGAATAGCAAGTGGGAAGAGATAAGGGAGCTTGCAAATAACACAATTTAGTTGTATCTCGGAAATAGCATCTCCGGGAAATCATTAATGAAACGGATCCGTTGAAACTTTGGGCGAAATTGAAGAGTAGATACAAGTCTAAGTTTTTGACGAATCGGTTGTCATTAAAGAAACAATTGTATGCGTTACATTTGTCCGAATGATCAAACTTTAATGAGCACTTGGATGAGTTCAATCGGTTACTAACGGAGTTAAAAGCCATTAGTGCAAAAATTGAGAAGAAAGTTAAGGCAATCATTTTGATTGTCGCCATCATATGAGCATCTCCAAACTACATTAATATATGGTAAAGACACACTCATGCTCGATGAAGTTATAGCTACACTCCCATCCCACGAGTCAATGGAAAAGAAGGAGAGCGAGAGGATATCGAATGAGCGTGTCATGGTTACATAATATGATAGCCAAGCTAGAGGGAAAACAACCGAAAGGAAGAATTGGTCCAAGTCAAGGGGGCAATCACACTCGCGAGGTGGTGTCTTATGCAGTTGGCAAAAAGAAATGTTATTTTTGTGAGGAAGAGGGACTTGCATTGAAGTTTTGTCCAAAGCTCAAAGCAATGAAGGAGAAATAGAAGGAGAAATTCGAAGCAGGGGTTGTTGAGAGCTTTGCCGAAAATGAGGGTGATTTGCTTACGGTGACTTTTGAAGATATGGAGTTTTTTTATTGGGTTATGAATTCCGATTGTTCTTTTCATATATATGTGTTCAAATAGAAAATATTTTTTTTATACAAGTCTTGTGATGACAGTACCGTTAAGATGGCAAACAACACGGTAAATAAGGTTGGTATGATTTCGGATGGCCAATGGAAGGTTTGTGATATTACCGGAGTCCGGCATGTGCCCGAATTGAGAAAAAATCTAATATTTTTTTGGGAATGTTCGATTCAAGATACTGTAGATTTTCATCCAAAAATGAAGTTCTTGAGGTTTACAAGGGCAACAAGGTGACGTTGCAACAGAAAAAAGTGAAAATTTTGTACAAGCTTTAAGACCATGTTGAGATGAGGCGTGTAAATGTTGGACACCAAGCAAGCAAAAAGGAGAGGCATCGAGTTACACAAGTGTGGCGTGTAAAGAGGCATGCAATTGTATCTCAATATGTGGAGAACAATATCGAAAAGAAAGTGGCTCAAGCGATTGATGAAGTAAAAATGTGTGCAAGAAAAATGGATCACTTTTGCAACAATTTGGTTACCAATGTTTTCAGTTAGGCACCCGGGTGATGGGGTGCGAGGTTCCCGAGTCTGGGGGTGTCGTATGGACACTCCAGTGTGGCAATGTTCTTCAACAATCGTTGATTGGGAGAATAGATCACATGGGTTGATGGGGTAATTGTTGGACTTCTCCCCATGTGATTAATTTTTTTTGGCTCCCTTTATTACCTTGGATGGGGAATTTGAAGCCTCTTTGGTTTCTCACAATGCTCAAGAAAAATAATGTCTTTGCTTTTATTTTTGCCTATAAATTGTATCTCGAAGTAGAGTGACTGTGTGTGTGTGAAAAAGGCAGAGAGGAGAGTTGCAAGCAACTAGTGAGTGTGAGGGAGTAGAGTCAAGAGTTGTCATTGTAAACCTTCTCCTCTGAGAGTTTTTTGTAACTTTGTATATTGTATAAAGTGAAATTTTCTCCAAAGAGTTATTCCATTTTGTGTGTGAGCAATTCCCCGATCACCAACAAAGATTTTACGTGATTTCAATTAAACGTGAACTTAAATGTATATTCTATGGACCAAGAGCGAAAAAGAATTCACTATGAACGAAAAGAAAATACAATGATCTGGCTGTACTCGTCACTAACAAAGAGGTACCCAATGACACAGACACAAAAAAACAAAATCCTAGAACTTCCCAAAGCTCCTAAATTAAAAAAAATCAAATCAAATAATAATGTGAAGTACAAAACACGCAATATACGTGGAAACCCCCTTCAAGGTAAAAATCACCGGAGTGAATCAAGTCATTAAAATACCATGGTGTGATTACAAATCAACTATACTCAACCAAGGACGAAGCGAGGAATTTTACTAGGCAGGGGTAAATATGTCGAGACCCAAAAAAAAAATTTAAAATATTTAGTAGGGGTGAGCCTACATACATCATAGAATTCCTTTATTATTATATAGAAAAAAAATTGATTTGCCAAATTCTTACTCCCAACGCACCAAGTAATCGATTGCTTGCACCTTGAATTCTCAAGCCTTGTGGTACTCAAAGTTGAAGATGGATACCGAAAGAATCCTTTGACGACGATGAATATATCTCAAGAACCATCTTGATCTGTATGTATCATCAAAGGGATTGTTCAAAAGAACTGCAGAACAGATAACTGCATTTAAAATTACATTCCTAAACTCAGTCGCATAGTCCCTTCACCTCCAAAACTGTTGAATTAAGAATTCGACTTCACTAAGATTTGAGCGAAAAACAAATTACAAGGTTTTTAATTCCTTTCACTTCCTAAAACACACTCTATAATAAGAAAAGAATTACAAGTCGATAAATAGAGAAATACATTGAACGAGCATGGTTTTGAACCAAAATTGACAACCGAGACGGAGCGAAACCTACGGAGCTTACAATTACATTTTGGTATCTGAAAACTATCCACTGTTGTGTTTCAGAATTTTAATTGCCATTGCATCTAAAACCACGAAAAAATAAACCGAAACTAAGACACTGCCAAAAAGAAATTAATAAGCATACAATGCAGAAAACATAACAGTAACCAGAAAATACAACCAACCATGCCAAAAAAACAATCTCAAACTTGATCAACTGGGTTCGTGGTATTAAGGGGAGAGGAAAAAGGAGCAGCAGCAGCAGAAGGCGGCAATTTTGAGACACTGTTATTGCTATTGCCACTATAACTTGAAGACTGTACTTGACTGCTGGTCCCAGATCCATAGAGCGACGAATTAGCATACGATCCGAATGAATGCCCCCGAGGAACAGACGTGGGCACGGGCATTTTCTCCGGAAGTGTAGGCAATGGAGCTTCAAAATTCAGCGCGAGAATCGCTTGCCTGATTGAGGGCCTAAGGACCCAATCCGGGTGTGCACACCAAAGCCCAACAATCATCAAACACTCCATAACCCTCTCATCAAAATCGGAGCCTAATCTCCGGTCGACTGCCTGGAGAAGTTGCCCATTTCCATATAATTCCCACACCCAATCCACCATTTTTATCTCATTTTGTGGTGCATTGAGCTCAATGGGCCTCCTCCCGCATGCTATTTCTAACGCCACGACTCCAAAACTATAAACATCTGATTCTTTGCTAGACTTCCCTGTGAAAACACACTCTGGAGCCATGTACCCTCTAGTCCCCGCCACGACCGTGGTCTCCACATCTTCCTCGTGGTCGACTAGCCTGGCTAGCCCGAAATCTCCCAGTTTGGCATTGAAATTCGAATCCAACATCAGGTTGCTCGATTTTATATCCCTATGCACTACGCACTGCTCCCATTCGTCGTGCAAATAGAAGACTGCCGAGGCTAGGCCTTGCGCAATTCTGTACCTTATTTCCCAAGTTAACAGACTTTTGGCCTTGAACAAATGGGAGTCTAGGCTTCCATTAGGCATGAACTCGTAAACTAGCAAAAGCTCCCCTTTTTCATGGCACCAACCTGTGAGCTGTACCAAGTTTCTGTGCCTTAACTGACTGATGATTTTCACTTCCGATGTATACTCCTTTAGGCCTTGTTTGGATCCACTTGACACCCTCTTAACAGCAACTTCGGAATTCAATTCCTTGATAAATCCTCTATAAACCCCGCCAAATCCCCCCGCGCCAAGCTTCCTTTCCTCGGAGAAATTTTCCGTTGCGATCACTAAGTCCTGGTAAGAGAATTTCCTAGCTCCAGTGCCCCTTTTGAACTCATCATCCATGGATTGTTCCTGTACCGGCTCATCCTTTTTTCTCCCTCTACTTCTTCTCCACAACCCAAAAACAATCAAACCAAACACAACCAGCACACCTAAACCAACACTCAATCCCACCACTAATCCCGTCTTTTTCCCCCCTTTTGTAGCCTGTGTTCCTCCCTCATCCACTCGTAAACGCGCAGTGGAAAATTCCCATGATTTGATGCTATTACTTTCGTAGGATGTCCCTGTGGAACCAGAGAAACCAAAACTAACCCACTCTGGCAAATGAGCAGCCAGATCAACTACGAAATAAATATTCAGAAAAACTGCATTACCATTCTCAAAATTAGTGAACGCCACACTAAGGTTTTTGGTGCTAGAATCATACCTAATCTGGGCTTCATTTGTTCTCCCATCACTAATACCACTCTCCCAAAATCGATTTACAACAGACTTCATGTTGTTGATATCGATACCCACATGATTGATGGGAAAACTGGTTTCCCACGTGTTTCGATACGTATCGAATTCCACTGCAACAAATGTTGACGTTCCATTTTCATTAACCAGGCCAAGACCACCGCCACCCGAGTCTGTAGGGATGTTAGAACCATTAGGAAGGAGGAAAAAGGTGATCCCTTCCCCGTAGTTTTCTCCTTGAATGACAAATGAGAAATTTGTGCTAAAATCAGTCAGATTTCCTGTGGCAGAGTCCCATAAGTGAAGGGGTTCTGAATAGGTGGCTCGACCTATTTTATGTTGGAGTGATGAAGCGTTGGGGAACTCATTCGGGTCTGGAGTGAGTTGAATGCCGTTGATGGAGATATAAGCATCTCCAGTCAAGTTTAAGGAGGCGGAATTGTCTGGTGTTATGGATGGGAGGCTGAATTCCAATGGGGTTGCAAAAGGGATTAAGAGAAAGAAGAAGAAGATGAAGAAGAAGGAGGAGGAGGAGAAAAAGAAAGAGGAGGAGGAGGAGGAGGATGTGGTCATGGAGAGGAAATGAAATGAAGATTGATTCTTGAAAGGTTGGTTTTGAAAAGGTTGAGGTTGAACTTAAAGTAGATTTTGTCAAATATAAAGAGTGAAATGGGTCAAATGCACTTACCGCCCCTTAGGTTTTTAATAAATGCAGGAATCTCCTCTAAAGTTCTGATAAATTTACTGAACTCGTCGAATTTCTGCGGATTGCATCGAAGAGAAATCTACCAAAGCTAGGCATATAGATAGACTCCTTTCCTGGATTAGAACGAGTGGGATTCAAGATTCAAAAGTGTAAAAATCTCGTGTGTGTGTGTGTGTGTGTGTGTGTGTGTATATATATTAGAGAAAGTGCGGATCCGGTCAAGATTCGAACAACATGGAGCACTCACTCTTTACTTATTAAGTTATTTAGCAAATTTTGTAATGTCATTAACTTCCTATTAACACCGTTAATTTTCATTGATAAAATACTAAAATATCTCTCTTAAGTCTTTTTACCTCCCCTTTTTTGAAGATATTTAATCTATTAAATGAAATATTTAAATATAGTTCGACTAAGTTATATTTTGATTAAGTTTGTGCAAATAAATATGCATCTTATCTATTAATAATTATTTTTCCTTGCAAAAGATATTTTTAATAATTATTATTTAATTTTATAAATATGATATATTTACTTAATGAAACTCATTATTTTTTTGTCCCTTATATGTATTTTATCTAATAAAAGATACATATACATTCTAACCTAAAAAAAAACTCTCATGAGTCCGTTAAAGAAATCTATGTAATTTACCTATAACACAATATTTTTATTTTTATTAAAACTTCAAATATTGACTTTTGATGATTTTGTATAGTTAATTTTAAATACTATATTTTTAATTAAAATAAATATTTTTGAAGTTATAAGTTTAGTTCCTTTTTAGTTTAGTTATTTTTTTAGTTTCTACATGTATTTTATTAACAAAAGATACATGTATATTGCTAACTCGTCATACTTATATATATGATAAGTGTTATAAAAAAATCAATATAATTTACGCATTTTCGTATATACATATATATTAATATAATATAAATTCTTACACACGCGTACAAATAGAAAGAAGAAGAAGGAGGAGGAGGAGGAGAAAAAGAAAAAGAAAGAGGAGGAGGAGGAGGAGGAGAAAAAGAAAAAGAAAGAGGAGGAGGAGGAGGAGGATGTGGTCATGGAGAGGAAATGAAATGAAGATCGATTCTTGAAAGGTTGGTTTTGAAAAAGTTGAGGTTGAACTTAAAGTAGATTTTGTCAAATATAAATAGTGAAATGGGTCAAATGCACTTACCGCCCCTTAGGTTTTTGATAAATGTAGGAATCTCCTCTAAAGTTCTCATAAATTTATCACAAATTTATTGAACTCATGAAATTTCGACGGATTGCATGGGGGAAATCTACCGAAGCTAGGCATATAGATAGACTCCTTTCCTGGATTAGAAAGAGCGGGATTCAAGATTCAAAAAGTGTAAAAATCTCGTGCAATTTTGATCAAGCATTTTTCGGTAATATTTTGAGTTGATTTCTCGCGCGTACCCTTAAAAACATGTTTTAAACACATTGAACGGTTCGGATCGTTAAAATTTAATCGAGAACGAAGAGTTTGGACATTGGTCTAATATTGGTCTAAAAAAGTGTTGGTCCATATAGCATTTTCCATATATATATATATATATATATATATATATATATATATATATATGGGGATGGCTCCATAGACCAACGCTTTTTTAGACCAATATTAGACCAACGGCTAAACTCTTATTTTTCAATTAAATTTTAATGATCCGAACCGTTCAATATGTTTAAAACATGTTTTTAAGGGTACTCGCGAGAAATCAGCTCAAAATATTACCGGAAATGGCTTGATCCAAATAGTAGTTCAAAATGCTGACAGGAACTATTTTATAAATCACTATTTGGATCAAGCCCTTTCCGGTAATATTTTGAGCTGATTTCTTGCAGATACTCTTAAAAATATGTTTTAAACACATTGAACGGTTCGGATCATTAAAATTTAATCGGGAATCAAGAGATTAGACATTGGTCTAATATTGGTCTAAAAAAGTATTGGTCTCTTTAGCCTTTCCCTATATATATATATATATATATATATATATATATATATATATATATATATATATGTTCTCGATTAAATTTTAACGATCCGAACCGTTCAATATGTTTAAAACATGTTTTATAGGGTACCAGCGAGAAATCAGCTCAAAATATTATCGGAAAGGACTTGATCCAAAAATTGGTTCATAAAACAATTCCTGTCGGCATTTTGAACCAATGTTTGGATCAAGCCCTTTTCGATAATATTTTGAGCTAATTTCTTGCGAGTACCCTTAAAAACATGTTTTAAACACATTGAACGGTTCGGATTATCAAAATTTCATCGGGAATGAAAAGTTTAGGCATTGGTCTAATATTGGTCTAAAAAAGTGTTGGTCCCTTGAGCCTCCTATATATATATATATATATATATATATATATATATATATATATATATATAAGAGAAAGTTCGGATTCGGTCAAGATTCAAACAACAAGGGGCACTCACTCTTTACTTTATAAGTTATTTAGCAAATTTTCCAATGTCATTAACTTCCTATTAACACCGTTAATTTTCATTGATAAAATACTAAAATGTCTCTCTTAAGTCTTTTTACCTCCCTTTTTTGAAGATATTTAATCTATTAAATGAAATATTTAAATCTAGTTCGACTAAGTTATATTTTGATTAAGTTTGTACAAATAAATATGCATCTTATCTATTAATAATTATTTTTCCTTACAAAAGATATTTTTAATAATTATTACTTAATTTTATAAATGTGATATATTTACTTAATGAAACTCATTATTTTTTTGTCCCTTATATGTATTTTATCTAATAAAAGATACATATACATTCTAACCTAAAAAAAACTCTCATGAGTCCGTTAAAGAAATCTATGTAATTTACCTGTAACACAATATTTTTATTTTTATTAAAACTTCAAATGTTGACTTTTGTTGATTTTGTATAGTTATTTTTATATACTGTATTTTTAATTAAAATAAATATTTTTGAAGTTATAAATTTAGTTCCTTTTTAGTTTACTTATTTTTTTAATTTCTACATGTATTTTATCAACAAAAGATACATGTATATTGCTAACTCGTCATACTTATATAAATGATAAGTGTTATAAAAAAATCAGTATAATTTACGCATTTTCTTATATACATATATATTAATATAATATATATTCTTACACACGCGTACAAATAGACTAAATATATACAATAAAAAGATAAAAGACTTAAGAGAGACATTTTAATTTTTTATCAATAAAAACTAATGACGTGATGAGAAAATTAACGGAATAAGCAAATCTGTTAAATAATTTATAAAATAAGAGAAATCAATACATTTATTGAAACTTTAGGGGAGATATCTGCATTTATTAGAAACGTGGTGAAATAGGTGTTGGATAAGTCATGACTCAACAAATGTTATAAACCAGTCGTAGAATACGGCCACGTGGAGGAGGAGACCTACAAGACGACACCTCCCATTGGTCGAATACTTTTCAATAAACCATACTTTTCTCAATTGGAAGCTTCCAAATTTTCTCAGAGAAAATGGACCCGGAAAAGAGGAAAATTTCAAGCACATAATAACTCTCTTTCTTTGCTATGAGTACAAATAGAATGGACAAATGTGAAAGGGAGATGAGCTCCTCTCTCTCGTATTTATACACTATTTGTATACTCTATTTATACCCATAGCAAAATCCGTAATCCTCTCTGACAAGTGATTGACTGTATTTGGTTTTTAGAATTTGTGATAGCAGTTAAGATTCCACTTTCTTAAGATAATATAGGTCACAATTTGACTAATTTATGGGTCTTCCCATATACTTAATTTTCATAATTGGCTTGATGGGTGGGTTCCAATTTTCGCCGTCAATGTGGAAATATCCAGCGCTACATGATGGCTTTTACACAGAAGTCTTCAATAGTCCTGTTTACTAGTACGGAGAAAAGGAAATGCGAAAGCTATTCATTCCTACTTTTGTAATGTTCTTGGATAGGGCAGCAGAATTTGCACATGCCCTTGTCAAACTTAGCTTGTGGCTGTCAAGGAGGGTGGAAATTTCCTCCAACTATCGGGCCCATGGCTAAATATGTCCAATTTCGGAGTACTGATAAAAGAATAGAGATGACAACGGGATGGATCAAAACCGAATTTGTCAATTTTTATTTCCGATTTTCAAATTCAAAATTTGCTTCCATTCCTGCCTCATTCTCCAAACGGGAATGAATTCAATGCTTCATCCTCGCCTGAAACGGGAATCGGGGATCCTCGCCCCACCCCTTTTTTAATTAAAAAATTAATTCTTGTTATATAGTGCTCATAAAGACACAATGAAATTGTTAATTATACGAAACAAATAAGGAAGAACTCAGAACGTGCCGATATAGAACAAGAATGAGAAATGGTTAATTACACGAACAAATCTAAAAATAAAATAAAATATTACATTTAATAATTATTTAAAATAGATTAGGGAACGGGACGGAGGTACTCTGACCTGCCTCTAACCCGTTCCTCGTTTGTTTTTCAAATTTCACCTCCAAATCCAACCCGATCCTCAAACAAAATCCCAAAACTCCAATCCAAACAAGGCAAGAAACGTGGCGGATCGGATCGAATCAGACTAAATTGTCATCCACTAAAAAAGAGGGAGTCCGAATAGAATTTCTCCAAAGATAATTAGTCTAAACAAGGAACACCAGTGTAATTTCATAAAATCACAAGGCAATTCATGCAATTCTTTTTCTTGATAACCAAGGTATTCCTTGGGTTTTGAAATTATTCTCAACCTTCATTGACGCCTAGGAATTACAATTTGTTTCTTCTTGTTTTTTTTGCTTTAGACGAGAAATTTTACTATAGGTCCCTGTAATTTTTATCTTCTCCTTTAGGAAAAGAGTGGTTTAAGGCCCAGCCCAGCTATTATGAGGCCCATTGGACTTCCATGGATGGGTTTTTTCCTCGTTTTAGGCCTGATGGCCCACAAAACTTGACTATGCATAGGGTTTAGTATGGTTTCCGAACTCCTCATGTTTACCTGCCCTTTATAAAAGAGTGGCTTAAGGCCCAACCCAGCTATCATGAGGCCCATTGGGCTTCCATTAGTTTTCCTCTAATGCTACACTTTCGGAATTTGGAAAAGAAAAAAAAAAAAAAAAAAAGAATGTTGGTGAAACTGAAATGTAAGTTCGAAAAAATATACTTCGTCCTCACAATAAGTATGAGTCTCTGTCTCACACGATATGTTTTTACCCATTTCATTACGAACAAGAAAAACTGTTGTCGTTATACTTTTTCGATACTCGTAATAAGTCTCTAATCATTTTTTCCTGTCATGGAAGTATTGCGTATATGTGACATATCACCGAATATTGATAGACTTGAAATATGGGTATTTTAATTAGAATGAATGTGAATTGATTGTGAAAGTGGATGCTTTAAGTGCAATCATATACCTAGAGAGGGTATCTTGAGTTTGGTAGGTTATAATTAATTCCTCCCAAACATCATGTGACAAATGCAACTTATTTATTTATTTCATTCCAATGTCTCTCCCAATAACTTATCAAAATAATATTTTTTTTATAACTCAGAGTCTTTGGTCTAACTTATTAAACTTCGAATTATTTCTGAAGGACCACTGACATGGTCCACTAGCGGAGGTTTCAATTAAAATCAGATCTGCAAAGTGATCTTATATGAATTGATAGCATCTAAAAAGTTTCGAACTTGAGAATTTAAAAGAGAGTAAATCTCAAAGTCTGGAGCATTGGCCGTCAAGCCAAACTCTTGGAGTTACCAGAATAAACATCTAAAGGCCAGGGCTTCTGATCTGTAATTTGTTAATTGAATAACATTATTTTGAAATTATATAGGAAATTTCTTAGAAATGTAACTGGTGTAATCTCAAACTAGTAGGTCATAAATTGGTCATGAGATTGAAAACCAGATCAATCGTCCAAATAATTAAATTAATCAAACTTTAATAAAAAAATTTATAACTTAAAGGCCATGTTTGGTAACCATTTCGTTTTCTGTTTTCTGTTTTTATTTTCTGAATTTTCTGATTTTTGAAAAAAAACACGTTTGGTTGATTTTTTACTTCCAAAAAACTGAAAACAGTTTTCATTATTTTCAAAAAAAGTGAAAGTATGAAAAGTGAGCTTTCATTTATTTCAAAAACAGTTTTCATTATTTTCAAAACTCAAATATATATGTATGTATATATATATACACTAGACGTATATATAATTATATATTCACGTATTATACATGTATTTATATATACACATATATTTATTATATGTATAATATATATATTTATATAATATGTATAATATATATACTTATAAGTACATACTTATATACATATACATATGTATTATAATATTTATGTATATACATATAATGTTTATGTATAATTATATGCATATGCATATATACATGTATAATGTATTATAATGTATATATATATATGTATATATGTATATATATATATATAATTATATGCATATGCATATATACATGTATAATGTATTATAATGTATATATATATGTATATATGTATATATATATATATATACATATACATATATAATGCATATGTATATACATGTATAATGTACATATACATATGTATAATATATATATACATATGTATTATATATTATATACATATGTATAATATATATATACATATGTATTATATATTATACATATATACATATATATATACATACTTATAATAGTATGTATATTATAATAGTATGTATATATATGTATACACAGATATATTATAATATATTCATATATATGGATATATATATAGATAGATAATATAGATATATATATTATATATATATATATATATATGTATATATATATAATATATATATATACACACACACACACACACACACACACTTTGATATATACTTATATACATGTATATACTTATACATACATACATATATATACATATACATATATAAGTATAAGTATATTATATGTATACTTATATATACATATATATGTACTTATATACATGTGTATATATACCTATATATACATATAGATATAGATACTTATATATATTATAAGTATATTATACTTATATAAATATATATATATACACACACATATATATAACTTATATATATACACACATACTTATATATATATCATAAGTATATACACACACCCTTTGATATATACTTATATACATGCATATACTTATACATATATATAAGTATAAGTATATTATATATACACACACACTTATATATACATATATATGTACTTATATACATGTACATATGTCAAAGTATATATATATACTTTGACATATACTTATACTTTGATATATACATGTATATATGTATATAAGTCTTAATACACACACTATGGAGTCTATATATATAACAAACTAAAAACAGGTTAACACAAACAAGTTTTTTATTTTCGTTTTTCTAAAAACAAAAACAAAAATTAGGAAACAAAAATAGAAAACAGAAAACAGAAAACAGGAAGTGTTACCAAACAAGCCCAAAACGTTCTGACCAATTTACACGTATCTCGGTTAATTTTTACAGCACCAATAATCAAAATTTAATAATTGCATTATTATGACTCAGTGTAAGTATACATTCGTCTTATGTATACGTGATTTGTTCATTGATGGTATCCTTGGTAAGTCATACTAGATGAACTATTCAAGTCATCGAGGTGAAACTAGAGTACTGAGTCCATATCATAACTAGTGTCAAAATCATATAGCACACAATATGTATCTCACGACTCAATTCCTTCAAGATGGATTCTATAAGTTATGGCTAATTAAATAAATTCTACGACATGCATAAGTACGATACATATCTTAAGAGTCAATATGATCAGATCTAAAATATTCTATACATATCTTGTATTTAAGTCAAAATTTATGTAATAACCTCACAATCTATGATTCAATAAACGATACGTTTTTTATAAAAACATGTTATACAGTTGAAGAATTGAATTTTAAATCATCATTATTTTTATTCCACATGTAAGAAAATACTATATTTTATTTTTGGTCTGAATAGACAAAGTTTCCCTTAATACTAAAGTGACTTGCTCCTGAGACAAAAATGGCTAGCTCCACTGGGTAAAGCGGCTTGCTCCACTGGGTAAAGTGACTTGCTTCAAAAGCTAAAATAACTTGCTCCCAGAACTAAACTGACTTGCTCCACCGGATAATAAACTGACTTGCTCCATAAGACTTAAATGAGTTGCTCTCAATATTAAAAGATTTGCTTCTACGACTAAACTGGATGCTCTGAATGCTAAACTGACTTGCTCTCACCGTGTAAGGATAAAAAGGTCTCAACAGGTTCTTTTTTCCAAGTCTTTGATAATCTTTAAAGATTTTTCATGTTTTTGCAATTTCAATTCTTCCTTCCACTTATTTGAGAAACTCTTTTGTACTTTTCATTTTTTTAAAATTCTCAAATTTATATAACTATTTTTATAACTATTTTTATCGTATCTTATGATACACGATACATATCTAGATCCAACACATAAAAAAATATAAAAAAATTAAAAAAATTGATACACAATACATATTCTATTTTTGACAACCTTAATCATGACGACAATAGAAACTGGGCCTTTTGTATAAATGAATGGCTCAACTACTTAAGGAAATTCAAAAGGGGTACTTATGACTAAAGCAAATGAGTTTTTTTATGCTCTTTGGATTCTTAGATAGCCAGATAGGCTTTATATATAAATAATAAGTCTATTAACACATCAATTTGTATATTAAAATATACATCATGCTTACGCGACATATTACTATAAGACAAAATGTAAAAGTAGATCTCATAAATTTTGATATGTGTTCAATTAATGAATACCATATAGACATGATGTGTGTATATATATAGAGAGAGGGAGAGAGACAGTGTGTGTTGGGTTTCTTTTTGGTCGATATTAATATATATAAATTTATGAGTTCTTGGATCACTGACACTTGGGCAACCTCTTAGTTGGAGGCATGAAAATTTAACATTATCTTTGCCCCACTACTTTATATCTCCTAGGTTGTACTACTTCTTATTTAAGGTAACATGGAATCTTAAAAACCACGCATGTTGTGGCCAAACAAAAGTTGAATGCCTCTCTGCAAACACTAGTTCCAAAATTTTTTATATTAATGGGTTTGGCCTATAGCTTGGTCCACTACCACAATATACATACATACATACATACTAGGGTTTTGTTAAAAGCAATGGTGAACTAATATGTATAATGTTGTAGTTTGTAGGGTAAGACATAATATTTTGTAAAATTAATTTATTAAAATATTTAATAAATATGCGTATTCTCGGAGATTTTTTAACTCAATAGGGTTGCTAGCTTGACTTCACTTGTCACTATGTATGTACATGCATCTCTGTTTAGATGCATACGAATATACACGATAAGACACTTGGACCACCTGTCTTAAAAATGCCATCCCTTGTTCTAATTCACAAATTGGCAAAATAATATATGTAATTTTTAAGTTAGAAATTATTACTTTGTCACATGTGTAGTTCTAAGGGAGATTGAGACAAGAAGATAGAAGTATAGTAAACGCGATTTTGGTATAATTTTGAAGGATGTGTGAAAAATAACAGTAATTCTACTATGACCATTCAATCTAATTGAGTTATTAATTTAAGAGATAAATTCTACTGTCTATTTTTTTTTATCAGCAAAGAAGAAATATTTCGTTAAACTTGAAAAGGATTACAAATTTAATGGAATATTCCGAGAATTGTCTCATGAATTCCTAATGTAACAGGTTTGCCAGCAACCAACCAAGCAAAGGAATTGTCCCATAAATTCTACTGTCCATTAGTCGGAAGAGGAGGTGAAACTAAAGTAGAAAGAAAGCCTCATATAAACTGATCCAACAAAAAAGTTGATGGCACGTAGAAAAAATCGAATCTCAAACCAGAAGTTTTTTTGAGACGTTGTAACAACCTCGGGTTTCTATTGTAACATGTTTGGTTACCCTATTTTGGTATCAACTCAATATATATTTCTCTTGTTTCAATGGTTTTAGCTTTCAAAATCCTACAAGACATAAGGGTTGCTCAAAATGTGATAAGAATATATCCTCTATTATTCTTAAGAAAAGAATAATATCATATGGCTGCATCATTTTTATTCACATACTTAATTTGACCCCTTTTGATCCCTCAATTATTGCATTCTGTATTTCTTATTTTGACTTTTGAGTAGGCCACCGTCCAAAACAGAACGTAATATTAGAAAGTACCATAAGAAATTAATTTGAATTTTAAAAATCAATTCGGACAAATTTTTAAATTCTCAAACTACATTTCCCGTACATGATATCAAAAGACAAAAATACCCTTCACTTTTTCCCTTAATTCCAATCCATACCGCCTTACGTATTATTCGAAAGCTGCATTATTATTTTAATACCAAAAATTGGCTTCCAATATTGTGATCATTCTCCCAATACCGAAAAACTTAGGTGACAATAAATTAAGTATTAATGACAGTGACACACCACCGCGATTTGAGAAAAGTGTCGAAAAAAGGAAATGGAAAATGAGAAGAAAAAGAAAACCTCGTACCAGCCAAAAATGTTACCTCTGCAATATATGTATCTATAAAAATATGCTTTTTAAAGTATAAAAAAGGACGACTGAGTGCGCCTTAGGTGAGAAGTGAAAAGTGAGGTTACGGCCAACAGACAACTAAAACTTGTTTGGAATTTCAGATGGGATTATGATTGACAGTTCCAACTTCCCACCAACTTGTATCAAGAAAAACCCATATAATACGTACTTGTTGCAGCAATATATATACATATACTGATATGTGTGTGTGTGCACGCACGCGCGTGTGTGTACCATTTGCTTGCCACTAATGAGTAGTGCCATACATGCATGGTACGGCCCTTTAATGGTTAAGTCCCTAGCTAGCTTTCCTTTTTTCGATCTGATCGCTAGTCAAAACAAGTGCAGCAGCTTCGTTAAAGCAGAAATTATATCTATTATAGCTAACCAAAGGGGGAAAAATCACCTCCAGCAGCTTCTATATATTCCTCGCCGGAATGCCTCCAGTTACACTGTTCACCAACAAATGCAACGGGCGGGAAAGAAATAGGATTTGTCTTTGCAGAGGGCACTGAAGAAATAATATTTTAAGAGGAAATAAGTAAGATAAAGAGTGTTTGCTGAGTTTTAAAAAAATAGTGTCTAGCTAAATAAAAATTATGCACTGTTGAATAGAAAACAATAGTTCATAGCTGTTGCACTTGCTCTTCACTTGTCAAACCATTTTGATATATATACACACACACATGCATATATGTGTGTGTGTACTATTTGCTTGCCACTAATGAGAAGTGCCATACATGGTACGGCCCTTTAGTGGTTCAGTCCCTAGCTGCTTTCCTTTTTTTGATCCAGTCGCTGGTTAGTGGTTAGCTTGTCAAACCATTTTGATATATATAGGATATATACACACCCACTTGTGTGTGTGTGTGTGGTAGTTTAGAATAATATTCCACCTAATGAACATGACAGTTCACGGATTCTACATATATTGCCTATTAGTTTCGAACTATACATAAAGTACTATATACATACTAAGCGACTTTTCTTACGAAAACAAGGTAGGAGCGCTGGAGCGGTGATCGCGATAACTTTTTTTAATATGACCAAATTAAAGAATCTATATCCACTAGAGAATCGAATAAGATGGATCCTGTAATGCAATTAAGAGAACCACACAAAAGAAAATAAGATAAAGACGGATCTTGTAATGCACGAGAACCACACAAACGAGAATCTATAAACACTCCTCGAGATCAAAGGCAGAACTTGGATTTGACATTGGGGGGGGGGGGGGGGGGGGGGGGGGGGGGGGGGGGGGAATGAAGGGGCAGAATATATTTGGGGGGCCGAAATATAATTTTTTATAATTTTTCTAGATCTTAAATTTTTTTCAAATTTTTTGTGGGGATCGAGCCCTCCGCAGTCTCCTTATAGCTCCTCCCTTACTCGAGATGCGATTGAACCAAGTAACAACCAGCTGAGATTCAGAGAACCATGTGAAACTTTCACTCCCAAACCTTGCCCATAACACTCAACCTCATAATTTTCTAATTATCACTCGCTTGGGTGTAAGTTGTAAGGCAGAATATTAGTAATATGTTATAACAAAGGTAGACAGGAACAAAAAAGATCAAAAAAACAACTTATCTGATGCACGAATGAATTCCAGAAGCGAAGAACCTTAAAGCCTAATTGGTAAAACGCAACGATTGATCGAGATTTGTGTTGAACACAATTTTCTTAAGACAAATTACGTCCTCACTATGGTGCTACGAGATATAGTAGTGTCTGTATCGCAAGATGCAATGATCAACCTTATAGTGTTGGAAAAATGGTTTGGCAAAACATAATTTTAGCTAAGTTTAAGCTAAAATAAAAGTGAATTCCACATATTTTTATATGTGAATCTAAGTGGCAATGTGTTTATATACACATGGAGCTTAAGATTGTATATTTGGTTGGACAAAATCATTTATATGTGAATTAAAAATTGAATCTAAAGTATGCTCCAAAGATTGGTAATTTTGGGTGAAAATGGTGTTAGTCCCACATAGAAAAAATGTGGAACTTTCATATGGCTTATATAGCTTAACATTACTTAAGGGTTTGGGTCCCAAGGGCACCCCACTTTTGTGGATGGGGAAGGACTTATAGGTAGCATGGGCTTTGGCCCAAACTACCACACGCGCGCGCCGCCGACCGGCCGGGCCGAGTTCGGGTCATTTAGATAATATTCTTTTTGTTGGAAATTTATTTAATTAATTAAATAAGAATTTTATTTATTTAGATCCGGTTAACCCGTTGGTCTGTTTCTGACCCGCATGGCCCAATAGAATTTGACCATTTAGCGGTTACTGACCGTTATGCCCAACGAATGCATCCCTTGGGCCGAACCAATACCACTTAACCGAATCGGTTTACCCAACCAAACCGGTGCACCTATTAGGCCGAACCGGTGCAACTCTTAGCCAGGGTTGCACCCTTTTGTAGCCTATGAATAAAGGTCAATTCAGTCCGAATTAAACCACTTAATTTCCAGACTTAATACCTTGCATTCATAGCATTTTGCCCGCACTTTATTTCTGTTCTTTGAGAGAGAGTCCAGTGCAATTTCTGGTTCGACCGACTAGTGGTTTGCAGTGCTGCTACCATTAGTGTTGATCGTTGCATCCTGGGAGACAAACGTCAATTCATCTCGTAACACCGTAGCGAGGGCGTATTTTGTCTTAAGGAGATTGTGTCAAACACAAACCTCGATCAGTAGTAAGTTTTCGTGTTCTTCCGTATCGCTTCGACAAATCGCTTGATCACTTCAATTCGCTCCGAAAACCAAGTAAGTTTCTGTTATTTTCTGTTTTCTGTCTTACTTATATTTTACAGATTATTAATAGCCTATATAACATATAATAGCAAAACTGCAAACTACAAATCTGTCGAACCAAAAACGTGTATTGCTGCAATCTCTTTCTCGAAATAAAAGTAATGCAGCAATATGGTATAGAATGTAAGATCAGCAACAAGAGTACGAATTATTAGGTGTTGAAATGATGTGGGAAGGCCGTAATTTATAGGCAATGGAAAGGTGCAACTTAGTCCAAGAGTTGCACTGGTTCAGCTAGAAAAGGTAAGGGTTGCACCGATTCGGTCAAGAGAAATTATCAGGCAAATGTATTGGTTCGTCCCAAGGTCACAACTGTTCGGCCTTCAAACTATCATAACCGGCCAAGACCAACAGTCAACATTCTTTTGGGTCTCACGGGCCTTCGAAACGGGTCCAGAATTTAATTTAAAAGGAAATTAATTAATTAATTAAATTTTTAATTAAAAAATATTATCTAAATGACCTGGATCTAGACCTGACACAGCTGGCCGATGGCGTGCTTGTATGGTAGCTACACAGGTCCTTCTCAATCCATAAAATTGGGGTGCCCCTTGGGGACTCAAATCCTTTACTAATGTCAAGCTATATAAATTACTTGAAAATCTCACACATTTGTTATATGGGACTAGCAACCTATTTACCTCTTTCAACCAAACCTTAGAATTTACTTTGGATTCAATTTTCAATTCATATCTAAGTAGTTTTGCCCAATCAAATACATAATCTTAGCCTCCGACTATATGCAAAAATATGTGGAACTCACTTTTATTTTATCTCAAACTTAACTAAAAAGATATTCTCTAAAATTTTCAAAACCAATTTTTCCAACATAAGTAAAGGTGGTTGTTTATAGCCTTTCAAATTTTTTTTGGAAGAAACCAAAATATAACCAAACTAATTCAGTTGGGTTTGATTTTGGTTTCGATCTAGTATTTAATTTGTTGATTTGGCTAGGCCACGAATAGACTAAACCCAATGTCATAAAATAAATAAATGACTCTAGTAATCCTTGTATTTTGGCCTGAGTGTCACTTTCATCCTTACTTTTTGAATTTGCTCGATTTTATCCTTTAATTTATGTTTTTGTGTAAGGACGAAAGTGACACTCGACCAAACTACAAGGACTACTAGAGTAATTCACCCTAAAGAATTAAGTTTTACAGTATTCAAATAAGCAGTAGGGTCATGAATGGGCTAAGACTAATATAAAAAAATATGAACTTGTATATACTTGTTTACAATCTAAAAAATATTTTGCATGTAGCAAACCGATCATCAATATTTGGAAGAAAATTTAGAAGTACATATTCCAAGTATTTTAATATCTGGTCCAATTCGATCCGGTATTTAAAATCATAAAAATCACATCGAACGAAACATTTCAAAAATTAACCGAATCAAATCAAAAAATTAAATCAAATCATCAGTTCGATTTGATTATGGGCTTTAGTTTTTCAATTTTAACTCACACCCCTAGAATGATGTTATATGGATGCTAGAGCACTTAATAATGTTTCCATAAGAATACGCATCCAATGAGAAAAATATAATGGAAAAGGATGAGCACGTGTCAGTGATCTATAGGTCAGACTGAGGCATCTCCATCAAAATTCTCAAAGTCATTAATACACCCACACCCGCACCCACTAATTAAGGAGCCCTTCTGAGAGTCCGAGGTCCAATTAATTCCCCCTCTACCGAATACGTAACCTCTACTCTCTCCGTTTAATCGACGCGTGCCATTTTGAGCTGCTCGTAAAGTCACTTCATGTCAATCAACGCGAGTAGAATCTTTCTTATACGCGCGAAGCTGTGGATGTTTTGATCTCATAAGCGATACTGATAAAGTGACTGGGGGGTGCACAGAACCGCTCCATGCTTCTATGAAGAACTTCTCTTTTTAGTCTTCATATAAACCACCCTACCACTTGCAAGCTCTTTTGCTTAGAACACACACACACTCTCTCTCTCCTTCGCTCTCTCTCTCTCTCTCTCTCTCTCTCTCTCTCTCTCTATAATCTGCCATCACAGCTCAAATTAGTAAGCTTTCTTATAGTCTCCTTTCTCCTTTTTCTTGTCTTTTCCTAATTTCATGGCTATCACTAAATTTCTATTTCTGATCTTTATTTTGTCCTAAACTTTCTACTTTTGGCTGATTATTAATAGCATGTTCCTTTTTTGGACTAATCAATAGACTTTTTATTTGTTTTTTTTGGGGGGGAGTGGTGTATTTCTGAAGTATTTTGTGATCCTTATTTGTCGATTCAGGAGATGGGGCGTTATTGCCAAGAGAGAAAATCCTAACATATGTATGTTATATCGGATCGAATCAAACTACGTTTTGTGTTCTGAAATCTAAGGTAATACCAAAGAATAAAAATGGGGAGAGGGAAGATTGTTATAAAAAGGATCGATAATTCAACAAGCAGACAAGTGACCTTCTCTAAGCGGAGAAATGGTTTGCTCAAGAAAGCAAAGGAACTTTCGATACTTTGTGATGCTGAAGTTGGATTGATTGTTTTTTCAAGTACCGGCAAGCTCTATGATTTTGCGAGCTCGAGGTTTGATTCATTCACATAAACTCTCTATATGAAGTTTTTATTTTATTTATGTGCTGTATCTACCCTCTGTTAGGTCATTTTGTAAATACATGATGTAGGTTCGAGGTAGCGAATTGAAGTGTTTTCATTCCATATCTTGATTGCACTTTTTCTTCTACTTTGTCTATGTTTGTAGATCATTTTTTGAAGAATTTTAAACTTGGACTTTGTGCCTATATTTTCGATTTGCCCTAATAAATGGGTCATCTGCTAAAGTAGATCATGTATCCAATGACTAATCATCATGATTTTATCGATATTTCTATAACGAGATTTACCTAAGGTACGTTTAGCCAAAGTCAGATCATCTGCCTCTTTTTCTCTGTCTCTTCAAATCTTATTGGTCCATGGAGTGACGTTTGTTTTGCATGGTCAGTCTATGAACCAACCAAATTCAACAGAGACAGAGAAAGTGGGAGACACGTGAATAGATAGAAGATTTCAATTTAGTTTGCAGACACATTCGAATATATATGTATAGAAAGGTAAATTTGTGTGACCTGCACACTAAGATTGTACAGAAATGTCATTTTTGTAACAATCGAGTTTGAGGACCGAATAAATTTCTATGGAGATACAGTTTAATTATATACTCCTTGTTTGGGGCTTGAAAAAAAATGGTGATTCAGACAACATATAGTGTAAAAAGAGTTTTTACCTTAATTAGGTTTTCCTTGGACTATGTTTGGTCAATGCTTTACAATGAAGTTACCTTTGGGAATCCACAAATTATGGGCAAATCAAGTCCTAGGTTTGCTTTAAAATATTCCACTTCCAAGAAATAGAGTAATAAATACAGAAGGAATTGTACTTACGGGGGAACATCTCAACAATCTTGCACTAAACACATGAAGGCTGCAATTCAAGTGTTGAAGGACCAATTTTTCACTTCATGACTCTATACAAACATATATATATGTATGTATACACACGAATATTTCTTTTTTTTATACCACTTCTGTCTCGTTGTGCTGCATCTCTTCCGAGACCAAGATGTTTTATCATTATCACAACTTTCGCCTATTGCGTACCTTGCTTCTAATACTGTACGAATAGCATTTTCTGCTACGAGTTGAACAGCAAATGAGGTGTCCTTCTTCTGTTCTTTTGCCTTTGAATTCAAAATAATACATGTAACTGCAGTGCTTGACATCCAAGACGACGGAACCAGGAATCTCTAGCTGTGGGGTTATAATACTTAAAAACATACTTGCATCTTTTTCATAATTTACATATTGTGTATAGGATTCTGCGATTAATGAGCAAAAACTATCTCCATATTTGTGAAACACGAATAGACATTTGTGAATGTTTATTTATTACTGCAGATGTAAATTGTAATGACAATGTAATTCTTTTAACATTAATGTGTGAGTATTTGGCAGTGCTTAGCAAAACTGCAGGCACTGTTAAAAGGAGGGAAAAAAATTATGGGCAGTTGGGTGAAAGGTCTTTGTGACAACCGAGCACAAGGACGATGAGCAATATATGAGAGGGAGTCTCAAGGTGGGTCTTTCACTGTTACAAGGGATGTTAATGGAGAGCCATTGGGCAAAGGAACCAAGACAAGGATAAATGGTTATAGAAAATTGTGAAAGAAAAAAAGGTAATGGTTCTAGGCATTGGTCCAAAAAAGGTATTGGTCTTATAGACAAGATGAAAAAGGGCAACGGTTTTGAGCGTTGGTCCAAAAAAGGAAAAAAGACATTGGTTTCTTAGCTGAACTAGAAGGGAAATGGCCGTGGAAAAAGGTCCGAACAAGGCTGTTAAAAGGAGCGATGGTCCCAGACAATGGTCAAAAGCACGGGCAATGGTTCGGGACAGTGGTCTGAAATATGGGTAATGGTCCAGATCAATGGTCCAAAACCTGGTGGCATTGGCCTAATATATTTCCAATGCATTGGCCAAGTGTGAAAGAGTTTCCATCATTCATGCATTGGCGTTAGCAAGGAATTGAGAAATAGAAGGGCAAAGGCCCAAAAGGTGGCATACATTGAAAATTATCTTAGAGGACAATAAAATACATGTACAATGGCTACTTGAAGAAAAGACAGTAAAAAAAAAAAGGGCTAAGGATCATCAACAGTCTCCTCAGAAATGGTATTCTGAGTGTCTAAGGTCGGCTCGAGCACTAAACGAAAAGTTTGGTTGTCGCGTCATCACACTTGATGCAGTTCTACGAATTCAAATGGACGAATAGAGAATATTTGCCCCAAGAAAAACGCATCCAATCAATGGGTACGAGAAGAACAGGGAAAAGATAAGCTATGTCTATTCTGTCTGGTCGGCATAGAGCTAGCCAAAGCTGGAACAATTGAAGAAGGTAAAATTCAACTAAACCTAATTAGAATTTTTATCGAACAAATAAGTGAGGATTTAACTCGGTAAAGAAGTGCTCGTGAGCATGTCTATGTTGTCGAGACAGGGACTGTGTTAAGCAACTTGAGAAAGACAGTTACAGTACGGATTAAAAATAAGTGTTACATTTGCGTATCCCAAAATAAGTTAAAATCATATCAAGATAAGAAATCCTAGACCAACAATTTGTAACGAGAAGTTTATAGTTGAATTAAACTCTAACTATAGAAGATAAGGATCTGGAAAGTCCAAACAAACTTACCTTGTTAGTGGCCAATCAACGAGCACTTCTAATTAGTTTTTTTTAATGAAAAATTAAGAATTAAATTAGGATTGAAATACTAAGGAAAAATCTCTATAAAGGTAACACATCACTAGGGCAAAAGGTACGTTGTAATTTGTTATTACAAGTACTACATTGAGAATTTTTTTATTGATTGAATACTGAATTAATCAACAACTGCCCCACTTGACGAAGTGGCTCTGTACTCATACATGTTCCTATAGCCTACTAAGATTTTTTTCTACTAAGATGGATCGTGTTTGAATTATGCATTTAAGAATATTTAAAGAACGAAAAGAAAAAGTAAAAATATGTTTTTCTTGTCTCTCTACCTTAGTTTTTCCTTTCCATTTGCAAATCTTTTTTTGCATGAGTAAGAATGCATAAACTTGTTCGTGAATTCGCAGCAAGATAAAATTTTAACAGTATTTAAGCATGTATGCATGCTTGTCAATCGAGTGACACTCAAGAAGGTGAATTAATTTTCTTAAATATGTCTTTGTCTTTCCTAGAACTGCCTCTTGGGTCATTGATTCAAGAGCCTCAGTTGTATGATTGGTAGGTTTAGTTTATCATCTTTCTTCTATTTATTTATGTTGGAATTTATGGCTCATATGGAGTAGACTAGAAGCCAAACGTAGCGGAGCAGAGCGAAGGAAGCGAAGCGACTGAAACGATGTTTCTGACCCATCAAGGGTTCAACTGTTGTAATTCGCCCCCCGTGGTAACAGTACAACCTAATTAAAGTTAGATTGTCTAATTAGAGTTGGACTGTACAACCTAATTAGAGTTTGATTCTAATTAGAGTTGGTTTACCTAATTATAATAGAATTAGGATATCATCATATCAAATAATAAATCCTAGACATCATCATATCAAATAATAAATCTCGCTCCGCTCCCGTGAATGTACCTGATTTTGGGAAACCACGTAAATCTTGTGTTGATCTCGTTACTGTTTTAATATTCTATATTATGTATGTAATTGACCGATTGCGCAAACAAGTGGTATCAGACTCAAGTTAATTCAATCATACGAAGAACAATAGTGGGGAATACATCTGTGTCGAAGTTCGATGTGATAAAGTTCGATGGAACTAGAAATTTCTGACTGTGACAACAGAGGGTAAATGATCTGCTGATGCAGCAAGGTTGTCGAAGGCACTGAGCAGGACGTCCAAGAAACCAGAGCAGATGTCCGACGATGATTGGGAAGATCTGCAAACGAAGGCCACGAGTACGATTCGTCTGTGCCTCGCAAATGAAGTTATGTACCAAGTAATCGGGGATGATTCGTTAACTGGGGTTTGGACGAAATTTGAGAACAGGTATATGTCAAAATCTTTGACTAATAAACTGTTTCTAAAACAAAAGTTATTTGGTTGAAGATGGTTAGGGGTTCCAACCTAATTCAGCATATAAATACATTTAATCAGATGTTAGTGATCTGTTACGAATTGAGGCGAATGTCGAAGAGGAGGATCAAGCTTTAATATTGATGTCCTCTCTACCGAGTTCTATGGATAATCTCGTTACCACTCTACTCTGGGGGAAAGAAACCCTAGAACTGGAGGAAGTTACTACAGCCCTTTTGGCGAAAAGTCAACGCTGATTATAGACTGAATCAATTCAGGGTGAGGAATTGGTGGTCAAGTATGAGAATCGAGACAAAAAGATGGACAAAGAAAAATCTGTTGAGCGTGAAAAATCGACAGCAAATGACGGTTCTGAGTTGAAGTATTTTAAGTGCCATGAACCGAGTCACTTCAAGAAAAACTGTCCGAATAAGAAAAAATGAGGCAACTGGAAGAAGAAACAAGGAAAGGTAGGGAAGAATAAAGCAACATCAAATACTACAAATGTGGTGGAGCAGTATGATTCAGAGAATAGTGATTTGCTTACGGTCTCTACCAATCAGGATCATCTGGCAAATTCATAGATTCTGGATTCGGTATGTTCTTATCACATGTCCTCTAACAGGGAATGGTTCGACACTTACAGGTCAGTGGATTGTGGTAATATTCTTATGGGTAACGATACATTGTGTAAAGTCATAGGAATAGGCACAATTAAAATCAGAATGTTTGATGGTGTTGTGAGAACCTTATGTGATGTTAGACATGTCCCAGATTTGAGGAAGAATTTAATTTCATTGGGAACTTTAGACTCTACCGGTTGTGGGTGTAGAATAGAAGGTGGAGTCATGAAGGTAACGAATGATGCTTTGGTGATTATAAAGGGTTCAAAGGTTCCAGAAAATATTTACAAGCTGACAGGGAGTATAGTTGTAGGTGGAGTTGCTGCCACCACAGCGGACGATACTGATGATACCATTCTTTGGCATATGCAGCTGAGGCATATGGGAAAACGTGAGATGTTGACAAAGACTGTGACTGTGGACAAGTTGGAGCATTACTTAGACTTGGTAAACGTCTCTAGGTACTAGAGAGCAGGCATCTCTCAAAGCTAGTTGGATCAAGATAAGTTATCTTCTAAAGAGGCGAGAATATTTGCCAAGGTGAAGATTGTTGAAACTTATAGCTCATATGGAGAGAGCCATAAGCCGAACGTAACAAAGTGGAGTGAAGGAAGCGAAGCGACTGAAGCAGAGCGGAGTGAAGCTTCTGGCCCATCACGGGGTTCAAATGCGTTAATTGGACCGAAGGCCCAACGGACTGGGGGTGCTGGGGGCGAAGCCTTCCACGGTACGGTAAAACCCAATTAGAGTTGGATTACCTAATTAGAATTGGACTATACAACCTAATTAGAGTTGGATTACCTAATTAGAGTTGGATTCTAATTAGAGTTGGTTTATCTAATTATAACGGAATTAGAATTTAAATAGAGTATAGCTATAAATAATCTCTATTGTAAGATCCTAGACATCATCATATCAAATAACAAATTTCGCTCCGCTCACATGAATGTACCCGATTTTGGAACATGTAAATTTTGTATTGATCTCTTTACTATTTCGTATTCAATATTGTGTGTATGATTGATCGATTGCACTGACAATTTAATATTCATCTTTTGAAATCATGTAGAAAGACTATTTTTTTTATTTAGAAGAAATCCATTGAATACTTGCATTGGATTCCAAATCTCTTTGCAACCTCATCTATCACCTTCTTCATACATAGCTTGACTTGTCACTAAACCAAACACTTTTAGCCAACACATCGAGATCAAAATAGAAGGTTTGATCCCTCTGAGCGTTTAGCACCTCGCGAAACTCATACCCGCCATGTCCTGAATTACAAGCAAGATACCTTTGGAGTCTTAATGATTAATTGGAATAATGAAAAATTCACATGGGTCAGAAGACCTTCCACATAATAAGGGAAGAAGGGGAGAAGCAAAAATTAGCAAGCTTTATAAGGTCGACCACTACATAGTCCATTGCCGGCGAAAGCTTTTCAATCTTCTCTTCATTTGTTGCTAAATCAAGGTTCTAGGTCTCCGAGTCAGCCCGCACTTTTTTGAAGAATCATACACCCACTGTCTTGCTTTTTACTATAATTCTACTAACACTACTGCCAAAAGTGAAAAGCCAAAACTAATAGCTAAAAGCAAAAAGCGACAACGGGTAAGCATAGAAACTAGTGAACATTAATCAAAGTCGAAATCTTTGAGGGGATACAAAATAAAGAACAGAAAGAAGAAAGAAAAGTTTTATCTTTCTTTCTATTCAAATTAAGACTTCATCTCTATGTGACTCTTTATCCCATAATTGCTAGCCACTTTAATATTGTTTTCCCATATTTTTGGCAACATAAGAAAATCCTTTAAAATAATTTGTTAATTAAATAAACACTTAAAAGAAAGAATGTCATTTATAATTATCAAAAGTGTGAACGAATTTGGAGTACATGTGTGATAATTCATTAAAATATCCAAACAGGGTTTTAACATGTGGTACAACTGTTCTAAAAAATATATATTATTACAGAGCAAACTAAGAATAAGGAATTCAAAGCCTTCTTCATCATAGCCCAGATCCCTGGTAACAGTCATTTTCATTGTGTCAAATAATTGCTCAATCTGTTTGATCCAAGTCTCTCCAATAGTAGGGCTGGGTTCTCCAAGAAAAATTGGCAGTATACGCTTGCAAAATTCGAACAACAACATACTCTAGTTTATGGGGAAACGATAAGGTTGGTACTGCATTAGTGGTGGTGGTGGGTAAGGCATATGGGGTGGCATTGGTGGTGTAGCAACAAAGGCACACAGTAACTGAGCAACCTCGTTAGGCCCATACATGACGTTAGGCAAACCTTCAGTTGGTGGCTTAATTAGGGGTGGAATGTAGTTAACATTAGCAACATCGTTGTTAATTTTAGGGTTAACATTGTTGACTGATGTTTCGTTCACAACATGGCCTTTGTTACTGTTAGCGTCATCGTTGATGTTAGAGTCGGTAAGCACCATTCTACAGTGCAAGGAATTCTATATTAAGGGATTTTCTAACTTTTTCATTTTTTGTTGAAATAGTTTTTGTGTATTCTTCTCCTAGAAGAAAGCACAATATATAGAATAAATTACAAGTCTAATAAGAGAAATATAAATCAACTATCTATACACATTCCTAGATTAACTTCCTAATCAAATCCTAAGATTACGTACGATCAAATCACAATCAACAAACCTCCTAATCAAATCCTAAGACTACGTACAATCAAATCACAATTAACACTCCCTCTCAAGGTGGAGAGTATATATCATGTATCCCAGCTTGCGACAAATAGAATCAATAGCAACCTTTAGGAGAGCTTTAGTGAAGATATCTGCAAGTTGAGAACTAGAAGGAAAAAAGGTGTAGAGATCTCCTTTGACTTCACTTTAGACCAAATGAAGTGATAATCAACCTCAATGTGTTTGGTTCTCTTATGAAAGATTTGGTTCTCTTATGAAAGATTGGATTTTTGGCTATATGAATAACAGTTTGATTATAACAATAGAGAGGAGTAGGACCCTCTACTAAAATCTCAAATTCTTGTAAGATTATGCGTAACCAAGTTAGCTCACAAGTAGTATGAGTCATTGCCCAATACTATGTCTCAATACTAGAACAGGTTACAACCGACTTTTTTTGCTTATTCAAGTCATAAAATTACCTCCGATAAAGATACAATAGCCAATGGTAGATCGATGATCCACAGGAGAACCTGCCCAATCAGCATCTATATACCCTACAACAAGGAGATGTCCATATGATCGATAAATAAGTCCACGTCCTAGAGCATTTTTAAGATACTTCAAGATATAAACAACTGCCTCCATATGGGGAGCTCAACGATGGGTCATGAATTGGCTGACAGTACTAACTACACAGAAGATATTTGGACGAGTAATCGTGAGATAAATAAGTTTGCCCACAAGTCTACAATATATTTCAGTATCATCAATCAACTCACCATCTTCAAGTATCAACTTTAGATTAGTTTCCATAGGAGTGACTACAAGTTTCGAACTAAGATAGCTGGTATCTCGTAGGAGGTCAAAAGTGTACTTCCTTTGCGATAAACTAATGTGTGCTTTGGATCAAGCAACCTCAATGCCAAGAAAATACCGAAGCCTGCTCATATGGAAGTTAAAATCAAGATGATGAATCAAGGTCTGAATTTCAATACTATCACTACCAATGATGACAATGTCATCCACATAAATCACGAGAATCACAATACCACTATTAGTCTTCTTAAAGAACACTGAGTGATCAGGTTAACTCAGAGCCATGCCATGAGAGACGACGGAGTTACTGAACTTATTGAACCAAGCTCGGCGAGACTATTTGAGGCCATATATAGATTTGCGAAGATGACACACATAATTTTCCTAAGACTCAAAATTGGATAATTGAGCCATATAGACAAGTTCAGACAAGTTCTCATAGAGAAAATCATTCTTGACATCAAATTGGTAAAGCGACCAATTAAGATTTGCAACAAGAGAGGTAATAATGTAAACCGATTTCAGCTTGGCAACCGAAAAAAAAAAATTCAGTATAATCAAGGCCATAAGTCGAAGTGAAGCCCTTAGCCTTAGCCGCAAGACGAGTTTTTAGCCAATTGACAGTGCCATCAGGATTTTGTTTGACAATAAAAACCCAACGACAATCAACAATATGAGCTCCAAAGGACTTGAAAACAAGAATCCAAATATGATTCAACTCCAATGCATGCATGTCTTCCTCCGTAGCAGAGCGCCAACGCGCCAACTGGGATGAGAGAGGGTGTTCTAGTAAGACTTGGGAACAACAATAGAGGATAGAGACACAGAAAATACTTGGAAAGAAGAAGATAAATGATCATATGAAATGAATTGAGAAATAGGATGAGAAGTGAAAGTACGCTTACCAATTCTCATAGCAATGGGTACATCAAGGTCAGAATCTTGTGAAGGGGGGTCAGTAGACGAAAGGGGAGATGGTGAGTAGGAATGAGAAAATTTTGCAAAAGCAATGGTCTGAGGTACAGCGGAATGATGATGAACATAGACCTGGGTAATTGGGGGCAAGCTGGAGTAGAGGAGGTGGTAACCTCGGGAACACATGAGGGACGAACAAGATTAGATAACAGTGGATCCTGTAGATGTCCACAGTTAGCAGAATAATAAAGAACTTTCTTAACGTCATATCAACACTAACAAAGTGCTTACGTAACGTTGGGCTATAACACTTGTATCCTTTCTGTGTCCATAAATAATCAAGAAAGATTCATTTATGAGAGCAAGGATCAAGTTTATCAAGATCAAGTTGCAAGTTATGAACAAATAAAACACAATCAAAAATCTTTAAAGGAATAGGGAAGAAATTTTTGTTGGAAAACATGACCTAAAAAGGAGATTTATCCTTCAAAACACAAGATGGCATTCTATTCAAAAGATAACCAACAAAAAGGACAACATCCCCCTAGAAAGATTTTGGGAACATGCATTTGGATTATAAGAGCACAAGCAATGGCCACGACAAGACCAATCTTCCATTCAATAATCCCATTTTGCTGGGGGATAGTAATAAAAGAGGTTTGGTGCAATGTCATTTGGTCAGAGGCTCCAAAATCAAGAATCCAAAGGGTATGAGAAGAAGAATAAAGACACACATTACTTGATGATACAAAATGAGTAGTAGAAGAAGAAGATGCATTGGCCCATTGAAGAATTGAATCACACTCGAATTTGGAGATAGTAATCTGATTAGATTGTGTTCCATTAAATGGAACTTGATTACCCCAAGTTGGCGTATCATGAAGTTGCCAACAAAGTTAAACAGAATGATTAGTCTTATCACAATAAGTGCACCACTTGGTATCACGACCACTAGATAGCTACTATGACGAGTATCCTTGACATCCATGGAGGTAAAGTGAGAGAAACAGAACCAAAAATAAGGCAAACAACACTAACGAGTTGATCAAAAGTATCCAAGAATAGCACCAATAAATAATACTGAAAAATCAGTGCTGACACGATCAATGAACAGTATAACCAAATGAACAGAGATCACATTCTAACGAGATTCCGATGAAATTTCGGCAGCGAGATTTCGGCAAGCAGATTTCAGTGTGGTTAGGCGAGGGAGCGAGAGCGAGAGGCAACACGTGTGAGAGAGAGGCACACCGAGTGGAGAGAAAAAAATATCGAGAGGTAGTGAGAGAAAAAAAGAGATATCGGATTAGGATAATATAACCCGCTCTGATATCATGTTGAAATAATTTTTCTCTGTATTATCCTCCTAAAAGGAGGCAGAATATAGAACAAATTACAAGTCTAATAAGGGAATAATAAATCAATTACCTAAATGCATTCCTATATTAACTTCCTAATCAAATCTTAAGTTTATGTACTATAAAATCACAGTTAACAAACTTCTTAATCAAATCCTAAAATTACGTACAATCAAATCACAATCAATAGTAATAATAGTTTGAATCATAGTACACATAATCACACTCAATGGATATTCTATTCTTAATACTAGCTTATACAACTTTATGTCTGAAGCCCAGAATCATGTGAAAAGAACAAATAACTATACATGCAGTGTTCTATATCTAATCTTGGTTATTCACCGATGTGTACTCTCTCTCATCCTATCTCTCTCTCCTCAAAACATGTGAGGAAACTTTGCTCTTACTCTCCACTCTTCCTCCCATGTTACTTCAATCCTTCCATAGCAACGCCAATACACCTTGCAATACATCCCTTAATGAAGCCACTAGTTGCGTTGGGCGATCTTTGTAATAGCTATGGGTGTCTCGTATCGATGCTCAAAGTGGTGAAGTCCATATCTTCATGAGGGGATATGATCTGCCCCTCATCAAAAGACTTCTGGAAATTGTACCCAAGAAGATGGCATAGCACACCCCACGAACTACTCAATACCTTTTGGAACATCCAGACGGTATTGTCTCATTGTAGCGATTCAAGATGACTACTGGTCTAAGGTAGTATGGGTTTGAGTACTCCTTTCACTGACATCGTACCACCAGTGTGATCCTGGCATACACTAGTGTTCTCAGTGCATAGGAGGGGTTGCCCTAATGGTTCCCATCCTTGATGCTCCATTTTGTAGAGTGTTGGCGGCGCTTATGGTGGATCATCGACGCTACTTCTTCTTTATCTTTTAACTCTTGATCCTCCTTGGAATCATCTTCTTCGAGATCCTCCTCTTTCGAGTCCACGATAAAATCATCAGGATTGAAAAAGTCAACTGGCTCCGCATTGAAGTTGCTAAGACTATCTAGTTCTAGCTCAGAATCAGACATATAAAATGGAAATATACAAATATATCTTAGACTTACAATAATATCGCATATTACGTCTAAAAAATGAAAGTCTAACCAAATAGAAAAATTCTCAAAAATTTTGATCCACCCATTCTATCCAAAGTCGCGAGGCTGGTTAAACATGCACTCTGATACCAAAGTGTAACCTTCCGATTTTTGATAACTTTAAGAAAACCCTTTAAAATGACTCATTAATTAAATAAATAATTAAAAGAAAGAATATCGTTTATAATTACCAATAGCTGAAACGAATTTGGAGTAGATATGTGATAATTCATTAAAAATATCCAAATCAGGTTTTAACATGTGGTACAACTATTCTAAAAAAATACCTTATTACAGAGCAAACTAAGGGTAAGGAATCTATGTCTCGTTAAAGCCTTCTTCGTCATAGGCTGGATCCCCTTGTTCATGTTGCATTCTCTGTAGTGTCTCCTATTGTTCCTCCATACCTGGCATCGTATATCAGGGCCATCAATTTGTACAATTTGTTGTGACACTCAATAGGAAGTACCACCCAACGAACCCAACATAGAAATATAGCATCATAGAATATGTATATGTAGAACAATAAAAGAGAACACATAAGGTTCATTAGTAATCTTTAATTTGTGAATTCTAAGAATCTCCTTCACGAGAATCCATCAGACCCTTTGACTCTAGCTGAAGGCCCTCGGCGAGATTGACTAGCCCTTATCTATAATGGGTCCTTAATGAACTCAAGCCTAAGTAATATATCCAGCTAACTCATTGTTGACCTTGCTAAGGGATCTTTTACCGTCCACTCAAATCAATTTCGACTTCACCTTACTTAGATCTTACATGAACGTGACATATCAAGTTCAGCCCAACGAATCTTAACTACTCTCTAACTCAGTTCAAGACCATCCAGAACTCCGTCACCCTCCACCCCACATAATGATAGCGACAATATAACAACAACATAATGGGCGCACAAAACGCTTCTTCGTTTTTATGCTAAAACGATATCATTTTGCTGCACAACACATTTGGTGTGCATCAAACTTCCCCATTTCCTAACCACTCCCTCACTCTTAAATTGGCAAGGAAGTTATACAATGTTTTTATTACAATATGTTATGTTGGCTAATGTTTACTCATTCTTCATGCCAAGACATGTGTCTAGGGGATGTCTTATTGTTCAAAGGATGCTTGATGCCCGTGTCCTTTCAAAAATTACAGCCTATTGCAAGTGCAATGTCAAAGGCTAGCATGAAAAGTTCCTAGACGCTGCTTGGATTTACCCATTGGTTGCTTGTTCTTTGCCAATGTTTTCACACTATTAGAGCATTGTGTAGTAGCATTTATGGTGTGAGACGCAACTGTGATGATGGTGTGATGCTAAAGCTTGTGAATGAAATTCATTTTGACTTCCTGCGTTTGCTGGAAGGCTCTTTTGGCTCGACAGATGTTGTTGCAATGTCATAGGCAGATCATGCTGTTGCCAATTGTTATACACTATCAAAGTAGGACTGCCTTGAGAATGCTTGGGATTGCCTATGGTTTTCTTTATATTACCAATGATATCACTATGCTAGAAGATTGTATAGTTGCACTTATGATGTGAAGCACAATAATTATGGCTTAATGATGTCAAAAGCGTGCGTGAAACGTGCATGTGGTAGCTCAAGTGTGCCATTGACTTTTTTTGCTTGACATTCGTCTTGAATCACCTTCGGCTATTGCACTCTCCCTCCATGATCCATTGACATCTCCGCACGGCTTTACATGATCAGCAAACAACTTCTCAAGAGGTTAGACGCTAAGAATGCTAAGCCTTCCGGAGATGCCTCCTTGCTGAGAGAATACTCTCTATGATGCACTAACATCCCAACATGACTCTGCATAACTGGCGAACAACTTTTCACAAAGTCAGATGTTGAGAATGTTAAGCCTTGCAAGAATACCTCCTTGCTGAGAGGATGCCCTCCATGATACACTGACATCCCATTACGTTCATTTATGCAATTTCTCTAATCTACATGGTGGTGCAAACTGTAGACTGAAGCAATTACTCTCTTCCATAGTTATGCTCTTAAAACAACACTTACTCATACTTTAGGCAATTTATAATCTCATAATAGATGTTCTGACTGAATGATTCACATTGACTAGAACGGGTAAAAGATGAACAATAAACAAAGCAAGTTTTTATCATACGCAGGTTATGACCTTCAGGTCGCTTTCATTTCATCCTTCCTAGGTTACATTTTACTTGTTTCTCCATCGTCGACAATTTCAATGGAAGCAACTGTTCACGTGCTTGATCTGCTGATTTTTGTATGCAATAGAATAGATTTTGTGTTCTCTTAAGTATAATATCTACTTGGAGCACAATGGATGCCTAAAGAACAAAATGCACCATATCACGCGTTACAGCTGCTTGATATCCACATTCCAAATGTACAACACAATGTATGCAAAGAACAAAGATATTACTTTTTTCACTTATACTTTTTAAAGAATGTCATGATCTTGCTGTGTAATTCTTGTTATAAATGGATACACAGGAAGAAAAAATATATAAATCTGACCGACATTAATATTGTTTTGGCCTTCTTTTCCATCAGCATGAAATCCGTACTTGAGCGATACAACAAACTAAAAGAGGAACACCATCAACTTCTGAATCATACTGCTGAAATTCAGGTAATCTTCCACAAACCAACTTCCTCAATGTCCTCAGATTTTCCTGCATCAGCAGAGGCATGAATAAGTTATTTATTGCTTCCATGTTGCAATAAACATTAACAGATATTAAGGTTGTTCGGAACTATACAGAACTTTTGTGTGAATCCATTACTTTTTGTTCCAGCTATATGTACATGGTTTTTTGCCAGCATATTGGTTACCACTTACCCTCGACTTTCCTTAGGGTTCACTTAAAACTTTCTGGACACAAATTTATGCAAAAATGGAGCTGCAAGGAGGAAAGTTAGCCCTAGCTAGCTAATTTGTAATCTGAAATAAAGAGTAGAATAGGGCGTATCCAAATTCAACAGGTAACCTGCAGAACTTCGAATTTTACTAGCTAATTTTTTTTTCTGGACACAAATGTCAACAGACTAGCTTCATGCCCTTATATTTTCAGCACCTTATTTGAGGTGACGAAAACTACATATCTACCCATATCAATTTGAAATAGAAATCAACATACAGAAAGTTACGTAGAATTTGTCAAGGACAACAGAAAAAGCACATCAGTCGAGTTGTGAAAAAAAGGAACAAATTGATGAACTCACAATTAGCAGCACAGAACCACAGGTAGCAATTGCAACAATACTGATGTCTACATGGTATACAATTAACACAGGATTAATCCATATGAATTATTTCACCAGTATGTAGAGACAATGCACTAGAGACAGATAGCGCATGACTTTTGATGACTAGTTTTCACTACATTCTGCGTTTTCTTCTCTTCATTGTGCATTATGAAGACAGTCTGGAACATCGTATACTTCTCTCATCCGTGCCTTAAGAAGCAAGTCTAGATATTCTATTAGTAACTGTAGGTCCACCTTTCTTCGCAACTGTTTGCTGTTTAAAAGGGTTTGGTTCTGAGACTTAAACCTATATTTTACTGTGAACTTTGATGACAGTGGTACTCTTAAGTGAAATGATGGAGATTTACTCTCAATATTTGGAAAATTAAGTAAATGAAACACAACAATATCTGAATTCCGAACTCTACATAGACCATTGTCATAGATAAGTTTTTCAAGCAAATCCTTTCACGCTGAAGACTTGGTTGGTCATGTAGTAACAGTATAATAGCATGCAGTCTTGGATGAATGGACAGAAGAACCATGGTAATATTTTGTGCAAGGAACATATCTACCTAGCAATTTCGCTTGTGTCAAGAAATATCTTGCTGCTTACTAGATCCTTGCACATGTTTCAAGCAAACGTTATGACTTCCATTATTCACAATTCATAGGATCATTATTCTCCTTTACCCAGCTTGCTTCTCTGCTGTGTGTCAGCTTACAGTTCCTTAACTATCCGGCAGTTCTCAGGTTAAAAATCATCAATATACTTTGCTTCTGTAGTTTTGTGTTACGCTGAATGGATCTGATGGAGTCAATTAATCTCTTGAAGCATACTAGTTGGACAAACTAAACCTAAGCAGAACTAGGAATTAGGGTGAATTGTTTACAACAAATTGGGATTTGCACGTCAAAAAGCAAAGCACATATCCTACCAGCTTCCAAACAAGTTTTCGGAAGCTTTGGACAATGCAGATGGAACTTAACAATAGATGGACAGAGTAGATCATGGTAGTTGAAAGCATCTGACGAGCATGGAAGGCTTAGACTGGAAGGCCTGGTGTGGAATGCAGACACGCTTCGTTTTCCTTTTTTCACAGTTGATGTCTTAAATGTCAAAAGTTTTAATCCACGTTCCCGATTTTGCCATGTAATTCTGGATATATGGAAAGCAAGGCATACAAGGGATTCTTCCAGAAATACAACTAAAAAAGTAGCAATTTACTCTGAGTTTCTTTTGCCACTTCCGTACTTCAGATAATGTGCCACCATCATCTATTCTTGAATGGCTTTCATCCTAGTCTTGAGATGTTCCCTGCCCTTCTATGGTGGGGTATGCCTCTTGGATTCCTATTATTGTTATACTCCCTCTTGGCCCATGAAGATTTTACATGAGACAGGAGTGACAGATTCACATTGGTGGAACATATTACTCCACAGATTCATAACTCTCAGCCTGTGACAGAGCCACACTTTCCTTAGGTGGAACAAATGGGCAAAGAGTAATCCGATTTGTGTTGTCCAAGAACTGCATTTCATCACCAAAAAAAGTCTTTTGAAGGAATAAGTGGAAGGACCATGCACCCTAACTACGTTAGGCCATGTTTTTCTAGGATTAAAGCCGGCATTGTACTAAGAAAACACATGGGTGCCACATGTTTCTCTTGTTCCCAGAGGATTGTGTATTAATAGTCCAGTTGGACCGTTGATCCCCTCACCTAGGACAATTGGACTGACATCCAGATCCCACAGCCAAAAATAATCCTCCAAGCCTATCCTACCCTAACCAAAGCTACCATTACATGACAATAAACCAATTCGCAAAGGATTGTTCATGGAAGTGATGGAACTACTATCGAGAAAGCAAATGAATCAATCACTATGCCAGGTACAGATTAATCAACAGGCTCCTTTGCTCCAACAACTGAAAAGGCTAGGCCTTGATCTCGCTAGAATAAGCATAATCTCAATCACCATCGTCAGATTCTGGAACATCTACAAAGAAGGTGCCCCTTCTCAGGGGCGTCCTACGACAGATGCACTTTGTCTCTGAGCTTCCTCATCGTCAGGAGGAGCGTGTAATAGCGACTTTCTATAACTGGTGAAGAGGCGATCCATAACAATGATTCTCTCTGCCCCCAAGGGTGGCCATATAGCTCTGACACATAATCTCTGTGTGGTACACTTTTCGTATCCTAAAGCAGGCCATGGGTGTCTCTACATCACCAATATATTTGATGCATGTCATATCACCATGCGCCAAAGATAGTTCAACATTCATGAGTGTTCTATAATCTTATTCAGCACTATTTGATAGCCAAAAAAAAGAACATAATCTCAGATGATGTTCTTGACATTAGAGACTTGTCCCATTTTGTTTCCTTAAGCCACTCAAACTTCGTCCAGGTTATTACGGGCTTGGGTTGAAAGTCACCTTTTCCTTTGTCCACTACCTTACAAAATAATGCAGAAGAGGAGACATTCTTGATGCCAAAGCGATGCACAGATCTGAATCTTATCATTGGTGGAGTCATGATGAAAATGTACATATCAGCATTGAGTTGATACTTCAACTCCCCATGCACCAACTAGAGGTCCAATCTTGTAAGACATAATTTCAAGTGCAATTTCAAGTGCAACTATTGGCCTCAACATAATTCCTGACAGAAAAGCAGGTGATGAGCTAATGGTCGAGTGTTTATAAATGCAGAGGAATGAACAGAAGTACCCAAAACCATACATTGTAGAAAGAAGCTCCTGAAGGGCCCACAAGTTCCAACATTCTACATAAATCCATTGAAAGATAGTTCGTTTGTCATTAACAATCAGGCGCATAGAAAAATGCAACCTAAGCAGTTAAATGAAGGAATTCAACCAGAAGATGGTGCCACATCATTTATCATACTTCCTATCAGAGTTCACTTCCCACAGGTAAGAATCGGCATTTAGAAAAATAAGTACCATTTATCAATCAACTACTACACACTTTTCACACATAATGCACAAGATCCTAAATACCCGCTTGCATAACATCATTATGTGTTCATCAATATATATTAGGAATGGGATTTTACCATATCGGCCTGTTTGGCTGGGGCCTTAGTGGGTGTCTTAACTAAGAGTGTTCTTAGATAAGACACCCTCCTGAATAAGACTGAAAATGTTTGTTTACGGGATTATGGAGCTCTTAATTAAGGCCCCATACTATCTAAGACCCAGATAGGTATTTTATTCAAAACCAGGGGAGAGGTGGTGTTAGTCAAGACCCCTTGGCAATGGACCAAAAATGTCCCCAAATCACATCTAGATTACTCGCATATGTATGTACGTGTGTGTGTGTGTGTATTTATATATCTTGATATACATATATATCTATATGTATACGTATATATGTATATACAATATAAGTTTATATCTAGTTATATATGTATGAATTTAAATATTAAATGTGTATATCTATTTGAAATTATACATATATACACACACATATACATACATATATATACATATACATATACATACATACATAAGCATATATATTAAGGTTATCAATCTCATACCGGCAAGCGTACCGTATTTATTACTGGTACAATATGTACCAGTACCGATATGTGCCAACGTACCATTTCGGATTTATCACTAAAATTAATATACGTTTATCAAATAATATTTTTCAACAAAAATCATGTTGAACATATAAAATAAAGTCTCGCAACTTAAAAATAAATCACCAAACATAAAATATAATGATTTTAGTCTCAACTTATGTGTAATTACCCAAAAATCAAAAATTCAAAATTCAAAAAAAATGTCCAATATTGTAAGGTACCAGCCAGAACACGTCAGAACAGGCCGCAACAGTGGTCGAAACAGTACAAGGGGTGGGCCTGTACCACTAGGCAACTTGTAAAAATGTATTAGCTAGTACTGGCCAGTACAGTATAAGATAAATTACTTTGAAACATGTGTGTGTGTCTCTGTGTGTGTGTGTGTGCGCACATAAGTATATACATATGCATGCACACATACATATATATACATATGTATACATAAGTAAATACATATACACATGTGTTTATACGTGTAGATATTATATATGTGAACATCTATTTATATACGTAAATATAAAAATTTATATTCATAAATATAGATACACACACGTGTGTGTGTGCGCGCGCGCGTATATAATATATATAAGCCATATCCTTGAAGTGCAAAACAAGATGCACCAAGATAAAAGACAATACCTACATGTGATGCAAGTTTTTCTTGGGTGAAGCATTCCCAATAGCAAAACACTTGACTTTTTTAAACAAATATTCCAAAGTTTAACTAAAAATGCAGGCAACAAGATATCATATTTCATATATCTACAATATTCTAGACTAATGCTTCTAAATTTTGGCAACAAAAGAAAAAGAAGCAAAGGAGGGAATAGGATAGATCCCATACTCCCATACTTTAAAAGACCACTTCTTAGACGAGGCAAAACTAATTTATTCGCGATTTAGATATTTAGTCTCAAATATCAACTTTCATCCACAGGGCTATGTGCAAGAAAGAGGCCGCCATTGGCCAAAATTACTCTGTACTAACGTCAGAGTCTTTTTGGTCTTTTTATCTCAATTTTTATCAACTTCGCATTTAATTTTGTGGATTAACCATTTGTCTTAATTTAAGAAGTAAAAAAAAATTGTGAGCAAAGCCTCAAAAAGTTTACTAAAGACGAAAAAAATTCATAAAAAACTATTTTATTTTTTTGGTGTATTTAACATCATCCAATCTGAACTTTTTCCAATTTAGCCGATAATTTTATACTTTTCTGATTCCTCTCGTCGAGACGAATGAGAAAACACAAAAAATAGTTGATTAAAAAATATACAAAAAATTATGAAATGTCAAATAATACAAAAAACTACCTTTAACAAAAGATAATTTAGTCCAAACTCAAACTAACCCTGTTTGATTTAAGCTACATCTCGCTTGTTTGTTTTCCTCCCTCGTATGCATACCCTACTCTCAAAACACACTTAAGTTTTCTTGAAGTTCCATTACTAACTAAACGACCATGCAAAGAATCAGAGGAAGGAAGTGCGGGTGGTGATTTACTACTTAATTAACTCCGCAAATATCAACCTCGTTATACTTCCTAACTTCCACAAATATGCGCTGTATACTACAGAATAACTCCATGACTGGAAAACCTACTAAAGGTAAATTTCCATACAGATAATCTACTACATATTACTGCATCAATTCTTCCTTTAAAAACAAAGTAAACTGTGTTAAAGCAAAAGCACCAAGGTACGATTGCCCATTCACAAACTTGCATCTTTGATAGGAACTTTATCACCCACTCATGATTCCACAAAACCAATCTCCCTCGCTTCTTGTTGCTTTACAGCAACCTGCCTCCACCTTCACAATTTCATTCCTAAATGACCTAAATTGTTCCTGCTCATACGTCTCACAACTGAGCTGGGGTCCATGAGCTGCCACCAATAGGTGAAGAGTGAAGACCATTATTAGAATTTGGCCACTCCTCAAAGGCCCAGGGCCCCTCTAAGGACCTTCATATCACTTCATTCGTACCAAATTGCTCATCTCTTCCCTTCATGAACAAGTTTCAGAGTCTAGGTCGACCTCAACTCGCTTGATAGCATGAACAAGCTTGAACAAGCCTATCGATAGATGATGATGGGTTATTCATCTAAAACCAATTTCATCTGCAAACCTACTCAGAAGCACTAATCTAGTTACAATTATAAATGTCTGAGTCTTCAACAATCAGATTTTCCAAAATATCTGACCGCTATAAGATCTAAACAAATTTGAAGTTCTCAATCAAAGAGAGCAAAAACTGAATGCTTCAACCAGTCACAACCAACATGATACCAACCCGTCGTCATGTTGTGTCCTTACAACTGAATAACACCTTAGATTTCACAACAGATACACATTCACTACTAGAACAAGGACAGGCCTATCTACTTTGCAAGCCTGAGTGATCTGAAAGGGAAAAGCCTCGTTCGAAAACTTGTTCTATGTCACCTGGAACACGGGCAACACCAGCGCAAGGAATGGGATCAGAAATCTCATACACTACAATACATGTATTGTGGTCCAATAAAGTTAGGATTCCATAAATCACAAAAGTAGAATGTATCACCCGCTATAAACACCTTGTAAAACTAAAAATTATATTCAAAAGATTATTCACGCAGAGCACTTCTCAAGAGCATAATGACTAATTTTTTAACATTTTCTCTTACAAACACTCCACTCCCTCTAGTATTTTAGGTTATTATATTTGATGGTTCCGGAAAAACTTTGGAATACCTTTGGAGTGCTAATCCACCATTTCTTTTAAAGGAAGTGTACCATGTTTCGATACGTACATTCCAACCCGTAACTCACACAGGTATTAAAGTTCAGAGGCAACTCAGGTACTGTTACAAGTGATCAGACCAAGTAACATACAAGAGATCAGACCAGCAAAACTCTTGAGGTCCAAGCACGTCCCTTTTGTCTGACCGCACTCAAGAAAATGTTTAACCTGATTGGTTTGGTTGTTTGATATGGTCACATTTACTCTTTGATATTTATGTGTAAAAACTTGGGATCCAACCCAACAGCTTAAGCTATTAGGAAATGGGCCAATAGTGTATATCAAGCTATCCAATACCCTCCCTCCCGCACAACCCAGCTCAAGTGGAAATGTAAACATCTATAAAAGCAAAATAGAATGCAAAAGGGAGAAGCATAATGTAAACAGGGAAAACATGCAAATTGAAAAACTTAAACCCACGACCTCTCAAAACCAACGCTCTCATACAAGAACTTTGGATCTAACCCAAAAGCTTAAGATATTAGGGATGGGGCCAAACACTACATACAAAGCTATCAACCAACAATATATTTATACATACATATGAGCGTATATACATGTATTAGTAGCAATTGTCAAAGCTCTAAAGCTTTAATTCTAAGATAATTATCCATCAATGTACAAGCACGTGTCCTCCATCAAACAGTGAATCTATATGTTGCCTAGTCTAGCTAATATGTTGCCTAAACAAAAGAGGTGACCAAATAACAGATATGATCCCCACAAAACCAATATCATCATAGGGTTACTGACTGATTAAAACTAACAGAATGAAAAACTAAATTAAATAGAGAGAGGGAGGTAAAACATGAAGATACTCATTTTTACCCCATTTTCTCTCTTACCCTCTTTCAACAAGCAACGTTAGGGCATTCATGAGAAAAATACCCTTCCCGCAGCCAAAGCAACCACCACCACCGCTGCCTCCATGACCTCCTCTGCCGTCACGACCTCCGTACCTTCTGCCTCTGCCACCACCGCCTTGGTAGTAGTCCCTAGCCATACGTCCCTCTTCCCCACACTTGAAGCAACCATTACCTCCTCCGCCTCAGTAACCACAGCTGCCATACCCATCGCCGTCGCAGCTATAACCCCCACCACCTCCGTATCCTCCTCCTTTGCGTCCAACTCGGCCACCCCTGGCGCGTCCACCTCCACTGCTAAATCCATACCCCTCGCCGCCAACTCCCCTTGCTCCACCTCCACTGCCACCGCGGGAGCTTCCTTGGACATACGCACCGTCAGGTCCAGAGACGTCGACGGCCTTGGTACAACCACCGTAATCTTGTTCGATTACAAACTCGATGGACTCACCCTCACCAAGGCTGCAAAGGCCCTCGAATTGGATCGAGTACTAGTGAACAAATAGATCGTAACCATTGTCGTCGGGGGTGATGAACCCAAAACCCTTTTGCTCATTGAAAAACTTCATGGTGCCCTTCATCCTATAGTCTACCATTTTGGATCGAAAACCTAGAACGCCAAGGAAAGAGGAGCAAACCCTACTCTAGTGAATTTATATATTGCCTAATCTGGTGTAGTTTCCTAGTCAGCGTAATTTTCAATAAGGGTAGCTTAGTCTTTTTATGTATTTAGGGTTTCCTCAATATTATATTTAATCATGTACTACGCTTTGTAACATTTATTCGGTCAATATAAAACTTTAGTATTTATTTTTTGTTTCCAATATTCTGACATGGTATAAGAGCCATAGGTAAAGACCTATTTGATTTTAGTTCACAGTTTGGCGGCTTGACCCTTGCTGCCGTCTGTTGGGCCATTGCTTGTTTTGTCACTGTTCATCGGCCTATTTGTCATCGTGATACGGTTCATCAGTGTTGTCCCAGACCTTTTTGCCACTATTATGTACTATTGGCATTGTTCTAATCTAAGATCTACTTGGTTTGAGATTTTTGAACCCAATATGTTAGGCCTAGGTACCTTTTGCTTGTACTGCTATCTCTGGATCTGCATCTGCATCTGCAATTTATTTTGCACTAGTTGACTCCTCTTTTTTCACTGGATCTATCTCCAGATTTGCATTGGTCTCTCTCTAATCTGTTTTGCACAAGTAGACCCCTCTTCTTTTACAGGATTAGCATCGTTCTCTCTGGATCTGCATCGTTCTTACTATTCGCACCAATGATACCCTTGCCTATCACCAACAAACATTCGGTGACCCTCACCGAACCTCTGTCAACCTTTGGCAACCTCGGTTTTGTTTTCTACTTTGGCAAACTCATGATTCTCTCTATCATCGCATCCTAAAATTTTAAGTGGGGGTGTAAATCTATATGTTGCATAATCCAGTGTAGTTGCCTAATTTAACGTAATATTCAAGGGTAGTTTAGTCTTTTTATGTATTTAGAATTTCTCCAATATTCTATTTAATCATGTACTACGCTTTGTAATATTCATTCAGTCAATACAGAACTTTAGTATTCATTTTCTCTTCTCAATATTCTAACACAACCTAATGCCAGCACTGTTTTGATTTATACTTCTCTTTCAGTAGTCTACAATGTGTTGTTTGATAAATTATGAAGAGTATCCGAGATTCTTTTACTTCAATTTAAGAATGTTGGTTCTGCATTCTCAAATAATATTGGACACAATTAACTTATTTCGTGCTTGCCAGTTTTGGCAAAGGGAAGCAGCAAGTTTGAGGCAACAGCTACAGTACCTGCAGGAAAGGCACAGGTAAGATCCTTTTGTCCTATTACACCATGCATCACAAACATGCTGGATATTGGCCTACAGACTGCTGGAAAGTCATGGTGCATTATAAAATATTTCACTGGGCATACATGAAGGGAAGACCACCCTCTGGAATAGCCATGCCAGTGTTGGGCATGTCAGCTACTTCCATGGATACAAGCAATACAACATGCTTTTACGGGACTCATCACAAACAAAAAGAATGTGCAACTTTTAGATGGATCACTTAGTTTTCACACTTATTAGTTATTACCTACATAGCCTGAAAGCATGGACAAAATTAGCATGATTTCAACTTTCTTGTACGCAGGTGAAATACTTTTTCACAATGTTCCATGTGCTCGGGTACGATTACAATGTCTGTACGTGTGTCCAAATGTTTGACCTCCCTAAACCCCAGATCTTAGGATGGGATATGTATCCAAAAGTTGGGTAATTAAGTGGTCAAGACAACATTTAAATACTCTGACTAATGTATGACAATAGAATATTCAGAAACGTAGTATAAGGTAATTGGGTTTCAGATGAAGGGTTTCTATCTGATCCATGTACAATAATCTCTCTTATATCCAATGTGAGCTTTACCTTCCATACATAGTAAACGAAATAGAGAATCCAGAATGCATAATATGAGCATGGGGGTATGGAAGAGTCCACCTAAAATTGCTAGTCCATCAGCTGTAACAATGTTGAAATACTAAAAATTATATACTGGGTAATTCTGCTATAGTTCCTCTAACCTTGAGATTTCCTTCTTTTTCAAAACTTGACTAGTCAAAGTGGCTAGAGTCAATACTATGAACACTCTGACATTCCCAGAAAAAATTAGAATTAGTACCTTATGAGAAACTTAGAGATTTGTGATCTAGATTAAACAAAATCTATGCCCGCCACTACTACTCTTTTAAGCATTTGTCATCTTCAATTAACAACAAAGAATATAAGTTCCTTTTGGAACATCATGAAAAATCTTTGGCTATACTGGAAGAAAATAGTTTCCCACAAATACGAAATAATGTAATAGCATATCTATAGATTTGAGCATGCACCATTGGTGGCCACTGAAACATTTGCAGGCAACTGTTGGGAGAAGAACTATCTGGTTTGACTGTCAAAGGTCTACAAAATCTGGAAAATCAGCTGGAAATGAGTCTGAAAGGGGTCCGAACGAAAAAGGTTATATTAGCTTAACCATAACGCATTCTGCTTCTCAAAAGGTACATGATTCCCCATTTAAAGCGTATGCATGAAATCTAATTGCAGTCACTGTTTTCTGCAGGACCAAATTTTAACTGATGAAATAAAAGAATTGAAACAGAAGGTCTTCTTCAAACTATCCAGAATACCCAGTTTTCCATTAAGAGTTTTCTCAATGAATAGAATTATTTTTGTTGATTTGATTCCAGGAGAGTCTCATTCATCAGCAAAACATGGAGCTGTACAAGAAGGCAAACCTAATGAGCCAAGAGAATACAGTACTGCACAAAAAGGTATGTGAAATATGAACTTCAAATAGGCAAATACCAAATGAAAGGTCACATACCAGTCTTCTATGACTTGCTCTAGCAAGTTCTGAGCAGAAGCTTAATGTCTCAGGTTTATGGAGCAGATGACGTCAATCAAGCAAACAGGAGCTCCCAATTTTCATATGGACTCCATGGATATGATTTGCATGCACCAATCAATCTCCAGCTGAGCCAGCCACAGTCACAGCCCCAGCCCCAGCCACAGCCACAGCCACAGAGGAAAACAGCACCAGCAAATGAAGTGAAGTTGGGGTAATCTGAGTCTTGAATATCCATTTCCATAAGGAGACCGTAAACTCATTGTTTTTTGCCCTTGATCTGACCATTATGGCCTTGAAATTCATTCCAGGCTACAGCTGCACTAGCGAAGCAGGTCGACAGCTGTGAAGGATAACATCGGGCTTCTTTCCTTTCAGACAGCAGCGCTACAAAACAAATATCTAATGGCCATCAGATCAGATTAGTATGACGTGATCTATTGAACCAGCTTGAGAATGATCATATTGTGATCATAAATCAATCATGTAAAGCTAAGCACTAAAGAAAAAACTGCATATCTAAAATGTTCTTTTAATCGTATACAGATTATATTTGTGTGTAAATAGATCCCTCCTTGTTGTGTTGTGTACTTGTGCTTGTCCGATGATAAAGATTAAAAAACATAGATCGGATACTCATGAATTCCAACATTAGTTCCATTGAAGGCATCATCTCCACAGAACTTTCCCCAAAATGTGAAGCATCTCACTCAAAATCCATGGGAAAGCCGGTCACGAGTAAAGCACAAATTACAAGAAAGCTTATGGCCAACTTTAAAATATCCTGGTAGAGTACTGTCCCTACACATTTGTATGATAACAGCATCAAAGCCTCAAAATAGCCATCCAAACCACAAACATCAAAGGAGTCATTAAAACCCAGTGACTGAGTGTTCAAAGGATTGTCATATGGTTGTTATACCAACCTACTATTTCCTTTCAGCACATCTGCACACTGCACATGGACAACCACTCCTAGCTTTTGGTTATCTTGATAGATGCCCACAGGACACCCTTTTACTGATGAGATCACAGAAGGAGTCATTCAAAACAAAATACACTGCTGTAACAAACTATTATGACAAGTAACATCCGAACATTCCCTGCAGTTTCTGAGGGAGCAAGAAAGTCTGTCTCAAAAGGTGTGCATCCATCACTCAATAGTAAATGTAGGTAATATCAGGAAACAAAGCAGAAAGATCTCTAAGCCCGTATTGCCTGAAACAAGTTCCAGTATCACGTACTTTTTCCATAGTTCTAATTGGCAGATAACTTACATAGGTAAATCTAAAAGTAAATGATATGGTCGAGCTGAAGCACAAAAAGAACGAACTAGGTTTGGCCAGATGTGATCATTAGACAAAATACAAAGAATGCAGTGTTCAGATGTTAGCATGATCTTCCATGAGATTTTGACAATTCAATGTGGAATACACGGAGCAGTGAGTAGACAATGGAAAACAGGGCAAGAAAGTTTTAACTTACCAAGGGTGCAAGCAACTCCTCACAATTCACATAGAAATGACTAAATGAGGGCGTTCTCTAGATTGATTGAACTGTTTGCCAGCCCAAAGTGGTTAATTCCCATAGCATTAAGCTATGCAAGCCCTCTGTCTATAAATGGACGGATATCATTTTGCAAATATAACCCATTGCTGCCAGTAGAAGACATGCCTAAGTTTTGTGAGACATTTCCAGTTGTTTTGGCAGAATCTCATGTGACTACCTCACAGTGCATAGTCACTAATCTATCTTTCCAAACAATGGAATTCCCAATTCCCCGACCAACTGTCCAAAACAGTCACTCGAAAATAATATATACACTAATCAAATAAAATATCTAAAGGACAGCCCTCAAAATTCAAAAACATGTTGTACTCGGGGCTTTGATTGGTAACCAAGTACACGGAATACATTATGTGAATGATCAGTATTCTCTGAACAAGATAGATACTTTCGAATTCACAGTACTGGTTCAAGCCCCCCTTGAAGGCGGAGAGATAGGACTTGGCTTGCGCCGTTCCATGTTTTTTTGGTTACATTGGAGGTCCTAGCCTAGGGACCTGCCTATGACAACACTAAAACCCTGACCTCCTAGTGAGGAACATGAATTCTGGCCAATTGAGATAGCCCCAATTGGCTTGCAACATATTTTTCCTCGAGGGAGTCGAGTGAATCGATGCACGGAATATGACAAAAGCATTCTGAAATCAGAATATCATATCCACACAAACTCAAGGTCTCACAATCACTCCATAACCCTAAACACATAACCCACAGATATATCCACGTTAATAAAAGCACATAGATCATTGGAGAATATCACATCCCAACAACAGCACAAAAAAGGAAAACATTCGACAGAAGTTTAGTAAGTTGCTTCATAAAAAGAGAAGATTAAGCTCGTATCAATTATCAGATGAGCAATGGTTAGACTGTTACACCGCACACCGGGAGCCACTCAAAGCACAACCTTGCCTCCACCACAAGAATCTGACTCAAAACTGATTTTTCCAGCGACCAACACTAAACAACTAAATACTCACAAAATAACTAAGGTTTCGTTAACTATCCATCCCAACCTTGTCTCCACTCCACCAATAAGGTCTTACACTAGTGATTTTCAGACTGAATAAATCTAATCGGTTTGTAAAGAAACTGACCTATAATTATAGACATTTTCAATTGGAAACAACGGTCTATCCAAAAAGCCCAAGTCTACATTTGGTATGCAGGAATGTGCTGGGAATGCCTATTTCAGCTTCAATCTGCTGCTCTCATTCACAACACGCAACCAAACTGGAATCACAATTCAAATGATACATCGACTCCCACATTATTGGTATAGGCATTCCTCTTAAGGAAGCATTCAGCTTCCTGAAAAAGGCAGCTCGCTAATAGACAAACACAAACTAACTAGACACACGAGTTTCTTTCATCACAGTCCCACTTCTCTCCTTCACAATCACAACTACAGCCACATACCGCAATCAGAAATCTATACACAATGCCAACCACATTAACAGTTGTATCAGGCACCACAACAATTACTCGAGAATCTTGACGTTAGGTGTGACCTTTCTATTCATATTTTCCTCCATCACGCCTTTTCGTTCCTTTTTAGTCAAATTTGTCTTTGCATTTCGCAATGCTTAACACTCAATTGCCGGGTCTCAGTGTAAAAATATTTAAGCAAATATTGTGAGTGCATGAGCAACAAAGACATACTTCGATTCACAAACATATGGCATCTTAACCAAAATTTTAGGCTCTACAATTGTGGACATTAACTGACCCAACAACCACTTACGCTCTCATTGTAGAACAATGCGTACAAATATCGGTTGACTTTGGTGGGGCAATAAATTTCAAATCTGCAAGCGAGACAAGCAGTTGGTTGTTCAAGTTTGACTTGGAAAGTAACTGTTGAATATTCACCATATATTGACTTATTTCCTTTATTGGTGTATTAAATGCCATATTATTGTCTTACCTTATTATTGTCTTTCTATGTTGGGAGAATCCTAAGGGCCTTTCTTGTAATTGTACTCATATTGAGATTACTATATAAAGGTTAGAATCATAATATCTAACCAAGTTTTCACACAATATTATTCAACATCGTATCAGAGCCGCCCTTAATAGGGTTTGGCCAATTACTATAGCCGCCACTACCAACAATCATCGCAACACCAACCACCACCAAAAAACCCAACCCCAGCCCCGATCTCTACCATGACTGCCACGAGTGCCTCTTCCCTAAAACACATCGAAAACCCACCGAACACCCATCAGCCACCTCGCAACCACCACTAGCCTCATCATCGCTGCTCTATGCTCTCTACTGAACTCAGTCGTGTTCCCAATCCTTTTTGGATGGGCTTCTAGATCAGCCCATGATCCTTCCACAAATTTTCAGATCCCGTACGTCTTGTTCGTGACTTTCAATGTTCCACCTCTTATCGTGTGATTGTTAGGAGTATTTGTCTTCGCTTGCTATGGTGAGGAGAAATCTACTGCAAGCTCCCAGTCACTGGCACGAAGGAGAAGTATTATCTCCAGAGACAACTCTAACTTGAGAATCACTACCACCCTATTCGATGGTCAGAACAACCTCCCTTGGTCACGCTCATCAATCTTGTCCCTAAAGAGTCAAAACAGCCTAGGTTATGTCGGTGGGATAACACCATCACCTCCTGTTAAAAATCCGGGATTAAAAAAAATGGGATATAGAGAATTCCCAAGTGATGAACAAACTAGTACATTATACGATTCCTTCGATCGGCGAGGGATATCTGATTTTGGATACGGCCAAGGAGATTTGAGATGCCCTACCAGCTACCTATGCTCGCAAAGGGAACATGGCTCAAATATACGACTTGAAGCGCACCATCAAACGGCAAACACAGGATGAGATGACAGTTCTCCAGTACTTCACTACCCTTACCTGCTTATGGCAGTCATTTGATCATTACTAGGATTGGAACCCAATTTGCGCTAAAGATACTGTGAGTTATCTAAAGTTGGTTGACAGAGACCGAATATTCAAGTTTCTTGTTAGTCTAAATCAGGAGTATGATCCCATTAGTAGTCGAGTATTGGGAATGGAGCCACTTCCATCTTTCCAAAAAAAATTTGCATATGTTCAGAATGAAAAATGCCGACATGCTACAGTGTTGTCTATTGTTCCTTCTTACAGCTTTGCCTTGGTATCTGCTCCCTACAATGATGGTAGAAGCCAACCTTGAAACCAAAATAACTTTATCAAGAGACCTCCCGATGAGAAGGATAAGCTGTTTTGCGATCATTGCCAGCACCCTCGCCATACCAGGGAGACATGCTAGAAACTCAACGGGGATAGAAGCAATCGTGGGAAAGGTGGCTACTCTGGGCCTTCGGGTGGCAGGTTTGGGAGTTATGGCGGTAGAGGGAGACGATCCCGTGCCCATCACACAGAGATTGTAAATTCACCAGCTGCTAGTGATCCAACTTCATCTTCATCAGAACCCCTTTCTTCATCAGAGATGGAGACTCTCCGCTGATTTATGTCGTAGCTTGATAACCCCACTGGTTTTTCATTGTCTTTTGCCCGTTCAGGTAACATAGCTAACTCTGTGAGTGCACTCCATTCTTTGTCTAGTATTCCTTGGGTTATTGATTCCGGTGCATCTAATCATATGACTGGTATATCCTTTGTGTTCTCCACCTGTAAACCATACTCAGGTCCAGATAGAGTTAAAATCGCCAATGGCACTTTTTCATTCGTGTCAGACAAAAGTTTAGTCCATGCTTCCCCGACCTTACCAATTATCCTCTATATTTCATGTTCCTAATTTTTCTACTAATCTACACTGTCTATTAGCAAAATTACTCGTGACTTGAATTGCAGCATCCCATTTTTTCCTTCACACTCTGTTTTTCAAGACCTCATCATAAAGAAGACGATTGGCAATGGTAAAGAGAAAAATGGTATGTATGTCTAGGATCTCGTGGAAGGAAGTTCGGACAGTCACCAGCAAACTCATCTCACGAGGGTTTCTAATTCCTCTACCGACACTTTCTGGTTATGGAATCACCGTCTTGGCCATTCTTCTTTTTTATTTATTACAACACTTGTTTCCTTTTTTGTTAGACAATAAAATTATTTTCACTTTTAAGTGTAAATCTTGTGAACTGGGCAAGCATTATCGGGCTTCCTTTTATCCGAGTAATAATAAAAGTCATGTTCCATTTAGTCTTATTCATACTGATGTTTGGGGCCCTTCACGAGTTGTTTCCCTAAAAGTCATAGACTCATAGGTGATGTGTCTCTTTTGTAGATGATTTTTCTCATACTTCACAGGTCTATTTAATAAAAGACAAAAGTGAAATTCATACTATTTTTAAAGATTTTCATAAAATGATTTGCACTCAATTTGGGGCACTTGTCAAAATTGTCCATCCTGATAATGGGGGGGAGTTCTTTAAAGGTGGTCTTGAAACTCATGTTCGGGACCACAGCATAATTCATCAAATTTCTTACACTAACACCCCTCAACAGAATGGCATTGCCGGGCTCAAGAATCGTCAATCTCTTAGATATGGCCCGAACCATGAGTTTCTAAATGAATGTCCCCAAATAATTCTGGGGTGAGGTCATCTTGACTGCTGCATTCCTAATCAACCGTCTTCCTACCCTTGTTCTCGATAAACGTGCCCCTATCATGGTACTTAGTAGGTCCTCTACGTTGTTCTCCATCCCTGCCCATGTCTTTGGATGTACATACTTCGTTCATAATCATTCTCCTACCCATTGCAAGCTTGATCCACAGGCCATTAAATGCACATTTGTCGGCTATTCTTCCTCCCAAAAGGGTTATAAGTGTTATCATCCTCCAACCCGCAAGTGGTTTGTCTCCATGGATGTCACATTCTTTGAGCCACAGTCCTATTTCGCTCCCCCTTCACCTCTTCAGGGGGAGAGTACACCTATAGAAGCGGAAAAGATTACGAAATTGTCTGTGTCTATATCTAATTCTTTTAAGATACTGGGTACATTGGAGAAGGATACTGAAGGAGAAGAAGTGGGAATGGAAAACCAAGGGGAAGAGTTCATGAAAACAGTAAGCCTTCCCACAAGAAAAGAAGATATTCTTTATCACAGGAAGCCAAAACATAAGACCATCCTTCCTGATCCGCCACTACAATCACCATCACGTGGTACAGGTACAGGTTCAAGTACTCCTACTTCCTCGTCTCCTTCTATTTCTGACAATAAATTAGATGATTTTGATGAACCCATTGCCACACGCAAGGGTGTCCAGGCTTGTACCCAACATCCGATGTCTAAATTTGTCTCGTATAGTCGGCTGTACCCTTCCCATAAAGCCTTTGTTTCGAAACTTGCTTCTATGTCTATTTCTAACAATGTTCAGGATGCACTCACTGATCCCAAGTGGAGAGGTGTCATGTTAGAGAAGATGAAAGCTCTTCATAAAAATAACATTTGGCAATTGGTTGAGATACCGAACGGACACAAGACGATAGGATGCAAGTGGGTGTTCACAGTCAAGCACAAATCGGATGGCTCCCTTGAGAGATATAAGGTAAAGTTGGTGCCAAAGGGATACACACAAACCTATGGAGTAGATTACAAAGAGACATTTGCTCCAGCTGCAAAAATGAACACTGTGAGGATTCTTCTGTCACTAGCGGCAAACAACAATTGGCCACTTTATCAGCTTGATGTGAAAAATGCTTTTTTGCATGGAAAACTGGAGAAAGAAGTGTCCATAAGCATTCCTCCCGACTTTGAAAATCTTAAGATAGTAGGAAAGGTTTGTAGACTCAAAATGCCTTTATATGGGCTTAAACAATCTCCAAAAGCATGGTTTGAACGATTTACTCAAGCAATGATCAAATATGATTTTAGGCAAAGCCAATGTGATCACACACTCTTCATCCAACATTCCTCACAGGGTAAGCTAACTGCCCTCATAGTATATATGGATAATATTGTTCTTACAGGTGATGATGTGGAGGGGTGCAAATGTTAAAGGGATACCTTGTAAAGGAGTTTGAAATAAAAAATTTGGGAAGTCTCAAATATTTTCTGGGAATTGAAGTAGCAAGAGCAGTCAAGGAATCTTTATCTCACAAAAAAAGTATGTCGTTGACCTTCTAACCGAGACCGATTTGCTTAGGTGCAAGGCATGTGATACGCCTATGGAGCCTAATCAAAAATTAAGAGATAACACATATGGAGCAGTGGTAGGCAAGGGGAGATATCAGCAATCGGTGGGCAAGTTAATCTATTTGTCACATACTCGTCCTGATATTGCCTGTGATGTGAGGTTGGTAAGTCATTTTATGCGTACTCCTCATGAGTCTCACTACGATGCTATCCTTCGAATTCTTAGATATTTGAAGTCAATCCCCGGAAAGGGCCTTTTCTTTGGGAGCCATGATCATATACAAGTAGAGGCATATAAAGATGTAGACTGGGCAAGCTCAGTTTGCAATAAGAGATCTACTTCAGGATACTGCACCTTTATAAGAGGTAATCTTGTCATGTGGCACAGCAAGAAACAGACTATCGTATGATTCGTATCTAGATTCAGCGCCCAGGCAGAATTCTGGGCGATGTCACAAGGGATCTATGAGTTGTTGTAGATAAAACTCCTACTAAGAGACTTGGGGTTTGAGCCTACAGAACCCATGAGGTTATATTGTGCCAATAAAATAGCCGTTAGTATTGCTCACAATCCGATTCAACATGACCGAACCAAGCATGTGGAGATTGACATGCACTTTATCAAGGAGAAGTTGAACAGTTGGATTATTTACACTCTTTTTGTGAAATCTGGTGAATAACTGGCAGATGTCCTCACCAAAGGTCTTGGAAACCGACCTCATCATTTCATTCTTGGCAAGCTAGGCATGAGAGATATCTTTACACCAGTTTGAAGGGAAGTGTTGAATATTCACCATATATTGGCTTATTTCCTTATATTGGTTTATTTCCTATATTAGTGTATTAGCTGTCATATTATTGTCTTTCCTTATTATTGTGTGTTTCTTTATTATTGTCTTTATATATTAGGAAGAGTCTAAGGGTCTTTCTTGTAATTGTACTCATATTGAAATTACTATATAAAGGGTTAGAGTCATAATCTCTAACCAAGCTTTCACACAATATTATTCAATAGTAACTACCTTCAAAATGGGTTCAAGCTTGGCCTTTTATTATTTGAGCTACTCTAAGACCTTCTACGGAGTCCATCAATAGCCAACCGAAGTATTTCTTATACAACATATGCATATCGATTTGATTATGAGCTGAGCTTAGAAAATTAACCAACTTCAATTTTTTTTGGTTAATCAACTAACTTCAAATTGTGTTAAAGCGTGACTTATTTATGAAATGAGAAATTCTTCAATTAACTTTTAACAAGTGGTGCCACAAGTCAAGATCAAGTGGCCTGCTTCCTTTCTAGAACCGAATTTTGCAAGAGATGTAGTGACCTTGTGATTCAAAAACAATGAATGAAGGTAAATAACCATCCATCTAACCACTACTTGAATAACTTTGCGTTGGGTGCCATTGTAATCGCAGTCATCATGATTGTTGGATCTTACACATCTTACAATGTGATTCTTTTGAAATAGTTCAATGCATGTAATATTTTATTCGTTTATGCATACTGAAAAGAAAGTTGTATTCCCTGCAAATGTTGGAAATCAATTGCTAAAAGTTGTGTTTTTCTGTTGCGATATGTTTTTACTCTTTTCCAAATAATGTTTTAGTTTTGTTGATGGTGGCAGGAATGCAAACAAATGCTAATAAGGGCCGCATTCTATAGTAAGAGAAAATAAGAGTTCTATGAATACTATGAACACGCTCTCACGCTTAAAGACAATATATAATCGAGCCGACTGCCAACGAAATCAATAAGTAGAAGCCAATATGTGATAATGACTGGGAATCACCTACCAGGCTTAAAGACAATAAACTCAAAAAAGAAAAAGAAGGAATATAAAGCACGGGAGAGTGCGATCAACTCACTGGAGAAAAAGAATCAAAGAATCAACGGAGAGCGAAAGAATCGATGCTTGCTTGTATAATACAACATCGCATCAGAATTTATATGCAGTCAATATAAATATATACACATATAGAGCGTGAACATAACGAACTGAAATATATACATATAGAGCGTGAGCATAACGAACTGATAGATGCGATTAAGTAACGGCAACTGACCGTAACAATCGACATGATAGAACGGTTGTAGAAGCACAAGAAACCATGAGAGATAGACAGCATATCTGTAAGCGTACGTATAGATAAGAACAGATAATGGAGCTTGGGAAAGAATGATGATAGTCGATCTGTAATGTAGCATATGTGCATCGATTGTGGCTCTAGAGAGAGAGAGAGGGAGGGGGAGTAGAGAGAGAAAAATATCTGAAGAACCGAGAACGTTCTCAACCTGAATATATAAACGCCACGAACAGAGATCGGATCGGCTGCAGTCGGAACTTTTATTTTGTTATAATAAAACTGGACACCTGGCGGTGATTGCTACTTGATTGCAACATAGCGTTAAGGCTCTGTTTGGGCGGCACGAGGGAAAATAAAAATATAAGTCGTGTTTAATTATTTCGTCTTATTTTTTAATTTTATATTTTATCTAAATACAAATTTAAATTAATGAAAGGTGCATTGTGCGAGTAATTTATTATCCCAACAATTCTAACAATTGTTATCAACAAATATTGAAAAGTACATATTTATAAACTAACCGTTATAAAAATAAAATAAAATAAAGTAAGAATTTAATCGCCATTCTTTATTGTGGTAACTCTGTATTTTATGATCATGTTGCAAAAAAAAATAATCCCTAAGTAAGATTCTTGAATTGACCAAAATATATTGATAATGATTATACTCGTGGTATTTAATTTTACTCAACATATTTCAACACCGATTGAAAAAGAATGAGTTTTTATGTTATTTTACTGTTGTCAATGAATTAACAGTTTGTTGACGGTAATTTGAGAAAAAATATAATGGATATAATAAGCGGAGAATATAGTAGAATGAGAGATTTGTTATCGAGGGATGAATATATTAATGATTTGTTTTGAGTATTTTTTTAGAAAGTGATATAATATAGATGTGAATAGATAGATGACATTATTGTAATTAATAATAGCATTTTGTATAAATAGAATGAGATATAGAAGGGAATAAGATATAGATAGAAAAAGAGGTGAGATAACTTTATTCTCCTTTAGGCAAATAAAATTGAGCAGTGCTGTGTACACAGATCCGAACACATATATGTCGGATGCACGTGGGACCCTTGAATTATTAAGGGCCCCACGTGCATGCATCCAGCGGATCCGGACACATCTATGTCCGGATCTGTATACATAAGTCTGTGTACACAAAGTTTCTCAATAAAATTATACTGTCGATATCATATTCGAAGTTCAAAAAAATAAACAAACCCTAAATACAACAACCAAACTAGTCATATCCGGGATAATAGGCAATAAATTATTTTTTGACCGCTGACAAACACGTAAAATAACATACACAAGTTTGGCCTTCTAAATACAAACAAAGTACTTTTCCTATTTTTGTCTCCCCAATTAGGAATCAAATAGGAATAAAAACAAACTGCTATTTCCTTTCCTTTCATCAAGTTCTTTTATTTATCTCATCTTGTACCGGCTTCCTAATGGTACCGGACTATTGGCATATTATTCCATCTGATACTGTATTGGTTTGTTTTAAAAAAGAAAAGTTTCAATTAATATTTTGTAGGTGATTAAACATAAAATTGAAAGCAAAATTATCTTCTTTTATGTTTTGTGATTTATTTTTAAGTTGTAATGCTTTATTTTATAAGTTTAATATAATTTTTATTAAAAATTATTATTAAAAAAATATATATTAATTTTAGCGATAAATTCAAAAATAGATACACACTGATACCGATACGTACCGTACTAGTAAAAAAATCGATATACTCACCGATGATATGAGATTGATAATTTTGATTCCAATCCAACCTTACTCCGATGAGTAGTATTTTATCTTCTCAATTTCTATTATTTTTCTCCTCTATTATTTCCTCATTTTTATCTTTTTGAGATTGTCTTGACAACATAAACTCTAATTATCGTAGGTGCAAAAATTTACAACTGACTTTTTTCCATTTTGGTACTACAAAGTAATCATTGGGAGTTGTCTAAGATAAATCCAGACATCTTGAGGTCAAAACTCGACGACAAAACATGGGGTCACTGTGTATTTACCCAGTCAATCAACTCAGGACCCTAATGACTAGTCCGCACTAGGTGGGGACTTTTTCAAATTTTAACTCAACTTGGTCCAAACCGGCCGGATAATTTTGGTTATTAAAAAAAAAAAAAACGTGATCTCTTATTGAAATCGCCTTCAGGAAAAAATAGGCCGATGGCGATGGGTCAGCTTTTATGGCCCAATTACAGTTTCGGCCATTGTTGGACTCACTTTGAGAGCTCATTTACTGTTTTCGTATAATTTTAGTTTTCCTTTTAAAGCTGCACAATAATGTTATAACACTTCATTTTATGAGGTGACACTATTTTCCCTCACTCCACGGAGTTTGGATTTAGTGGCCAATTAGATCAATTTTCAAGATTAGTAAATTGTATGTAAGCTGATTCAAACGCTATGGTCTCATTTGATTCGCAGATTAAAATTAGCAGAATTAATAGTCCTGCGATTATTTGTCATAGTAATGTTTTAATACCAGTGAAACCTAATCTTGTATTTGATTTGGACTGAATTATTTTTAAGATATCCTTCTCGAATGTCAAGGATTTTGAACAAAGATGTTTTGCTGAAATTGTGGATATACATATGTGGTGTGGTGGCATCGATGGTGACGGCAGTGGCGGTGTTGTCGATAATAGTGGTGGTGGTGGTGGTCGGAGACGATGGAGCGATAGTTGGTAAAAACAAGATTAAATGAGTCACACTCTCTCTCCTAGGATTAAATAGTGCTCACATATAGGTATTATAATAATCTCAGAATTATTTATCCTGGTTCAGTTTGGGGTAACCAAACATAGGATTGCGCAGGATTAGGCACAAATAATCCAATCCCACGTGCTTAATCCGCAAATCAGACAAGGCCTGAGTTTTCAAAAGAAAGTGAATAAATTAACTAAAAATGTGTGAAGGTATCTTAGCCCAAAAAAAAAGAAGTTCGAAATGCATTTTAAAGTTTGAAAATTTTAATCATCATTAAAAAAAGGTGTCATTAACTATGCATCACTTGAAGGAGAAAAGAGAAAGATAAGACAAGTAAACCAACCAAATTACTATAGCAAACGATAATTTTATAGGAGATAACTGCAATATTTAATCCATATGCACTTTTTTAAATACTTTTCACATCAATTTCTTCAAAAGTAGTTGGAACCACTTTTATGAATATGATGGCTGAGGTTCATATCTACTTCAAAGATCAATTCTTCTCCTTCTTTTTTTAACGAGGTATTCGATTGGTTTAAAATTATCCCCAACTTAAATTCATAGAGAACTAACCTCACCGTCCATTTATAGGAGCTCATTTACAATCAGAGCATTTGCAAGCATCTTATTCTCTTTCTCATTAGCTATATCACTACTATATGTAATGAGAAAATTAAAAGAGTATTTTTACATAATTGGTGTACGTACGTGTAAAACTTTCGTACTTTTTCACCTTCTTAACACTCTTTTTACTTTCTCGTTCTTTCAACGAGTTGCTTTCTCATTGTTGTTCCCTACTATTTAGGAGTATGATTTGGTTGTGAGGTTGAACTTCACGTTGAAATGTTCTACTATCACGAAAAATAATATTCTACACGAAAGGTGATATTCTCAAAGGAACAATAGTTTTTTAAAATAATACTAGATCGAGTTTTCTGCATCTATTTGGTTTTGATAAGTCTCTAACAAGATATAAAAGAGAATAATATGAAAGACTATGTAGGTTTGTCGTCATTATTAGGTAAGCAAATTTGTAATTCAACAATAGAGTCAAAGAAAAGATCGAGAAAGCATATGAGAATAGAACCAATAATTTATGAAAATTTCACGCAAACTAATGAACGAAGAAAAAATAAAACGGGAATATTTATGTCAAATTAAATATTTATTAATCGTATGACATAAAAGAGGTGATAGATCTTTCAATTCCGCAGAATCCGCACCATATCTTTAAAATGAGAATACAATGTTTCTCGATGTCGTTTCGAAGAATTGTTCAATAATTAATGAATTTCAATGTCTATGAAAATTGAAAACCTTGAGGAGTGAATGGATGAATAAATAATTATGTATTCTTTACAAATAAATATGTAGTAAGTTATTAAAATAATCATTGATCAGTTAGTTTTCGTACGTCACATGTGTAATTATCGTCTTGTTGACATTTTTGTTTTAATAATTTGCTCAAGTACTTTAATATATATTCGAATTCAATGAGATGAGTTTACTTCCTATTCCGCCAGTTGTATACCCATTTTATAATAATTAAGTGATACAATTCTTCTGTCTTTTCATTAATAAAAAAAGAGATGCAATTTTAACAACCAAATGCTAAATCCGAGAATATTTTCTAGGATTGTATATAGCACTCTTCATTTTAGAAAGAATATGATGTATTTCAATAATTATGTAACTGTTGACTCCCTAATTTATCTGTCAATAAGAATAAGACATGTGGCATTGTGCAATAGAGGTGCACACACCCGATTAAAGGGCAGGAGATAACCAAGCGATGCCATTTAGACATATAGGATAGTTTACTAACTGCTAGATGAGATTACGTGTACAAAACTCGAAGTGGCAACACTTTCATGTGCATGGACGGTTATTCAATAGCCGTACATTCCTCGCCCTTGAATAAGAGAACCTGAAGATATCTGAATCGTGGACGCAGGAAGAGAGGAAAACACATGGAGAAAATGGCTAGTATAACAATTATAGTTTCGCCCTACATGAAGGAGAATTAACACCGTTAGATTTAAGCAAAAAATCTAAAAAAGAAGAAAGACGCTAAGTACTTAATATGGTCTATAAATAAGAACAATAGTTAGATAAAAAGAGAGGACATCCCCCATAACGCTTATTTCTATTAATCCCAAGCGGTTGGTTCAGCAAAAGGAGAGGAGGTGATTAATGGGTTTGCCCTCATTCCAAGGCCATGAGATCGAATCCTACTAAAACCAATCACTAAGGGGCATTGAAGGTTTTTCTGGTCGTTAATTTTAGAAACTCCAAGACTAGTCGGCATTAAGTTGGAGATAATTCGAAAACCGACCGGAGACCTCAACTATATAAAGAACACCTATTTATTTTTTCGCACTCGTGGTTCATTCTTTTACGATACTTAGCATATTCATAGCAATAGTCTTAGTAATAATTGTACTTAGTTTTAGTCATAGTATGTAACAGTAGTTGTAATTAATTCAAAGCATATTAGATCATCTTGTAGCTCTCAAATGTAAATTTTTTATCAGATTTGCCATTCAAAATTATTTCATCTCACATTCTCTGCGATTGTTCATCTTCTGTTTCTGATTTTGAGCCTTCACGTGTTAACAACTGAGAGAAATTCTTCTAAAGAACATACAACACAACGCCTAATAAAATTGTTGCTTTCAACTGTCACATTAATAAAAATTATTCTGAAAAAAATAATTATAAGTCTTTTTAATTTAACCGTAAATAATATTTAAGCCAACAGTAACTAATAAACTAGATCCAACCGGAGAGAGGAAGACAAATAATTTTGCAAACAAGGCTAGATTCGCTGGTGATCCATCAACATCCACTGCATCAACAGCATATAAAAGTACACATCTAATACTCCTTGTTAACTCTAAAACCTCCACTTAAATATAAAGTTACGATAGCCAAACTAAACACGAGAATATGCATAAAATTCTTTCTCAAATTACAATTTAATATTAAATATAAAAATTATATTGAGAGATAGTTTAAAATAAAAAATTGAAGATTATTTTCTTATAATAACATGTACTTTTTATGCTTTTCTAATTTCGTTTAAAAAACAGTTTGACATGTAAATTACAGTTAGTACATGATGTATGTACAGATATTTAATATGCAATATAAATATGTACTTAGTCTAAAGTATCAGTAAATAAAATTTAGGTAAATTTCAATGATTTCCCCTGAGATTTCTCATAATTACAAAGATATCTCCTCATATTTTTTAAATTACATTGTTTTCTTATTTTACCTGACAATGTTGTCTGACTCCCTCTAATAAACGGACTAAAATTTTGAAAAAAAAAGAAGAAGAAAAAAGGGGATGATGGCATGTTGACTCATAATTTGAATGCCCAAATTAACTTTCCTAGAGCACAAACCGAAGTTTCTCTTTTTGCGCTCATCTCCTTGGTTTTCATTTTTTACTTTTATAAAAAATTATAAATTTTTGTCTCACAACTTTTTTAAAAATCAAACACGTAAAATTTAAAATTTGATATTTGTGTATTTTTTTCCTTCCTAATAATTGAACGGGAAAACATCAACAACTATTTTTTATGTTTCCACGTGTCATAATTTTATATCCTTATCAATTGATTTGAAATTAAGTACAAATTTATTTATATTTATTATATTAAAGAAAGGAGTTGTTATGCTTTTTCTTGTAAATAACAAAGGGCTATTTAGGATTCTTTCCGCCTAATTTTTTTAATTTGACCATTTTAATTTTTTTGATTTATACCATGAAATTATAATTTTGTTATTTTTATATCATGGAAGTACAAAAATGAAAATAAGGAGATGTGAGTGCAAAACCAAGAAAGATTAGTGAGTGTGTGCTTTTGAAGGGGTATGTATTAAAATTAGGAAACAAGATGACATTATCACCTTCTATCTAAAATTAACGTCGGCTGCAGCAAGGGTGGGGACAACATTGTCAAGTAAAGGAGGACAATGTAATTTTAAAAGCTTGAGGGGCGGTCACCATAATTGTTAGAGTGAAACTCTCTAATTTTTATCATAACTTGGTCTCGAGCCAACTGTATACCTTGATCATAAAAAAAAAAAAAAAAATTCAAGGGAGATCAATGAAATTTACCCATAAAATTTCTATTTCCGATGTGCAGTTTCAATAGAAACAACTCAAACAAGATGGCATCTAAAAAACGAACAGCCGTCAATGGTAGGGGTGAGGACAACATTATTAGGTAAAATAGGGGGATACAGTGTAATTTTAGAAAAAAGAAGGGAGTTACTTGTAATTGTCAGAAACTGATAGGGGGAGGTCAGTGAAATTTACCCACAAAATTCCATTCCGGGTGGAGCAGTTTCACGGGATATGCATCTGGATTAAAATATACGTCAAGTGGTGGTTTGAAGTTTCCAGGAAACTGCATGACACGTTGAAGTGGTTTTATTTTTTAATTTTTTAATTTTGGTCGTTTTTCTTGTCCATCCCCGAAGCGTTTTGTAACTGGAGTTTGAATACTTATATAGGTTCATCTGACTACTGAAACTGCCCTTCAGTTACCCGTAGATCAGAATTATCTTCTTGGGTTCTTTCTGTGTTTTATTGCATGTTCTGATCGGGTCTTCTTTGTTGGCTAGCTGGTTATCGACTGTTCTCATTGAGGTAAGCATTGAAGATTTCTTTTTTCTTCTCTCTTTTTGTAGATTATGAATTCTTTTTATATTTATTTCGATAGTGATGTCTGGTTGTAGTTTTTTTGTTAGGAGGGGGTTGGTGGGATTGATTCGATGCTAAGAAATGAAATTATTATCTTTTTCTTTAAGGTTAGTGTGTGGTGGAATTGAAATCTTGGTGATTTCTGGGTGGGTGGTTTAAGGGGTTTGTTGTTGTTTTGACTATGGGCAAGGATTTGGGTATCTATTGAGATCTGCAGAGTTGGTTATTTCTTGTTTTGACCTGTCAATTACATCTATTAGATGCGGTACCCCTCCCTTTGCCATATTTGATATTGAATTTGATCTCAGAAAGTTGAAAACAACATTCTTTGATGTGGAAATATTGGAACTTACTGAAAACTGCAAGTGGGTACTAAAGTTGAACTCAGATTTTTTGTATTGGATCTTATCCTCATTGTAGGTATTTCGTATCAGTAACCCAAAAACAGACTGCGGAGAATCATGGATGTGCCTGGGCAAGAACTAAGCATTGATGGAGAAGTAGAGGGAGAGGAAATGGACAGGGAACACGCTCCTTTAAAGGAGAGTCGGCTTTATAGGACTAGTTTTCCAGGTGCCGTGAGAAAGAGAGCGTATATTTTCGATGGAGAAGGGAATTACTATAACAAGGATTGGGATCTTGTAGAGGGTAGAGGGAATGAGTTTTGTTGGTACCATGTGGAACTTCCCAAAGGCAATCCAAAACTTTCACAATCTGCTCAATACCTTATTGATGTTCTTTGCCCTCCCCTAAAACTCCAAGACATCCTCTCTCTGGTCAGCAATGGACCCTTTTGTGGGCATGTGGATGGGGCACTCGTGTTCAGGGTTAACTCACCAGGTACAGCCTCTGGAAAATTTACATTCAGAATCGCTGCGAGAGTTACTGAGAATTCGGTTATTACAGTTTCTTTGGGCCGTGTCCCAAGATTGGGCTTCTCGCCTGTAGGGCAGTCTCTTCTTTCGGAGATTCCAAGTGTGGAGAGTCCAAAATATTTGAGAGGAGAGAAGGAGAAGGAGAAGGAGAAGGAAAGGGAAAAGGGTGGAATTGTGATTAGAGAGCATGTTCTTGAATTTTTGTTGACGATGAATCATTCTGAGGAAGCAGATAATCCTGTGCCTAAATCTGTTTCGCAACTTGTTGTTCATATTATTGACACCCACGTGGATCATATTCAAGATGTCGTGACCAAACTTGAGATTGACCTGGATGCGGTGGAGTTTGAACTGGACAGAGGTAAACTTTATGTCAAATTTTGGTCTTCTGTGGGTAAAACCTTAGTTTTCCTTTTCGTATGTGTTCTTCTATAGTAAAGATAAATCCTCTATGAAGCATGCTGTGAGTTTCTATTTGGATTTTAGTTATTAAGAAGGTGAGATACCAGCTTTCATGGCGCATGGTTACATTTCTTATGCTTTTGCTACCTACAACTACTTAATAAGGTACACTTCACGTTGTCTTACTGCATTCCCATGGTTGGACTCAGTTTTGTAGTTATTACCTCTATTTTGGTAGTTATACATCTGTTCCAGATTTCTATCTTAATATCTTAGATTTTTCATTAATCAGAGCCAACCACCTCCCCCCCAACAGGCACATCAACATTTGCTACTGAATGAACCTTGATGGATTGCTATTTATGTCATATAAGTTCTTGCCTTCTTGGCAATTAGTCAAAGAACTCAGTTTAACTTTATATTTCGACTAACGAGTGCTCATGTTTCTGAGAAGCTCTTTTTGATCGGAGGTTTTCCACTCACAGAATTCATATGTTTCGGTAGTTTTTTGAGGAGTCAGATACTGCTGTCCAGCTTAGACGATGATATTGGATATTGGTGCTTACGAAAAGGTGTGTTTTGTAAAAGCAGTGTAGCTGAACGAGGATGTAATGACTAAGTTGTTTTACATGGAAATACTAATTGAATAAAAGATCAAACATAAGGAAGAAGTAAGAAGTGGCACAAATCTTAGGAATAAATAGGAGAGAAAAATTCATTTTGAGTGGTATGAACAAAGGAAGAGTGATTTGATCCGCGGAGGGTGGTAAAGAAACAAAGGAAGGCGAGAACACGGGACACCCTTTGTTGGCTTCTGCAACAGAGAAGCATGTACCTTAGAAATCTATTATATGCACAGCTTCTTTTAGATAAGGACTGTTGACTGGAAATGCTACGATTGAGAATGCAGTTTTTGCTTCTCCTTCTTGTACCCAGTGCTGTATATCACAGAGTTCTTGTAATTATGACAGTGATATAATACTCCTTTTTTTTTTGCCCTTTTCCTCTTTCTTTGTTTTATTTTTTCCCTTTTCTTCTGTAGGGTAGTTATGGTATTTGAATCAACAGTCTTTATTGCAGCTGCTCAAGTCTCAACTATCTCCAGAGTTCATACTCCATACTGTAAACGCTAACTAGGAAGCGCATTAGTTAGACAAATGTTGAAATCCTACGTTCCTCCTAGCGATGTGCTATTATTCTGCACACGCTGTTTATTTTGTATTGAAAAGTTCTGATTCTTAGCAACTGTCCACATCCCATTAACGAGGCCATAATAGATGATTATTTCTTTTGTCGTATAACAATTTAAAGAAAGGACGTGGTTTGATTCAACGATAAGTGAGTTGCTTTCCCATTTGATTTTTTGGTTGCTATTCCTCTTTTTTTTTTGCACGCGTGTGATTTTTTTTCTTAGGTTGTTCAAATCCATGATCCTTTCCACACCATTGCAGGTGGTTTTGCTTTGAAAAAACTGATGCTAGATGACAGAAGATTTCCAAAAATGCATCTTGACTTACAGCGCCTCTTGCAGGTAATTTCAATCCTCTATGATGAAGACATAAGTTCAGTATTTATCGAACTTATGGTCATGGTAATGGATTAGTTTAGGTTCGCATGATTCATGTGTCGTGTCGTATTTTTTATTCCTTATCACCCAAAGAATTGTGATTGATGGAGCTTTTTACCATTCACTGATGAGAACTACTGTCATGGGAATATCCCTAACATAAGTCAAATGACGATGATGTAAAGCACATAGCTACATGGATACAGGTTATTGCACATGGGGAGCAAGTATTTCCACGAGTCAAGGAAAAGTGCGCTTCGAAACACTGGTTTGCCAATGAAGACATCAGTTCCCTTGAAGAGTTAATCGGTCGTCTCAGAAGGCTAAAGGAGAATGTTGGATTCATAGCGAATCGGGTCACGGCAATCCAAGCCGGTCTAGACAGCTGGCAGGCCGAGCAAATAAATAGGAAGCTGTACTATCTATCGTTCCTTTCAATCATATTCCTCCCTCTATCTATTGTCACTGGAGGTAAGATCTTTCTTCAAACTAACATTTTATTGGTATTTGTTCAAATTTGACTATTCTGTCCAAGAAGTCCAAAAGTTAAGACATAAACACATTGAGACATATTAAGTTTATATGTGTACCTCATAACAGTTTCTAAAAAAATTCTGAATGTATTTTTATCCTAAGGATAAGAAAATATGCAATGTTGATATTATGAAGATATAACGACGACAATTTAGTGAATAAATGTTGATGAAAGCATCCAAAATTTTGACCTTGACCCAACTGTTTAAAATTGCATTTTCGACCTCCTAAATCCTAATGTGTCCTCAACGTGTCCGAATTAAAAAAACTATAAGACATATATTAGACGTGCCAAATGTCTCCGTTTCCAACACCCGTGCCTAACAAGTGTCTGTATCGAACACGAGCTGGACATGGAGGCGCTAGCTAGGAGACGTGTCCGTGCTTCTTAGCTTTCTATAGATCGAGAATCATTCGAGTTGAATCACTTTCCTTTGTTGGCTTCTCTGTACAGTGTTTGGGATGAATGTGGGAGGAGTTCCTTGGACGGAGCAAAAAGATCCAAATCTGAAGGATGGTTTCCGGAATGTCATGTTTGTATGTGCTGCGATGCTGCTTTTTGTGCTTTTCTGCTTCCTCGTCCCAGCTCTTTACACTCGTGTAGCTGCTTGGCGGAGGAAAAGAGTTTTAAGGAACAGCTGGTCTCTCAACAGGAAGTCACTCCTTAGAAAAACTCTAGGAGGCGAAGAAAGAGGAGGTTACCTTCGGCTCTGAGGGAAAAATAAAATTGACAGACTGTTTCATGGTACATGCTTTGCTCTTAAAACTTTTCTCACCTGGGGAATATATGAGTTGGTTTCTCATTAAATTGTTGCATGTTTTCTTCCCTCAGGATTAATATGTGTGACATTTCCGTCATTCTGTTTGATTCAAGATATAGTTTTCACAGACTCAGATCGTCAATTGTGCTTTACCTTACCGTTGGAATGGGAATCAATACTGAGAACTTTTTTCCCATTTACTTTGCTGAGAAGATGGAACTTGTGAAGTTGAAGGTTGAAGGTTGAAGGTTGTTCCCTTCCTTCTTGTATCATTCTCCCCCTTTTTACCCTTTGTTAAATTCATAGTTAGTTGCATTTTTTTTTAATCAGAGCTTAACCTATTGTACATGGATTTTTTTGTTCAATGTCCAATATGCACACATGGAAGATTTTTTCTGTGATTCATACACAAATTTCTTCCAATCCCATTTTTTTTCCAGCATTCTTTGGTTCTGAGCCCTTTAGTTTTATCTTCTTCTTTTCCGTATCCTGCAGTAGCGGGAGCTTCATCTCTTTTTTCCTTCGTTTTTTTAATGGAGCTGTATTATATTTTCCGAACACTTTAAATGGATGTAATTGCAGACAGCTGCACAAGTTTTGACTGCAAAAATTCTCTCCGACCTTTGGGTAAAAGAAGAACCAATGCAGCCTGCTATCAAGTAAAAATGGTTTGCACTATAGTGATTAAACCTATGAAGCACGGATACTCCGAAACTAGTCACGTATCCGTATTGGATACTTCTCCGATACCGATACTCACCCGATACACCCCGATACGTATCGGATACGCCAAATAAGTATCCAACATTAAAATTAAATCATTTTAATTTCGGATACTTTTCAGATACTCGGTGGATACTTCTAGGATACGGCCGGATACTTTAGGGATACGCCGGGAGATGCATTTGATTCGCTTGAGGGTGTCGGTATATTTGAAGTTGCTAGTCTTTTCCTTGATGAGCCGGATATAGAAGCTATAATATTCTCCGATGAAGGCTGAGGGGATGCAATTGAATGTTGAAGTTGATATGGATAAAAATTAATAGGAATTATCATTTTTTAGTTTAGACTTTAGTCATTTTCTTTCTATTTTGAATGACTTTTGAAAATTAACTTGTGCTAAATGATTGGTATAATGTTATTAGCAATTCAACTATTCTTCTTCTAGTTCTTTTGGCTTCTTTTTATGCATAGTACATAATTACAGCTTGGATTTTTGAATAATTGAATGCAGATTGAGTGAATGAGTGAGATATCAGTTTTGGACAGGTCCATCTCATTGAATTAAATCATCAGAACCATGCCTGCAATACCATATTCATGCAGTTTGAATTCAACATTTTCATGGAGCCAGGCTGTGGCCTTTAAGCCATGTGCAGTTGATGGTTATGGGTATTGCCATATCAAGCATGATCCACTCAGAAAATCCCTAAAGCTTGAGTTTATGGTACCAAAGTTGGGGATCCATAAGTGGCATTGCCATCACATAACTGAATTAAGACGGGGAGTTATTGGCAATATTTGCAGTGTTGTCTCACTCCTCCCTGCTAGCGGCAGCACTAATGGAGCTGTTGAAAGTCCTAGGCTATCCCGAGCAAACATCTATAACTACAGAAACGAACAAGACGCACTGAGACACGCTTTTTGTAACTTAAACGTGATTGATTATCGCAGGAAAACTTATCACTTTTGTGGGTATTTTTTGGTCAAGGAAATGTGACAATTGATGGTTGAGGTTATGTATTGATCTAAGAACAAACACTAGTTGAGACCTACAAGACGATAAAGTTCAATCGAAGTACCATAAATTGGAAAAAACAATGTGAAATCTCGGCTCAAAATCTATTCAATTTAAATCGAAAGACTTTTCTTGTTTTGATGTAAAAAAAGAATTTTTTATGTCAAGTTATACTTTTTACAAAATAAATGACATAAAAACGAATATTTAATCACTTAGTTGAATAATCACCTATAGAAAAACTATCTAAAGTTATTCTAAGAGACCTACTAAATTTTATCCAGTATCATTCCATTGTTTTAAATATTAATTTAAGCTAAATAAAAAAATAAAAACTTTTTTAATTGGATGGTATATTACAACCTCAATAGTTTCAATCTCATTAGGTCTCGTTTGATTTACTTCTAATTGCTTAAGCCAATAAAGTGATTTGAAAATTACTTGTGTCATATTTATATTTCCAGAAGAAAAATAGTAGCAAATAAACTAATTATTTAAGATAATTTAAATCATAATCTACTATACAGAACAGAACCTATAATTAAGAATCCCAATATTTAACCAAAAAATTTAATTAGCCAAACACGGCTTGTCTTACGTCTAGAAGCTTCTTTCCACGTAGCTAAAACTATACCGCAAGTTTGCGCCTCCTCTCAGTCACATACCTTCCTCAAAAACCCTAAACCCTAGCAGGCCCTGAACAAAAACCAAAACCCCGATAAAACCCTCTCCCATTTTCTGTTCCATTTTCCGGTCAATTTCGATTTCCACTGTAAAATGGCGGCCGCTTTGTTGCTCAGATCTCTTCGTCGGCGCGACCTCTCCTCCGCTCCTCTCTCTGCCTACAAATCTGTACGTGCTCATTTATAACCGGATATCATAATTTACGGATATATGTATCTCTGGGCCGATAATTCGATATAACCTCTGTGATCGCGGGTATTTGTGTGATCCGTGTTCTCTTTTGGCGCATAACAAACGTGACGTGTTTGAATTTTTTTTGGTGGTAGAAATGCTGATTATTTTGAAGTTCAGGTTTAGTCTTACGGGAATCTAAATCGGAGTAGTATGGGATTTGTTTCTTTGCACAGTAAATTTGTCTCGTTGCTTATTATTTTGTATTTCGTTCCCTTGTTTTCCGGGGTTTGTCCGGCTTGCAGTGGCGTTGATATAGAGTGCTGTTTCTACTATTGAATCAATTTCATTGCTGATATATCAAATTTCGCATCGTTTGTTTGCCATTAACTCTTAAGGCCCTCTTGGTTGGCCGATAGTAGAAGTGGGATTGCCTTACAACTTGTGTGAGCAGTCATTTCTGGATCTTAAATGCAGCATTTCGTGGAGCCGTAGAGCCACCAAGTGTTTGTAATGAACAACATGCTGGGGATTGCCTTCTCTGCTTCTGAAACCGCAAATTGATTCTTGCGTTTGAAAGGGCCTGCATTATTTCCCTTTCTTGCAATATTGTGCGGATTTGATTTTTGATTTCCTCCCTTCGCTGGTAATGCCACACTGTGCCTTCTCCTAGCTGATAGGTCGGGGTGGTGTCGTGTTCTTTGCCTAGATTGTTTATTACTTTAGAGAAGTCCCTATTATCACGTGCCCATAACTCGCTGTTGATTTTCTGAACTTAAGTAGTGCGAATGGGTTCAAGTTTTGATCTTGTGTAGTGGGGTGCAAATTGCTGATATTTTTCAAGGTGACAAGCGGTGTGATTATAAAGGCTGTTATGATTTTGTTTATCGAATATATGCTTCTTTATATGTGTGTCTGTGTAGGATTCTATATTGCATCTTCTAGATGCTCATCACTACACTTTAGATGAAGATTGTTAGCAGGCTAATTTCATGGTAATTTGATGCATATTGAATGTTATGATCTGTAACATTTTGCAGTTGACTGGAAATGTCAAGTCATCATGGGCTACCTCATATTTGGGTCACAAAGGGGCTAGTTTGGCCAGGCCATTCAGGTATTTTTACTTAAATAGTATACTCTAGCGTATTCTGATATCATCTTATTCTTATCACTGCTAAAAATAGATTTGAAAAAAAACTATTTTTGTTGTCTTTTTTACTTATTTTCATTTTGGAACAGTTCAAAGCCTGCCGGGAATGATGTCATTGGAATTGACTTGGGTACCACAAACTCATGTGTTTCAGTTATGGAGGGCAAAGTGAGTTCTATTTTGGTTTCAGTTATTCAGGATTTCTTTTTGGTGAAAATTTGATGACATGGTTGGGACCTGATTAACTTTTTCCATTTCCTGTAGAGTCCTAAAGTGATTGAAAATTCTGAGGGATCTCGGACCACACCGTCTGTGGTTGCCTTTAATCAAAAGGGAGAACTTCTCGTAGGAACACCAGCCAAACGTCAAGCCGTGACCAATCCAACAAACACTGTATTTGGAACCAAGCGTCTCATTGGCAGACGTTTTGATGATCCCCAGACACAGAAAGAAATGAAGATGGTTCCATATAAGATAGTCCGGGCTCCCAATGGAGATGCTTGGGTTGAAGTCAACGGGCAGCAATATTCCCCGAGTCAAATTGGTGCATTCATCCTGACTAAGATGAAAGAAACTGCAGAGTCATACCTTGGAAAGAGTGTTACAAAGGCTGTGGTCACTGTACCTGCTTATTTCAACGATGCTCAAAGACAAGCTACAAAGGACGCTGGGCGAATCGCAGGCCTTGATGTGCAGAGAATCATAAATGAGCCGACTGCTGCTGCACTTTCCTATGGTATGAATAATAAGGAAGGTCTTGTAGCAGTTTTTGACCTTGGTGGTGGAACCTTTGATGTTTCCATTCTAGAGATTTCGAATGGTGTTTTTGAGGTATGCAAATCAATTTTGCTTGTAAAACTGTGTGTAACTTGGGAAGAAAGAGAGGATAAAATAAATAGAGAGAAATGTTAGTAAAAGTTGATGATTTTACTTTGCTAGGTTTTGGAAAGAAAATGAAAGGAAAGTAAAATGGATAGTATGAACTTTCTTTGAAGCTGTTTCAGTATTTTCCCCTTGTTTTCCTTCCCGTTTGTTTCTTCACTCTTTCTAATGGAACCAAGCGAGAGAACAGGAAATTTATTATGTCCTTTCCTTTCCATTCTTTCTATAACTTCCAAAAAACAGTCCTTGAATCTTTATTCAGGTGTATGCATAATAACTCTCTCACATGTAGGTGAAAGCAACAAATGGTGACACATTCTTGGGGGGAGAGGACTTTGACAATGCTCTACTGGAGTTCTTGGTGAGTGAGTTCAAAAACACCGAGGGAATTGATCTATCAAAAGATAAGCTTGCCCTCCAGAGACTTAGAGAATCTGCAGAGAAGGCTAAGATTGAACTGTCATCAACATCCCAGACTGAGATCAACCTGCCATTCATCACGGCTGATGCCTCTGGTGCTAAACACTTGAATATCACCTTGACCAGATCGAAGTTTGAGGCTTTGGTGAACAGCTTGATTGAAAGGACGAGGAACCCATGCAAAAACTGTGTGAAGGATGCTGGCATAACTACCAAGGATATCGACGAGGTCCTTCTCGTGGGAGGAATGACACGTGTCCCAAAAGTGCAGGAAGTTGTGTCCGAAATATTTGGTAAGAGCCCAAGCAAAGGTGTAAACCCTGATGAGGCTGTTGCTATGGGAGCTGCTATCCAGGGTGGTATTCTCCGTGGAGATGTTAAGGAGTTGCTTCTCCTCGATGTCACCCCCCTTTCACTTGGTATTGAGACTCTGGGTGGTATCTTCACCAGATTAATCAATAGGAACACAACCATTCCAACAAAGAAAAGCCAGGTGACCGTTCAATCTGTTTTCTCAAACCGAAGTGTTACTATCGTCACTGAGAGGAATTCGTGCTTGAATGTCTTATCTCTGTCTCATTTCATGAGGCATTATTATAAACGCTGAAATTTGCATTAAACTGGAAATAAGTGTATTACAGATAGACGATGCTTTTTAAGTAGGGAGATAGACATTACACAGACATGCGTAACTTAATTTTTTTCCTTAGAAAATAGGACACGATCCGTTGGTGGTATTATTCTTATCAAAGATATAGAAAGGAGTTCATGAGCTAAGTGTCGAGGCGATTCTGATTGAGGCTTAACTTTTTAAAACTACATTCTGACCTCCTAATGTGTCTCTAATGCGTCCTAGCGTGTCCAAACATGTCCGAATGTGCCTTACAAAGTATATGATCACAAAATAAACACGTGTTTGGCATAGCTGACATTTCTGGAGCTTGATGCTCTCGTGTTACACTGATACATGAATTCAGTAGATGTGTCTGTGCTTTTTAGCAGTTAATTGAGGTAATCTTAACAACCATAACTGTTTCAGCTTGTGGAAGAGCCTAAGGTGCTATGTTATGCGTTTCTATGTTTCTCAGGTGTTCTCAACAGCAGCCGACAACCAAACTCAGGTGGGTATCAAAGTACTTCAAGGGGAGCGAGAGATGGCGACCGACAACAAGCTCCTTGGTGAGTTTGAGCTTGTGGGCATTCCTCCAGCTCCTAGAGGCATGCCTCAGATAGAAGTCACATTTGATATTGATGCCAATGGAATTGTCACCGTTTTTGCCAAGGACAAAACTACCGGAAAAGAACAACAGATTACCATTCGTTCTTCGGGAGGTCTTTCAGAAGATGAGATTAACAATATGGTCAGGGAAGCTGAGATGCACGCCCAAAAGGATCAAGAGAGGAAAACTCTGATTGATCTCAGAAACAATGCGGACACTACGATTTACAGCATTGAGAAGAGCTTGAATGAGTACAGGGATAAGTTGCCAAATGAGGTGGTTTCGGAGATCGAGTCTGCTGTTACTGATTTGAGGAACGCGATTGGGAAGGATGATGCTGATGAGATTAAGGCCAAACTTGATATTGCAAACAAGGCGGTTTCGAAGATTGGAGAGCACATGTCCAAAGGTTCCAGTGGTGGTAGTTCTGCCTCTGGAGGTGGATCTGAGGGTGGTGACCAAACTCCCGAGGCAGAGTATGAAGAGGCAAAGAAGTAGGTGGCGAGACAGTCTTAGAATGGGTGGCAACGAGATTTTTTTTTTTGGGTTTTTGTCATAATACAAAATGCATTTGTTAACTGCCTAGGTCTAAAACTTGGGAGCTGCCTGGGTTTATTGTAAGTCCCTTATTTGTGGGAAAATGTCTTCTGCGTATTCGAAACTTCATTGATGGCTTGAAATTTTTGCAAAGAGAATTTGGTGCTGAAAACTAGATAATAGCTGTTACGCTGGGGATCAGTGGTTATTGAACTCTTTTGAACATTAAGTTAGCCTTCTGGGTATGTAAGTGCATCTTCAGAAATCGTGACAGGAATATTGTTTCTTGCTTTGATTTCTTTGATTTGTCCATTGCTCTGTATGTAGTCTCTACTCGTGGAGTCCTTTTGACCAAATATGAACTTGGATTGGCCATATCAAGGAAAATGTATATTTTTTGTTTGCTAAAAAAATTATGATTCGAATTTAACACGTAGAGGGTGTATAATCGTTGCATGTATTTCATTTCTGGTTAATGTTCTGTACATACTAAATATCGTGAATAATTGTTGAACATATGACAATAAAGAAGTGACAGCATAATTTGACACAATTGTTTGGCTTTCTCAGACATAAATTCTTCGGTATTAATATTACTGTTTTTTGGTTATTTTTTTAATTATTATTCATTCATATTAATTTTTTTAAAAATAATTATTTATCCTGACAAATAAATTTAATAAGTAAAATATGATTAAAACGTCATAATTTTTTTTGCCAAAGATTTTTTTTAAAATAACAATTTTTTACTCTCTCTTTTATTTTTAGCATCATTTTATTAAATTTTTAAATTTTAACTTATTTTTTTATATTCTTTTATTTTCCTGTTGAGACAATTGAAAGAAATTAAAAGATTGATGAAAAATTACACAAATTAAAAAATATTCAAAAATAATATCGATTATTTTTAACAAATTAGCGCATGAAAGAAAAATCATTTTCAAAAACTTTTCAGATTTTTTTCAGATCTAAATTAACCAATGTAATTTCTAGATTTTGGGTCTATAAACCCTAATTCTATTATGTAGGGTACTTGCTCCTGGGACCCACATACGTGACCGGGGAAGGGAGCCGGTTTTCTGTGTAATTTTGTGGGCAATATTTCGAATATACCTAAAACACACAAAGCACACTCGCTTCTGCTTCTTCTTCTTCGTCCTCCAGTTAAAGGGCGGCCCGAAACAAATACTACTGAGACAAACCCTAGTAAACCCTAGAAACAAAACCAGAGGAATCTCAGACAAAAGTAATACGTCCATTCTCTAATCTCTCTTCCTCTCAGGTTAGCTCTTTCTTTATCTTTATCGGTTTCCCTGAAATACTTTGCTATCTCTTTGGTTGTTGAGAATATCCTAGCACGGAGCGGAAAGAAAATATGGCATTTTGATTTTCCTCTTTTTCCATTCCCTGGCAATGAAGATGGTTACTTTAGATTCGTTTTGTTGTGTTTGGCATAATCAAGGAGATAGTAATTAGTATTTGGTATCTGCTGCAAATTTTGATGGAACAAAACAGCGCTCTGCGAAACGCTATCTTATTGGACGTTTGAGTCGATTTGCCATAGTTATTTTGACTGGATTGTTCGTTGCATAGCAGTGTTTATGTGTAGTATCTGAAGTGCAATTGTTTTATTGTGCATATTATTATTCCTCTGGATTGTGTCACTTTCGTCCCTTTGTCATTGATTTACAATGTTTAATAGGACTTTTGGTTTTTTATTTCGGTTTTCAGGCAACTTTCAACTAGAATTTTATCTTGGCATAAATGAATAGTAAGAAAAGAGGGTCCGGTGCTGTAGAGGAAGTAGAGAATCCATTGGATACGAGGACTGATGAAGTTGTATCTGAGTCGTTGAACAAGAAAATGAAAAAGGAAAAGAAGAAAGAAGTTGCAGATGGGTCTGCCGCCCCATATTCAAGTACACAATCTGTTGTAGCTAAGGAAGGGAAGAAGGAGATGGCGAAGAAGAAAGAAGTTGTAGCTGGGTCTGCCACCCCGAATTCAAGTATTGTTATTGTAGCAAAGGATAAGAAGAAGGAAAAGAAGGAGAAGGAGAAGAAAAAAGAAGTCGTAGATGGGTCTACCGCCCCATCTTCAACCACACAATCTGTTGCACCAATGGAGAGAAAGAAGAAGAGAAAAGCATTAGACAAAGTTAGACACCATGCTGCTTCTGATGATGTGGGAGCAAAGCACAAACCTTTGGATTTGAAGTTCGACGAAACTTCAGGGCCTATCACCACTTCACCAAGTGGTGGTTTGCCTGAGTTTCATATTAGTGTTTTTAAAAACCTCGCATCAGCTGATGCAGCAGTAAGAGAAGCAGCAGTTGAATCGATGGTAATAGAGTTGCGGGAAGTGCAAACCGCGTATGACAATCTTGACAACAAGGAAATGTTTGAGGGCGGGTTGCAGTTAGAAGCAGAAAAGGATGATGGCTTGAATAACTGTGCCCCTTCGTTGAGATACGCTGTTCGGAGACTTATACGCGGTGTTTCTTCATCGAGAGAGGTATGGTCAGTTGATTTCAGTTGTAATCTTGTAAAATACATTAATACTGCATTTGGGCGGTGCCCTTCTTGTTCTTTCTTTCTTTTTACGTCAACAAGATACCCCTGTTTGTGCCCTTGCCAAGGGGCTACTCATTCTTAAGTTGGATTACACCTTAGAAGAGAAAATTACATGGAGTGCGTTGTAGCATTTTCCCAAGGTGGGTCCCGTTACTCTTTGGTGACGTAAACTTACTTCTTAAGCTGAGATGTTCCAAATAATTATTTCTATTGATTTTGTGATCTAATTAGGGGACTGTAAGGGCTAGCTGTGACATAATTTAAACTCACCAGCGGTTTAATGTTTTTATATAATACTTGTTCTCAATATGAATCAATCAGATTATTTTTTTCCATATCTTTCATCTTGTTATTATTTGTTGCTGTAGTAAGCTATGTACAGCCTTGAAAATTGAAAGTTCATGTCAATGGTACAGCTGCATACGTAGATTTACCATTGATTTTAACTTACTTTATCCTATATGTACAATGGATTTCTGTTTTCATAGATAACTCATCTCTTTTTACTGTCTTGTTTTGTTTCTCATAGATTAGATAAGTGCTTTGTTAAGCGTCATTCCCCCTCCTCACCTACTAAGTATGACATGCTTGGGTTATTATTCCTGAAAATAAAATGGGTGAAGTGTCTTTATGCCGCTTGTGTTACTCACAGTTTGTTGACTACTGTCAAAGTTGCATTGGCGGAGGGTTTATGTCTTCAGACATTTTTCTTATTGGAATTCGTCAATACACTGACTCGTGGCCTATCTGTTGTCTCTATGCCTTTACAGTGTGCAAGACAAGGCTTTGCATTGGGTTTGACCATTTTAGTCGGTGCAATTACGAGCATCAAAGTTGACGCCTTGCTGAAACTTATTGTTGATCTATTGGAGGTCTCTTCTTCAATGAAGGGTCAGGTGGGGAAACAGTTCCTTTATTTTGAGAATTAGCCAAGTAGGTTTTGGTGAGGTAGCCTTTTTGTTTTTTTATGAATTTCTTAATTTGCTCCTATTGCATTGCAGGAAGTGAAGGATTGTCTTTTGGGTCGGTTGTTTGCTTATGGTGCTATTGCACGCTCGGGAAGGTTAATTGATGAGTGGGTTTTGAATGAACACAATCATTCCATCAAAGATTTTACCAGTTCTCTAATTTCCCTCGCAGCCAAGAAGCGGTATTTGCAAGAGCCTGCCGTCTCAGTCCTTTTGGGCTTGGTTGAAGAGGTACTTTATATCTAATTAAAGTTTGATTGTATTCTGCATGGTTATTTCAGAGAAATTACTGTTTTATGTATTATGCATTCTATTACTGTACTTTGCTTCGTGAAACAACTTGATTCTAGGCGTGTTTCAGAAATTTGAAATACATTTACTTAGCATTATTTTAGAAACGGGGTTATCTTTGTTCGGAAGATAAGCGAGATGTTACTGTGGTTTTGACGAGTGAAAATACACTCTTAGATAGATATGTCCATTTTCTTGGTTCATGCACTGTGTCAGGTGTTCATTTCCACAGAATATTGACTTTTATGCTCATATTGCCTTTTGCTGTCATACAAAGCTTGTTAAGAACAGGGGGAATGGAAAGGGTGGATGATTTTTTTAATGTATCGGACTTGAGTAAAAAGATGTGTACATATATGCGCAAATTTTCTGCATCAGGATGCCTATTGTGTCAGTCTTTTCGCGATTTAGTGTCCAAGTAGTAAATAATTTGTCATGGCTATGTTGAAGTCTATACTTCCCTCGTATGTCAGGTTTTGGAGATATCATATTGATTGGAAGTCCAATAACCCCTCCATCACTGGACTTCGTAGTCTTGATTACTTACTACCACTTAATTTTAGCAATGAAGTGTCCAGATGGATTGAATAGCAACATTTCTGAGTATCCAACACTCTTTGGTGTATGTAATTTTTCAAGTTCAATAGTTCCTAGCTCCCTCTCCCCGAGGTGTTTGGATTTGCTCTTGCTGGGTATAGTATTATATCTCTTCAAATGCATCTGTGGTCTCTCCGCGCTCCAGTGTTCTGCTCTTTCCTTTTTCTAGTTTGGTTCTTTGCTGCTTTAGTCTTTGGTCAATTTCATTATGAGTTGTTTCCTCTTGTACTTATAGCTTGTCGGGTCTGATGTGACTGCTAGCAATGGTTCTGTTAGTTCCTTTTTCATTGTCTGAAAGTCTAATATAACATTAATGTTTTGTATTGTACTGCAGTTGCCAGCTGAGGTGTTGTTGAATCAAGTTCTTGAAGCTCCAGGGCTTCAGGAGTGGTTTAAAGGAGCAATTGAAGTTGGAAATCCTGATGCATTGCTTCTAGCTCTTAAAATGCGAGAAAAAATTTCCATTGATGGCAATTTTTTTGGAAAACTTCTGCCTGATCCATACAGTCCTAGTGGACTTTTTTCAACTGATCATCTGTTGTCCCTTTCTAGCTGCTTAAAGGTGATTTTAAGATTTGGATTACTGCAATATATTGCTAATGAGGAAGAAATAATTTATTCTTTCTTGTTTTTGCTTTCTGGTAAGCAGGAATCTACCTTCTGTCAGCCTCGAGTTCATAGTGTCTGGCCTGTGCTGGTAAATATTCTTCTACCTGATTTGGCTTTACCAGATGTAGATTCAGCATCAGGCATAAATCCCATTAAGAAGCACAAGAAGAACAAGAAGTCTAGTTCATCCGAAGAAGAGATCCAGAAAAACCTTCGATATTTTTTTGAAGTTATTGTTGAAGGATGCCTTCTTTTGTCCTCTCATGACCGTAAACACTTGGCATTTGATGTTCTACTTCTCCTCCTACCAAGGCTTCCTGCGTCTTGTATTCCACTTGTACTATCTTGCAAACTTGTTCAGTGCCTAGTGGATATACTTTCCACTAAGGACTCTTGGCTTTACAAAGTTGGACAATATTTTCTCAAAGAACTGGGGGAATGGGTGAAGAATGATGATGTCAGAAGAGTAGCTGTTATTGTGGCCCTTCAGAAGCACAGCAATGGAAAATTTGATTGCATAACCCGAACAAAAACAGTAAAAGATTTAATGGCAGAATTTAAAACTGAATCTGGCTGCATGCTGTTTATTCAGAATTTAATTAGCATGTTTTTAGATGAAGGCCATGCCTCAGAGGAACCTTCAGATCAGAGTCAAACAACAGATGACAACTCAGAGATAGGTTCAATTGAAGATAAGGATTCTGTTGGGACAATGGGAACTTCTGATGTCTTGAAAAGCTGGGTCATAGATTCCCTCCCCAGTGTTTTGAAACATTTGCAGTTAGATCCTGAAGCGAAGTTTCGGGTGCAAAAAGAAATTTTGAAGTTTTTAGCTGTTCAGGGTATATTTTCTTCATCTCTTGGAACCGAAGTTACATCTTTCGAATTACAAGAGAAGTTTAGGTGGCCAAAAGCTGCCATCTCGAGTGCTCTTTGCAGGATGTGTGTTGAGCAGATTCAGCAGTTGCTGGCTAACGCTCAGAAAGGAGAGGGGTCTCATTTGGCAGCAACTGGTATCGAGACGAATGATATTGGGTCTTACTTCATGCGATTCCTTGGTACATTATGCAACATTCCGTCAGTGTCACTATTTAGGGCCTTGAGCAATGAGGACGAAAATGCTTTCAAAAAACTGCAGGCAATGGAATCAAGGCTATCAAGAGAGGTACTTGATTTCTTTTTTTCACTAGTGGAATTCTCTCACTTGACCCTTTTTTTATTTTGTAGAGCTTATTCGTACCCAGTGGGGTATATGGTATTTTGATGGCCCTCTCTGGTTGTCTACATGTTGCATCCTGTTGATGCTTCTCTAACTGTTTACATACGTTTGTGTGTATAAGATATATAGCATATATATGCTATGCATATATGCTATATAAATATACGTGGATAGGATTACATGTGCTATGCAGATGTATCATATGCATAAGATATGCATGTATTCTTTATATATGTATATATGTACATATCGGTTGGTGGGCTCTCCATCTTAAGTTTGGTTGACAAATGTATTTAGTTTCCCAGTGTGAGATGCAAATAAAATGATGTCCAACCCTGCTGCTACCTTTCCTAAGTTATGCTGTATAAAGTTGTCAAATTGCTTTATCCGAGATTGTTGCTCTTTCAAACTTATATAAGTATGCTCTTCGAAGTTGTGCATCTTGTATCTGATCTCTTCCCAGAGTTACGTTAGGGTGCATATAAACCTTTTTTTGCCATGCAACACATTTGTCACTGTCAGTTGTTAACCTGAGAAAGCATCAATTTGTTAGTTCAATTGCTGTTAAAGTCAAAATGTATTTTTTTTAAAGGTTTATAACTTGCGCAGGAAAGGAACTGCGGAATGAGTACAGATGCAAATAGATTGCGTGCCCTGAGGTATTTGCTCATCCAATTGGTGCTACAAGTCTTCCTTCGACCCGGAGAATTCTCTGAAGCTGCCTGTGAACTTATTATTTGCTGTAAAAAAGCTTTTGCCAGTCCTGATCTTGTTGACTCATCTGGAGATGATGAAACGGATGGTGATGGAGTTCCCACATTAATGGATGTCCTTGTGGATACACTACTTTCTCTGCTGCCAGAATCATCCGCTCCTATGCGTTCCGCTATTGAACAGGTGAGTTAAGAACATTTTTTAATTCTCAGCACTATTTCGTGTAAGCCAAACTGTATGTCTTTGGTGTGTCTAAGATCTGTAGTTTGGGATTTTTTGGAATTGATCAGGCTTGTGCCTATGGACTCTTGCTGTGATTGTTTTATTCTACTGCAGCTGAGTCCAAATTTCCATGTCTGAACGATTAAAACTGTGATAAGGATCGGACATTAGGGTTAAAATATGCCAAATTGTTAAGCCTTTTCTATTCCAGAGAATAGGTAAAGTGACGAAGTAGAATGAAGAGAAATTATAACAGAAGCAACTTCAGTTAAATTTACACAATTGAAGCTCCATAAACTTGATAATGACCCCAATACACCCTGCCTCCTGCACTTATGTTTTTCTTGAAATTGAATAATGATAGTTTTTCTTGTGATAGCATAGTTTGTTTTGGTTTAAAGTTAGAAAAGTAACAGTAAGTACAAAGAATAGCATCCTTCACTGACATTAATATGCCGCAACTCGGCGACTGATAGGCCGGTATCCATCATATTTAGCTGTAGAAACGTAGTCCAAATCAGAGTCTACGGTACGTTAATGACACTGGTACTCTGTCAGACATCAATAGTCAGCTGAAGATGGTAAGCTTTCGTCTTTCATTGCATGAGGTATACTGGCCACGAGGCCATCGGTCCGTAATCTAGAGCCACTTTTTCTTTTGACAAGTCAAAAATCTGTGCACACAGTCATTTGATATTTCTTAGTCAGTCAATGGGCTCATTGATTTGGTCGAGGCTGTGCCTGTGTTGTAGTATACAAAACTTTCCGCAAAGGCATTACTTGGTTTCATTATGTGGCTTATGTTTTTTCTCAGGACTTTAAATCGTATATTGCATTTATTTCATCTTTTCTATATGCTATGGATTTGCAGGTTTTCAAATATTTCTGCGATGATGTTACTGATGATGGACTGCTTCGGATGTTGCGGGTCATAAAGAAAGACTTGAAACCAGCTAGACATCAAGACACAAACAGTGAAGATGATGGCGGCGAAGACGACGACGACGATCTTCTTGGTATTGAAGAAGCTGAGGAATCTGATGAAGCTGAAACAGGTGAAACCGGCGAGAGTGATGGACAGACAGATGACTCAGAGGCAGTAGTTGGAGTTGAGGTGGTTCAGAAAGAAATTTCGGACGCTTCTGATGATGATTCTGATGGGGGAATGGACGATGATGCAATGTTCCGCATGGATACTTACCTTGCAAGAATCCTCAAAGAACGCAAGAATCAGGCTGGCGGTGAAACTGCTCATTCCCAGCTTGTCCTTTTCAAACTTCGTGTTCTCTCCCTTTTGGAGATTTACTTGCACGAAAATCCAGGTAAGGCTTTTTGTCCACTTAAAACTAAGGCTCCATTTGTTTCGATACGATGAGATGTAAATCATTTTCGTTGTAAAATGGTTTTGCATAGGCTTTTTTTCCCCTTTGGTTTTCCAGTGTTCAATTAAGGAGCTTTTCTTAGTTGTTTTAAGGCTTGTCATGATTGGGTGGTCAATCTAGATCATTTCTCCCATTTATTATTTATTTTTGTGAAATGCTTTCATGTTATCTTTTTGATGATATATTTTCTATAATGGTTAACCAGTTCATGTTTTAATTTTGATTGATCCAATGATCGAACCTTCTATATTTTTCTTAGACTCCGAATATTTTTGACATTGAGCTCTCTATTTTCCTACTTTTAAAGGGTTTGGATTGTGAAACAATCTAGTTTATAGCAACGATAGATAGTTAATTTCTGTTTTGGTACACAGGAAAGCCCCAGGTATTGAAGGTGTACTCTAACTTGACCCAGGCATTTGTTAACCCCCATACAACAGAAGGCAGCGAGCAGCTAGGTCAGCGCATATGGGGGATTCTGCAGAAGAAAATTTTCAAAGCAAAGGACTTTCCCAAAGGAGAAGCTGTGCAACTGTCTGTTCTTGAATCTCTGTTGGAAAAGAACCTGAAATTAGCATCGAAACCGTTTAAGAAAAAGAAATCTGTTGTCAACCCATCAAAGAAGAAGCAGTCAGCCTCCTGGAGACGACACAAGATGATAAATTCCCTTGCTCAAAATTCGACATTTTGGATTCTAAAAATCATTGATGCAAGAAAGTTTTCTGAATCTGAACTGCAGCGGGTTTTTGGTATTTTCCAGGATGCTTTGACTACCTATTTTGACAGTAAAAAGTCTCAAACGAAGTCCGAGTTTTTGAAAGAAATATTCAGAAGGAGACCATGGATCGGTCATCATGTCTTTGGATTCCTTTTGGAGAGATGTTGCAGTTCGAAATCAGAGTTTCGTCGAGTTGAAGCGCTTGAATTGGTGATTGAAATTCTAAAGTCGTTGGTTTCTGTCACCAACGATGAAAAGGCAAAATCAAGAAAAACATTAGGTAGCCATGTACCAAAACTGAGTCAACTGATAAAGGAGTTGGTAATAAATATGCCAGAAAAGCAATCTAGAAGGGCTGAAGCGCGAAAGTTCTGCAGCAAGGTTTTCCAGATTATAACTAGCCTTAACCTGTCTGAATCATTTCTTAAAGCTTTGGGATCAGATGCTCGTGCTGCTTGTGAATCTCAACTTGGCGAGGTGTTTCTTACTCTGAAGAAGCTTGAACGGTAGGTAACAAGATGGTATTCGTTGGAATCTTAGCCGAGGTATTCACATTTTTGTTCTAAAGGAAGAGAGCATCAAGATACCAATGCAATTTGCGAATATCGTTTCAAACAGAATTCGTGGTGGTTGCTTGGATCCTTCATCCGTGACCTTGGAAGGTTTCAGTTATCTCTACAAGAGTGTTTTCTTGGTGAGTTTTGTTCTTTCATCACCTTTATCTTTTATATCACTATTTTGATGTGCTCTGAATTTTCTTTCAGCTTTTCAAACATGAATGTATCAATTGACAAGCATCTAGCTTATTTATTGACTTCCAATCCATATTTATTTTTGACTAATGTAGTTTTTCGTTATCCCTTGTTGTCTTATTTTGGGTCTGAATCTGAACATAATTGTGTCAACGTTCAAACCCAGGACAAGCAAATTGGCTAATAGAATGTGAAAACCAATTGGGGCCTTCGTGTGCTTAAATTTTACGTTCTTGGAATTTCCTGTATTTTCGTTTGCTCGGCATTCTGTTTACCTACATTCAACTTGTAATGTATGTTATTTTTAGCATATGGTTTCTTAGCCACGGTCATTTATTTGAGCGTAATTTGTGCTATGGGCAAGATTCAAACTGTAAAAGGCAGAGAGGGAATTTTCATCTTTATAAGGTAAGAAGGTGAAGATAAGGGTGAAATAGTACTTTCACATTTCATCGTGCGTTTTGGTTAACAAGTCATAAGGTGTTTGTTCTTGATAAGTCAAGATGTTTGGGACAGTTTTTATGTCCCATGAGATTTTACTAATTGGGTAAATTTCACTTACACCCCCTGAGGTTACTGACAAATTCACTGCCCTCCCCTGTGGTTCTGACAAATGCACTGCCCTCCCTTACTTTACAAAGTAATGTTTTTGGACCCCCCTGCCGTGAAATTCGAAACGTTGACTGTCAAAAATAGGTGATGTCATAGTCCTTTTATTTTTAAATACCCAGGTTGCCCCTCCTCACTTTCTCTCTCACCTATATAACTATTTCTCACTCTCACTTAACTGTTCTCCCCATTTCGTTTTTTCCTCTCAAACCTCATATTTTTTATTTTCATACTTGCCTTACAAGTGCATCCGAAAATTTTAGTTTTTTTATAAGTTCAATTAATTCCTAATATTTTTTTTCTTACAGTATATTTTATTGATTTTAATGATACAATTATACATGCGAAATAATTTTTAATTTTAAAAGAATTTATACATGCGAAATAATTTTTTAATTTTGTGTATATTTTTGTATGGTTATTGGTTCGTTTAGACAGGAGTTTCAAAAAAGTATAAAATTATATCTACAAACTAAAAAAAAATAGAAAACCCAAAAAATAAATCCAAAACAACATCTGTGCCGACTTATTTTCATCTTCAGTGAACTTTTTTTAGCTTTTGGATATAATTTTATACTTTTTAGATTCTTTTAGTTGGGACGAACTAATAATCTATAAAAAAATTGGTAAAAAAATAACAAAATACAAAAAAGTTTTGGATAAAGATAAAAAATAATTAATATAAATAAGTTAACCTAAATGGACCAGCCAGTTTGGTTCAAAAGAGAGGAAGAAGAGAAAAGAGTTTGCTACGGAACTTATATTTCAAAAGGCAAAATGCCTAACAATTTGAGGTGCAAAATAGAATATATAACTGATATTTAATGCCAAAAATTTTAATTTTTCTGGTTCCTTGATGTTCACATTCTAATTTAGTTTCAACAGAATTTTTTTTTATTTTTTTGAAAGGCATTTCAACAGCAAATGGAACTATAAAGAGAGAAAGAGAGAGAGTGAGGGAGGAGAGAGAAAGTAAATGGAACTATAAAGAGAGAAAGAGAGAGAGAGAGAGTGAGGGAGGAGAGAGAAAGTTAGAACACGTGACATGAAAAGATGGGTTAAGGGTAAAAACGGTATTTTATTTTAAATTTAACACTGTTAACGAAAAACTAACGGGAGGGGGGTGTCAGAATAATACTTTGTAAAGTAAGGGAGGGCAGTGCATTTGTCAGAACCACAGGGGAGGACAGTGAATTTGTCAGTAACCTCAGGGGGTGTAGGTGAAATTTACCCTTACTAATTTTGTTTTACGCTAGTTTGTGTAAAGGAAGAGAGAGTTCACACATGACCCAAACTCTGAGCACTTTTAGATACGAATCCTACGTCCTCCAATCCCAAATCATTTAAAAAAACGTGAAGAATTTAGTGGTCATATAGTCATTGGCCCTCTCCGCCATCAACCACCGCTTGCCTATCGCTTCTATCTAAATACAAAAACAAAAACTCTTCTCTGCCTCACCGTTTTGAATTTTTTTTTTTAAATTATCATGTTTAATTAAATTATTCACCATCGTCTCCAGGGCCAAACAGAGGGGTTCACTAAATCTTGCTTAGTATATATATAAGAGAACAAATGGTATGATACCCAATTGTCACTACCCCATCTAAACAGATTCCTTGTATTATTATTATTTTTTTGACTTTCTTGTGACCCTGGTTATGACTTCTAGAAAGGTTTAAAGTACATGATGATTTGATTTTCGAAATATATAACATGGCTTAACTTAATCCGTCGCCATTGTCGCAACGGTTGGACATGAATTTTTAAACGTCTATATTAAATCTTACCCATTTTCTAATACTTGAGAAAAGAAATGATATACTAGCCAATAGTCATACCTCCATTTCACTCATTTGAAAATCTTAAAACTGTCACCTTCATTTAACCAATCACCATTGTGGTGATGGTTGGACAGAGGGACTCTTCAAATCTTCCTATAAAATGATCCCTATTTCTTACTATAATTGTATATTGACCCCATTGACCACTAAGCAATTTTTTACTCCCACCACTCACACTAGTTCACTTGTTAAGAATCGCTGTAAAAAATTATTTTTGAAATTTTTTTAATGAAAGAAAGTACAAATATATACATTTGTGAGAAAGTCGAAAGTATAGTACATGAATGGCATAGAAAAAGAATATAAAAATAAGATCCTTGCATAACTTCATTTGCAAGAAAAATTCAAATAAAAAAAACTAATTCAAGGAAGAAAGTTAAACATGTAGATCTTATAAATTTATTGCTAAATGAATCGAATAGAAAAGATTAAAAATTAAATGAATCGAATAGAAAAGATTAAAAACTATCATATTTTCTTTTTCGAGCAACTAAAGAAAGTCCAGTCAATTGTATTGAAAAATATCGTTTGCAACCCTAATGGCCCCATTTGGCCTAAGGTTATTTTTGACTTATTTAAAGTCTAAATTTGTTGCCCATTTGGATCAATTTGTTTGTGAATAAGTGAGGTTTTATTGGAGTTTTAAGGCGACATGACAAGACTTTATTTGAATGCGAGAAAACAAAATTATTCCCGTAAAGATTAAATGTGTTAAGATTTAAGTGACCTAAATTAAACTCTTCTTAAACCAATATAATCTAATGCTTCAATAATAACTACAAGTAATATGCTAATCTAATCACTTATGTTATTTGATTAATGTGAACTATTTATGGCATTCAATTTATTTTTTTAAATCCAAGTGTCTCTATGCTTGTAATACATGATATTTATTTAATTAATGTAAATTCTTGTGTTATCAAGTTTTGTTGATGGGAGAAAGGAAAAGTGGTAGGTGCGGAGAGAACGTGTGAGAGAAAATAATATTCAAAGAGTTTTTGAGAGAGTGTGTGAATGTGGGATAAAATATTGGGGTGTAAATTTCCGTCCAAGATTACGATTATACCCTCCACAAGCCACTGTGACTCAGTGCATCTTTTTGCCGTACACAACTACCGGGACCCCACAATCTCAAACCCTAAATTCACAGCACATGAAACCCAAATTCAATCGAACATTCACAATCTTAATTCGCCGAAACTCCCTACCCAATCGAACGACTGGTAGACCACGACGTGTGTTTACCTCATATCTCCACCGTGGATTACTGGGTAAGCACATGAGCCAGCACATAAATCGCAACGAACCGTCGGATCAGGGGTCGAACTCAAATCGACGGCCTACGACCTGCCCGAAGTCTCCACGGGCAGATCTCATCGCCTTTAAGAAGCGATGCTCGTCCTCTTTCCTTCATCGCTCTAATCCCAAACCCTACGTTAGGGCTATACATACGTATACAAATAGCTGTATATATACGTGCGTTTGTATATGCGTTCTTAGTTCTTAATTTCCGTTGATCGGAGGTTGAGGCGTCGGATTCCGGTTAGCTGTGACGGTGATTAAAATTACTCTTCGGTTCATGATTTCTCATACGTCAGCATTCGTGTTTTTCCGCCGGAATCCCCTACGTCGATGGCGTCTGCCGTCTTAGCCAGCCGAAATGAATCGAGTTGGGGACAATCCGGCGGCGGATTCATGGGAAAACAACTTCCGTACTCCAATCATCTAAACCCTAACCCTAATTCCAATCCTCCCAAGAAGAAGAAGAAGCAATTCCACTCGTTAGCTAACGGCTATCACAACGAAGATTCTCCGGTCGTTGCTCCAACCGCCTCCGACGATGCCTACTCGTTCAATCAGAGATCGATGGAATCAAAAAGCGGAGGGGATTTAGATCACGGCGAATACGTTTGCTTCAACATCGGTTCGTGCAATAGAAACGAGCTGATCGAGCTGAAAAAACGGTTGGTTGCCGAGTTGGAACAGATCCAGAAATTGAACGATCGGATCCAGTCGGGAAATTTCCAGCCCCAATCTCTTAGCCCGCAGTTTCATGAGAAAAGCAAGAAGCTTTCGGGAAATAAGAGGCCGATTTCAACTGTTTCCCCCAAAAATCCGAAGCGATCGTGCTTAGATGCGAACGAGATTGCGGATTTGATGAAGATGTGCAGACAGGTGTTGACCAAGTTGATGATGCACAAGTCGAGTTGGATTTTCAAGACGCCGGTTGATGCTGTCGCTATGGGGCTTCACGATTATCATCAGATAATCAAGCATCCGATGGATCTTGGGACGGTAAAATCTAATTTTGCAAAGAATCTGTACACTTCCCCTGGCGATTTTGCAGCGGATGTGAGGTTGACCTTTGAAAATGCGATTATGTACAATCCGAAGGGCGATGAGGTGCACAAAATTGCCGGACAGCTTCTTGATCGTTTCGAGGAGCTGTATAGACCGATACAAGAGAAGTTCAAAGTCGATGAAAGAGATCATGAAGTACAGGGGAGCTCGTGGAATCGCATTCCAACCCCTGAGAATGCAAAGAAGAGGAAATCGAACCCAATGCCGACTCCAAAGAGGCAACAAGAGATTACTCGAATGCCTTCGATTTCATCGAATCCTTCATCACCAAACCTTCCATTGGTGCAATCTCCAGAGCCTGAGAAGCCGGCAGTGGTGAGAACGAATTATGTTGGGAAGCAGCCGAAGCCGAAAGCCAGAGATCCAAACAAGAGGCCAATGAGCATCGAGGAGAAGCACAAGCTGGGTGTTGGGCTGCAGAGTTTACCTGAGGAAAAGATGCCTCAGTTGGTTCAGATAATAAGGAAGAGGAACAAGCATATGGCTCCAGAAGGGGACGAAATCGAGCTTGATATTGAGGCCATTGATACGGAGACTCTTTGGGAGCTCGATCGTTTCGTGACTAATTGGAAGAAGATGGTGAGCAAGACCAAGAGGCAAGCGCTAATGACGAACAATCCGGTTGCAGCTACAGCTTCTGGAGAGGACAATGTGGTAAAAGCATTGTTTTTTTATTTGTTTATGATTAAGGGCGGATGCTGAAGTTTTGCTAATTATTTATCTTTTCCAATAGGATGTTTACGTTAGTGAAAAAACTGATACTGTGAAGAAGCCAAAGAAAGGGGAAGCTGGGGAGGAAGATGTTGACATTGGTGACGAGATGCCAATGAGCAGCTTCCCCCCAGTGGAGATTGAGAAGGATGAAGGCGGCGGGGGCGGTGGTCATGATAATAACGGTCATGCCACCAGCAGCTCTAGCAGTTCCAGTGGCTCAAGCAGTGATTCCTCGTCATCAAGTGGTAACATTTCCTACAAGTCCTAAATTTTGTTGCTTTGGGATAAAATCTTAGGTAATTGTTCGTAGTATGTTTATGATTGTGAGGATTGTTTGCAGATTCTGAATCTGGGAGCTCTTCCGGAAGTGATTCTGATGCAGATGATGCAGAGTCGAGGGGCCTTGAGTCCAAAGAATTTGCGAAGACTTGAATGAGGAGTGAGTGGTGATGATGATTGAAGAAAACAATGGTTTGAATTCTGTCCCTTGCAAAATGAAGAAGCTCCAATTGATGGGTGGTGAATGTGAGGTATTAACTGCTACAATGAATGTGCATCCTCCATTAGTAATGAGCTGAATCATGTAAGCTGCTGCACTTTGGCTAAGCGTTGTGAAGTAATCTGAGGGATTGTGATTGAATTGCAGCTATTGGGAAGAACTGAAGTACCGGTGGAAGATTTGATTGGCAGCTGGTTGTGGTTTGGTGGGTGGAACATGCCCATTTGGGTAGTTGTTGATGTCAGAAGGTTTGTGAAATGTAGTTAAATGTGATTGGGTTTGATGGCTTAGTTCCTAAATTAGAACTAGATGAAGATTATGTAGAGAGAGTTTGAGATACTTTTGTACAGTTTTACAACACTAATACACCATGATTTTTCGTCCCCACAGAGATTCCTTTTGCATTTTATTCCCCTCTTCCCTTCCCTTCCCTTCCCTTCCCTTCCCTTCTTAGTTAACTTGTCTTGTGCTTTGGATGGAAGAGCATAGTCCCAATTAAGTCGATTAACATTTTTCCCAAAGAGGTTCCCGAATAGGTCAACCTTCTGAATTCGATTTGCGAAACTTTATTTCTGTTTATGAAATAAGATTCCTTAAACCCTATAGTAGCGAGAGTTCTGTAAACTGAATAATCTTGTTTTTTCCCAGTGAATTTGACTATACAACTTGCAATTAATATACTAGACTTCGAATTTCCTTTTATTCTCATTGGTGAGTTTTGGAAAGGGAAGTCTAAAAACACAATTTATATATACAAATTCCGACATAAAGTTCATATTATTATGGAGAATTTCATGTCCTTCAAACGGTTTCGATCAAATTTGTGTTTGAATCTGTGTGCGCGTAAATGTGACCGAATCTGTGTTGTGTGTTTGTGAAGCATGTTGTGTTTGTAGCTTCACAAAGATGAGTAGTATCTTAGGAAATTTCAAATATAATTGACTTGCATTTAAGGATAAGTAACTTTTAAGCAGATATAAGTGGCTCCAAAAGGATAAAAGTTGTGCTAATTAACAGAAAATGATCAACATAGGAGCCAATCAAATCTTATCCTTCCTGTTTGGTATCTGAAGTTGAGGTTATGAGGGGATTCATGAAAATATGTATGTATGTGTTAAACCAACTGTAGGAAAAGAGACTTATGAACTTCTTAATGATGTTATGTTGACTGCCTTTTGATCACTCTACTTGATTACGAAGTAGAAGCATTAACGACCTTTGTTTTAAGTTGTTGCAGGTATTTTCATACCGGTATGTTTCTAAAAATAGACATGCTGGTTTTCGTATTGATATGGTTTGTATTTGACCTAACTGCTAGTTCAATGGGTAGGGGGCAAATAATTGAGAAATGGATTTTGTTCAATATTTGGAGGTCCTTGTATATTTTTGGTGGTGTGAAACACATTCTTTAATGCTTGTAGGTACTGTTGGTCTTAAGTTGCAGTCCACATATTTTCTGCAAATGACTGTATAGTGTCCAGAACAGTACTCTCTTATGGGTGTGTGAATTTAAGTAGATTATTTGCATGTTCCAATTTGGGCTAAGATTCTGTTTGACTTTTTCTTCAGAGGCAACAAGATGGCTTGGGTCTATTTGAACTCTAATAATTATTGACTTATTATTTTTTTATTTTTTAGTGAATTTTTTTTTACAATTTTTTTTATGGTTGTTGGTTCGTCTCGATAAGAGATTTTAGAAAAATATAAAATTATGTCTAAAAACTAAAAAAAGCTTAGAAAAGACAAAAAATAAGTCCAAAACATCATTTGTGTTGACTTATTTGCGTCTTTCATGATTTTTGTTTGGCTTTTGGACATAATTATATATTTTTTAGATTGATTTTGTCGAGACGAATCAATAATTATAAAAAAATAACGCAAAAATAATAAATACAAAAAAATTTGAATGAAAACAAAAAATAATTAATTAAGTTAATTTTGGCCAAATAGAGCGTTACTATTGATCTTTATGTCTTTCCACATCAGCAGGGACTCGACCCATGAGTTTATAGGTCCGGGATGATTCAACACAATGATATGAACACGATTTTAATAATTGACTTGTGCGAAATTATTCGCATGTCCCTATTTGAGCTAAGGTCTATTTGACTTTTTCTTCTAAAATCAAGAGGAAATAACTTTTGTTTGGTGTAAGCTATTGATCTCAATGCCCACCCACATTCTCATAGACCTAACCTGTGAGTTTTCGAGTCTTAATAATTGACCTAATGAGAAATAATGATTTTGCACGTTTACTTTTATATACCATTTTATTGAGAAGCATAAGCCTTTATAAGTCTATTTTCCTTGCAAGTGAAAAAGGGACAAACATTTATTCCAATTAAAATTCACTTAAAATAATTCAATTTAAATAGATTAGACTAAATAAGGCAAAATAAGCCAATTGAGACACACAAAAAAGATAGTGCATATACATGACTATACTGATGCGGAAGAATCGTTTGGAGCAATAGCGACCTCACGTGCCACGATGCTCAAGAATGTTGCGCCGTGAATCACCCAATTTGGTGCCACCGTCACGTGCTCTATGCTCGGACATCACGGTCGCCATGTCACCGCGTCTGGCAATAGCGCTTCTCCCATGAACTAACAGATAACTACTCACGGGCCGTCACGTTCCGCTCGACCCACGCCGAGCACCATGCCATCAGCTGAGTGATCGAGCGTACATTCTTGGAGAATTACTTAACAAATTCTTCCCATATGTGCCACCCGTAGTATACCAGCTCCGTTCGTATGTTGGTCATACACTCATAAGTGGACCTGTGGCACCCTGTGCAAACACGTCAAGTCTCGATATGGGAATGATTCATTCAATAGGACTTGCTCAGGATAGATAAGAAAGGGGTCAAGCTATGAATGGTCCCCAGGTCTCTTTGAAGCAGACTGGGTCCAAATGTAAGAATACCATAGACCTAAGTCCTTGCAAGTCTGACCTACTACATTTAGCAAATGGATCCAAGGGTGAACCCAACACATTACTCATATCGTTGATGGAAATTTTTGAAATCATCCTTAGATACAGACTTGGTTCTTTCTAAATGAGATGATAAGAATTGAAGGCATAAGCAACTGTTATTTTCATTTATTTGCTTAGAACTGATTGAATCTATACAGAATATGGTTGAATCTGAACACAAATCATGTCAAATTCAATCAGATTTTGAGCAAATAAACATTGCTCAAAATCAACAGGCTTTTAAGTAGGTGGTTCAGCTTGTCCTTTACTTGGGCTTAGCTTATAAATTAATATCACTTAGCATACACATGCAAATCTTTTACAGCTCAGATTGAGCATGTCCTTTAGTTGAACCTCACATGGTGCCACCAAGGCATTGAGTTTTATATTGTTGGCAAATAGTTTTGAAACTCCTGTCTTTGTGAGAAAGAAATATTAGTTAACAACAAAGTCAGATAAATATGGACTTGGGACCTTGCAGTGCGCAAAAATGATTTCGTTTTGGCATATAAAATACTGTTCAAACATTTGAAGTAGTGTTCGGTAGTGTTTTTATGGCCGTACATTGGGAATGCTGTGCAGTACGTTCTCCTTTTCTGATAAGTAGATATAGGCTTCATACTTTTCAATTGAACTATCCAATTATCCATAATGTCATCTTTATTTCTTGAGCTTTTTGAGGGGCTCGTCGTTTTGCTGTACATTAGAGATGTTGTGCAACATGCTCCTCTTTTCCAATAAGTAGATATAGGCTTTCATACTTTCCAATTGAACTATCCAATTATCTATAATGTCATCTTCATTCCTTGAGCTTTTTGAGGGGCTCAAGTAAAGTTATTGAGCTTTTGAAGGAGACGAATTGCTAAAATCTTTTAAATGTAGCCTAACTTGTATTTTTTTTTAGCATTTGTTCCCAAAGTTATAGTGCCGCCCCTCATCATTCTGGAGTCGTCGTGCAGCTCCGAAATATAATTCTGATTAAAAAATAAATAAAACAACAATTCATATTTTTTAAAAAGACAAAATGACGAAATCAAAAGTAGAAGGAAGGATTCTTTCTTGTTGTCCGGAGGGCGGCATAAGAATTAATATAAAACTAATAAGTTGTATAAAAAAATCTCCATCTTTGTATTAATAATCTCCATCTTACTTTGACCTCCCACACTTTATACAAAAGTGATCAAGATTCTAATATGACAACATATTCTCCATTACCCATCAAAATATCAAGAAATTATTGCTGTCTGATTTGCAACAAACCCTTATAAACTACTACTATCATGCAATAAAAAAATGATATTAGTAGGAATTGAATGCCAGTTGAAGTGCTCAGATGGTCAATTTTGCTACATCAAGTTTGTCTACACAAACACATGCACAGATTCAGACACAGATGTGTTCAGAATTATCCGATGCACGTGGAACTCACATTATTTTGGAGCGCTTCATGTGTATTGGATGATTCCAGACGCTGTGCATGTGTGTCTGTGTAAGAGAATTCGGTGTGTAGGTTTCAGTAGTGCAAGTGTAGTGTGGGTAAAATGACATAGTTTTGTCCGCTTTGCTTTCGAAATTACATCGTTTTAACTTCTGACGTGAATTGTTATCATAATACATGAAATTAAAACGATGTAGTTCCAAGTACAAAGTAAACAAAAATATATCATTTTACCCGTACTATACTCGTATAACAAGAAACTACACTATATATAATTCCTCCAAATGGCCTGAGTATAAGAAGACTTCCTCATCAGGCTATAAATGGACTGCCAAAGACATTCTTCAATTTCTTTTGTTGTCCAATATATTAGTCATAGTGGACAAATTGCAAATTATTCAATGTCATACTCTTATTTTAGCTCTGCCTAATTAATTTAGAACTTCTTAGTCTTAGATTTATCGGAAGATGAAATTAAACTTATTTTTGACTAAAAATGTGCCGATGCCATTACCCCAAAACCGTAATAGTTCAGAAAGAATCATACATAAACCAAACCACTTATACATAGAAATATGTGTGTGTGAATTATGGTACAAACCATATATGTAGAGTGGTAAAGAAAACGAGTTCCTTAACAAATATTATTCAAGTGATGAGGTCCACTAAATTGTTTTCCACATCAAAATCACCCAGAAAAATTACATAAATTTCTGGTATTTCAATTATATTTATTACAAAAAAAAAAAAACCAGGGGTATGCAATAGTGAAGTCTAGAAAAAACAAATAACGGTGGGGTCACAGCAGCACTCATCAATCAGGCAACAGCAACACAAAGCTGCAAGGCTGCAAATTCTCAACCAAAAAATTAAAAAAAAACATTAGATTTCTGTTATATATATATATATATATATATATATATATATATATATATATATGTATATGTATGTGTGTATATATATATATATGTATATGTATGTGTGTATATATATATATATGTATATGTATGTATGTATATGAGTGAGCTTCTAATAAGGGATTTTTTATTTTGTTAAGGTATGGACCTTTTATTTCTTGATCAAATTATGTATATGAGTGAGCTTCTAATAAGGGATTTTTTATTTTGTTAAGGTATGGACCTTTTATTTCTTGATCAAATTATGACGATCCGAACCGTCCAATGTGTTTAAAACATGTTTTTAAGGGTACTCACAAGAAATCGGCTCAAAACAATATCTGAAAAGGCTTGATCAATTTAATTTTTTATAAAACTGTTCCAGTCAGTATTTATCAAAAACTATTTAGATCAAGTCCTTCTTGATATTATTTTGAGCCGATTTCTTGCGGGTATCCTTAAAAACATGTTTTAAACATATTGAACGGTTCTAATCATCAAAATTTGGTTAGAAAATAGGAGATCCACACTGTAGCAAAATAAGGGATCCCTTATTAGAAGGGGACTATATATATATATATATATATATAGTGTTGGAAAGAATAGATTTTAATTTATATCTTTTTTTACTTTATTTCAAAAATTAAGGGGTACTCTAAGAAAGCTTACGGTGGGTCTTAGTGAGTTTACGTACTTCTAAGTGAAGAGTTTAAATTTTAGAAAAAATAGACAAATACATTAAGGTTTAAATGAGAAATTGATTCACAAAGTACGCACTATGTGTGGCATGCGAGAGATGACAAGTCACCTAGCCCCACATCGAGAAAACACAATTTTTTTTGTTGAGTATATAAGTTTTAAGTTTGTCCAGTGGTTTAGATCCTTGAGGGTATCAAGTTTTTTGAAAGAGGGAAGACCTAGGTAATATAGGCTTTGATCCAAAATTACCACACACGTGCACCGTCGCCGTCCACCCAAACCGGGGTGGGGTCCATGGGTGGAGCTTGATCTTGGGTTTTTATGGCTTATCTTTTTATAGCTCAAAAGTTTGGGTCTAAGTTTATTTGCGCTACGTAATGAACTTGAGCTTACACATAGGCGTGAATTTAATCCGAGAAATCAATTTGATACCAAAAAATTGGAGATTAATCTTTCATCCCGATAAGAAAAATTCAAAAAAAATAAAAAATGAAAATATGAACCAAAATTTAAATAAAGCGAACAAGAAACATTATAAACTGTCTTTTTTATTTTATTTTTGGTCTCTTTGTACTCATATTTCTTTACTTTTAAATTTTCATCCTTAAAATGAATAATTAAACCCATAAATTTAACAGAAATTATCATAACCATTAAGTTTATCCAAACTCAAAATATATGATCCAATCTATGTATAGAAATATAGGATTTCACAGAGCATACCATCCCTTAATAAAACCATCATCTCTCCCTCCCTTTGCAGTTGCTGCTGCCGCCGCCGGTGGTGGTTGTGGTGGTGGTGGAGCAGCATACTGAGGTGGGGCTGTCACTGGGGGACCTTGATAATATCCTGCACCCATAGATTCAAATTAATTTATAAATATTTTGCACCAAAGTAATTTATCAGCCTCTGTTTCCTACGATCATCAGTCATAGCAAACACTGATCTAGAGAGAGAGAGAGAGAGGTGGGTACCTTGAGCAGGGTAAGGATATGCATATTTGGGCTCACTCATATCTGCAACTCAAACACAGACACAGAACAAGAAAAAGAGCAAGGAAACAGAGAGAACAATTGGATTGAAGGATTAGGAATGTTGACCAGGAATAGGGTATTATGTGATTGAGCCTCTCCCCCTTTATAATATTGCTGGAATACATAGGTGGAAAGGAGAGGGAGAGATACGTATCTGTGTCTACGTTCCGTTCTGGGACAACCATTATCGAGTAGTTATTCGGTGTTTCTTGGACTATCACGTAGACTACCACTACGTGATAATTCAAGATCTTAACATCGTACATTTGTGTAGATTTATTATGCTAAAATTTGATCATGATAATTATAATGTGTAGTGTTAGAAGGTTTCAAAGCATATGTGACTATCCCAAGAGAAGTAATTATTCAATGTTCTTCGAGTAACACGTGGCATTAACATGCGATCGCAAATTAACATGTGGCCTTGATGGGTTATTGGGAGATTTATTATTGAATTTATGATTTGTGTTGCAGTAAATTTATTAGACGAGAATATCGCATCAATGATGCCACGTACTATCCTGGTTGTCGAGACTACTGATTAGTTAGTCTCCCATGAGCACTCTATCCTTTTTGTCGATGAAAGACGTTCAAGAGACTGATTCCGCTAGATAGAACTCCAACTTATATGTAACTAACCGTCAATATATAAATACACAAAAAATGGAAAATTACAAAAAAAATAAAACATTTTGAAACCCTATTTTGAATTATTCTTGTATTTAGTATTTTTTTTAATTTTTAACTAAGACTTTTTACTTCTAAAATTTATTTTGTTAAGACGAATAAATACCTAAAAATTAATTGACGGAAAACTAATAAAAGCTCATGAAGAATGAAGTAAGCCAAAGTAAAAAAAAAAGGAAAAACCTAGTCTGAGTAATTGTTGAATATTCTCAAATATTACATATCAAATAAGATAAATTTTGCGCTGAAATACCAACGTTTTTTTAGAGATAAAAAGTGACCCACAAAATATGTGTAAATTTTTAGTACTTACAAGTCAACTTATTTGCCTTAAAAAGTTAATGAATACGATAAAAATGTCCAGCCGAGCGTATTATAACTTGTATTGAAACTTGATTTGTCAGGAATACAATAAAGAAGTCCAGCCGAATATATTTCTTTGTGAGTTTTTCTTGGTCAAATCACTAAAAAAGATATGGAAAATATTAAAAGAAAGACATATTCAATTAATATTAATTCGTAAATTATTTATTGTAATCATATTCTTCACTAAAAAATATACATAAAAGACATTCGGCCTTTCTTTCTTATTGCTATAAAAAGTCTTTTAAGTATATAATTTAAAAAGGAATCCAAAATCCTAATGTATAAGTAATAAAAAACGGGACGTATACGTTACAATAATTTATTAATTAAAATATTACGTAAGCAATGCCATTAGTTAATCGTCTATACGCGTGAAATCTGATATTTGTATTAATCTATTATTTTTGTTCATTTCCATTGTTTTTAATTTGGTTATCTGATTCTGAGTGATTTGTAAACTACCACGATTTTAGGCAACAGACCTTATTCGCGGTCACCTCTAAATTATTTTAAAGGTCTGTTTGTTTATTTGGATATAAGTAGGGTAGGAGTCTAGGAGAAAACTAGAAGGGTTGATCAAATGGGAACATGGTCGGAACTAGTAAGTAAGTCAAGGTAAGCATAAATTAGTTTTAACTAGATTTGGGCTGTCGTGCAGCTTCCGCAGTACACCTGTAGTACAGGTAAATTTTGAAGACAAAACAAATAAAACTACTTCGTTTTACCCACATTATAGCCTCTTGAATCCTTTTCAACTAATAATTTTATACTTCCCATTTCCTTTTATTAGCTGAAGTTATTTATAGTTTGTGAAATTAGTTTAACATGAAAACAATAGGTTTTTTCCTATCCCAGATGCCAAAACTATTCAGAATGGAGAACCTTGTTGTGCAAGGCCGGCGTGCTCGCACAAAAACCTATCCAAACGCTGTCCTACTTTTTAGGCAATTTTTTATTTTGAAGCCCTCAAGTACCAACTGTTCTTGTTACCAAGAGAGACAAAAAAAAGTGGTCACAAGACTCACAACTCTTCTAGTGTGTTTACTTGCAAAGTTCTTTTTTCACAGGTGTAAAGGCTTTTCTTTTGGATGGACACATGCACATCTGTAAAGGTTTGTTTGGATGCCCCATTTACTTGGAAAATTTTATTTTACTGTAGGAACAGAAAGAGTTTTTGTAATTTTGGTCATTTTTAATGATTCAGATTCATTAAAGTATTCTTACCGGTAGGAATATATAAGTTTTAACCTATAGACTTTTGATTGTCGAGATGGACGTTCAAGATTGGAGAGCTTCCTATTGTCCTAGCATGGAGTGCAGAGCCTACAATATATCTATTACTATTATAACAAGAACACCCTTTTAGTGTTAATATTATATTAAAGCCGGTTCAAACTCGTTAATCTAAATAAATGTATGGACAATTATATGTAATAAAAATCTAAAAAATTACATGTTCACACCTTTCATTCTATATTTTTCTTTGCGGTCTAAAGAGTGTATAATAAAAAATAACCCATGACAAAAAAAAAAACAGAGGAGTTTCGTATTGTGAGTTCAACACTATGAATCACACAATATATAATTTTGTCTAATTCTACAAGCAAATGTTGTGTGTGCACTTGCTGATAGTGTGTATATATATGCATGAATGTGTATATATGTTGCTATTAATTGGGAATATGAATGAATATAATCTATTTATACTAATACAAATGGGTTATTGATTTTTATGTGACTTTAAAAATGAAATCATTTCACAAAAGTAATTTTCATTATTATTCTTAAAACGATTTAAATGTAAAATCACTCTAATTTTAACTGTCATAGACAAATAAGTAAATAATTATTTTAGTAACTACTTATTCTTTTTACTACAGCCCATTATTTAGTAACTACTCATCTCTCTCTCCCTCCTGGCCGTGTGTACTTTAACCCTTAAATTTGCAGTCACTAACCTTTCAATATTTGAAATTAATAATCATGAATTGTTTTTTAATTTAATAATTAATTTACACATACATCATGTGCGTTCTGCTTCTAATAACAATGAATGCCACTCCTCAGGCCCAAAGAAGGTTTTGACTCAACGTTTATGGACCGAATCAAACCTTAATTCTTAGCCCAACACTTGCCTCAATCCAATATTTATTCCGATGTATGGGCTTCATCCTTCATTCACACCAGTTTGTGAGATTGACCCATCTGCCCCCATTTGGATCCATTTTGTTCCCCAAAAAATTGATGAGAATGATTCGATCATTGTGGTGGATGGATTTTGAGGGACTTGAGAGTCTGTTGTGCATTACGTAGAATATGACATGTTGTGAGTTAAAACGAATAATTTTATTTTGGTACACAACAGTATTTTGCGTGTCAAAATGACGCTTTGCTGTGCAAAATGCACAACAGGCTCACTCAACTAGATTTTAAGTGCTTAAAATTTCCTATTATTGTTTGTCCGATGGGTTAATACACGAGTTGAATGACCAAAATAGTACATTGTGTTGAGCTTGATTTGAAAATTTAACAAATTTCAACTTGGCTTCTTTATTAGGTGAGTTGTTTTTATATAAACTTTAACCGAGCCCGATCTAGAGCAGTTTGGATTTCTTAAACATCGCTATTATATGTGTGGAAGGCGTCCATTAGTAATTTGGTTAAGCTAGTTTAAAAACTTAACGAACATCAAAAAAGTATTTGAACTTGGTATGTTTACATAGTAAACTGATTTCGACGAGTTTCTAACGAACAAAGACGAGTGCCAACTCGAGTAATTTGATTCGTTTACCAACCCTACGTATACTTATTGTCTTTTGACCCCTTTGGGTAAAATTTCTCCAGCGAATTATTTGATCGGATTAGATTATTGAGATCCAAGTGGGAAATTTATTTTTGTCTCTTGTAACTCTCCCCAATACAATTTCAAGTCTTTTAGAGGCTGATGTGACTGGTGTAGCCTTTTGGCACCAAATATTTTAATATACCCAAAAATCCAAAATTAGAAAGAGGTGTGAACTCCGCAAAAATCAGAAAAATTAAAAAGAAAGCAAAAAGACAAGAACAAGTCTAGGAATATAAATTATTGTGCACATTTAAACACAAATTAATCCGAAATTACCGGATGTATACAGAATTTTCTGTAATCATATGAGTTCTAGGTGTATTTAACGAGTCAAAGACATATTTATGTTGATAATTTTGCTCAAAAAAGAGACGGCAGCAAAAACCAAACCAAATTTTCCTCTCATTATTTGGCGCCACGCCATCTCGAATTCGGTCATTGATGAGGATAACCATAATGAAGTTGGTGGCTTGACTCCGTCAGAAATTCGGGGCGTGGTGGTGGGGTCATTGATGGGGGTGTTTGTTTCCCAAGAAAATTCACCACCTGTATACTTGATGGCTCCGTCACTGTTAATTGCACGAAAACCTCTTTACTTATAAAATTTGATACACAAGATTTGAAATCACTAATTATGCATTATGCATTTAGGGGGTTTAAGGAGCCTATTTTTTAGTTTTTTATTTTTGACTTTTTAATTTTTTGACTTTTTGAATTATGAACAGAATGAATTTTAAATTTGAAACAAGTATTTACAAAAAATATACAGAATATATTTTGCAAAAATAATAGAATACAAAAAGAGAATGAAAATACAAAAAGAAAATATAAACTTCTTTTTGAGTTTCTGCTTCTAAAGTCGAAAATAGAGAATGAGCTGGGAACGAGGCTTCCAAACAACCCAAATCCAAAAATGAGACTGAAAAAATACAAAAAATAGGGTCCCAAACACCCCCTTAATCACAAATTATAAAACGTGTTCCGTTAAAATATATTATGATAAATATAAATTAAAAATACAGAATCAAAAAATTATCTTGGAAGGCCTTTTTTGAATTTCAACAATACTTTCATTCATAAAATACTTTCGAAAAATCTATTTGGAATTTAAATTCTCAAAAAAAAATTTAACTGCTCGTTGTTATAGTCCAGATGGGGTCCTGATTCAATAATCATAATCATAATTATTTATTTTATAGGGTATAATTTTCTTAGTCTTTTACAAAAAAATAAGTTCAATCCGATATTGTTATTTTTCTCGAAATAGCAACAAAAAAATAAGGTTCTGTAAATCACCTGACCATCATAATGAGACACGATATAAACCACACAAAAAATAAATAAATAAAAATTGAAGATCCACAGTGATTGAACAAATTACACTAAACATATTTCTCTCTCTCTCTCTCTCCCTCTCCATTTTCCATGATTGCAACGTCTAACAAAACCTCCACAATCGTCAACTGCGGAAAAAGGATACAGAATATAGGAAAGTGCCATATATCAAACACTCTGATTGATTGATACCCCCTACCAAAATATCTGCTATATATATTCTGCTTCCACTATAAAACCTTATCACCATTAAACCTTATCACCATTGTGGTTTCTTCTTATTGGCAACAACTCTAAACAAATGTTATAAACCTAATCAGTGGACACGTCTATCTTCTTCGTACCATGAAGACGACTAAGAACCGAGGGACGTGATAGTGATAGTGATAGCTTCCTTAACCTTATTCCTCAATCCTCATTAAATTGAACTATATATATTCAAAGAGTCCAGACATTAATAATTAAACACAGTCTTAAGACGGATGATAATAAACTCAAACACGTTTTGGCAATCATATATTATACAAAACTAGTTTACGCATGGCAATAATCGTAAGAAAGATCAAAGCAGGCGATAAAACTTATTTCAAATACCCATATGAAATAATAATCAACTGGTATATATGTTTAATTGATAAGTACGCTGTTTATCATCACACGGCAGCTTGTGATGTCTTCACAACGACCTTACCCTCCTGATTCAAAGCTCCAGCTGGTCTCATATCGGCGCTGACCACCGCCGCCGCCCCCATTGCCTGATACGTAGTCTGCGACGGCATCATCCCTCCCTGCGGAGAATAGTACACCTGCCTTCCCGCCACGCCATCGTATGGCATTTGCGTGTACCCCGCATCAACCATTCCGACACCACCTGCTGTAGCCGGAAACCCGGCCGCTTTTGGCGGTGCTTGGGGCGGTAGATTAGTCGCGGACACCGTCTGCGCCGGTGGCACAACATTGTACACCGGTGACTGGTGGTCCCGGTAAACGTCCGTTGGCATCCGTTGAACAGCGTAGTAACCCTGACCGGTCGGGCCGGCCATCGGTCTTCCCATAGGCGCGTGATACATACCCGTCGGAGTTGGAATCATGTAAACCTGTTGTTCAGGAAACGGCACAGTAGCTTGGTAAAATCCGCCGGGCGCTTGGTTTTCTGGCCAATACGCAGGCGGAGACGATACCGCGGGCGGAGCAGTCGCCGGCACTGTCGACGGAGGTACTTTTTGTGCGTAGTAGTCGCCGGGAAATGCGGTGACTAAGTTATCATCGCTTCTCTTTCTATACATAGCTTGCTCTTGACCACTAATTGGCAACCTCTGTAAATCAGGGATCTGTCTCTGGATCGGATCCGGCCTGATTACCCGATCCTCTGGAGGCGGTAGTGAAATCTCCGGATCCGGTACCGGATCCTGTATTTTGATTGCAACTTGCGGCGGCGGCGGAGGAATTCCTTTATCGAAACCGAACAAGAAGTCCACATTATTCAGCGGCGGCGCTGGCGGAGTTGACTGAATCGGACCAGAATTTAAAGCCTCCACAAACCTCTCCCGATCACTCCTCCCTTCGCTCGACCCGAAACTCCCCCTGCCGGCCTCAGCCGCCGACACCGGAAACAAAAACAACCTCAATCTTGCCGGTTTCGACGAAGCCCTACATAACCGATCGTACTCGTGCATCATGTGTTCGAGATCTTCGTCGTTCGTTACAGATATCAACGCGTCGAGTTCTTCACCAGGTAACTGGTACTTGAACGAGACATCTACGGCGTCGCATAGGGCCAACAGCTTAGAGATTAGGCTGGGGAATTTAACGTTGCGATCAACGGCTAAGATCTTAGTCTCGCCGCCGATGTAGGACAGCTGGTTGTCGTGTGGCCTGGGGTGGATTTTCCCGCCGTAGCTGCACATCAACTTTACTTTGTAGTTGGTCCCCGATTGTTCGTCCCACGACGGCGTGTTCTCGAACTCGATTTCGCGTGATCGCGGAGACGATTCGCCGGATTCCGCGTAAGACGGCGGATAAGAGTAGTTATCCATCAGGCGCAAGATAGCAATCAACAAAGGAACAGAGATTTTACGCCTTTTGGGATGATGGCTGTTACTCCATATAGAGAGAGAGAAAGGGAGAGAGAGAGAGAGGGGTGGGTTTTGTCGAGAAGAGTAGAGAAAACGAGGAGATCGTTTTTATCGTAATAGCGTTTGAGGTTTTGTTATGGTACATCAAAGGGCGTGGAGTTTCTGTGCTATCTGTTGGTTTTTTAATGGACGTGGCAGGGAATGAAGGAGGGAGTGTGGTGGTTTCGGGGTGCGGTGGTAGCAAGTGGTAGAGCTAGCTGGAATTGAGGTAGTTGTGGGGGGGACCCACAAAGAGCTTGACTCAGAAGATTGGTGCAAGAGAGAGAAGAGATAAGAAAGTGATGTTTATTAGCTGACTGGCATTCCATCATTGGACAATAGAACGGAGACTGCCAAGTGGAGCGAGTGTGCCGCATGCCATCACGTCCTTAGCGTTTGAATAACGTTAGTTTAGTGGAAAAAATAATTCAAAATTTGTTCAAAACCGATATCATTTTGAAGCATAATATATTTTATTTTGCGCAATAAATTGCAGAGTTCTCAAAGTCCATGATTCATGTACGGTCTTTCAAATTGATATGAACTCAACATGCATTAAACGGCTTCAGACACATCTATAAATATATGCACGAATAATTATTTTCCTCGACTTGCTCTAAAATTTAAGAGTGAATAATTGGTTTTAATAATTTTATCATTTTATACTGTTAGTTAATTTATGTTATAATATTAATGATTAAAAAAAGTTGTTGTATTGAGATATAAATCTATTTAACCCGTGGTCGTTATTGAATTGATAGTTATGTTGTCTCATATAGAATTTAATTTGGTCAAATATTTTTGGACTAATTATTTTTTATAGTATTTAATGCAAGTTTTCTTTTTTTACTCTGAAGGTCTACTGACGAAAATATCCTCGTCATCGAACTTTTCCATAAGATCAATTATATATTTTTCCAATCAACTAAAGGATAGCTTATTCAGCCTGAAAATTGGATTTTAATAAACAAAAAAAATCAATAAGAATTACGCGCCAAATAGAGCCAATAGTAAAAAATACTTTTGCAACAAAATTTTAAAAATTTTGTTTGACGTCCTCCTTTTCTAATAATTCCAGAGTTTAATTTCTACAAATTTCCAATCAATTCTACCCACGGTACAGCTAAATTTGGAGGCAGTGGAATGCATTAAAGACATACAAATACAGTTTGAACAATATCATTAAAGGCCATTCTTCACTAATAATCCTAAAATAAATTGCAACGATAACACAGAGGGACTCATCTGTGTACGAAAATTATTGAGAAACTCATGCGCATCCAATTGTAATAGAGGCGGATCTAACAATGGTGGTGAAACTATATTTTTTTACCTCATATTTTATTCTATGATGAGGCCGCAACACTTCTTCCCTTCTCTCTCTCTCTCTCTCTCTCTCTCACACACACACACACACACACTCACAAATATTTGTCTTCCTTCACCTAAGTACGTAGTAAAACATGAGATAAAAATATAGTGTAACGAGCATTATTCATTACAAAATAGGCAATGGTAGGTAGACGAGAATGCAGGGGGCTAACTGCAGCTCCAAATTCTTGGCCAATCTTGTTTTCTCCATGTATAACACAGTACTATGCTTTTGGACTTTTTTTTTTTTTACCACACAACAGGTCTGCGAAGCATTATATTAGAATCGTGTTTTGGGTCCCAAAATTACAATTTTATCTTTGGTGCCACTGGTCACGTATCACTTTTGTATATTTTTTTGTTATACATGTACTAAATAAGCAATTTTTTAAAATTGATTTACACGCTCATGTTAGTTTTCATGTACTCACCTCGTGGAGTTCTTGATGCAATAGCTAATTTTCAAAGGTAATGAATATATATTGTTCTTACCAAAAAAAAATGAATATATATTGAGACAAGTCAATCATTTCGTATTTTTCTAATTGTTCTTTGTAAATTTGTTAATATATTTTACAAGATAACGTATGTGTTGTGAAAACAAGTGACTTATTTTAAATCATACAAACGGAATAGGGGATTCTGTTGAGCGGTGCATACAACACAGTGTACTAGCGCTAAAACGATTTTTTGGACAGTTTTACGTCTACTTGGTGCACAACGCGTAATACTGTGTGCAATACTCAACAAGACTCTTAACTCTTGCGACATTTATAATATGTGTTAACGCAGGTAAATTAATATAGCAAATTGAAGGTAATAATATTCTCAGTAGTTCATTTTGTACCCAATTTTAGGCAATTGGGACAGCTATGCTCCAGCCAATGCACTACTAGATGCTTTAATTTATTTAGCGTTTGTACTATATATAAGAGTTTAATTTCCCAATTAAAAGCAAAAAAAAAAAAAAGAAGGGAAAATTTCATTGGGAAATGTAAAGAATGAGTAAGAACAGGCAAGAAAGTAATGCCCTTTTTAAAGTGGTGGTTAGCTGTAATTGGAAGAAGACAACTAGATCTCTTACTTGCAAAACATACTAGGAATAATATTATATATATACCATACCATTCTTCAAGGGTCAATACAGCAGAAATTAACAAATCTTTGACTGCAGTTACCAAAAAACATTGAAGTAAGTAACCAAACAGGACTAAATATGGTTTGTCACCAGTTGGCGACTTTGGAGGCATTTATATGGATTTCGGGACTGTTTTAACACATAAAAAATATTGTTTTGGACAGATTTCAATTGGTACAAGTTTTTATTTTTACACCAAATCGATATTGTTTGTTGTATCTAGTGGTGTGCTGCAGGTTCCCCCATAATTTTTATTTATATATGTAACTAGATAACAAGTAATTTGGGCAAGATTAAGTCTATCAACACATCACGTTGTACATTATGCCTATATGATATGTCACACATCTCATGTTTTATGTATGGAATTCAGGGAGGCTGTAGTGTATTTTTCTATAGTGCGCGTGTAGTGCGGACAAAACGATATAGTTTTGTCCGCTTTGTTCTCAAAATTATATCGTTTTAATCCCCATTTATTTGGATAATAATTCACGTGATAAGATAAAACGATGTAGTTTTGAGAACAAATCAGACAAAACTATGTCGTTTTGTCCGTACTATAGGAAAGTGTATTACAGCTCCCCCAAATCCTTATGTATGAGGTGAAAAAACGGATCCTATGAATTTTGGTTATGTTTTTACATTAATAAATATCACGAGTTGTATGATATGTCATGTAGACATGCATAATGTATAAGTAAATATATAACGTGATGTGTTAATAGTATTGCTCAACAAAACAAAGATGTTTATGGATTCACAATTGTCTTTGCAGCAAGGCAAGCAAGATTTACGTTTCGGATAATTTTCATGTTTTTAAAGTTAGGACTCTCAACTTGTATACGGTATTATATTAGGTAAAAAAATAAGTACATTTTGAATAAGTCCACCAAAATCATTATTGAGTATATATTTCTTGAAAGCGAATCATTTACGAAAAGAAATAATTTAATGAAAATATTTGAAGAATCTTTTTGAGTAAATAATTTTCTATTTATAATTGATCATGCTCGATTTTCATTAAAGGATAAGTTTGACCAATTTCAGAAACATACGAAAATTCTTACGCTATTTGATGTAAAGAAGTTGCTTTATATAAGTGATGAATGTTTGAAGATGCTTTAAACATGAGGAAGCTTCCAATATTCATGGAAAATATTTATTTTTCTTTTACAGTTGAAAGTCTTGAAAGATTTTTTTTCAAAAAGAAGCTTTTCCAAAATTAAAATTAATCAAAATTTATATTCGCTCGACCACATCACAAGAATGATCAATCAAATGAGTTAGCAATGCTATTCATTGAAAAGGGTATTACAGGAAAGATTGATTACGTTAGTCTAATTATTACTTTTACTGCTAAAAATATAAGACGAATAATGCTCAAGTGATATTGCTTTTAAATTCTTGTGATGACTATTATTAATTAAATAAAATATCTGTTTAATATAGTATTTTGATTATTCAGATTGATTCATTGTTTATATTTTTACTCGTACGCTAGGGGTTCCAGTTTTAAAATTTACTTCGGGCTTCCAAAATTTCATGAACGGTTTTGTAAAGTCGTTTGATTTGTGTGAATCTTATATGCATCGCGTGAGATCTGGAAGTGGGGCAAAACACTGTATTGCGTGTTAATACAACGTTGTTTTGGTGCGTAAAATACTGTATGAAATTATATCGGTCAACACGCAACTGTTCAGACAGTATTTTACACACGTTTTGGTGCGCAACAAGTCCTATATACGCAATGCACAACAAGACTCCCAAATCCGTGAGATCTAGGAGCAAATCCAATGACTCCAAATATATATTTGTCCGAATTTACATTAAAACATGTAACTGACAATTAGTAATTTGATAATCCTGTAGGTGAAGTGGATGTCATAATTAATGGCACTTTAAAACCCAACCATACTCTCTAAGCATAATCAAATGACATAAATTATCTACGTTGTTTTGGTGGTATTTAACTAAGTATACTCCAAGGTGTTGCAAATGATTTAGCATTAAATTAGATGCCCCCCCATTGTTTAAGTAATTATTTCAGTGGCCCATCGCACATGCTGAAGCACTAACCCCCACCATACGCCACGGCTGCTTATCTGCATGACTCCATTATAATGTACTTCCTGTACATATTCATATTCACTTGCATAGCTACATGCATGAGAGAGAGAGAGAGGGGGGGAATCATTGACTCAACTTTGAAAATGGATGGGAAGCAACGGCCAACTCAGTCACAGTCAAGTTGGTTCGAATTCAGGAATCATTCACGGCACCATCATCTCACACAACATGCCACTTTCACATTGATACTGTCTTCACGCATGTTCTCCCATGCCTCTTTACTGCTGTTTTTAAACACTTTCCCTTGCTATTTTCTACTCAATGTTAGTACTGTTTATGTATGAACTTTGAATCTTCAAGTCATCTTCTGCAGTTCTCAACCCCCCCCCCCAAAAAAAAAAATAATAATAATAATCGTGGACGTACGAATGCAAAAGCACACAACCCTTCCTCCCGCCAGCCCGGAGGCTACATCCCGTACCATGTATTATGATAAGTTCGTAGCCACAACAACTGTGTTTTGGCTGCACTACAGTCCTGAATCTGGGCGAGTGGGTTAATTGATGTTATCGTAGGTACTTCAAATCCACATTGATTTTCACAAGGAATTACCGTAGGTACCACGTTGATTTTCCCAAGGAATTATTCAGCTATGAATTTTGTAAGAAAAAATGTATTGAGACAGATCCGTAAAGTACATGAATAAAACCAAAAAGTAAAACATACATCTGTATACTATAATCGAATCAACAGAGGATAAAAAAGATACATCGATGCTAAACATGAATTGATATGCATAACCATAACGAAATTATCAAACCGAATCATGTGTTTAACACAGTTCCCTTAAGACTAAATCGCTGTCTCACCATGGGTGTTTGGGGATACCTTTAGCGTCGTTTTTCAAGGGTAAAACGGCTCCACGAATAAGATAATACCTAACTTCTTTCGTCTGTTGAACTTATTCGCATCTGCCTCTCTCTTTCTCAAAAAAAAAACACAACACTTGGAATGGAACGAATGCTAATAGAATTTCCTCTTACTTTTGAAAACGTGTACACAAACCACATGTTGAAGCACCATATAAATTGAAATGAAGTGACCCTTCAAATCCCATAACTTCCAAGACTCTTAGATAGTAGTCTTCAATGGAGGACATTTCAAATCCTACATCCCCTTGGCTCTTGGATGGAAAACTTGAATGAGGGGTGATGAAGACTCTTGGAGTGTGTAACGGGTAAGATTTTTTTGTTGCCGAGTGATCCTCTAGTGTCCTGTGTCCCGTTTCATTCACACCTTAGAATTTCCAACAAATTTTTAAGGGCACAGAAAGAACAAAACTTCACTCACAAGACATTTGATTCACGGAACTATTAACTTGAACGAATTCAACCCTACAATCGTGTTGAAAAGAATAAACACACTTAAGCCCACTAGTTTGCTAACTTGTTTACCATCATTGTAATTCTGAAGTTCTATCTCATTTGAACAGTAAGGTATGTATAAAGTCCAACTCCGCAATCATATATACATTGTAGCTAGAAACAATTGAAATAAATGATGTCAAAATCAATCAGGTTATTGGTTTTGATCATGACAATAATGTTAGCACCACATACAAATAAAGTCAAATTAATGTTGTTTTCGTAGTTTTTCTTTTGATAATCGGTCAATTTAAAACTAGAAGCCTGCAGGCTGCAATATCTCATTTGCTGGACCAACTCTTTAGCTTCTCCTTCACTCGTACTATTATTTTGACCAAAAAATTGGTGGAAGTAGATTTCCAACTCGTAACGACTTGACGAATCATGAATAATTCATTTCGAGATCTCCATTCCCGCCTAAAAATTGTAGAGAGCCTAAACGCTTCAAGATTGAGAGCAAGAAGTTTGCAAGGCATTGCTTGATGTCGCGATTCGAGTCTTGTTGTTACGAGTTGCAGTTATTTTACATCTTTTTTTTTCCAAACCCATAAACACGAACCTCATTAGAAATGTTAGGGGAAGTGGGCTTGATTGGGTTAGGCTCGGCCCTAATGACAGTGGGGTTGGACTGTTCCTAGAATCTAGAAACAGATGCAGATCTAAAGTGGCCGAGGCCCAAATGATCCATAGCCGTCGGGTTAGTGTAACTGCCAAGAGCTAGCAAACTAAAGAAAGACTAATGTGAGGAATGAAAGAAGTTTCGGACACATCTGGACGCAATTGTGTTTTTGAAATCGTTAGATGCATATTAGCTTCTTAATAATTTATAAATTTAACGTATATCCAATAATTCCAAACACATTTGTATTCGATTGTATTTAAAATATTTATATTTTTAGACATTTTCGTAAAGAAAAAGTGAAACCGATACGAGGTGGACGAGGGCGGCAAGTGTACCCTACTGAATTCCCTCTAAAAGTTCTGTTATGGGCCCTCATGGGCCCCTTTCGGCCCAAATTCATTACCTAATTGGTATTTATCCTAACTTTTTTTATTCTTATTTTAAAAAATTGCTTTTTCAAAATTTTATGTTAAATTTTTTGTAGATTATTGATTCGTCTAGATGAGAGAAATTTAAAAGTACATATTATAATTAAAAACTTAAAAAACTCACTATAAACAAAAATAATCAAGAACCCAAATTGAGCAGATTCATCAATCCCGCATCCTTGGTTTAAATTTTAAAAACTTTCTCCGAGTTTGGGTTAAAAAAATCTTGAAAATTCAAAATAGATTTGTGAGAATTAATAGTTTGATCAATGACAACCCGGATAGATGCTAAGAACAAAGAAAGTAATTACATAATAATTTTAAAAATAAAAAATGAGACAACTTTTTCAGATAAGGTAGGTAGTGCTAGAAGATTTCTTAAATTACCGAATTTCATTTTATTAATATAAAAAGGTACTACCTGCAAAAGACAAACTTAAACTACAAAAATGAAAAAGATAAACAAAAGTTGTAATGATTTAAGTAACATTATTTTCACATGTGAATGTGGGCATCAATTTTTAAAATTTAAAGAAAGAATAAAATTTGCAAAGGTAAAATAGGGTGTTGGATATTTATTGAATTTATAAAAAATGACAATAAATTTTAAATTAATTACTTTTTTTTTTTGTGTTTGATGAGATATTAGGGAGCTCTATTTGTTTATGTTTTTCGTTAATTATATATTAACTCGGTTCTGAAAATAAAACTCAAGTACCAAAATATATAACTTAATTGTAAATTTTTATGTAATTAGTTAGCAAAAAATTATGAAATTCATGTCTCAAAATTTTCACCAGGAATAAGTTTTCTCAAAAATTATTTCTGCAAAAAAACAAAAAATTTATAAGAATTTTACTTTTATACTAATCGATTTCAGAACTAAATATTTTTTATTAAATAAACACATAAAAATATTTTTTATTAATGTTTTTGAAAATTAATTTCTTAATAGTTGGACGGAGTCATTGTTGGCTCAAAATGCAAAAAATTGGTTTCCATTTTTTCTGTGCAAAATTATACGATAAAGATTAGATTCCACGTGTCCAAAAAGGAGAACCACTCCACCATCCAACGATTCAAACCCTAGAGCCCCCCCTCTCTCAATCCGGAACAAAATCAAGACAACAATCTCCCCCCAAAATTACAGCCAACACCAATCAACCAAAACCTCGAATGGCGTTGAAGGTTCATCTCCCTTACCCTCAAATTCCCCCACACCCAGTAAAATTCCAATCCCATCCCTTCCCCTCCATAACCCATCTTAGAAGCAGAGCCAAACCCCAAACAATGGCATGCATCAAAATCTCTAGAAGTTCTGATTTTTCTTCAGATCTGTTTGCGAAACAAGTGGAGAAGATAAACACCCATTTGGCCCAGAGAGAGGAGGCCATGAAAAAGAGCAGAAACATTTTGTTCGTTGAGCTTTCCAAGTACCTTGGATTGAGAACAGAGGAATTGAAGATGCGATTGAGTAAAATGGAAGAAGAGGACAAGTGGGTTTTGTGTAAAGGGTTTGTTTCAGAGTGGGGTGTGGATTTTCATCCGTTGTCTGCAAGGTCTGTCAAGGAAATGGTTGAAGAACACCTGGTTGAAGACAGCCCACCACCACCTCCACCATCTTCTCCCTCAGTTTTGTTTCCTGGGTTGAAGAAATTGATTGGGCTTTGACCAAACGAATGGAGAATCAGACGAATTCGTGTTCATTTGTTTGTAAGATTTGCATTTTCCTGGTAGATTTGTTGTGTTTATGTATCTTTGCATATATAATTGCGTTCAATAGGGAAAGGTGAATTATATAGAAATTCAATATGGGTGTATAGACAGCTAACAGTGGTGGAGAGTTGATTCGATTCATTTCCATCCATGCCTGACCTGTGCTTGCGCTGTGTTTGTATCCTAAAATTTTCATTGCTGAGTACTTTTTGCCGTTTCTTCTTGTCGAGAGTTTGTCGACTATATGATTTCACTTCCAATACTGCAAGTCTGCAACTTTTTTCTCGGTTAGCTGATTTACCTTTTCATGGTCGCATTTTGTGTTACTTTGTGCGCTTTTTAGATTATGTTGTATGCCTTTTGTTGTAGTTCAAATCTTCAATCACTTATGCTATTGCTTGCCCTCCGCTTCAAAAAAACAAAAAAGAACATTTTTTTCTTACTTTTTGTTGGCATCGTTTGTACTTCTTTTTCGTGGCTTGCAGCTTTTCTTTCGTTTACTTGTTTTAAGTAATTGCGTCGGTAGATGATGCTCACATCACATGCACTCGTTCATATGATAATGCATCTTCAGCATAAGGCAGTCCTCAAGGTTGGTTATATGACATTATGCGTGATGCTTCAACACCTCAAGAATTTAGCCTCAAAGCAACCATTAGATATTCTACCCTTCGACAAAGAAAATGTATTTTTCCTACTATACTATGCTTACTCTTTGAAATTTATGAGGTATATGTCTTGATTGGTATATGAGAGATGCGCTATATCCTCCTACCATTGCTGTACGGGATTGTCTCTGTACCTGTTTGTTAGGGGCCTTACAGGGGGATATAGAATACCCCTGGATTAGTTATCAATCTATCCCACATCCGGTGTTTGCGAAGAGGATGAGGAAAGGGATATACTATCCACCCGGATTAAATATCCATTGCAGTGGATATAGTAGTCTGAGCCTCTTCCCTATCCATGCATATCCCCCTCTTTATCCACCCTCTCTAATTAGGAAAATCTCACTTTCCTTTTGAAATTCCTCCTCCACTCACTTTCCACCCATACCAACTACCAAGGATGCTATATCTCCCCTTCTATACAAGTAATACCCTTAACAAACCATGTATCCTTCATCCCCACATTCCGCGGTATCTCCCATTCTATTTTATTACCACGGTGCTAGATGCCCCTAAAACTTATCCGCTAACAAACGATCTGAAGGGAAAGAAGGAAAAATATATGCATAACTTGCTTAGCTCCTTTGGAAGGTTTTTCCCACCCTTTTTGTGGGTCGGTGAAAGTCTTATGTCAGATTGAGATCTTGATATATTCAACCTTGCCACTTTCCTTTAGAGTTTAGACCTGGAGGAAAACTGAGACTACAAGAGACACTTGGACACGGGACAGGAATCAAACCATGTACTGAGATGCCAGCTCTGAATGGTTTAAGCTTCCTGTGGGCAGAGGGGTTTTGTGTACTTTTGTTTTAAAGGGGAGTATAAGTGAAGCTTATGATGTTTTAAGTGAAGGCGGTTTATGGGAGCAGGCTAAAAAAAGTAAGGTTTATGAGAGCTTGCTCGGGAAATTAGCATCATAAGCCTCACCTCTACTTCCCTTTAAAACAAAAGACTACACAACTTTGAAACGAGGGGATAAACTGATGCTAAACATGACAATAATAATACGGTCATACTGAGTTGAGGTCGAGTCCTGAGATGTGGCAAGGAAGAGGCGGGAGCATGTGATAAAATCCAGCTTTTGAGAAATTGATCACAAATTTTCTTATTTCAAATCGAAGTTGTTCTCCTAAATACTAATTTTCTGAACATCAAATTGAGGGCAGCTAAAGTGAAGGAAAAACCAGTTATATTTTGGGTTTGAGCTTTTTCTGAAGTTACTTAGGTTGAAAGAACGAAGAATCATGATTGTTGTGACGTGATGTGTTAATTCTGAAAAGATTTTTCCCACTTACATGGATCTAATGCAACTGTTTGTCAGCGGGATGAGTGCTCTTTTCACCACGTTCATTAGTTATTTCTGCAGAACGTCTTTGATGAACATAGTTCTGACAAGGCACTTCTGGTTAGCATTTTGCCGACTGAAAACTTGGAATTCTAAGTGAAGTGGTTGGCTTGTTCTTGGTATTACTGAATTGGTTCCTTTTGTTATTCACTTGTATAAATGGTGCCATGTTTTTGCTCCGTAGGTCTTGAGGCACTGGTGAATATGAAGGTCGTTGGGTTGTGTTCTCGAGGATCTTCCTGGAGCAATAAATCGCGTGGTGAGCTCATGTTTCTTCTTACATGCCACCTAATATCCATTCTGTAAGTCATCTGATAGTGCTCACTGTTTCGATTTCGCTCTTACAATGAGCACTACCGGCATGTTTCCTCAGCCGGACCCAGATGGAATGACGACTGAACGTATCTTTGCAGCTCATGGCAGGCATCTTGGTTACACATTTTGCAGCTCGGGACGACTGAAAGTACATCAACCGCGCATCAATATATCTCTCTCAAGTTAATCTCTGTAGATTCTTGTCTTTCTAACTGAAGTCCAGTTTACTGACTATCTTTCTTCAAGATTATACTTTTGGCTCTTCTTCTTCTTTCCCATTTTTTGGATCAGGGTGACACAAAAACATGTCCTTGTGTGCTTGATGGGAAATTGATATAATCACACATCATTGTAAAATTTAAACTTTTTGGGTAGTCTGTGTGACACGTATAAGTAATGAAGTTTGCAGCCTAACTAAGAGAGTTTAGGGGAGACAAAATGGGCGGGTACGAGTGGTCCGGTGTCTGAGTCTCTTGATCAGATGACAACTACTGCACTTATCAAATTTGTATTGGCCACCAGAGGGAGGTGAGCGCCTCTTGACGGAATGATTCACTGTTCTGAACAGTGAGAAAGTTTCCAAAATTCGACGAAATTGAGAATTTCAGCATCTGTTTGGTGAGCCGGGTTACCCCAATGTTGTCGCCCCTGACATAATAAGAATGATTATTCGTATGACCAAAGAAGGATCGTAAAATGTTGGCTGTGAAATTAGTGTTCGTGTATGTCTCGTAAATCTACCGAGACGGAAACCGATATCTAGATTATACAGTTTGCATTGCGTTTTGTCCAATAAATTGTTGTTCCTTAATGACCGAAGAACGCCAAAAATTTCTACCGATGATCATCGCAAATTGGAATATAATTAAATTATATCGGATTGTTTACGAAAGTCAGTAATTGATTGTTATTCATTTCCAACAAAGTTTGTTGGGTTTATGTGCAAAAGCAATTTTCAAATACAATTTTGAAAGCGATCATATTGTATATGTAGAATAGATTTTGCAACATTATTTATAATATAATACCAAAAGATAAATTATAATGTGTTTTTTAATCATCTTATTATTTTTTATAGCAATTAATAAAATCTAAATTAAGCAAATCAAGGCCTAAAGTTTTGAAACCCTTTTTCTGACAAGCTTCTTTTTAATTTCTGGACCAGGCTACGCAAAGAAACGTTAATGAAAAATTAAGAGAATGAAAGACAATGTTCACTCGAGCATGAACAAAATCAAATTCTCTTTTATATAATTGGATAAATCATTTGATTGAAGAAATAATTTTTAATTTTTAAGATTTAGTTTTGTTCTAAAAAATAAAGTTTCTTGCTTCTTTAAAACTTACGAATCCACACTAGTTTTTGAAAAAGTTTAAAAACACAAATTTCGATGTATATAAAGATGTGTTCAAAATTATCTTATTCATATAGCTATATAGTGATACACGCCTACAAGCACACCAGAAGAAGTCAATGGACCACTACAACGGATTACTCCACTGAATCTAATTCTGTTATTTTTAGTTTTCAATTTCTGTTATTTTGTTACAATTCCGTTTTGGTAATTACCGATTTGTTACAAATCGGTTATCAATCCATAGGCGGGAAAAGTTGTTAGATCTGTTAGCATCTAGCAGAATGCATCTAGTATAAATACATGTAATAGCAAAGGAAGAAGCAGCTTGAACTTACCTAAATGAAAGCCAAGGTCGGTTGTGCAATGGAAGAAGCTTCCTGCAACTGATGCGTATTCCTTTTATCCCCAAATTTCGCCAGATCTTCCAGTGCAATTTTCCCTTTCTTTTGCCCTAATTTCGTCAGTCCTAACATTGGTATCAGAGCCTTCCATCCTCAGAACCAAGTGTGGTAGCCATGGATACTAGATCACAAGAACAATGGAGAAATGAAGAAGCCATTAGACAACTCAAAGAAAACACCGATCACTCAATCTAGGAACTAAAAGACTTGATCATAGCCATGAGTGTCAAATATGATCAGATAGCAGCCAAAACAGTCACTAATGAAGCAGATGCAGCTGGACATTCTAACACACCTTCACGGAGTGATACACATTCCTCGAATTCAACACAAACAAGGTATGCCAAAATCGACTTCCCAAAATTTCAAGGCACTGACCCTTCTGGTTGGGTTTATAAGTGTGAACAATTTTTTGAATTCAATCGCATAGAAGATGAAATGCGAGTGAAGTTAGCTGTCATGCATTTGGATGAAAAAACGATACAATGGTTTCGGTGGTTTGAAAAAGCACATAGGGATTTAGATTGGGGAGCCTTCGTGACCGGGTTGATTGCACGGTTCGGCCCAAATGTGTTTGAAGATGCCATAGGAGAACTAACCAAGCTCACCCAGACCACTTCAGTTAAGGCCTACCAGGAGCGATTTGAGGAACTAGCAAACCGAACATCGGGCCTAACACAAGAATTTTTTGTGAGTTGTTTTATCAGTGGGTTGAGGGAGGATGTAAGAGCTGGGGTCCAGATGTTTTCACCCCAAGATATTTCCCAGGCCATTGGCCTTGCTCGATTGCAAGAGGAGAGCATAGAAGCCATGAACAGGAGGACCAAACTTCAGGGCAGAACACCAACCAATTGGGGATCCGTCCCTAATTTGACACTACCACGAGCAACATCAACCTTGGGAGTAAAGTCTGATCCAAAACCAACCAATCAGTTGGCTAATAATCCGACACGAGCAGCTCCAACTAATTCGTACCAATTTCCCATCAAACGGCTCACTCAAGGGGAAATGGAGGCGCGAAGGGAGAGGGGTTTATGCTTCAATTGTGACGAGAAATTCATAAAGGGACATCGATGCCAGAAGAGACAATTATTCCTAATCATAGGCGAGGAGGAGGAGGAAGAACCAGCCCCAAACTGTCAGGACTCAGAGGAGGACCAAATGGAGGAGGTGCAGATCTCAGTACACGCTCTGATGGGGAGCAGATCGTTCAGGACCATGAGGCTGGAAGGTTCCGTTAAGGGCAGAACTATTACTATCCTAGTGGACTCCGGTAGCACCCACAACTTCATAGAACCGGGCGTGGCCAAATTGTCCGGTTATCCAATAGAACCTACGGCTGATCTCTCGGTGGCAGTAGCGGATGGAACCAAATTATGCAGCAAGGCGGTCTGTAAGGCGTTCCAATGGATTATGCAGGGCATGCAATATCACACGGAGGTCAGATTGCTTCCTATTGGTGGATGTGACATGGTTTTGGGGATTCAGTGGCTCACTACGTTAGGGCCAATTCTATGGGATTTCAGAAATCTCAAGATGGAGTTCAGCTTATCAGGCAAGGCAATCACCCTCCAAGGCAATGCCCAGGTGAAGATCGCGCAGGCCACACCAAGGCAAATGAGCAGAACGTTACAGCACGCCCATCATGGAATCCTTGCCCAGATCAGTTGCTTGACGGTGGAGAAGGACGAGCAGGAAGTGCATGCTGATATTCAAGTCATTCTACAGGACTTTCAGGACTTATTTGATGAACCTCAGGGTCTTCCCCCCCCAAGGAACGCTGATCATCAGATACCTCTTAAATCAGGCACTGAACCAGTACACGTGAAGCCCTACAGGTACCCTTATATCCAGAAGAATGAGATAGAAAAACTAGTGGGAGAAATGTTAAACTCAGGCATCATTCGGCCAAGTGTCAGCCCGTTTTCATCCCCTGTGTTATTGGTCAAAAAGAAGGATAACACTTGGCGAATGTGTGTGGACTATCGGGAATTAAACAAACACACCATCAAGAACAAATTTCCTATCCCTATGATTGACGAATTACTTGATGAATTGCATGGTGCCTCTGTTTTTTCTAAACTCGACCTTCGGGCAGGATACCATCAGATACGAGTCCACTTACCCGACGTAGAAAAAACTGCGTTTAGGACTCACGAAGGGCACTATGAATTCCTTGTCATGCCATTCGGCTTGACCAATGCCCCATCCACTTTCCAAGGACTGATGAACACGATTTTTCAACCTTTTCTGAGAAAATTTCTCTTGGTTTTTTTTGATGACATCCTAGTCTATAGCCCCACTCTGGCCAGCCACCTCGAGCACCTCACCACAACCCTTTCTATCCTACGAACCCACCAGTTATTCGTTAAACGCTCCAAATGTGCCTTTGGGCAATCAAGCCTGGAATATCTAGGCCACATAATTTCAGATAAAGGAGTATTGGCTGACCCGGTAAAGTTAGAGGGCATGAGAAACTGGCCCACACCAAAATCTATCAAAGCACTTCGCGGTTTTCTGGGCTTGACAGGATATTACCGCAGATTTATTAAAGATTATGCTAAAATCAGTCAACCTCTGACCCGACTTCTCAAACGGGATGCTTTTGTATGGGATGAAGCTGCGGGATTGGCTTTTCAACTGCTAAAGGATGCCATGCTTTCAGCACCAGTGCTATCCCTACCCAATTATTCCAAGGATTTTGTTATTGAATGCGATGCATCAGGGGTAGGTATGGGGGCCGTACTAATGCAAGAAGGTCACCCCATCGCCTATATTAGCAAAGCCTTGGCTCCTAAACATCTGGGTTTATCAGCTTATGAAAAGGAGTTGCTGGCCCTGGTATATGCGGTGCAAAAATGGAGTCACTATCTGCTGGGAAGGCATTTCATCATCAAAACTGACCATTTAAGTCTGAAATACTTAAATGATCAGCGAATCACCACCTTGCTGCAACAAAAATGGCTCACTAAGCTGCTGGGGTACGATTACGAGATCGTCTACAAATCAGGTCAGGAAAACAAGGTTGCTGATGCCCTATCAAGACGAGAAGGAGATACCATGGCAGCAGCCCAAGCTATATCCGTGGTCCAGACAGATTGGCTACAGGCGTTGCAAGGGGCTTGGACCACTGACCCTACACTCCAAACCATCATCCATGACTTGGCTCTTGACCCATCCTCCCACCCTCATTACAGCTGGCACCACAACTTATTGACTTACAAGGGTAAACTGGTTGTTGGACCAGCAGACGATACTAAATCCCTCATTCTACATGAATTGCATTCTAGTCCTTTGGGGGGGGCATTCTGGGGCTGAACGGACCTACAAAAGGGTAAAACACTCTTTTTATTGGAAGGGTATGAAAGGCGACATTCAAAACTATGTGGCAACTTGTGAAGTTTGCCAGCGGAATAAGACCGAAACAGTGGCCAACCCAGGGCTATTACAACCACTCCCAATTCCAGCTCAAGTTTGGTCAGCTATTTCGATGGACTTCATTGAGGGGTTGCCTAAGTCCCACAACAAATCTGTCATTTTCGTGGTGGTAGACAGACTGTCTAAATACGCCCACTTCATGGCCTTGTGTCACCCCTATACCGCCCTCGAAGTTGCCCAAACTTTTCTAGATTCTGTGTTTAAACTCCATGGTATGCCTACTTCTATTGTCTCTGACCGCGATGCGGTTTTTACCAGCCATTTTTGGAAAGAACTTTTCCGGCTCCAAGGTACCACCCTTTGCCTCAGCACCGCGTACCATCCTCAATCTGACGGACAGACGGAAGTGGTTAACAGATGTCTAGAAACCTATTTGCGTTGTGTGGCAGGTGACCGTCCCAAAACATGGGCCCAATGGCTCCCATTGGCGGAATGGTGGTATAATACCACTTACCATTCTTCTACAAAGATGACGCCTTATCAGATTGTTTATGGTCAAGCTCCCCCTACCCACATTCAATACATTCCTGGTTCCACCACAGTGGCAGCAGTGGATCAATGGGGACTCACTCGGGAATCCACCCTAAGGCTGGTTAAAGAAAACCTCGCTCACGCACAGAATCGGATGAAGCAAATGGCTGACAAACACCGGACTGAGAGAGAATTTCAGGTGGGTGACTGGGTTTTTCTTAAACTCCAACCCTACAGACAGGCCACTGCTCATTTCCGGTCAAACCAGAAGCTCGCACCTCGGTTTTTTGGTCCCTATCAAATCCTACAGAAGATAGGGTCAGTAGCTTACAAACTACAACTACCCCCTACTTCACAACTCCACCCAGTTTTTCACGTGTCCTTGCTCAAGAAACGGCTGGGTTCCACTACCCAGGCCCAACCATCCCTTCCACCTATCTCAGACTCTGGCACAGTGGCTCCTCAACCTAAAGCTATCTTGGACAGGCGTTTGGTTAAATACAAGGGCAGGCCTGCTACTCAGTATCTCGTTCAATGGGAGGGCTCATTCGCGGAGGACGCCACATGGGAATACTTGTTCGATTTACAAAAGAACCACCCTACATTCGCACCTTGAGGTCAAGGTTTTCTATAAGAGGGGTGGAATGATACACGCCTACAAGCACACCAGAAGAAGTCAATGGACCACTACAGCGGATTACTCCACTGAATCTAATTCTGTTATTTTTAGTTTTCAATTTCTGTTATTTTGTTACAATTCCGTTTTGGTAATTACCGATTTGTTACAAATCGGTTATCAATCCATAGGCGGGAAAAGTTGTTAGATCTGTTAGCATCTAGCAGAATGCATCTAGTATAAATACATGCAATAGCAAAGGAAGAAGCAGCTTGAACTTACCTAAATGAAAGCCAAGGTCGGTTGTGCAATGGAAGAAGCTTCCTGCAACTGATGCGTATTCCTTTTATCCCCAAATTTCGCCAGATCTTCCAGTGCAATTTTCCCTTTCTTTTGCCCTAATTTCGTCAGTCCTAACATATAGCTAGAGATTATTTTGATAAATTATAAGTGACGTTTTCGATCACATTTGTATATATGGAAAGTGTGTACTACGGAGAATCAAGAGAATCGGATTCTCCTGATTCCGTGTTATCCGCCACGTACGCAAATCGTTGCCTTCGTTCTAAAAAATCAGCACTCCTAGCCGTTTCATTCACAGGGACAAATGGCCACAAATCTCTCTCTCTCTCCCTCTCTCCTCTCTAAAAGTCTCCAACTGACCACAATTTTTGCTCTCTCTAAAAAGCTCCGAACACACGTTACTTGAACTCGTGGTCACTCATCCACCTCTCTTTCATCCTTAGCGCATAGAATTACACACATCATATTGACATTATAGTAGTAATCAAAAGCTGAATTAACTATACTGTATTGGTTTCTCTCCACTGTCGTAGTGTTTAGGTTTTTGGAGGAAAAAACCAATGCCTTTCATCTTCCTCAATTCAGTCGTTCTACCTGCATGACCAACATCATCACTATGTTGGACTCAGTTGGTTGTTGCTATGGTCCGAAGGTAAATTCTCTCAGAGCTAATCCAAGTTCTTGGCGTTTGACTGATGAGAAAAGCCAAAGAAAGTGAAGGGAAATTGAAGAAAAATGAGTGGAGACCATGTTTAGATGAAAAGAAACTCTGACATGGTCAATTAATGCCACCGAAGTATGGCCTTTATAATCTTCGTGTAAACTGGGTTTCAATTTTTTGTTTATCCTTCTTTCATTTTTTCCTCCAACCAATCAGGGCACTATATGATACATTCGCCTTGTTTGTAAAATCATCCTGCCTTAATCTTTGATAGCTTAGTTTTGTGTTTCTGAGCTAGAGATGTCTTGTTTCCAGGTTAGTGGATAGTTGGTCCAAACTGTTTTGCTGTTATGTTATGATTCCATATGCTGAAAACCTTGATTGGACATTTGTTTCTTTGATTTTCTTGTTTCTTGGACTAAATGATGGTAAAGGATGTTAATGCTCCCATGAATTTTCAGGGATATGACATTGTCAATCAGACAAGAACTGGAAGGGCCAATTTTCATGCACTTTCATGTCTGCGTGGGCACATTTTCTCTGCACCATATCCCCATTACCAGCGAGTGCGTCTACCATTGTTTTCTGTACGTCAAAAGACAAGTTGCTGCTTTTACTTTACTCCAAATGTATCCAAGGGCAGACCTTTGTTATCTTCCTTAGTTTTTGGCAAAACGGAAGTCCCCTTTGCTAGTAGGAGACGGACTATGGAGGAGAGATTCTGTACATATGCAGCACTTGATGTTGAAGAGGCTGTTGATGTCATAAATGATTTGGGAATGGATACTTTGACATTTTTAGCTGTAACCGTTATAATTGTACCAGCCTTCAAAATCATCAAGGCTAGCCCTGTAAGCACACTTTCAATATTTTCTACTTTTGATTCCGGTACTCTGAGATTCACTCACTGCAAATGTTTCACAAAATGACGTAATGCACTCACATAAGGACATAATCTGCATGTCTAATTTGTACTTTGTACCGAGTGGTGTCATTTATATACATGGTTTCTCTTTGCGTGCTAGCTTACATAACCGATATGCATACACAAGACCGATTCTGCACAAGTGACATGTTCCGTTGATGGTCTTCATTCTTATGGGTTACTAATGCTCGCAATTGGAGTTATGATACCTAAAGTCTTATTAAAACAGAAAAACAGTTTACTCAAGACTATAACATACTTTCCTTTTATGCTTGAGTTAGTCTTTTAACTTCAAATATGTTATTTTGCAAAGAGCCTTTTACTTCAGAATGTTAAAAGGTCTGAACAAACAAAAACCAGGGCTGTATATGCTGTAGTTTAATTATGTTGGGGTTTGTGTTGGTTTTTGGGTTTTGCATACTTACTTGGTTTGATCTTCAACTCGTCATAGAGCATGGTAATAAGGACCTTGGAAGGTTGTTACTTTTTTTAACATGTATTGAGGTCCTTTGGTTATTGTTTAGATACTTGGCTTCTTCTTTGCCGGAGTTGTGCTCAATCAATTTGGCTTGATAAGGAATCTTACGGATGTTAAAGTTCTATCAGAATGGGGGATCCTCTTCTTGGTAAGCAACTGATTCCCCTCGCCCTTTCACTTCTCTCTCTTCTTTGTTAGAACTACATTAGCTGCTATGCTGCGGGGGTTGCCCCTTTACATGCTTGAACCTGACCCTTCGTAGGTCCAAGCCAAACAGGATAAATAGCTGGAAACAGCCTGCACCATCTCTTTTTGTTGTTCTTTTCTCTTTCATATGTGTTTTTTTTTGTGGAGCTAGAATCCAGATCTGTTCGTCATCATTTTGGTTGTCTTATTTCAAAGTTGGAGAAAGATTGATTTTGAACCTTGTGCCATCCATTTATAGGCTGTAAAAGGTAGATGTAAAATGTATATCGAGCAAGGCAGCCAATGCATCATCTTTTGATTCTAGATTTAGATTACATTACAACCTCATGTCTTCAAGTCTTAAGGAAATACTGTGTGCAGCTTTTGTATGTATGGAGTTTTAATATATGGCATTGTGCATTAACATCCGCTGAGGGAGTGCTTAATCAAACTTTGTTCCGATGATCAAGCAAATATTTTCCTTCTTATTGGATAAAGACGGCTTTCTGGGAAGGTTGATTGGAAGGAAGATCTGCTGCAGTGCACCCCAAGAAGTAGTATTTGAGTCTTAATTAGACCAGGTTCAGTACACTGCTACCTAGGTTGTGTAGGTGAATGACCTACCATTACATCCTCTTACAAGATTCAAAATTGAGAGTGGCCCAAGTGAGTTCTTGCCAAGTGATAATGAGTTCCTTGTGATCTTTCTAGGAAAATTGTTGTCCCAGTCCTTGTCGATAAATCATGAAATTCTGCAACTTAAACCGGCTATGCAAGATTAATGTGTTGCTTGCATCTAACTAATGCTATTCATAAAAAAGGGACTGCACATAAGGTTAGATGTCTGATTCTGTAGAAATGACAGATGTTTATGTTCTCTGTCTTGTTGCAATTTATCAGACAGAATGTTCTATTTAAGAAGCTTAGGATTTCTTATTTGACTTAGTTGATGTGTTGTGCGCTTTATATAACCTTAAGAATGTGTTCTGTGCTTGTTAACATTCTTGCAGCTGTTTGAGATGGGTTTGGAGCTTTCACTTGCACGCCTGAAAGCTCTTGCAAAATTTGCCTTCGGTATGGGATTAACCCAGGTAAATATTTGATGGGCTATGTTTCGATTCTCGATGATGTTGTGTATGTGGAGGAATCCCCATTTAGGCACGTGTAGTTTTATATTTTTGGTTGCTGTTGTACGTTGCTGTTGTACAGAAGGGTGAAACTTGAGGTCTTCTATCAAAATCAACTATACTAGTAGCTCTTCTACAGCAATATTGATGATCCTATAAATTTTATTGTGCTGACTTTTCTGCCTTTTGTCTTGTTTCAGGTTGTCCTTTCCACTCTCGCTTTCACAGCATTTGAGCTTCCCCCTAATGGGGCTATTGGAACAAAAATATTGCAGTTCCTTTTTAACTCGAGGCCTGATTTGGTGAGGCATAGTTTTTTATCACCGTCACTAATTGAAGTGCACTGCCGTTTTTGTATCCTGCCATGTTTTTTGTTGGAAATTTGCAACTCAATTGAAATGAAACAAGAGTTGTGAACATTTATGAATGAATGAAGTCTGCTAAGGGAAATTTTTAACACCTGGAAACTGATTTGCTGACTTGGCAGCTGGATTTTTCACCTCTTCCAATTCTAGAATACCCTGCAAATCTGTGACCATCTTGCTCTTGCTTTTTTGGAACTCCTTTTTTAATTATTCCCCTTATTAGTGTCTGGTTGCAATTGTTGTAGGTGAACATCAGAAGTGTTGATGAGGCAGTTGTGATCGGTGCTGCTCTCTCATTGTCTTCTTCAGCTTTTGTGCTGCAGGTACTTTATTCTTGACATATTGAGGTCACTTGGTAGATTAAAAAGTTAGTAAAAGCTCCATAACTTCCTAGAGGGCAAGACAGCCTTCTCACCAATTAACCAGCCCATTCTATGGTGTTGTCGTTTTGAACCTTTCATCATCATTCGTCTTGTCTTCTTATTTTCTTTCCTAATGTGTTTCAGAGTCCCTTTTTTTAATTCTTATCTTGAAAACTCCTATTATCTCGCCAAGTGGAAAGGAAGCAGAAATCCTGCTCCATCAAGTTGAATTAACGTGCAGTACTTGTGTGTTTTCCAGTCATATCAAAGTGCTAACTAACTTGTTGCTATAAAAAATTGTATATAGCCATTTCATGCTTACCGTGTGTAGGATATAGCTCCTTGCAGAAAAGGGTGAGCTTCCAACTAGGTTTGGCTCAGCAACACTGGGGATACTTCTACTGCAGGTTCTACATCATTCTTGTGTACTTGGAAATATCTTTATGATTTCTTTCAATGTCATTGGTATGCTGTTGTTTTTCTTTTTTCTTTTGTTTCTATGTTTTCTAGGGCTGACATGCAAAGTTCATCAAAAGTATCAGGTCAATAATATTTTTGGATACCTGATGATTGATATTTGCAGGACATAGCAGTTGTCCCTCTCTTAGTCGTACTCCCAGTGCTGGAGAGCCAGGTATGTCAAAATAGTGGTGTTCATATTGCATATCAGTTTGTTGTACAAAGAATATAAAAGTTAACTTCAATTCCTTAGGTGTGTGTGAGGATTGTAGAGTTTTGTTTTTCTGTTGTTAGTGGCAGACGAACTCTTCTACTCCATTGTTATGGTATTTGTTGATGTTAATTGTCCCTAAAACTTCTGTTGCAAGAGAACTTTCTATCTATTATCTTGCATAAAACAAAAGAACTTGCGTATTTCTTAACTATGATTTTAGCCCTTCCAATGCATTTGCGTTTGTCTGACTGTGAAGACTTACTAAATATGGGGATGATAAGGCATATGTTTCACCTTGGATTAAGGTCATGCGACAGTCTAGAACTTAAATAGCGTCTTCATAGTGTAATCACTGTAGTAATGGCTGTTTCACTCCTTTCAGCTATAATAAGGGTGCATCTATTTCGCTACATTAGGGTCTTCCTTATAACTGTTGCTGCCTAGATTTTTCAACTTGCTGTCTCAACTCCCTTTCCTGTCTTGGTTTGTTAATCCTCTGGATGATTCTTCATTGTTTCAATGCAAACTTGCCGATGCCTTTTCTAATATCTGATTATGGTGGTAGATTATCCCAGGGTAATGTGCAATATTTGTGCATTATACGTCTCTTAGTGTGTATAGCCTGTAGCTTGTAGGCTTCCAATGATCAAATTCTCTCCAAGTTTTCCTAGTTACGTGGACAATTGGATGCAGGTATGGTTCAAAAAGAGTCAGATGGGCCCATTCTTTCTAATCTAGTGCTAATTTTGGAACCCATTTGTGGGAGTGATAAAGGTTTATCTGCTTTGGCTAGTGGGGATCAAAGGCCTAGACAGGTTTTGTATGGCGTATTTAACCATGCCATGAGTACCTGGCATATCATCTTAGTTTTTAATATACGCCATATGGCTTCACCCGAACATTTACAAGGTCTAATTACCCGAGAGTGAAATCAACGCTTAAAAAATGAGGTGTTGTCGTTAACTGATTTGAACTCTATTTTTAGTTTTTTACAGTCAATGTGGCAGCAGTTCACTTTATGGGTGCTTCATGCCTAGCCGTCAAGTAATGTTTTCTTTCATTCTCCTATTCTATCTTTTGGCCTATCACTTTCTGCAGAATTTGGTGGGAGAAAGTATTTTGCCGGAGCTTGCTAAAGAAAGTCTGAAGGCATTAGGTGGACTAGGTCTACTTTCTCTTGGAGGAAAATACCTTATTCGGAGAGTTTTTGAGGTCTGCATTGAGTCATTTATACAAGAAATTTCAAAACTCGTCTTCTTTGGATGCACACACTAAATTAGACACTTGAATCCCAGGTGGTTGCAGAAGCGAGGAGCTCAGAAGCTTTTGTTGCTCTCTGCTTACTGACGGTTGCTGGGACTTCGCTTATGACCCAGAAGTTGGGTTTCAGTGACACGGTTTGATATATATACTTCTCAGAGGTGGAAAATGGCTTATATTGATGATTTATTAAAAGTTTTAACTTTGGGTTCACTGCACAGCTTGGAGCATTTTTGGCTGGAGCGTTATTAGCAGAAACAAATTTCCGAACACAGATTGAAGCTGACATAAGGCCTTTTAGAGGCTTGCTTCTGGGATTATTTTTTGTTACTACTGGTACTTCTATTGACATGCAGGTAGTTCCTTTATATGATCTCTAACATTGCGTTTTATTATGGTGCACCATTTGGAATTTACCCCTTGGCTACAGCCTACATGTACTTGCGACTTACATTATGAGTTTTAGCTATTACACAACTGCAACAACTTAGAACATTAGGTAAACTACATTATCTGTGGTCGTAAGTAGACCCGTCTGATTCACAGTATGTGCTTGTCTTTCACATGCTTTTGATTTAATAGAATTTTTTTGGATGAAAACTTTCATGTGTTAAAAAAAGGATCTTTATGATGTTGGAAACTTTTTTGACGTATTCATCCTTGTATGCAGCTCCTTTTCAGGGAGTGGCCAAATGTACTTTCTCTGTTGGCAGGTTTAATTGTCATCAAGACATTAATAATAACAGCAATTGGTCCACGTGTTGGACTAACTATCCAAGAGAGTGTAAGAATAGGATTGCTTCTGTCCCAAGGTGGGGAGTTCGGATTCGTAGTTTTCTCTCTAGCAAACAGGTGAGTTTTACTTAAATTGTTGTGCATGAGAGCATGCAATTTTTGTCCATTGATTCCAGTTGTCTTTCCTTGTGGATTTTATGCTTGTAGGCTCGGAGTGCTACCACTTGAGTTGAACAAACTGCTCATAATTGTTGTTGTGTTGTCAATGGCACTGACACCCTATCTTAATGAAGTTGGAAGAAAGGCTGCTGATTTTATTGGTGAAAAGTTTGATGTGGAGGGGGTAAGTCACTAAATTTGTACTCTTGATCGTCAGTCTCAAGTCTTCATTGGCAAATGAGAGAATTGGGTAACCATGTTCAACTGTTATGTGTCTGGATTTTTGATTCATCAAATTATGTTGTCTTACTTCTAAGGTTTCTAACCACTAATGTGGTTAGTAGTTGGATCTATTTAATGGATGGCAGGAAATTTAATTAATCACCGAAAGACGGCTGTACTGCTATGGTGACTTATATTAACGTAACACGTGACTTGCCGTTGTAGGTCATTGAGGATATCAATTACAGTAGCTTGAAGATAGTTGACCTTGCTTCACTCTGTGATATGTTTTGTGCTAACTGTAGAGATTTTTCTCTTACATTTATTTTTTTTAACTGCTTTATGTTTGCTTAACATGACAGAAAACTGCTGACACCGTAAACTTTGATGCTAGCGATGCAGTTGTTATCCTGGGGTTCGGGCAAATGGGTCAGGTAGAGCGAAATCTATAAGCAACTTCCAAAATCCAGCAGATGTAGTTTTCTTTAACAAGTTTCAAAACTTTCTGCCATACAGGTCCTCGCCAATTTCTTGGCAGCACCACTGGCTTCTGGAGTTGATGGAGATATTTCAGGATGGCCTTATGTGGCTTTTGACATTGATCTCTCTGTGGTGAAGGTTGGTTTTATTTCATTCATCTTGCTGTGCTAAGATTTAAGGATACGGGGTCCATAGACCTCTATGTTTCTTCCCCGTGTCTGAAAATTGGTAAACACCAGGAGTTTGAAGTGGAGCTTGTCCTCCTAGCTCTAAAGACTATATTCCATGCCATCTTAAATAGTTCATTCTTTCCAATGGCTAAGTGAATTGTTTTTGTTCTTCTAGTGCAAAGACTTAAATCCGTCAGATGCCACTCCAAATTTTGCTTGTGGGACACTGCATTTTGGTCATTTGGGGACCAAGCATTTGTTCTGTAGAATTCTAACCATGCGAGTAGCGATCATCTATTTGACAGCTTATCTTTCACCCTAGGAAGTGTCCCAATGGATTTTTGTTTTTGTTTTTGAAAGTGACAATTATTTTGGTGTGTGCTTATATACACGAGTTCATGCATTTTGTTTATTTTGTTCAAACATTATTTTGTTACATTGCTGACCAACATCCAAGAAAAACCTAAAGCATATCCGATATGGCTTGAACCATGTAAATTAAATTAACATTCACGAAGTGCAAACCCTGTTTTACATGCAGGGAGAGAAATCAACTGATTCAAAATGGTACACGAACTTGGGCTTCCAAAGTGAAAATGATAGATGATATGGTGCCAAGACTTGAATCCAAGATCTCCTACATCCAAAACTCTCAAATCATGTTAAAGGGTGACTGCCAACTTGACTAAATGTTAAACTTAAATGGGCATAATGGTGTATGTTCAGTGTCCAGTTTTTATGAGGATTATGTAGTGAAATAAGCCTCATAAAATACGTCTGGAACTGCTTTGTGATTGGCATACGGGTTTGAGATAGTGGTGTAGAACGGAGAGGGAGAAAAGGAGAGAGGAAGCAAACAAGTTCACAAATCACAACCCTCATCACATGAAGGCCACAAGCTTAATCAACTCTAAAAACTAACCCATTCAATCTCACTAGTACAATGCTGAAGACAACTATTCTTAAACTAACAGCCCCAATAAAATGGAACTGAATAGTAAAATAGAACTTGCCCAATATTGAATATTTGTAAAATCATTGATTATGCCTTCAAGTGAAATTTGAGGTGCACGTGGATGGATGAGGATCTGCAACAGAGTATTTGATGACCACCAAGAGTAGCGTGTGATCAAAATGAGCTTAAATAACCTATTGTGTGGACTATATGATATGTTCTTTGTTTTGAGCTGTTATGTTGAAATTGCAGTTCCCTACATTAAATGAATGATGGGAATCAGTCTCTATGTGCTCTAAGATGCTGCTACCCGATTCGTTTTCCTTCATCACGATGGTGTTGGGCAACTTGATAGGCTATTTCTAACAGGTTAAGCTTCGGAGACAATTGGTGATCTAACTTGGTATTATAAGGTTGCACATGGGGGAGGGCGTTGGGTACCTTGGTTTATATTTTTGGCCTCTCTTCTAACAGATCAGGTTCTGGAACAATTAGTGATTGAACAATTATTTTCCTGTAGAAGTTTCATATCTTCTTGGCACAGTCATCTGTAAAACTTATATGATTTTCCTACTTTTTGGTATCCGTTGAAAATATGATAAAAGTGATGATATTACTGTTTTGCATCAGGCATCTAGAAAACTTGGGTTTCCGGTCCTCTATGGTGATGCATCACGTGCTGCAGTTCTCCAATCTGCTGGTATTTCTTCCCCGAAAGCTATCATGGTCATGTACACCGGGAAGAAGAGGACAATGGAAGCTGTTCAAAGGCTGCGGCTTGCCTTCCCTGCGGTATCCTTCCCCCCACCCCTCACCATACCCACACACAAAGAACAGAAATAGTAATAAAAAATTAAAACAAAATAATAACCAAATAAATTAAGAAGAAAACGTGAAAAGTTGTATTTCAATCTTTCTGTCGCTTTCACATCATGCAGGAGAGACCTTAGAACATGGAATGGATAGACCTTAGACATAATGAACAGTTGGACTAATTTCATTTGAATTTTTTACTATACTTTTTCTCTACCTTGGTCTGTCAGCTCTTCTGATGAAGTGCTTATGAAGCTCCAGCCCCTTTTTGCGATGAAAAGCTGTTGGTCACACTTACATAGTTACATGTGCTTGAAGTCTTGACCTCTTTGATGCTAGTCATGGATTATTGTCAAGGAATCTGTCCGATGGTTTTCTCATCTGTTATTCAGTTTACTTGTAATTGTTTATCTTTTGGTGGAATCGTATGCAACAGATCCCAATATATGCCAGGGCTCAAGACCTTACACATCTCCTAGATTTGAAGAAAGCTGGTGCAACGGATGCTATTCTTGAAAATGCAGAGGTATCACAAAATTGTTTCTCCTTTTAAGGTCTTAAAATGAGCAAATTTTTGCTTAAGCCCGCCACTCTGATTTTTTATTTGTTCTTGCAGACAAGTTTACAGCTTGGCTCTAAGCTTTTGAAAGGCCTTGGTGTCATGTCCGACGATGTGACATTTCTTAGTAATCTTGTACGAAACTCCATGGAGTTACAAGCTCAAGAAGCACTCAACAAAACTGGTGATCAAGAAACTGAAGTTATGAAGCCATTGCAGGTACTAATACATTCATGCGTACACAAAGGTGGACAAGTGCTTTGCCAATAACACCTTATATATACGATACAAACATATCATAGCAGTGAGATTCTAGCAGTCTGGCAACCCCTCTATGATGCCCATACCCAGTTTAATATAGGCAAAACTCATACTGGGATTTGCCTTTAGGTCTTAACTCATCAAACTATTAGGTGATTTGGCTTTCAGTGTGTACCAAATCGATGAGTGGGGATCCACTAAATAAGAGTAACTAACATACTTTGAAATCTTGAAGGAATGCCGAGTTCAATTTTATTAGATGGTTGGGTCTGCATGTGTTAAAAACAATTACTTTGTCATCTATATGTGTAGACAGGTATTCTATATGTGTAGACAGGTATACTGCTATCACGTTCTTAATATAATTCAATTGGCACCCTCTAAACTAAAATCCTAGTTTCGACCCTGTGAATTGACAACGCGTGATGTTGAGCAATAAAGATAAGAAATACAGTGTAAACAGTTGCCATGTTTTGTTTTGTTAACGAGCCATAGAACACTACGATTGATGTACCATTTACCGCCAAATAACGATTTTTCTTGGATAAGGTAAGAGTTGCAGACTTGGTTGGGACCAGAATACCCACAGCAGCAGCTGAAGGTAATTCTTTGAGGGTGAACCAGAGTGATATAGATCGTGTCTCAAGGTTTCAGGGGGAAGTAGATCAATCATTACAAGATGGTGAGGTCGATCAATGGGAGGATTCAAATGGAAAAGGCGTTTTATATTGTGAATTGGAGACACAGAACGGTTCTCCCATCAGCAGTGAAGATGAAGCAGAAGGGAAAATGGTGTCCGATCCATCACTACCTTCTGTACTTAAGAACGACCGAAGTTGAAGTCTACCATTTAATTCTTTTTTAATCATGGGGGATGGGAGATAGCTTTAATTTTGGTGGGTTTTGACTCAATGCTTAGTTCCTTGAGTTTGTAGCATAGCTCAATGTTCTTGAATCCCGAGTGTTTTCGGCTTTTGTTGTTTGGTCGAAAATTGTGGAAGCAAAATAGGTTCAACTTGTGAGAAGATCAAACATCAAAAGATCAGAGGCATTTTTCATACAAGGGGTTCAAAGTTTTTCAGAACCACATTTGTGTATATAATTGAACTAGATGATAATAGTCATTCAATCAAAAGTGTTACTTTTTCTGCTTCATCTATGCATCTTGTTACACAAACTTAATCAACCATGCCCACTCACGGTGGAAGTTTTTGCTAGTTTTCGGAATAGTTTGGGATTTTGATGTGAGTGGTCATCAATATTATTGTTCATTTGTTGGAGAGACAAGGTTTGAGTACTGGCGGAGGACTCTGTTTTTGAACACACAGCCAAGACAGACTGACCATATGCAGGATGAAAACGCAGCCAAGGCAGATCGATTGTATGCAGGATGAGAGATTCGCCTTTGCCGCATTCTTCCAGACTCGAGAAAACACTAAAAGTAATCACTCCCAAAACTACACTGGCCAATTCATGAGTGTACCATGAAGTTACAAAGGTTATATATGTGACCATGAAGTTACAAAGGTTATATATGTGACCATGAAGTTACAAAGGTTTTATATTGATGATTTGAACCGTTTAATGATCCCATTTGGCCCAAATTATTTTTTTGAATTTATTTTTTGTCTCTATTTTTTTTTTTTTTTTGCATTTGTTGTTTTGACTTTAATATTTTGTGATTTATTGGTCCGTTTTAATGAAATAAATCTAAAAAGTATAAAATTATGTTCAAAAGTTAAAAAAATATCACCAAAGACGACGAATAAGCTAAAAAACACTCTGTTTTTTTATTTATTTTTATGTTTTCTGAATTTTTTCAAATTTGGATAATTATATATAACTTTTCTAAAACCTTTTGTCGAGATGAATCAATAAACTATAAAAAATTGACGAAAGACCAAAAATTGTAAAAAAAATTTCACATAAAGATAAAAAAAATTCAATAAATATCACAGTTCAAATGGACCCAATTGTTTAAACAAGTTTTAAATATATCTACGAGAAATCGTCTCAAAATATTATCGGATATGGCTTAATCTAATCATTTTTTTATAAAACATTCTTGTTAGTATTTATGAAAAACTGCTTGGATCAAGCTCCTTTGGGTATTATTTTGAGCCGATTTCTTGCGTATACTTTTAAAAATATGTTTTAAATACATTGAATGATTCACATCAATATTTAATCAGAAAATAAAAAATCTTTGTTTTAACAAAATGAGAGATACTTTAATTGAGTTTCATGTGAATATATAGTACAAAAGAGTGTTGCAACATTATATAACGGTGCTCAAAACTATTTGAACTCTCTCTGTTATTCAATTTTTGTTAGATTATTTTTCGTTACTTTTTTTTTGTAATTTTCTTTTTTGTAAAACTTAAAAAAGGACCAAAAATAATGAAAAAATTAATTACTACAGGCCAAGAGTCAAATTTCTATTTCTTTTTTTTTTTTTTACTTCATTTGAGTATCAACTTTCAATAAATAAAGCCTACAATAGAGAAACCCACGCAAAAACTATTTGAAATTTGCAGATTATTTGAAATTTTGTTAGATTATTTTTCGTTACTTTTTTTTTTGTAATTTTCTTTTTTGTAAAACTTAAAAAAGGACCAAAAATAATGAAAAAATTAATTACTACAGGCCAAGAGTCAAATTTCTATTTCTTTTTTTTTTACTTCATTTGAGTATCAACTTTCAATAAATAAAGCCTACACTAGAGAAACCCACTACAATCCATATGAGCTGCGCCTAAATGTTTCACATATTGATGAGCTCTTACATTTTTTTTTCTTCACGAAATTTAGTTTATAGTTTAATATTTTCCTCGCACATTCGAAGGTTTTTATGTTGATCAGTTTGGACAAATGAATTTGGGATTTTGATTTACTTCATCTTTTTGATTTGGTGGTTTAATTATTCAGTTTTCATTCTTTAGTAATAAATAATCTCACCCAACTGTGGAAAAAAGTTTGTTATAGATGCAAACTAAAAAGTGTGGAGACAATCTTTACATTGAGTTATTGCCAGCTTGTTGAATGATGAAATAAAGTATCTTTTTCTGGTCTTTTTGAAGCCGAGGAGTAATGTTGAAATACCAGGAATGTCTTGAGGTGTGGAGTTTAATTGTCGCACTAACATATGTCTTGTTTTCAACATGAAATAGTCATATTGGCCTCTGTGAAATAGGTTTAATTTCATCGGTTCTTATCTATCCTCTGTGATTTTGTCGTACATTTGACTCACTATTCAATTTAGCAGAATTCTAGAAAATGCAATGTAGTATTGGTTTTCTCAACTCCTGCTTCGAATGAAATACAGTTGGATAATGTATTAAAGCCGGAGAGGTAGCCTCTCTCCCTCTCATTCTCTCTACGTGTCTGTGTCTGTTTGTGTTGTGTTTTGCAGTGATTGGAAGCAGAACCAGAATATATAAGTTACTAAACCTACAGAATGAATTTTTACAGTTTGTCCAGGAATAACAAAACTTCATGTGGTGCCCACAATGAAGAGTTTGATTCCATTGGTATACGGTGCCAAATTCTGCTAACAGAAGAGACATTAGAGAGCAGCTTTGGGCTGAACTGACCCCTTTGTGTATTCCTAGGAAGCACGGATACCGATACGGGATACGGATACGATACGATACGGATACGGCGATACGGCAAAATCTAAAAAAATAGGATATGGATACGTCGGGGATACGGCTATAATTTTTTTTTTTTTATATATAATTATCGATTATGTACTATGTATAAAAAGAAGCCAAAAGAACTAGAAGAGTAATTGAATTCCTAATAACATTATACCAATCATTTAGCACAAGTTAATTTTTAAAAGTCATTCAAAATATAAAGAAAGTGACTAAAGTCTAAACCAAAAAATGATAATTCTTATTAATTTTTATCCATATCAACTTCAACATTCAATTAAATTCCCTCAGCCTTCATCGGAGAATATTATAACTTCTATATCCGGCTCATCAAGGAAAAGACTAGCAACTTCAAGTATACCGACACCCTCAAGCGAATCAAATGCATCTCCCGCCGTATCCCTAAAGTATCCGGCCGTATCCTAAAAGTATCTGAAAAGTATCCGAAATTAAAATGATTTAATTTTAATGTTGGATACTTATTTGGCGTATCCGATACGTATCGGGGTGCATCGGGTAAGTATCGGTATCGGAGAAGTATCCGATACGGATACGTGACTAGTTTCGGAGTATCCGTGCTTCATAGGTGTATCCCAAAACTTAGAACCTTGGCTTCTATTTGGTGACCTCAAGTTGGTTAATGGTCCATGGCTTCAATTTTCCTTTTAGACTCCGGCCACTTTTCTCCCTCATGATATATCTAATCATTTGCCAAACTTGGTGGTAGTTAAAGCAAAGAGTCTTATAGGTCGTAAACCTTTCAAGCTTTTTAGTTTCTAACCACATGCACTGTCGTTGTCCAGGTTAGGTTGAGTTGGGTCAATAAGATTAAAATAGACTTGGCCCAACAACGTATATTCTTTTCTTGAATTTTTGTTCGGATTGGGCTTGAGCCCGAGCGAATTGTTTTACTATTTTTATTCGAATTGGGCTTAGACCTGAGCGAATTGTTTGCTGTCTATTTAAATTAGACTGGGCTTTGACCCGAACGGAAGAAAAACACTAAGAAGTTTCTTCTCTAGAGTTGTGAATATTTCTTGTTGTCATTTTTGTTTCAATCGTCATGATCTGTGACTGTTCGGAACCACCAATTGGTCACCATTCCATCTATAAAAAGGAGGTCCTCCTCTCGTTTCATTCATTGGAAAAAGATCAGAGCATTTGAAACGGTACGTCGGTACACACCAGTACCGGTACGTACCGTACTAGTAACAAAATTGGTACGCCCGCCGATATGAGACTGAAGACTTTGATTCGAATACAGATATGTCTGAAATCGTTGGATACATGGGGCCCTTAATAATTCAAGAGATTCATGTGTATTAAACGGTTCTAGACATATCTGTGTCCAAATGTACCCGTAAAATATGTGTACCAAGGCTTTTCCAATTCTATAATATGTACTTTAGACTTTATATTTAGGTTTGTCTATTTTTTTTCATGATGTCATATGACGCTCTCAAAACTCTTCTCACAAAAATTACCAAACATGACTAAGTCCCCTTTTTCATGCTACGATGTTATGATAATTATAAATAAATAAGGCGTATGGCAAATTATGGGTCTTAAATTATCAGACAATTATTTTGGACCTTTTTAATGCAAATTTTTAAAGTGAAATTTTATTTAATTTTTCTAATAAAATCTTAAAGTGAAAACGTTGGATGAGGATAAAGTACATAAGATTTGAGTATATCTTTTCATAGAACTATCCTTAAAAAAAGGCACAGTGAGATTCTAGCAGTTTGGCGGATGAGGATAAAGTACATAAGATTTGAGTATATCTTTTCATAGAACTATCCTTAAAAAAGGCACAGTGAGATTCTAGCAGTCTGGCACCTCCTCTATGGTGCCCAAACCCAGTTTATTGAATTTTTGTTAGATTATTTTTCGTTAGTATTTTAATTTTTTTTGTAATTTTTTTGTGTAATTCTTTTGTAAAACTTAAAAAAGGAACAAAAATAATGAAAAAATAATTACTACAGGCCAAGAGTCAAATTTTTATTTCTTTTTTTACTTCATTTGAGTCTCAACTTTCAATAAATAAAGCCTACAATAGAAAAACCCATGCAAAAACTATTTGAAATTTGCAGATTATTAGAACGTACTAAAAGACCAAAAGTTATTATCTGCCTAGAAGACTAGTAGGAGTACAATTAGTGTTAGAAAAGAAAACGGTATACAAAGAAGTCTAATCTCATTAGAATTAGTTACTAAAGTTTATCTGGTCCTTAATTTTAGGATTTGAAGGCTAATCGCCATTAAATTTGAGTAATTCTAAAACCGTTAGAATACTTCTAACTATCAAAAACAAGAAGTGTAAACGGAACCAACTCTAAAAAAATACTTATATATATATATATATATATATATACACACGTCTTGTCTTGTAAGCAATTAAGGTAGAGAGCTTAGAAGAGAGAGAGACAGAGAGAAAGAGAGAGTTATTCCAAGCTTGGAAGGCAGAGGCCAGAGAGAGAGAGAGCTACTCCAAGTGACCAGCCAAAATAAACAGGTATATACACGGTAAAATATATTCAATGGGGAAAGTAGAACAGAGTACAGGCAAAGCAGACATGCGCGTCTCCCAAGCAGCTCCAAATCCTTCGTGGTTCACACCTAAGAGGTACATTGTCGGTTCATTAAATATTCAAATTTTGTGCCAATCTGATTGCTTGCGCGTTGTTTGGTTGCTGAGCAGTTGCAATTCATATTCCCATAATAGAATTTTTGGGATTTGTCTGAGTTTTGGTATCAGAAAAATTTCTATTTAGTTTTGCCGCAGAAAATCTTGAAGTTGATGTCTTTTTACTGCTTTTGACGGTAAGAAGGTAACTGCGTAACAAAAGTTCCAAAAAAGCAAGGGAGGTCAGGATAACTGTTAGTTATTGTAATTTTTGATATATCTTTCTCTACTCAGTAGACTGAATAGTACTCACTGAATAGTACTCACCATAATTATACAATATAAAAGTGAGACATAATAATTTTTGAAATATATGGTAACACATTGAGTCGGTGTTTGTTGTAAAATACAAAGATTAATTTTTTTTAGTTGTTCTTGCCTTAACTTTTTTTAGTAGTTTTTGCCTGGTAACATTCGGGACAAAAAAAAAAAAAAAGAGCAAGTCATATGGTGCAGTAACCACCCGGGGGAGCTGTAGTGCGTCCTTTGCACAACAGCCTGTAGGGCACTAAAACGACGTCGTTTTGGTGCCCCAAATGTGCAGAAAACTGCAATCCCAAAACAACGCCGTTTTGGAAGTAATTACAGAAAAAAAAAATTAAAACATTCTAGTGTAACTGGGTTTCAACTTTCAATACAGAGCACACAAACTCTCTCTCTCTCATAATGCGCCTCCCTCTCTTTTCTCTCTCTGTCTCACACACGAATAGAATGCCTCTCTCTTTCTCGACCCCATTATCGTCTCTCTCTCGCGCAAATGGACCCAATCATCGGCCAGGGTTATTCTTTGGAGAGGCAACAAGAGGCTCCCCCGGGTCCAAAAGGGTGCATAACTTTTGGTCCATACCTTTTTGGTTCACAGTAAAAAACACTACAAAGCTTCATAACCAACCCACTTCGATTCATATCCAAACACCACGAAGCCTATTCATACATAACCAAAAACCAGAAGGTAACCACCTTGGGGTCTACTTTGATTTGACCAACACTTCAAGACGTCACCATTCACCACCATTACTTAGTATGAGTTAAAAACTAAGTAGTATAGACTCCTCTTTTTTTGTTTTCTTATTGTTATTTCTGTAGGTTGCTCTTAATCAATCTCTTGTTTGAATAAGTTCTATAATTTTGTTTTTGCAGGTTACTCGTGATCTTTTGTTTTATTAATTTTATAAATTTTCTGGATCGGGGAGCCATCGGGAGCAATGGTGTAAACGGGAGTCTTAAAACCTGTACACCAAGTGGACAGTGCACATCTGCTACCGGAATTCAGTAAGTATCCATTGAAAATAATAGGTGCCATCTTAACATTACTCTTGCGTCCAAGTCATTTTAGACTGTTTCTTCTTTGAAGTTTCCATCAAACATTATGCTCAATCACTTGTTTGCAGATAATATTATGTTTTACAAAGTATGAGTACTGAAGTAGGGAACTTGGAAAGTTAAAGTTTACTTCAAGTTTCATTTATTTAAATTGTGTCTTCACTTTTTTTGCAAAAAAAAAATAACAGAACTTGTTCAGAGTTGATTTTATGAGCTTCATATATTGTTGGATTATCAAGCTTTTTCGTTTCCTTGAATTTGATGTATAGCCTTGCCTTTTTCTGCATAGATCACATATATGTGTCCCTCTAAAGAAAAAAGGAAGAAACTATTGATTCAGTTCTTACCCAAGTCTGGCACTTTGAGAGACTAGAGAAAGAAGATATCTTGTTACATCTTAGAGTCTCAAATAAGAGAAAACAGTTGGTAGTACCAAAGTTTGATACCAAGTGATCCACATATTTGGAGTGATCGGAGCTTTTGGCAAAACCAGAAAAACGAAAAAGAGTAGAAACCAGAATCTCAAATACGAGAAAACAGTAAATTTGCATATTTGGATTAGTGGGAGCTTTTGGTGAAAATAAAAAATAGAAAAGAAAGGAAAAGGATCTATTTGGTTGTATGGTTGTGCCAGGTAACTAGAAACTAGATATAACAATGCTTACGTTAAATGTCTTTCGCTGTAGTGACGAGCAGGACATATTTTTTTGATTATTCTAATGCTAAATAATTATTAGAAAGGAACAAAGCAATCATTTTGCTTAATTTTATTCATGTGCTCATCCTTAATTTTGTGGAATTCAAGCCCATAATATTACCAACATGAGCCAAAATTTTGCTAGCCATACTTGCTATACCACATTTTGGCCGCACTTATTTTGTTTAAGTCCTTTACAATTTCTTAAGTACTCTCGATATCTTGTTGTATACAGGGGAGCTTTTAACTTGAGTAATTTTCAAGATGGTTTTCTATCTTCCGCTTTCATGATTGGACTTATTGTGGCAACTCCAATATTTGCATCCTTGGTGAAGAGGTAAGAAATTCCTATTGTCGCATTAGATGGCACCACACCATGGCTCTGATATTTTGAAAGCTATTAGAACTTCAGTCAACCATCTTATGTCATGAATGATTACAAATATGTCAAATGTGAATGTAAGTAAGCAAGATTTAGTCGAACATAGTTAGATAATGTATTGTTTTGTAGCATATATCGAGGATAATCGTGAAAATAAAAACCCTTATAAAGTTTTGATCCAGATTTACCCTTCATCGATTGTGGAGTCATGATTCTAATTCCTAAGTGATCTAATGAAATTTGGAAGCTCTTTTAAAACTATGTCATTGGTGTCTTGGCCAATGAAATAATTGGCAGGGCATTTCGACCATACGGCCATGAGCTGATCAAAGTCCAGTACACGTCTTTGACATATTAAATTTAATTCTGGTATTCTTTATAGTCTGTGGTGGATTCATTTTTCAATGTAAATCTAGTTCTTCACGATTAGAATTAGGACTAAATATTATATAGCATTTAAGCATCTATGGATGCTTGCTTGGCATTTAGTGCTGACTTGATAATGGTAATACACGTCATAAATTACCCGACAAAATCCAGAAGTTACTAGGCATGGGCAGGGATGTTAGAACTAGATTGTGAAATACTGCTTGTTTTCAATTTCAACGTCCTTTCTGGCTTTCGTTGAGTTTACGCTTCGGCGGTACACTAATATAAATGAAGGTTAAGTTAATTGTCTGTTGGAGATTGCTGATGTCGAAACTCAAGCTCTGGACAAAATTATCAACCTTAGGCATCCCAGAATCATCTTTTAGCGTGTCATGATTTGTAGCTAAAATTACCATATTTTGTTTCTTTATAGGCTTTACAGTGGAATTTACTTTTTAACGCGCATGGAATTTTGCAGTGTTAATCCATTCAGGCTCATTGGAGTTGGATTGACAATTTGGACTCTCGCCAATGCTGGTTGCGGTTTTTCATTTGATTTCTGGTCCATCACTATCTGCCGCATGTAGGTGTATTACGGGACAAATAACACAGTGTGTCTCCTGGCTTAGGAATTTTGTTTGCTTCCATCATCTCATCTTATAACTTTTGATTCATGGTGTTTTTAGGCTAGTTGGTGTTGGTGAAGCTTCTTTTGTAAGTCTTGGTGCACCGTACATTGACGACATTGCTCCAGTTGCTAAGGTTACTTTAATTTCTAAGTTGTATTGTGCTTTGTTTCTAACGTCACTACAATCCATATGAGCTGCGCCTAAATGTTTCACATATCGATTGTCCTGTATTTTGCACCGCATGTTTCTATTTGGATTTGAGGAAAGAAAAGTTTACTAATGGGAACAATATGGCCTTTATTTTGCACCAGAAAGCGGCATGGCTCGGAATATTTTACATGTGTATACCAGCTGGAGTTGCTATTGGCTATGTTTATGGTGGATTGGTAGGTTCAGCTTTATGGACTTCTACATGATAATCAATTCTATTCCTGCATGTAAATATTTAGTATATCCAATGTGAGAATCCTTTCAAATTGTTAATTTGTCTTATCTTTATTTATAGGTTGGAGATCAGTTTACTTGGCGTTATGCATTCTTTGGAGAGGCCATTTTGATGTTTCCATTTGCTGTTCTAGCTTTTGTTATGAAACCATTGCAGTTGAAAGGTGCATGTGTTGATGGATTTATTTTTGGTGCTATCTGTTTGCCTCTTGTAGCCATGCTTAACAATTTGCGAATATAGGTTGTTCTCCTGCTGAATCGAAAACAGCATTGACTGGTGTAGAGACAGCTGCCTCAGAAGCTAAAGGTGCGTTTTGCTACGATTGCCTTGATGGGCTCTTTTTATTAATTTTCATTCTTTTCTTTCTTTCAGTTGCCCAAATTATGGACAAAATGCAAAATATCTTCACTGATGCCATACAAAATTGCTTTGACATTTTTCTTCCCATACGATAGTGTCTGAATCAATCAGTTTTAAAACTTCTTCGATTTCATTGACACTTTAACCGACTATAATGCAATGTAGTTCTACTCCAAAGCTTCTAAAGGTAGCTTGAATCAGTGTTGCTGATAAGTCCTGTAATGGACTCATTGCAAACTCGAAGATATGACAATTGGAAACCCCTTCCACTCTGAAGTTGTTGAATGGTGTGTTATTCGGAAGACCGAAAACATGAGACGAAACTTAGTGTAATGGTGAAAAGTAAACATCTAAGGTGCGACAAACTACTGCCTTTGCATAATGAAACTATCAGAAAGGCTCAACAAATGCTCACTGCCTTTGCATAATTGAATATGAATTCGTAGTTACTTCAACGAGAATAAGAAAACATGTTTAGTTGTTCAAATTAGTTGGAATGACTCGATGCTATGGATCCAAAAATTCATATTCCCTTTTAGCAAATGTGGTTAACTAGATTGGTCAGGATTGGAGTCGAATTCATTGACAATCCTAACCCCTTCACTTTGATCTTCTAACTTCTCTTCTGAATTTCTATGTACCTGTAATTGACTTGGAAGTTAAGTTAATAGTAGTTGGCATTGCAGCTTTAGGTTTTTATTTTCTGTACATAGACTGAGACTATAACTGTTTTTCGTTTGATAAGAATTTTGACGGATACTTCTTGTAAATGTGCAGGTGATTCAACTGGTAAAGAAGGTGGTGTGTTACCAGTAAAGGAAATGTCCATGGATCAAACCTCAAAAGGGACATCCAAGTGAGGGCTCTCCTCCTGTACTCATTATCTGTTATTTGTAGTTGAGGATGAGCTCATGTTGCTTTCCAAGCAACTGAGTTTCATCTTTTAGGATATTTGGTATGGCATCATGGTCGGGCTCGGTAAACACATGATATGAATTGGATTTCGTTTTTTATTGTTTTGCAGGTTAAAATGTGGATGTATCAATATGGGCCAGTCACCGATATTTTTGAAAGATGTGAAAGCGGTTTTGCTTGAAAACGTTTACGTTATAAATGTTCTCGGTAATAATTTTCACCACACTTTACTCGAACTAACTGCAAGCTGTGGTGCTATTATGTCATATATTAGTGTTGATTTGTAGTTTAATGTGGTACTAGACATGGTGGCTAATTTGTTTCCAACTATATACTAATTTGAGACATTGTTGGTGACTGTTTGCAGGTAACATCGCCTACAATTTTGTCCTAGGTGCATATGCATATTGGGGGCCCAAAGCTGGATATAGCATCTATCGCATGGTAAATTTAAACGAAAACGGCTCCTTCATCTTTTGTTTTCTTATATGTGAGAACAAGTGGAAACTGTAAATTACTTTATTAATTTTTTCCTTTTTTGTAGAAAAATGCTGATATGATATTTGGTGGGCTCACCATGGTCTGTGGAATTTTGGGGACATTGGCCGGAGGTTTTGTTCTCGACAAAATGAAATCCACAATCTCAAATGCTTTCAAGGTAAAAATTGCTAGATAAGTGTTAGGTGTTGTCTTTCTTTTTTGTTGTTAGTGGTTTATTGCATGTTTGCTATAGTATTATAGTTCTTTTTCCTCTCTGTAAGGTTTTGTATTCGGAGTTGCTTTGTCTTTATTCCTTGTGAATATAATGTTTTAAGACATCTTATATGCAATTGACCTTTGAGGAATTTCTTATAAATGTTGAAGGCATGAGGACTTCTTTATTGAATTTTCAAACGCACCTTTTGGGGTCATATGGGGCGAAAAGAAAATTACTTAGTTCCTGATCAGTGCTAAATAAATATTGCGGTGGATCTTCACAATGTGGCTTGGAAAAGAGAGTCTCAATTTTCCCCTCACACTATTAAGTCATTTTGACAACTTAAATTTAAAGAAAAGACATACATGACTATTAAAAATTATAATTAAGTTGACCGTATGTAGTTTTTGCCTAGACACAAAATATGTTCGCGTTCTGTGTTGCTCACGTTATTAATAGAAATGTAAAGGTTTCCAGTTATTTACAAATTAATCTCGCATGGTGTAGCCATTTACTTCAATTATATTGAATTTCTAATTGACGTTAGCATTTGCATATTTTGTATCATTCGATACCTTTTTTTCCTTTTTGTAGCTTCTATCCGTAGCAGCATTTCTGGGAGCTGCGTTATGTTTTGGCGCCTTCTGCTTCAAGAGCTTATATGTTTTCCTAGCTTTTTTCACTCTTGGTGAACTATTTCTGAGCGCCGCTACGGTAATGTACTTATTAATCAAATATGTTGTCAGCTTATTGGTTTAGTACCAGGCTAGTTTAACAGTTAGCTTGATGAGCTCTTGGATAACCTTCATTCAACAAAAAGTTAAACTTGAGTGAGCTGAAAAATCTTATATGGCTTTGGCATTGACGAACTATTATATCGCGCTAATTGATTATGTTCATTATTTCAGGGTCCAGTGAATTTTATAAATCTGCATTGTGTTCAACCAAGTATGAGACCAGTTTCTATGGCCATGTCTGTCGTTGCAATTCACGTCTTTGGCGATGTGCCTTCCTCTCCACTTGTTGGGGTTCTCCAGGTTTGCATTCATAGCCTCCGTAATTCGTATATTGCAAACAGATATACTAATGAGTCTTTATCTTGTGGTTTTGCTAAACCATCATTATATATTTTGCTTGATCTTGACTTACGTCTCACCTTAGTTTTACCTTTTAAGTAGTGGGTTTACTGATAATGGATGGTGTATTGAAAATGACATCACCGGGGCGTTTGTTTAGACAGCAACACTTATCGAGACTCACCTTTCTATGTTCTTAAATGTATTTGAGGATTATGACTCAAGACGTTACTTTCGACTAACTATCTTTTCCTCTGATCATATCTTTCCTTTTGTGTGCTCAATTTCTCTCATCGTGCTTGGGTTTGTTACTTCATGACCTAATTTGGGTTCCTATTCAGGATCACCTTAAAAACTGGAGGAAGACAGCTATGATCCTGACATCCATTCTCTTTGTGGCAGCCATAATATGGTTCGCAGGTAACAATATTGTTGTCAACTAATACTTTCCTGATTCTTAATCAATTTGGGCTGGATTGATTCTGCATGTTACTTATGTTGCATATTTACGTCCTCCCAGTTTGTGATTCTACCTATTTCTTATTGGTATCCATTTCAATGACCCTTAGGCTACTTAGATCATAGGTTTTAGAGACGGATCCTATCGAGAGAATTAGAATTAATATGCAGACCACAAGTATTACTTGATTCTTTTTATTTTCAATGTTTTTGTTTCCTTTGTAAATCACTTCAGAGTTTTATGAGCTAACCACATCCATATTGCATCAGCTTTTCCAGCTAAATTGTTGATGATTATTTGGAAAAAAACCGTCTTAGTAACCCATCATGTTTTCAGCATCGAACTCCCAGAAATTCTCATTAAGCCCAACGATTTTTTTACCTTAAACCCACCATATTTCATGGATTTTTACCTTAGCCTTTCACAGCCTAAGTTTTTTTTTTACATGGATTCTTTTTTTTTTTTTTTGCCGAATTCATGTTTCTGCCACTAACTGGAAGTAATGTTGTGTTACCTTTGTGTACTTTGTAGGAATCTTTTTTCGCAGCTCGGATAGATCTAATGAAAATTGTGAGAATCCAGTCACTGTAATCAACAAGTCAAATATCATACCGGTGATTGACGAGAAGGCTGATGAAACAAGCAAATCTTGTGCCGAACCATAAATTCTGACAACCAGAAGAAGTTACATTTTTTTTCTTCACGAAATTTAGTTTATAGTTTAATAGTTTCCTCGCACATTCGAAGGTTTTTGTGTTGATCAGTTTGGACAAATGAATTTGGGATTTTGATTTACTTCATCTTTTTGATTTGGTTGTTTAATTATTCAGTTTTCATTCTTTAGTAATAAATAATCTCACCCAACTTTGGAAAAAAGTTTGTTATAGATGCAAACTAAAAAGTGTGGAGACCATCTTTACATTGAGTTATTGCCAGCTTGTTGAATGATGAAATAAAGTATCTTTTTCCGGTCTTTTTGAAGCCGAGGAGTAATGTTGAAATACCAAGAATGTCTCGCGGGAGTTTAATTGTTGCACTTAACATATGTCCTGTTTTCAACATGAAACAGTCATATTGGCTGTTGTGAAATAGGTTTAACTTCATCGGTTCTTATCTATCCTTTGTGATTTTGTCGTACATTTGACTCACTATTCAATTTAGCAGAATTCTAGAAAATGCAATGTAGTATTGGTTTTCTCGACTCCTGCTTCGAACGAAATACAGTTGGATAATGTATTAAAGCCGGTGAGGTAGCCTCTCTCCCTCTCATTCTCTCTACGTGTATGTGTCTGTTTGTGTTGTGTTTGCAGTGATTGGAAGCATAACCTGAATATATAAGTTACTAAACCTACAGAATGAATTTTTTGCAGTTTGTCCAAGAATAACAAAACTTCCTGTGGTGCCCACAATGAAGAGTTTGATTCCATTGGTATACGGTGCCAAATTCTGCTAACAGAAGAGGCATTAGAGAGCAGCTTTGGGCTGAACTGACCCCTCTGTGTATCCCAAATTCTGCCAGGTTGAGTTGGGTTAAAGATTAAAATAGACTTGGCCCAACAACGTATATTCTTTTCCTGAATTTTTGTTCGGATTGGGCTTGGGCCCGAGCGAATTGTTTTACTATTTTTATTCGAATTGGGCTTAGACCTGAGCGAATTGTTTGTTGTCTATTTAAATTAGACTGGGCTTTGACCCGAATGGAAGAAAAACAGTAAGAAGTTTCTTCTCTAGAGTTGTGAATATTTCTTGTTGTCATTTTTGTTTCAATAGTCATGATCGGTGACTGTTCGGAACCACCAATTGGTCACCATTCCATCTATAAAATGGAGGTCCTCCTCTCGTTTCATTCATTGGAAAAAGATCAGAGCATTTCAGTGCATATAATTATCATTCAAGTCTCGCATCTATGTTATGTTTTTGAGAGTTCTATACAATTTGGTTTGCATGTCTAGTAGATAAAGTATTACATTTACGAGACGATAATTTTTGTATCTTGGGAAACCCGTCGGCACCAATGGGAGGGACAAATTTGTTTTAAGGACATAGTATCAATTACTAGTCTCGATTTTCAATTTTCAAAAATGTCAAATTAGTCCTGTAAATTTCTAATTTCCTGTCTTTCATTATTTGCAGTTTTGATTTTCAGTTCTTATGCATTCTGGAAATACATTGCCTACATGTGGGTGATAACCGTTGTAATGACTAAACTTGAGGTCATGTTTGGCTTTCAAAATAAAAATTTTAAGTATATGCAAAGAAATTGATGTAACATATGGGAATAAAATTTTATAATATTTTTCTTAATCTGGTTTCCAATGGTGCCCTATGGAGCTCTAAGAGCTATTCCAAGAAAAGCCGTGTTGCAAACTCTGTATAGTAATGTTGAGTGCACAGATTTTACGGATACATTCGAACATAGATATGTCCGGAGTCGTTGGATACATGTGGCCCTTAATAATTCAAGAGATTCATGTGTATTAAATGGTTCTAGACACATCTGTGTCCAAATGTACCCATAAAATATGTGTACAAAGACTTTTCCAACTCTATAATATGTACTTTAGACTTTATATTTAGGTTTGTCTATTTTTTTTTTCATGATGTCATATGACGCTCTCAAAACTCTTCTCACAAAAATTACCAAACATGACTAAGTCCCCTTTTTCATGCTATGATGTTATGATAATTATAAATAAATAAGGCGTCTGGCAAACTATGGGTCTTAAATTATAGGACAATTATTTTGGACCTTTTTAATGCAAGTTTTAAAATTTTAAATTAGATATCTTTTACAAAATCTCTTTGTTTATGGTGTTGTATCTGTATGCTAATCTTGAAAATTGACATATTCGTATAAAATTGTCCTTATTCGTGATTGAAGATTCTTGTCTTGTTCATCATATTCTATGTCGTGTCAGAAGGATTGAAACTTAAAATTTTATTTAAAATTTTTCTAATAAAATCTTAAAGTGATTGCAAAAAGTGAAACGTTGGATGAGAATAAAGTACATAAGATTTGAGTATATCTTTTCATAGAACTATCCTAAAAAAAGTCGCCTTGCGAATCACAGTATAAAATTTTAATTCTGTATAAAGATTTTTCTAGATTCTTTGTGCATAACAATAATTATTCAGCACTACGAATATGATTATAATAATTATTATAATGTTACGTTGAATATGTCATATTTTGATATCTACACCGTATGATTATACAATGAACACAAAAAGTATTGATACTAAATTAAAGTTATTTAAAAAAAATTTCGTTTTAGATGCTTTTTGCAAATTTCTTTAAGTAAATGAGAGTTGACTAAATTTATATGTTAATGGTGTCATTGGGTTTATTTCGAGAGATTACCTCTTGTTTTTTTTTTCCATTTTTTGTAGAATTCAATATATTTGTGACGAAAACATTCTCGCCTTATTTACATTTTACTTTGTGTTAAAATAATTAAAATTTGAGGTCACATCTGATTTTCAAATTAAATGTAAATAATTACAGAAGATTTCACATATGATTTTCAAACTTGTGATCACATCCTATGTCCGGAACTGTTGGATGTACGTGAGACTTATATGATTACAGAAGATTTCACGTGCATCTGACAGTTCCTAACACATCTGTATTTGAATGTGTACGGAATATTTGTGTTCCTAGATTTTTTCTAGACAGTTTTATAAGTTATAGTTTTCAAATTAAAATTTTTTCTTCTGTGACTTAACCATTTTCTTACCCCCTTATTAACTTATATTATTGTGTATTTTTAGTTGACGATACGTTTTGCTAACTTTTTATCCTCCCCTTAATTGTTTTTGTTCTTGATAATGACATAAGGGTATTTTATTTTCTTTGTATCCATTAACTAATAGGTACATCCTCTGCCACGTTTTTTTCTTCAAAAAAGAAACAAAAACATATATAAAAGTATAAATTTATTCGTTCTAAAGTATTTATAGTAATTGGCTGTAACTCGTGCTCTATACAAAAGTTTGATTATAATAAAAAAATCCACCATAGACAAGAGTGGAATCAAGATTGAGGTAATTTGAAGAGTCAAAATGTAATTTTTTAATAATTTTAAAAATTTATACCAAGGTTCTAAATTTTATTAATATTTTTGGGGGCCCGAATTCCCCGTCCCTGATAGTACTGTCCCTCACTATGACCCTGTTCAATTGGTAGAACAAGAAAAAAACATCACGAGAATATCTTTTATTTTTTCCTTCTAATTAATTAATTAAAACCTCGGTTGGAGCAGCTTTTTTACTGTAGTAGCTTTTTAAATTTTTTATTTTACTTTGTTTTATATTGAGCTTTTGACCCAAAAAAAAAAGCATAAAAGGAAAAATTCACACAAAAATTCTTAAATAACTTTAAAGAAAATTATCATTACATATAAAAATTATAATCTGATTAAAAATTAGTAAAATAAAAAGTAAACATTTTGAAGGAACCAAAAATTTAGAGATACGAGTGATTTGGGAGTTGCAATACAATTTTTTGTAATGCGTATAGTGCTGATAAAATGACGTAGTAAATTTATTTTATCGTTAAAATTATATCGTTTTGATTTATCATGCAAATTATAATTAAAATATATAAGATCAAAATTATATAGCTTCAAAGATAAAATTAACAAAACTAAGTTATTTTATCTAACTGGACCACAACGTTCCGAATCCCTCGGAGAGATAAGCATAAAACTAAACAAAAACATGGATGTATACGAATTGGGAAAGGTGTTGGAAATCCCGGCAAAGGCGCAACGTATAAACCAAACCAATCCCCGTCAGAATCTACGCGCATATATATTTTTGTATATACATATGTAGCAGATATACCTACAAATCAACCTCCATTGAATTATAGTCCAGAGGTTTTCTCTCTCTTGACGCAAAAAAATTGAAACAGAGGCTGGGTAGCTTGGGGAGAGGGAGAGAGCTCTTCCGATTTCCAAACGACCAGTCAAAATAGATACGGAAAAGTATATATTTGATGGACAAAGAAGAACATAGAAGCCCAGAACCGTCCGTCACGGACGAAACAGCAGGGGTTTCCAACGCATTGTCTGCTCCAAATCCTTCTTGGTTCACCCCTAAAAGGTACCTCATTGGTTGTTGTTTGGTTGCTGAGAAAAGAAAATTAACACTGTTAAAATTTGAAATACATCCTGAGATATGAAATCAAATTTACTTACAAGAGATTGTTAGAAATTCAGTGACAATGTGGCTATGAAACCATAATCTTGAGTTTGATTGTTAAATTATGCATTGATGGGTCTGTGGCTAATGCATTATCCGGGCCAAATCCTTCTTGTTTTAAAGGTACGTCATTGTTGTTGTTTGGTTGCTGAGAAAATCGAGAACAAATATTCTTGGTGTTTGCAATTTAGTTTGAGATTCGGTATCAATTCTTGAGTTTGATTATGGATTTTTTTTTTGTTGCATTGATGGGGGTGTGGCTACAAGGGGAAATTCGACATATATAGAACAGAAGTTTTCAATTCATTGATTATTCAAATTAGGGCTTTTGAAAAATCTTGAATTTTGCTGTTGATCTAATTTTATCTTCTTTTTGTTTCTTTAATTTGCTATTGAGTTTTACTGAATAGTGAATACTCTTGTCCTTAGTTATACATGTAAATGAGAATGACTATTGGCAATCAGAATGATTTTTAAAAAATAGAGTCAACGCATAGTGTGGGTGTTTGTTGTAAAAGACAGATGAAAATGGTGTTTCTTAAAAAATAGGCTTTTAAGTTGTTTTCGGTTCATATCAGCTAGCCGAACAGAGTGGCTCAACTTCCGGGACCATAAAAGAAGCCATAAGAATGTTGCAGCTGCACAAACACCATATACATGTTCTAATTTTGGAAGGAGATGTTTTCTCATTCCTTAACCCGTTAAACTTGGCAACCAAAAATGTGCATACTATGGGCAAAAGTTTCTAGGCAGTTTTTGTCATTACTAGCATACTTTGGGTCATAACCGAGACCATTTTGGTTCATAACCCAAACACCACAAAACCTCATAAACTAGCCCACTTTGATTCATTATCAAACACCACAAAGCCTCCCAATCAAGCTGGCCTCCACTTTGATTTCAATTACACTTCAAATCATAACAAACAACATATTGAGTCATAAGCACCTGTAGGTCATAACTAGGGCATATGGAGCGCATCATAGAATTTGCCTAAAGTTCATAAAACTTAATCCAAACAGACATTAGCCTAGTACGAGCTTCGTTTGATTTAATTTATTTTTGTTCTAGTTCCAATGTGAGCAAATAGACAAAAACTAAGCAGAATAGACTCCTTTTTTGTTTTTTTGTTGGTATAAGATAAATTTGTTATTGCCAATTATCAATCTCTTATATGGACACGTTCTTTAATTTTGCATTTGCAGGTTACTTGTGATCTTTTGTGTGATTAACTTGTTAAATTATGTCGATCGAGGAGCAATCGGTAGCAATGGTGTAAATGGGAATCCTGTAACTTGCACAAAAAGTGGAGAGTGCACATCTGGTAGTGGAATTCAGTAAGTCTATCCTGAAAAGAATTGGTTTCATCTTTTACTGCTATCTTGGGAGTTACTTGATGTATTGAAAAGTTATACGTTTCATCACCACTTTGTGGAAAATCGTTCAATATTACTCTTGCTTCTATCATCTATGTTATCTTATACAGATTCTCTTGCAGATTTTCTATCGTGTGTTATTCCCAGTCACTTGTTTGTGGATTTTATTGAGTTCATATGAAGTATGAGCAGTTAACTTATGGAGAATGGGAACTTGAAAAGTTAACTTCGAGTTTCGTTTACTGAGTTCTTATCTTACTTATAAAAAGAACTTATTCTATACTGAAGGGTAGATTTTTGAGCATTTTACATTGTTACGTTATCAGTCTAAAATCTTTAATAGCTAACTAAAACTGTTTCTGTTGCCTTGAATTAGATGTATAGCCTTGCCTTGTTCTGCATACATCATCTATACCCGTCCCTTCAAAAAAAGGAAGAGGAAACTATTGATTTGTTTATAAAGTCTGGCATTTTGTTGGGAGAGTGAATGAACTATGTCTTGTTACATTTTAGAGTCTCAAATAAGACAAAACAGTTGGTTGTACCAAAGTTTGCTATCAATTGATGATCCTACTTGGAGTGATGGGAGGTGTCGGTGAAAATAGCAACAAAAAAGAAGAAAAAAAGAAAGAAAAGGTTCTATGTGGTTGTACACTTGTTCCTGGTAACCAGAGTTTAGATTCATTAATACCTATCTTAAACAGGGTTCTGACAGAGAATAGCATGGACATATGCTGACTGGTGAATACTTATCAGAAAGGAAGAAAGAAATTCTTTTGCTTAATTTCATTCATGCTCTCGCCCATAAGCTTACTAGATAAGCCAAAGTTCTGTTTACTCTGTCCTCTTCTGATTTGCTAGCCACATGTGATTTACCAACTATTGGCTTTCTTTTTTATTTTCTTTAAAGTATTTTACAATTTCTTAAGTACTCTCGAACTTTTGTTGTATACAGGGGAGCTTTTAACTTGAGTAATTTTGAAGATGGTGTTCTATCTTCTGCTTTCATGGTTGGACTTCTTGTGGCATCTCCAATATTTGCATCCTTGGTGAAGAGGTAAGGAGTTTATTCTGGACCATTAGTTGCCACCATGGCTTTGACGTTCTGCAAGTTGAGTTAAAGCTTTAGTCAAGGATCTCATGTTATGAATGGTTACAAATATGTCGAACGAGAAGGTAAGTGACCAAGATTTCGTTGAACGTAGTTACATAGGGTAGTGGTTCGTAGCACCTTTTGAGAATAATATATGATTAAGGAGTAAATAAAAACAGGGACAGTTGCTGTTGCAGATTTACCCTTCGTAGATTCTGAGTTCATGATTCAAATTCAAGAAAAATATAAGGAATTTAGGGCACTTTGTTATTAACACCATGACCTTGGTGTCTTGGCCAAGGAAATAACTGTCAGAGCATTTCAACCATTTGGCCATGCGCTGATTAGAAGTCCATTGTGAGTCTTTGACGTATTAACTCTAATTCTGGTGGTCTTTATATATCTGTGGAGGATGTCAATGTAGATCTAGTCTTAGAGGCTGATCATCGGAGTGGATTTTAGGCATTTAGCCATTTACTATTGACTTAGTAATGGCATTATGCTCTTCAAAAATTACTAGAAAAAGTCCACCACCAACAATGCTCCATAAAAGAAGTTACTAGGCATGAGCAAGGACTGTATTGGAGATATGCTTGCGTTTTGATTTGCCTTCATTTTGGGCTTTCCCTCAAGTCTATGCTTTGGTTTTACATTAATCTCAATGGAGCTTAAGCTAATTTTATCGAGTCTTGATGATGCTAAGCTTAGTATCTGAACAGTATTCATCCTTAGGCCTTGTTATAACTTATATAACTGAAGTCTACTTTTGTTTCTATCTAGCCTTTTTACAGGGGAATTTACTTTTTTTTTTTACTTGGATGGAATTTTGCAGTGTTAATCCATTCAGGCTTATTGGAGTTGGATTGACAATTTGGACTCTCGCAATTACTGGTTGTGGTTTTTCATTTGATTTCTGGTCCATCGCCATCTGCCGCATGTATGTGAATTGCTGGGATGATAATACAACAGTTTATCATGTCATAGGAACTTTGCTTGCTTCCATCATCTCATCTTCTTAATTTTCATTCATGGCCTTCTTAGGCTAGTTGGTGTTGGTGAAGCTTCTTTTATAAGTCTTGCTGCTCCATACATTGACGACAATGCTCCAGTTGCTCAGGTTACTTCACTTTCTAATTTCTACTCTTTGTTTCTGATGTCACGATGATCCAGATGAGCTGCCTTTGAATGTTTAGGATATCACATTGTCCTGTATGTTGCGTGATCACATGTTTCTATTTTGCTTGAAGCATGAAAAGTTTACTAATCGGAACAATATGCCCTTTCCTTCGTACCAGAAAACGGCATGGCTTGCAATATTTTACATGTGTATACCAGCTGGAGTTGCTGCTGGCTATATTTATGGTGGATTGGTAAGTTCAACTACTTGACAGCTACATTGTAATCAAGTTTATTTCTGTAAAGGGTCTTTCTTTATAGATCCTTGGATCTATGGACCAGCAGCTGTGTGAATTCTACTCTATAGTTCAGATCTTGTTTATTTCTACCACTTGTGCAGATCGCCTATAAGCTGCATGCAAATGTTTAATTTATTCAATGTGATAGTCTTTTTTTTTTCCCTTTTTTTTTTCCCCTTCTGATTAATAGGTTGGAGCTCACTTTAGTTGGCGTTATGCATTCTTTGGAGAGGCCATTTTGATGCTTCCATTTGCTGTTCTAGGTTTTGTCATGAAACCATTGCAGTTGAAAGGTGCATGTGGTGCTAGTTTTGTTCTTTGAGCAATCTGCTAGCCTTCTATACACATGCTTAACTATATGTGAATACAGGTTTTTCTCCTCTTGAATCAAAAAAAGCATTGACGGGTGTAGAGACAGTTGTCTCAGAAGGTAAAGGCGTGTTTTCTTATGATTGTGTTGCATGAGTTGTTTTTGTTATAATTTAATCTACGCTTATCCATACAGATTTGCTTTGACAATCTTCACCCGTATAATAATGCCTCAATCCCACAGTTTTAATGTTTTTATCCGTTTCATTGACAAAATAGTATGATAATAACAAATAAGTCACTAACCGATTTATGCCTCCTTAAAATATTTGTCATCGACATTTTACTTTATAAGTAGACCTCTAGAATGCATATTAGTTCGACCCCAAAAGCTTCTGAAAGTAGCTTGAATTAGTAATGCTGATAAATCCTTGTAATGACTCAAAGTAAGACTTCTGTAAAGTCCAGTGATGTGACCCTTGAAAACCTTCCATTCAGAAGTTATTATATTATTTGAAAGACCAAATCAATGGTGAAACCAGTACTCACCTAATGTCCGATAAACTAGTGCCTTTGCATAATCAAATGATCAGAAAGGCACACCAAATGCACATTTTAAAGACATGCTTTTGTTATTGGGTCTCAACTGAATGAGGACTCCAGCCTTATGTTGATGATTGCCAAGCTGCCATAGAGTTAGTTCAATGAGAATAAATAAAAACTTGAAAAATTTATTTAAAAAGTTGAAATAACTTGAATGGTGGCAACATTTGTTAGATCAACTATTGTCCCCAAAGCTTTAAGCTGTTTTAAAATGGGCTCAACAATGCATGTAAAGCAATCCAACAACACCCTCCCTCGCCTTTTACACGATACATGGAGCGAAACACAATGTGAAGAGGAGAAGCAGTGGGGTGCAAACCCAAATGTAATGACCAGAATCCATGAAACCAAACTAGTGGTTCTAATACCATGTTAGATCGCTGTGTGTGCCAACTTAAGGTTTTAGGAAATAGGTGCAATACTGTATTGAGTGATTCTGTTTGAACCAATAGAAAGTCTTTCTAGCCCCAATTTTCTTTCCATCCGCTTAAATAACTTAAATCTAATCCTGAAATACTCTTATCTTCAACGGGCACCATAGCTTCTTTTTTTTTCTCATTGCTCATCCATCAACTACATTATCAGCCACCACTCCACAACCATTCCCGCCACCCCAAGCCCATTCTCATTTCTTTTTGCTTTGTTCGGCTAAATCTGTCAAGCAAGGTGTATTCGAAGGTGCCTTGCTCGACTTCCCGATGTTGACATCAGTTATCTCAGAGTCCATCATCAGATATACCCCCATTAAAGGCTCTACCTTCTTGATTCCTTATTAGACTATTAGGAAATCCCTATCCCTTTCTAACTCACTGTCAGAACTAGTTGTTTGATAACTCCTTCTACTCTCCGGTTCAATTTCCAAGTTTGTAAGGGCCGGCCATCATCCCAGCAATAGACCTCTCCCTCGTCAAATATCGCTGAAGTCCCATATGTGGATGGCAATCATGATTTGCCATTGTAACGGCCAGATATATGCATAATGACAGTTTCAAACACGCCAATATCTATAAAAACATGTATGCATAATCCGAGTCTCCCAGGAACCTAATATCTTGTTGCTTTCGCAGTGCGAAATAACACCCCTTGTATCATTTTCCAATCAATGGGGACTGTATCTGAGATATCAAAGTCGTGTGTTGGTCTCTAAACTTTTTTTTAGTGAATCTTATGGTTTTGTTTTGATACAGATGTAATAAAGCTAATGGGTTAATCAAAGTTATTGCTGGATTCAAACATGTTATCACTTTCAAGAGTTATCTAATCAGTTTTCCTCACACAGTGCCACGATTGACAGTGGTGGTTTTGTGTGAATGTAAAGGAAACTCGGTTTAATTCCTTATGGGAGATGGTGTTATATTGGGCATAAATTAGTTTTTCTGAATGGGTGTAGAAAGAAACCGGGTCTAGAAAGAATTTCTGTCAACTGTATATGTAACTGTATATTTTGCAAAATAAGGTTTCTTACTCTATTATATTTTGCGAGTTATCCTTATTGCTTAATTTATTTCCATTATCAACTTTATATGTAACTGTATGTTTACTTGTAAAAGTGGGAGGCTTGTGCACTAAGTATGATATTACTATCAACTCACAAACAAAAAAAATTAAACACCTAGGGTTAATATTTGTACAGTATTAAGTTACCCTATTTGGGTTGGTGTGAGAGTATAGGAGTCGATTACCTTTCTATCCTTGCTATATGGCTTGTGCCTTCTTTTGCTCATGAGAGTTCTAATTATATTAACTTGTGATTCATTCAATATAACACTACAATATCATCCAAACCTAATTTGAGATTGATCTCTCAGCAAAGCAATCCATCGGGTATGAATCCTTACCAAGTCAATGCTTCATATTCCTTTTTACCAAATCTGGTTAACAGGATCAGATTGGGGTTAGATTCGAATCCATTGACAAGCCTAACCCCATCACTTCAATCTTCTACCTTTTCTCCTTAGTTGCTGTATCTAGTATTTGGTTTCAAGGTTAAGTTAATAATAGCTGGTATCGCAGCTGTATGTTTTCATTTTTGTACATGAATTGAGGGTATAGTTTTATTCCTTTTTAATAAGAATTTTGGCGGATACTTATTGTTAATGCAGATGACCCAATTGGTAAAGATGGTAGCAGGCCATACATAAAGGAAGAATTCACCGATCAAAGCTCAAAAGAACCATCCAAGTGAGGGCTCTTCTCCTGATGATCATAACTTGTTATTTGTACTCGGGCATGAGCTTATGTCGCCGTCCAAGCTATTGCTATTCATTTTCTAGGATTTTTGGTAAAGCACTTGTGCAACCTTGATAAAGACAGGATTGGCGGGAGTATTTATTTGATTTTGTTGGATTTTTTTTTCCTTTTGTGCAGGACAAAATGTGGATGTATCAACTTGGATCAGTTATCAAGATTTTTAATGGATATGAAAGTGCTTTTGCTTGACAGGGTTTACATCGTAAATGTTCTAGGTAATATTCTTCACCCCAGTTTACCAGGCTTAACTACAAACTTTCGTGCTAGTATATTATTGTAGAAAGGTTATGATAGAGGAGTACTAATTTGCTAATTATATGACATGACAGCTAATTTGTTTATGATGATTAATGATACGTTTCGACGTACTGACTTGCATGCTTGCAGGTTACATAGCGTACAATTTTGTGCTAGGTGCATATTCATATTGGGGCCCCAAAGCTGGTTATAGCATATATCACATGGTAAATTGAAACAATGGCTCCAACTTTTCTCTTTGTTTATTGAATATATGAGAATGGATGGGAAAGTAGCATTTTATTTATTCTTGGGGTCTTTCAATAGAAAAATGCAGATATGATATTCGGTGGGGTCACAGTGCTTTGTGGGATATTGGGAACATTAGCGGGAGGTTTTGTCCTTGACAAAATGACATCTACAATCTCCAATGCTTTTAAGGTAAAAATCTCTTGAGGATAGGTTTTAGGTATTAGCTTTACTTAATTTTCGGTAGTGGTTTATAGCATTCTTGCTTTATCATATTATAGTCATTTTTCCTTTCTATATGGTTATGTATTCAGAGATGCTTCATTATTTTCCTTGTGAATTTTAACTTCCGTGAATTCCGTTTACTTACAGTTTTAGGACTTCTTTCAGGCAATTTAATGCATGAGGATTTCTTTATTGAATCTTCATCCGAAATATTTAGTTCCTAATTATTGCTACATAATGTTGTTGCTGGTCTTCAAATATTGGCTCAAGAAATAGATTCTCAGCTATCCCCACACTTCTAATTGTTTGAAAATGGAAACTAAATAAAAGACATACATGTGCCTTAAATTGTAATTTAGTCGACCTATTCATCTTTTATTGCACAGATCGAGGAACATTTTGGCATTTGGATTCGTGTATGTTATTAAAAAGTACTGTATACGTTTCCAGTTGTTTAAACATTAGTCTCGCATGTTGAAGTCATTTACTATCCTTGCATGGTTTTTTTATTTAAGTTAGCTTTTTTATGGTTTGTCACATCCAAGTCCTTGTTCATTTTGCAGCTTCTCTCCATCGCGACATTGATGGGAGCTGCATGTTGCTTTGCTGCCTTTTGTTTTAAGAGCCTATATGGTTTCCTTGCCCTGTTCACTATTGGTGAACTGTTTATCTTCGCCACTCAGGTAATGTACTTATTAAGTAAGATGTTATCAACATTGTTTTTTGTATTGGAATTATCCATTCTGTGCTTCTTGGTTTACTACTCGGCTAATTTAACAGTCAGCTTTATGAGCTCCAGGAGTACCTTCTTTCAACAAAAAGTTCAACTTTTGTGAGCTGTAAAATCGTATAGCAATTTGCTATTGGACCAACTATTGTATTGTGCTAATTGAGCCCATAATTCCAAGAATCAATTGTAATAATATTTGGTTTGTCCATTATTGTAGGGTCCTGTGAATTACATAGTTCTCCATTGTGTTCAACCAAGTATGAGACCACTTTCTATGGCCATATCTGTAGTTGCCATTCACATTTTTGGCGACGTGCCTTCTGCTCCACTTGTTGGGGTTCTCCAGGTTTGCCTTCATTGCCTCCATAGCCTACACATTGCCAACAGTTAAACTAATACTTCTTTGTCTTGTGGTTTTCTAAACCATGCATTTTTACGTATTTGCTTGATCTTGACTCCTATTATTTACATATGAGTCTCTCCTTGAGGATTTACAACTGACTATATCTAAAAAAATAAGTGCTTTATTAAAAGGTATGGTATAGCAGGCTTTCCGAGCGAGCCTTTGGGATCTCTTGTAAACCCCCATGATGTGGTAAGGGAGGATATTAAGGGAAGCAGTGAGTGGAGATTCCCCTGCAGAGAGCTGGATGAGGGGCGACCTTCACATCCGATTCGAAGGGCAGGGATATCCCGAAATTAAGATTATTGGGCATTGGCTTAGACGGCACCACTTATCAAGACTGACTTATTTTTAAGCCCACAAATGGAGCTAAAGTTGTTACATTTACATCAATAACCACCTAGGAAGCACGGATACGGATATGGATACGATACGATACGGATACGGATACGGCGACGCGGCAAAACCTAAAAAAATAGGATACGGATACATTGGGGATACGGCTATAAAAATTAATATTTTTTTATAACTATCTGTTATGTACTATGCATAAAAAGGAGCCAAAAGAACTAGAAGAGTAGTTGAATTGATAATTACCAATCATTTAGCACAAGTTAATTTCCAAAGTCATTCAAAATAAAAAAAAAAGTGACCAAAGTCTAAACCAAGAAATGATAATTCCTATTAATTTTTACTTTATCAATTTCAACATTCAATTGCATCCCCTTAGCCTTCATCGGAGAATGTCACGGATTCTATATCCGGCTTATCAAGGAAAAGACTAGCAACTTCAAGTATACCGACACCCTCAAGCGAATCAAATGCATCTCCCGCCGTATCCCTAAAGTATCCGGCCATATCCTAGAAGTATTCACCGAGTATCCGAAAAGTATCCATAATTAAATTGATTTAATTTTAATGTTGGATACTTATTTGGCGTATCCGATACATATCGGGGTGTATCGGGTGAGTATCGGTATCCGAGAAGTATCCGATACGCGTACGTGACTAGTTTCGAAGTATCCGTGCTTCATAGATAACCACTGATGCATGGGGAGAAATCTTTTTTGTTATCACAGTAGAGGATCGATTAAATTGTAATGACAAGGGCAACATAGGCTGTGAGGATCATGGATGAAGAATGGAGTTCAATTTAACGAAGGGTAGTTAAATTAGGTCTCAAGTTCTTACTTTTGATGAGATATGTAATATTTAATTTGTTGTTTCACCGTGTTATAACTTTTCTAGTTAAGTTGGCTGTTGGACTCTGCTTCCCTCTCTTTTACTACTGGAGACATAAACCTCCTCAGTATTGGTTTCTTTGTAATCATGCCTTTGATTTGTTGCTTGATGACCTGAACTTTGGACCCTTTTTCAGGATCACCTTAACAACTGGAGGACGTCGGCCTTGATCCTAACAAGCATTCTGTTCCTGGCAGCCATGATATGGTTTATAGGTAATGGCGTTGTCAACTACTAATTCCCTGAATCTTAACTCCCCCAAAATCAACATTCCCAAAGGGTTCATCATTTTATGTTGGACTGATTCTTGCGCAATGAAACGAGTGGTGCCTTATTAAGTAGCATGTTTAGTTCCTCCGGAGTCTACCTATCTCGTATTGATCTCTATTGCAATAATCCTTTGGCCATATTTGGATCATGGGTTTATAAAGGGATTCCTATCGAGTCAGTGTTCTAAAAGTCGGTCTAGGTGGCCAATTAGCCGACACCTAGGCGCTAGATGGCGGCAGGCTGACTAGTCGTCACCTAGACTTCAGGCAGCGGCGATCCGACGCTGAGACTTTACTTGGTAGTCATATATTAGGCGTTTTGGCATTAGTTGAGAATACGCGGCGACTAATCGGCTCTTCCGTTTAATCGGTTAGTTGACTTAGTAATGTTTTTGAAAAAATAAGGGTTAAATTGGGACTACTTTGAATTAATTCGGATACCGTAGATAAATGTCATGATTTTGTGTGTCAGTTTCTTGATTTCATTTGATTTTGAACTTTGAACTTTGTTTTTGAGTAATTATTTGTTACTACTTACTTTTTAGTTTTAGGATGTATTTTCTTTGCCGATCAAAAAACAAAATCGACTTATCTCTAGGCGCCGACTAGCCCCTCTCTAATCTGCCTAGCCTCTAGGCTCCCTTCTTACGCCAGACTAGCTACTAACGATTTTTAGAACATTGTAAAAAATAAATGAATCTTCGTTTATTTATTTTTTTTGGTTTCCTTTGAAAATGACTCCATAATCCCATGTCCAAACACATCCTTGTTGTCAACGTTTCCTGGTGATAGGTTAATCATTGATAAGCCCCATCTTACCAAGCTGGCAAGTTTTCACCATCAAATTCCCTCACAAATTCTCATTGAGTCCATCCATTTTGTTGTTTTACACACAAGAAATTATTAATTTGGTCCTCAAGCTCATATTTGGTATTTCTTACTTTTACCCCTTTAAATTTCATATGTTTTTACAGCTTCATAAACAGTTTTACATGCAATCCCTTCTTTCGAAACATTCCTGTTTCCTCTATTAATTGTCAGGAATATTCGGTTATCTTTGCGTACTTCTGGCAGGGATCTTTCTTCACAGTGTGGATAGGTTTAACGAAGATTGTGAGAATTCAGTAATCAACAAGTCAAACATAACACCGTTGCTTGAAGAGACTGCCGAAAAAACAAAATCTCCTCATGAACCATAAATTCTAAACACGAGAAGAAGTCGCAGTTTTGGCTATGCCTACCACGTATTTCATGTACATATCCTCTTCATGTTGGTCTTGTTTTATTATGTTCGATAGTTCACTATACATTACAACGTTATTGATATTGATTGGGTTGGACTAATGAAAAGGGATTTTGATTTTACATCGGCTTTTGACCTTTAGTAGCTAATGTTTAAACTCACTCAAAGAAGTGTCTTGGATGTTAGCTAGGAGAGGAGAGTTGAATCATTTTAACGAAAATAAAGGTTGGCGTTTAACCTGTAAATCATCCTATCATCGGCACTAAATGAGTTTTCCGAAAACAAGTCAGATATTGGAAGAAACCACCTTGATGGCTGGGATTTATGATAGGAAACTAATTTGATTGTAGAAATTGCAAAAAGATTATTTATTATAGGAAACCAGTAGTTTTAATAAAAATGTTGTTGGCGAAATTACGATATTTCAAAAACTCAATGTATTTTAGGTGACTTTTTTTTTGTGTTTGCTGATTATTGAAAATAACACAAAAAGTGTCATCATGGACTCCTCGAAAATAATAAGTTGAAACTTAAAATCAATTGAGGTGCAATAACCTTAAAGCAATCGAAAGACGTCCATCAATTCCGGTCGGACTTTCAACTAATAATAGGACTTTCGACTAACAATTTGGCCATAATGAATTACAAAAACAACAATTTTTTTTATCCGACCCAAACAAAAAAAAAGATTCGTATTAAAATTATTATGTTATGCATAAAAAGAACTATATGTGTCATTATTATATTTAAGGGGAGGCTCTAGGGATCAACACTTTTTTAGACCAATATTAGACTAACGCCTAAACTCTTCGTTCCCGATTAAATTTTGATAAATCCAAACCGTTCAATGTGTCTAAAACATGTTTTTAAGGGTACCCGTGAGAAATCAGCTCAAAATATTACCGGAAAGGGCTTGATCCAAACAGTGGTTCAAAATGCTGACAGGAACTGTTTTATGAACCAATGTTTGGATCAAACCTTTTCCGGTAATATTTTGAGCTGATTTCTCACGGGTAACCTTAAAAACATGTTTTAAACACATTGAACGGTTCGGATCATTAAAATTTAATCAGGAATGAAGAGTTTAGACGTTGGTCTAATATTGATCTAAAAAAGTATTAATTTATATAGTCTTTCCCTATATTTAATTAAGTCGGATTGAAAGTAATTCCAACATAAAAATATGAAATGAGATCACCGTTCGCATCTTGTTGCCCTTGTATCTCGAATAAAATCTCCCAATGGACTTCAAACCAAGGAGCGACGTACAGGGAGGGATGGAGGCTCTCTGTTTCAACAGAACCAACATCAAGTGGAAGAAAAAACCTCATCTCAGATCACCATCCTCTCTCCTCCCCATCTCACTCCTCTTTCTCCTCTTCTCTCTTCTCCTTTTCCTCTCCTACAAGCACATTTCCACTTCTGCCCTCTTCACCTCGACGAATTCCCCGCAGTCCCAGCCTCCCACCCGCCTGTGCACCTCGCAGAACACTCTAGCCGCTGAAAAGTTCCTCTGGTACGCACCCCACAGTGGGTTCAGCAACCAGTTGTCCGAGTTCAGAAATGCCATCTTGATGGCCGCGATACTCAATCGTACCCTAATTGTTCCTCCGGTATTGGATCACCACGCCATTGCTCTGGGCAGTTGCCCCAAATTTAGGGTTTTGAATCCCAGCGAGCTTCGATTTGCTGTCTGGAACCACGTGATTGAGCTCATTCAGAATCGCAGGCAAGTTATTTGAACCACACCTAATATATGTAGTTATTTTAACATGCTACCACGTGTAGATGCAGATTTTTAGGAGAACTGTTCAGTTTCTCAATTTCATCCTGTTAAATGTTCGTGCAGATGTTACACGCATGCATTTATGTTTTTTTGGTAGAACTGTTAAGTTTCTAATTAGATTCTGGACTTACCTGTTGTAATTAGGTCTTCTTTTATTCTTTCAAGAAATGTGGGTTCATTATCATGGATCAAATGTACCATACTTACCATAGAACTTTTAATTTTCTAATTAGATTCTGGACTTACCTGTTGTAATTGGGTCTTCTTTTATTCTTTCAAGAAATGTGGGTTCATTATCATGGATCAAATGTACCATACTTACCATTATGTAAGGGAACTACATGTGCATACAGGAAATGCCTCTAATGAAATAACTGCCAGTCTTGCTAACAGATACTTCCCACTCTAACTAACTGATCGAATAATCAGTTAGGCTTGACAGTTTTACCATTCTGGATTTGGCTTGAAATAGAAGCTTAATTTTGAAGAAAACTGTTTCAGTTTCTCAAGATTGATTGTGGATCTGGCTCGTGTTTATTTTTTACTAGGGAGAACTTTCGTTTCTTCGTCATTCCCCCTTGTCAAGAACTATATGTTATGTTAAGTAATTCACTTTCTACATTCATTCTGCCGGAGCATCCCATTTCAATACTTTTGTGTTTATAGTGGTACACATAAAAACCAACATATTCATGTACTTGGTCAGAATTGTTAGATGTTAGGTGGTTCTTGCTGTAATTGGGTGTCTTCTATTTTTGCACGCGTACTCCTTTTTCTTCTTTTGAAATCAGTAGGAGGGGTAAGGGAATAATGGTTGGCAAAGATTCACTTTGCAGCATTAAGACTTGAACCCGGGCCCTTTTGCCTCGTATCTATGTGGGAGAAGTGCCATACTTTTTTCATACTTGTCATTTTTTTCTGGTTGGTTTGGCTTCAGTTATCATAGCTGTATCACCATGTTTGGGTTTGGTTTGAATAGAAGCTTAATTTGTGATCGTATATTGATATTTACCTGCTTCAATTGTTGCAGATACATATCTATGGCCGACATTATTGATCTTTCAAAATTATTATCTGCTTCAGATATTCGAGTAATAGACTTCAGAGTTTTTATATCTATCTGGTGTGGAGTCAATATAGACTTGGCTTGCTCTAAGGAGTCAAATAAACAGTCCTCTTTGTTTAACACCCTGAGGGAATGTGGTTCTCTACTATCCTCCCACAATGATAATGTAAATAGCTGCATATATGCTCTAGATGAAGACTGCAAGACAACAGTTTGGACTTATGGAGAAGACGGTGAAGATGGGATATTAGACTCATTCCAACCAGATGAACAACTTAAGAAGAAAAAGAAAATATCATATGTCAGGAAACGCCGTGACGTATATAAAACCCTGGGACCTGGTTCGAGAGCTGAATCAGCCACTATTTTGGCATTTGGAAGCCTTTTCACTTCACCATATAAAGGTTCACAGCTATATATTGACATCCATGAAGCTTCTGGAGATCCAAGAATGCGATCTTTAGTTGAGAAGGTGAGATTTCTCCCATTTGTTCCTGAGATCACTGAAGCAGGGAAAGATTTTGCTTCCGAGACAATCATATCGCCTTTTTTGTGTGCACAACTTAGGTTGTTGGATGGGCAGTTTAAGAACCACCGGAAGGGCACTTTTCTGGGGTTACAACAAAAGATAGAATATCTAAGACAAAAAGGTGTTCCTCTTCCAATTCATATTTTTGTGATGACTGATCTTCCGGAGGGTAATTGGACTGGAAGTTACTTGGAGGAATTAAGAAGAGATTCAAATGCCATAAAGCTGCATGTTTTGAGAGAAAAAGATGAGATAGTGATAAGAACTGCAAAGAAACTTGGGGATCTTGGAATGAAGCAGGATTGCCACCCTTCATTGCTACCTGATGTACATTTATACATGGAAGAAACTGTTTGCAGTTGTGCTAAACTTGGTTTTGTTGGGACTGCTGGGTCAACAATTGCAGAGAGTATAGAGCTTATGAGAAAGTATGGTGTTTGCTCCGGTGAGGGCACCGATCAATTGTAGCTATTGGTCAGTACGCGTGGAATCAGTCATTTAGTTAGAGTTATATTCTATGACTCTACAGTATGTTGAGGGATGGTTGGATAACGGATTCTCTCCCTCCATCCCTCGCTCTTTCACTGTGAAGGAAGGAGCAATGGCAAGGCGACTCTGCAACTTAAGCAATGGCTCCAATATCTCGATTTTGAAATTTCAACAAGCGATTCTTACCGTGCCTGCAAATACTATACACAGAGTACAAGCTCTTCCAAGTGTATCAACATTTCGTGTTTAGTATGAGTTGAGCCGGTATCTTTAGTTCAATTCTCTGTAAGATGTTTGTGAATACAGGATGCCTCCCATAGCCCTATGACATAGGGGGAGGTATTATTTTCTTCATCGAACTTTGTTATCTGGTTTCTTACAATGATTCAAACTATTCTTATAAACGACTGCTGCCAAACTGTGACCAATCCTGAGATACCTGTACCGTATGAAGCATATAAATAGATACAGGATAGGGTTATGACATGATGCGGATACATGTCGGTACGACAAAACTTGAAAAAAAATGAGGCACGGATGACAGAATATATTCAAAAATTTCAACTTTGTTATAGGTATTAGTCTTGTATTAGCCATAGAAATAGACCCAAAAGAAATAAGAGTAGCTGAATAAAAGTGCTACCAATATTGTGAAAAGAAATAAGTGTAACTTTTGGGCCATGTGGAGGCAAAAAGAAGATTATTTAGTTCTAAATAAGTCCTACTTCACTTGACATTTCAATTAATTCAAGCATTCATTGTGGTATATTGATCCTTGTCCATGACGGTGACAAGTATGAGAGCTTTCCAAATGCCCACAAAACTCAAAAGGAAATTTGTTACCATTTTGCGATTCTATAAATCAAAATAACAGACAAAATTTTGTATGGACTGTTCTATTACTCTAGCTACGCTTTCATCAATGGATGGCGAGAAAGGGCGAAAAGAGGCATGACGGTGGGTACAAGAATTGTAGTATCAGAGGCCTTTGATAGGGTATGATTGTGTTCGGAAGGAGTAAAACGATGTAATTGTGTATGTTTTCTCATTAATATTAAATTGTTTTGACTTGTGATTTCGATAATAATTTTAGTAAGTCAAAATGATGTAATTTTAAAGACAAAATGAACACAATTATAGTGTTTTACACATACTAATGATGGCTTCCGCATTACCGCTCTTGAATCCAACATGGGGTCCTCATAATGTGCCAATGCACCACGAGAATACGCATCAAAATGTGCATCGAGATTTCATCATCATGATCGGACAAGTCATCATTATAAAGAAATAAAGTAAGGCAAATGTTAAGTGGTGCTCTAGGGTTAGTACTTGTTAAGGGTTAATAAATGATGTTCATTGTTGTTAAAAGTTATTAAGTCAATGCATTGATTTTTTATACTTATTAAATGAGTTATATTTTTTAGTTACTTATAATTATTGTAGCAATAACTACAATATTATTACAAACATTATCTTTGCTCGAATCTTTTTTTCCCTGTTAAATATAATAAAATTTAATCTATTCAAAAAAAAAAAATTTTGTTAGGAATACCAATGCAAAATTTAAACGTACAATATTATTGTTGTTCTTGTTTTAGATATTCATTCATGTTTTTAAAATAGTTCAATTATAGTCATTAGACTAGACATATTATCATATTAATTGAAATATTGTGTCTAAAATCAATATACTCTTTTTATCAAATTAATAAAATTTATAATTTTGAAAGAAAAATAAGAAAAATAAACGATAGCCTTTATTTATCATTTTGAGAAAATTCTTAAGAAATGCTGTCAAATTTTTATAGTAAATTGGAAGATTAAGAATATTATTTTTAATTTTTAAGAACAAAGGTAGTATTGGAAAGAAAAAAGACTTCTTATTATCATACATTAAATATTATTACTTGTGCAATGAAAAATTAGTAGTTATTAATTATGATGCAACTAATTTAAAATTAATTAAATTCAAACTTTATTATTAATTGCTCCTTAATCAATGTCCCATGGGCACTTCTCAATCGATCCGACAAATTAAAAGTCACGTTTCGATAATATGTGTGTCCGGAAGTTTCAAGACTTTTTTTATTTATTTATTTTACAGTTAATTGTTTGATCGGCAACGTTGGTTGATGCTTTGTCCGTAGAAAGAAGCTGACCAAATGCCCTAGCCTGAAAATTCTCCTCGGATTTCCCGGAATACATCCGACCTTCATTTGTATATTCACCAGATATAAACCCTAAACCCAATACAATCAGAATCTAGTAATCAATCACTTCATTTGTGTGAAATGGCTTCATCCGAGATTGAAATCGTATCGGACTCCAACGATCAGAAGAACTCAGCACAGAACCCCAACGCAGTACCCGTGCCCATTATCGATGCTTATGGTGCATCTGCTTACGGAGATTTCGAGAAACTGCGGAAGTTTGTCGAAGAAGACGGAGTTTCTCTCTCTCAACCGGACGGCAACGGCTATTACGCTATTCAGTGGGCCGCGCTCAACAATTTCGCTGATATTGTGCAATATATCATCGAGGTAGGGGACTTGTTTGGATTAAGGTTGATTTTTATTGTTATTAGGATTTGCTGGAAAGAAGTTGTTGAAACCAAATTTTCATTTAAAGCCGTCATTTTGTCACCTCTTTATTGAATGCTTGTAATTGGTTTTTATGATCGTAATTGATCATATATTGCCATAATTATGGTGAAACGAATTGGTGAGGAACTTGGTGGTGTTTTCTTGAAAAGTTACTCAATTTGTTATTTCTTGAAGCATGGCGGCGATGTACATGCCACAGATAATGCAAAGCAGACGGCACTCCATTGGGCAGCGGTACGGGGTTCGATTTCGGCGGCAGATGTGCTGCTGCAGAGTGGGGCTCGGGTTGAGGCTGCTGACCTAAATGGTTATCGGGTAATTGCTCAGAATCTGGATGAATTTTGGAACCCACCACGTTTTTTGTTTGTGGTTAATGAAAATGAAAAATGTGAAAGGGTTTTAATTACTGGTGCAAGGAAATTGAGGTAACTTTTCAGGTTGCCTATCGCTGAACAAGGCCATCTCTAGTGCTCTTACCTTTTTAATGGAATTTTACTGTTTTTTGGTTAAAAGGTTCTTTTGATATGGAATGCTTCAACCCTCATGAGTAAAATTTAGTTTTGACTGTACATTTAACTTTTCTGCCCCCTGTACAGACCGGACTACAAACCCATTAATTTTACCTCATACCCAATAAAAGAGCTTGTCCATTGCTGCCTCATCTGGCACTTCCATATTAGTTGACATTGAGGACATATAAGCTATTTTTTTGGTGAGATGTGAGTGTTTGGGACTTAATGAAAGACTTGTTGTCGACTGATTTGATGTATTTTTTCCTTCTCTATTATATATCTTCTAATGCATCCCTTATATATCCTCTAATGCAGTATTTGGACCCAAATGCTTTTATCACAGGCAGTTCATGTTGCAGCTCAATATGGACAAACAGCATTCATAAATCACATTATTACAAAACATCGTGCTGATTTTGATGCACCAGACAATGATGGTAGAAGCCCTCTTCATTGGTATGTTAAAGGCTATCTGTGCTACTATGTCACTTGAGCTGCCAGCAATATCCTGCTTTCTTGATCTTTTTCTGGATTGCATCTATCTTGCTAGTAGTTTCCACATAGATTGGTGAAGCGGTACATAGACGTAACATTTCCTTTTCTATAAGATCATGAGGGACAAATACTTGTAGTACGAAATGGTGTCAGTATCTGGTTCTTGGATACTTGCAGATACATATTAGGCTTTGTTGTGGCACTAGTATGCTTCATCCTCTTCTTGTTGTTGGGGTCAAGTTGGATCATTTTGTTCATTTAACTTCAAATTTGTTCTATTCTGCATCATTATGGCGAAGGTGAATATTGTCACTTCCATTTTATTTGCTTCCAATGGTTCCATTTTGGCCCAGTGATATGGAAACTTAATGTGAGATAGTTTGAATTGGTTATATAAGGGGAGGGCAACATGGGATTTGGGAATGTTTGATTTTGTTACATAAGCTTTGAATTGGATAATTTATCCTTTGGTGCTCTTAATCAGGGCTGCATACAAAGGATTTGCAGATACAATTAGATTACTTTTATTTAGAGATGCCAGCCAAGGGAGACAAGATAAAGAAGGTACTTCTTCGAGGGATCTGTCCTTTTTTGCTTATATTTTTGACATTTCAGGGTGAAAACCTGCTAATACTACACTACTATTTCCATGGACCTAGAAGATGAAAAGAGAACAAGTCTTCAGTTGCTTCAATTTTCTGAGGAAATAAGAGAAATTGAAAGAGTTGCTGAATAATTTTTGGCAGAGTTGAATAGAGTTGGAAAACATGTCATTAAGGGTTGATTTCTTTTGTTGTCATAAATTGTAGGATTACGATTGAAACTAATGTAGCATCAATCGAATTGTCTAATTGCTGGCTCAGGGCAACAACCATGACATTCTGGCAACCAAAGATCTGATTTGTTTTGCATATGGCCTAATCTGTTTGGTAATTAATACCATATTGCTGATTGTTCTTTATGTTAGGTTGTACACCTTTGCACTGGGCTGTGTTAAGAGGAAATGTGGAAGCATGCACCGTGCTTGTACACGCAGGCACAAAACAGGAATTACTGGTGAAAGATAATGCTGGATTTACTCCTCTACAGCTTGCATCTGATAAAGGTCATGGGCATATTGCCTTGTTCCTTGTACGTAACTTTTTATTTCCTATCCCACTTTATGCATCATGTAGTTGTAACTTGCAGGATTTAGCATGGAACACTAAAAACTTGAGGACTGTTTAGTACCAGCATCTGCTTTGGCCCAAGAATTTCCTGACATAATATGTTGAAAAATTGTAGCATTCTGTCTGCTTATTAGTCTTGCTATAAGAAAATAATGCATCTCCTATAACAATACCGTGCTCGCCTTCAAGTTAGGAAATGCTTATCATTGCAGATTTTTGTCTTTTCTGAATACAAATGTTTGTTGACGACGATCATTCTATTTTTGCTGAGCCTGTCTACGGCAGTGCCAGTGATAGGGTGGAGATCTCTTGGAAAGTATTTAGCACTCTATTTAGCTCTTGCTCAAAAAGACATTAAGAGAGCTCCCGAATAGGGCAACCTTTTTACTGATTCCGGTTAATTAAGATATCTACAATTGTGGAATCTTTTTGCTGTTGTTTTGTAAAGAATAATTGATGGGTGCAAAGCCTGGTTATGGGGGTTGATGACCGACATTAAAGTCTCATTTCCTACAGGTTAGCCTTCTTGTGAAAAGTTTTGTGAAACTTACATTAAGAATGGGAGAAAGCATGCTCCACCTAAAAATGGCTGGCAATTTTGTCAAAAAAGCATGTTACTCTTTTTGAGTAAACAATGGCTTGCTGTTCTTTCATTCGGCTACTATTGGCAGCTGGGACTTTATGTACTATACAAATAGACAAGCCAATGTTGCTAAAATGCATATAAATGAACTGAGCAAGAGCTAAGATTTTGTTTGGAGAAGATAATATCTGATAGTGAACCGGGACAATTATTTTGTTAGACTCAATTCATCAAATTTCAGTACATTACGGTTTAAATGATTGAGTATGCAAGTATACTAGTCATTATGGGATCACCGTAGTGGTGAAAATATGGCGTAGTCAAGTCATAGGCACACAGTATTCATTTGACATGTGTTCACGACACTTCAGCTGGGGTAGTCCTGTGATAGCCAGCAAAATCCAAAACAAAACCCCAACCTACATGCTTATACAACTTGTCAAGATCATCCTTGAAATAACCCCACATGATGAAATCTGAACTCTTGAAAAACTCATTGCCAATCAATGCCATATCTTTAATGTTATGACCCTCATCAAAAGTTGCCCAACAAATAGAGATGGTGTCACTCAAAACTTCTTATGAGTTGACTTAGCTAAATACCTAACTGTCTAAGTAAATGAGTAATAGTCCATAGGAGATCATCGGTTATCAATAATCATATTTGGGTTTTAATAAAGTTTGGGTTTATGTAGATTTTTGTCCTATTTGTTCTTTGTACTTTGTATTGAGAATTTCTCATGTGTGTTTATTCTGTTCACAGCATTTCTTTCCTAGTTCTTAGCAATCCATCAATATTATTTACACCTTCACCTTCATGGTGCCTTGAAAATAACGATATATTTTTTATATGCAGTCTAATGCACAGCGTGTTCGAAGCAAGCGCTGGGAAGGCAAAGTTTGCCTAGGCCAATTAGAGGATGTTGGTTATGCCCCTATTCTGTTCTGTATAATTTGTATCAACGTCATCCTTTTCATCAACTCGGTTATTTGGGGTGAGTGAAGCTAGAATTGATAACATCTTCTTTCATTTGTTCTAAGGGTATCTTACTATAATCATGGCTAACTTCTTCTGCTCATTCTAGCTCCCGATCTTCCAAAGGTTACTGCCGTTATTGGACTTTGGGGATGGACAGCTGTTTCTTTTGCAGTTGCTGCATTGATGATGTTGTACCAATGTAGTAGGTAGTTGTTTGCTATACTACTACTGTTCTTTATGATAGCTAGTTGTGTTCAGCGATGCTTACTGTAGTTTTCCTCTTCATCTTCTTGGAGATTATTTCTAATTAATCTGAAAATGTGTACCCCATGTGCAGAAGGATATTTACACTGAAACTTCAGTCTTCTTAATTATATCTGTCCACTTGTTGAATGGAAACTTTGTTTTTAGCTCACGAATTTGATTTTACGTTCAAGCATTTGCTTCTCAACCTGTGTTTTATTGTTTTTACATATCAACAATCTAATTCTAGTATGGGATACAATTAATGGTTGATTTTTTCCCCCTCTTTTCTTTCATTCATTCATTTAAGCAGAAACTTCTGTGTAGGAACGAACTATGGCTTTGTTTCCTGTTTGAAAATGAGATCAGAAGTGGTGCTTTTTTCTACTGATATTTTTAGAAAGTTCACAATTCCATTTTTTTGTTGTCACATACATTTTCTTTTAAAAAGCTAGAGTAGCAGCTTTATGCTTTTTATCTACTGTGCCTTTATATTCTCTCAAAGTAGTGGTGGTGCCCTCTATTTGATTTCAGTAAAGATCCAGGTTATTTGGAAGCATCAGGAGGGTTGGGTGGCCATTCAGATGCACAGGTATGCAATTTCTACTGGTGTATATTAATTGCATGCTTGCATTTTCTTAGGCAGGTAAGAAGTCTCCGTAGGTATTTCCAGCTTAGATTCTTATATTTTCTTTGCCTCCTGCCCCCATTACACGCAACTAAGATCCCATTAAGTGTCTCTCTTGCTTGATGGGCTATTCTAAAGTGTGCTTGTGTGTACCATTGTATGGTGCAAATGGTTTGTAATGGCAAATTCGGTAGCTCATACATTTGAGTGCTCCAACTCTTGTACTTAATGAAGTTGATTTAACCATATGGTTTCCCTTGTCCTAGAAGATTGCATTATACTTCTCCTCGGCCCTTTTCTGTAACTTAGGATACTTGACGTTCCCATATGCTTCATATTTTTAAACTTGGTCATTTTATTATTTAAATGAAACTCACATGATTTTCATACAGTTTGTTAAACCAAGGTACTCAACTCAAGATTTACTTGGTTAGAAGCTCAACCAAGATGTTTTTGCAACATACTAGGATTTGGTCGGCACCTAACCTTAAATCATATGGTCGGTCTTGAGAGATGAGTTTGTAAGATTTGTCTTAATGAGGTTTTTGCTTCACCTCTCCATTCTTTTATCAAAGATATTTCTTTTACGAAGCTTCTGTTTGGGGGACTTATCGCTATATATAGTGTTCCACTATATGTTTTGGTTGTGTTAAACTTGATGTTTTGATAAATGGCTATATTGCTTTTGGTTGTGTTTCACTACTTGCTGGATGTTTTTGTAAATGGCTATGTTTTGGTAATACTTTGATATGGAAAGATTTCTTTAATTAACAGGATCCTTTATTGAGTATTGATCTGAACAGTTCCTCTATTTGGACGGGAAATTGGTCTCAACTTTGCCCTACCTGCAAGGTTTCTCTATAAACTACTTGTCTTACAATACCACAGCAGATAAAATAGGTGAACATACACTCATGTACTTTCTCCATGCATGTAGTGCTAAAGATGCGGATTTATCTGTTTAATCTTCAGATCATTAGACCAGTTCGCTCAAAGCACTGCCCTGCCTGCAAGCGCTGTGTGGAACAGTTTGACCATCACTGCCCCTGGATCTCTAACTGTGTTGGAAAGGTAAGGTTTTTCTAAATTGGCTAGATAATAAAACTGATCGTGAATTACTAAGCATGAAGTGAAAAGGATGTTTTCTCACGGAATGGATGACATATATTGAGTACAAATGATTATCTCGACCAACGTCAATTGGAGCCATGGTATACTTTTCACTGCTTTTTCCAGTTTATTATGCTCTTTGCTGCCTTTGGCATCACCACTATGTTGGTCTGTTGCCCTAAGAGGAGTGAAGTCCTTTCAGGTTGGTAATATGTTTGTCAGTCTGACAATTTGCTGGGAAATTATGCCAAGGCTTGGGAAATTTTGCCGAGGCTAATGTTTCAATGCTTTACATTCAGTAAACTATTATGACAAACAAGGCTGCAGAGATGCCATCACCCAGGAACCAAGTACATAGCAAATGTGGGCTAGAAGTGGCTCTCTTTCAGCTAACATGGCACAGCATTCCATAGGATATACAACGATTTGTGGGTTTGACTAACTTATAGTTTCTCCCCCATCATTAATTTCTAGATCGCCTTTCTCTTTTCAACAGATGCACGCTGGTTTTAATGTTTGTTGCTGGAATCTAAAGAATATGGTTTTTCATATTTCCGATCCACACATGCATGGAACTGCGAATAGTTTGATGTTGACCAACCAACCATCATGGTGATTTGTTGTTGAAACTTTCGAACCTTGGTGGGATTCTTATGAAAACCGCATCAATCTAAACCATGAAGCCTGGGTTGTGTTCGGGTTCGGTTCCTTCATCTTGTTGATGAGACAGTGATCAGTTCCCAGTCTGGTTAATTTGTGCATCAAGCACCGGTGACTAAAACCAGAGCTATTCTTAGGTTTGTTTAGTTCTGTTATAACTTCTAGGAAAATAATTCCTACTGCCCTTCATCCCAATCTGTTTTTTTTCTTCTCACAAGGGGAGTGTGAATGTCATCTCTTTGTGTTTTACACACTGCTATTTTTTCTCCTCTTATGCAATGCGGCTATTCATGTTTTGCATGGGACCTATGTGAAGAATTTAATTTCTAGTCTTTTGTTTTTCTTCTTTACTGTGATTGTCATCAGCTTCTTTACTGTTATGCTACTGAGTTTTGCAGAGAAATAAATGGGATTTCTTGGTTCTTCTCTGCTTCGCAAACCTGACCTCACTTATAGGAGCTATTGTTGCTGTTCAAAGTACGTGGCTTTAGTAACCTTTAATGCTGTTTTTTCTTACACAAGGTTTATGTTAGATTTCAACATGATCCTTTATGAAACATGATCCTTTATGACAGGGTTTTGGACAGCAAAATTGGTGGTTCCATCTGCAAAAACATGGCTGAGTTATGTGGCCATTCAACATCCTGGTGCGGTAGCTTTTCTTTTGATGGACTCAATTATCTTCATTTCTGTGTTATCCTTGCTGACTGTACAACTATCCCAGGTAAGTTACCTGGTTTTTAGCCTCTCTGTTTTCTCGGTGTTTCTTAATGTTTCTGTTTGGACTTAGGAGATTGGCTATGGAGAAGTGGAAAGGAAATGAAAAAAATCAGTTGACCATTTTTTGTCTCTCTCTCTCTCTCTCTTTGATTGCCGATTATCGGAATATATGTGCATCCGTTTACGGGAGTTATTTATGCATCTGTTTTGATCTGTTAACAGATAGAGTTTCTTGTGGTGCAGAACTTCTATGATTTAATACAGTCATCTTGTTCCATCAAGTCATAAATCATAATAGCATAAAAAACAGCACTGTTGCCTTGTTGGTGGTGGGCAAGCAGTCTAATGTGTCAATAGAAAATAAAGAGCCGTTCTGAGTACATGCTTTTGTGCAACCGTTAAAACTTGTTGGTTTGCCTGATAACATATCTTAAGAAAAGAATGTATTGTGACAAGAAAGGTAAAAAGGCGTTCTATGATGTAGGAAGTACTGGAAACTCTTGAAATGGCATGATAAGCTGTCAATGAACGCATGTGCGAACTGTTCAGTAAAGTTCACCTGGCACTAGACTTGTTTTTGTCCAACACATTAAACAACAATTGGCATGATCTGTTATTTCCCAGATGCGGACATTGATGATTTGTCCGTTTGTTGAGTGTAATCTTTGTATTTCCAACAGAGGTTTATATTTGATAATGCAGATTGCTCGGAATATCACAACCAATGAAGCAATGAACTCAATACGTTATGGGTATCTTCGTAGTCCAGACGGGAAGTTTCGTAACCCCTACAACCATGGGTGTAGAAAGAACTGTGCAGATTTCCTCATTGTCGGATATACTGATGACAATGAGACTCCTTGGCCTTCTTTGCAGCAGGTTGCGCATTAGAAAACTCGTCTCCATAGCTGCTGCCTCTTCAACTCGGTCTAGCGTCCTACTTTTTTGGGGTTCCTCTTGTCAGGTGCTTGTAATTGCTGTACTATATTTCTCTTGCTTATTTCTAATGCAATAGAAGCCCAGCTCTATTCCAACATGTGTACAACAATCATTATTTGTATACAATACACTTAGGTTTCTGCTTCTGTGCTTCAGTTCATATCAAATTATGTTCGTGCTCGCAAGGGTGGTGGACAGTAATAGATAAATGAGCACGCGAGTACATTGTTTCAGACGCCGAGTATGTTCCGATGAATCATACATAGCATAGGGATAAACCATTCCTAACAACCAGAGTCTAGGGCTGCTCTTTTCCAATCCGAACCAGCGGAATAGGCTTCTTCCGTTCTGGGTTGGAAGGCTTCCTTCTAGTGATTGCTACAGCTAGAGATATAGTCGTAGAGACGGCTAGAGATTATGTCTAGTACAAGGCTATCGATCTAGTCTATCTTCTCTTTTTTAGCTCGAGTATTTACCCTCCTGTAAATAGTCTGCTTTTTCTTTCTTTAGGTTTTCGGGGACTATTCCTTCAAGGATAGTTTCACTGAGGTTCTACTTGATCTTAGTTCTTTGACTCACAGTAGGTAGCTAAAAGTCTTCTTTATCTCAGTAATTTTGGAATTTTCCCTTCGCGTGGCTCTCTTAAGGCTTTCAACTAGCTTCTTGAGTTCCCCTCTTCTCTTTATCTCTTTGTTCCTACTAGCAATTTCTATTTCTAGAAGAGAAGGATGGAACATGCTGGATTTTATTATCTGGTTGTTCTACCAAGCCAAGCTACAAGTAAGTGAATAGTTGAGGATAGATTGAAGCATTTGGTTCAGTATTTGGCTTCCTTGAGTGTGTCTTTTCTCTTTCCGTCTCTCTGGATGGCAGGTCTCCCAGAAGTCGTTATGAAACAAGAAGAAAGGCGAGTGTTGTTGACGAATGCTTTTTTTAATTCTCATTCTTGATGGCTTGATAAAAATAGAGTTTTTGGGCTTGCAATTGATAAAATTCGGATAGAGAGGATTGGGTCAATTTAGTCGAGCTCGTTTCGCATCCCATTTCCCCAGTCACTTTTGGAAACATTACTTCTTTGAATCCACCGCATGAACAGGGATAATAGTCTAAGAAGATGCCATAGAAGCAGAACCGGTCTTGGATGGTTGACGGACAGATTTTTGCCCAAGTTTGGAATAGAAGGTTTTTTGTGAGATCGAGAGCTTTATATGTTCTTTTTATAAGCTTCTACTTCCTACGTTGTTTTTTTGTGGAATTCGTTTTCACCACCATCTCCATTTTGCCATTTAATTTTTGTCCTTATTATGTAAATTTACTGTAGGGCCCTTTTTATAGATTAGCTTTTCACGCCTGGGAAGATAGATACAATGTCGATTACTCTGTTGCGATTGTTCTCGGTCACTCCACAACCTCCGTGGCAGAATCTGTACTTTTGACTTACCGAACCTCGAATGCATGTACGCAATCCCATGAAACAATCAAAGATCTACTGATCGTTTTTTGGACATGTTCCCCACCATATTTTTTTCAAAAATGTGTTTATGTGCTATTTTCTTTTTCAAATGTTAATTAATTGTGAGTTCTTTTTCGTATTGTAAAAAGAGATTTCATTAGAACTAATTAAATCTATCAATTTCTTTCCTGTAGCTTAATGCCTTTTAAAGTTATGCTATTTGAGTAAAAGGTGTAAACATGTTCTTTGAAAGCTATATTAGAACAAAGAGTGGAGATGTAAGAGGAGTGAAAATCATTGTCATTTATTTTAGAAATGGGACACGGATGTTTCGGATGTGCGAAACTGACTGCTTCCTACTCCTTCCATTTCTGAGAAATAACTCTACTTCTTTAACTCTAGAACTTCTAGAAATTCTATTACCTCTACTAACCCTTCGATTGAGACACCTTAGCTTTGAGATTAACTCCCTCTCTTCCTCGCAAGCTGGAACAAACTTCACCGGCGCTGTCCGCCTGCTCTCTTGCCACAGTCCTATTTGCCACGTCAAATAACAGTCCACACACATTTGAGTAAACTGACCGTAACTCTGAGGATAATCTTCGAGACAGTACAACATTGTATGCCAATAATATCAAAAATAATGAAAGACAAAAAAGAAGGGCGGACACGAGATACCAGAACACAAAATCTCCACAATAGCTGTCGCACTGCAAAAGCATATTCCCCCAACCCCAAAGCTGTTCTAACGTACCCATAATATACAACACACACCTGAAACGTGACCCCCAAGATTCCTTTTTAAAATTTTGAAATCGAATTCAAATTTCCCGCCTTTTTGCTTTTTTCACTTTACCGTACGCACAGACTGAAGGCGTGCTAGCGAATATCATCATGGTGCTAGGGGGGCAGAGAATATTATCTGAGCTGGAGGGGCAGAGAATATTATCATGGTGCTGGGGGCAAAACCGTAATATTAAAAGGTTTTGCCCCCGGACACGTGTCGTGATCTGCATGGTTCCTTTGGCCCATATAATGGTGGCTCCAGGCTCCGCAAAACCTGTATATTGTAGAGATTTCCCCCACCCTTACCGGAGCCACTTCACTGAAAATACACAACTGGTCCACGAAAAATGGCCAGAACGCCAAACAACTTTAGAATTCAAGGCAAATCACTATTCCTAACTTACCCTCACTGCCTCCTCGTTGCCCAATTCGTATTAGACATATTATGGAATATTTTTGCAACTTATGAGCCTACTTACTGCAGGGTCGCAACTGAACAACACAAGGATGGGGAACCTCACCTACATGCAACTCATATCTCTATTACAGAGCACGATCGATGGAATTCCTCCCTTGACTCTTGTTTTTTTCCGATATTTTTCATTGCAGACGAAATTTAATTGTCCACCCAATAATTCTTTCTTGCATGGTAGGAACTTGAACGGTATGTCGTCAATGACGTTATATAACGCTTGGTTGTCATAGTCACTAAAGTCCACTCCGCTGCAATAATAATTATGTCTTCCTAAGCTTCTTGCCCATTGTGTTTTTCCCGTCCTGCTTGGGCCTTCTATGATTATACTGGTGGCCCTTGTTGGTCGCTGTTCTGGTTCCTGTAAGGCAGATCAATTTCAGTAGGTTGCCCTCTGTGAATTAGATGTAGAATTCTATTTTGTATGTGCTCTGTTGTTTCTTGGTGCAGCCAGTGAAGTGTGTCAATGTCATCATTGTTGTTGAAGTGTAATTGAATTAAATTTCTACTCACGCATAAAATATTTTTGTCAGCCCACTCCCTGATTGGCTGTGGGACATTTGGAAAGGCTGTCCATCGTGGGATGTAAGTCTCAGGAGGTTTTGGCCAGGTGTAGTCCGCTGCAAATAATATATTGCGTAGTTGGGTTCCCCAGTAAAAAGGTTGTTCATGTTTTACTCGTGCCAAATATTCCTCTTTATTGGAGCATTCACTTATGATAGAACCCCAACGGCTGTCTCTTGATTTCTTGGGACTCTTCCTTGAAGCTTTGAACATTCCTCTTTCCTCGAACTGTCCTCCTTTGGCGATGTAATCAGCAACGTGGGCGTCCGATCGAGGAACTTGAACGTTTGGATGATAATTTGTTTCTCCATTGGATGGGTCCTTAAGATCCCATTTTCGGGGATCCCTTATGTTGAACTTTTTGGAACACTAGATGAGGGCATGTAGGTGAGGTTCCCCATCCTTGTGTTGTTCAGTTGCGACCCTGCAGTAAGTAGGCTCATAAGTTGCAAAAATATTCCATAATATGTCTAATACGAATTGGGCAACGAGGGGGCAGTGAGGGTAAGTTAGGAATAGTGATTTGCCTTGAATTCTAAAGTTGTTTGGCGTTCTGGCCATTTTTCGTGGACCAGTTGTGTATTTTCAGTGAAGTGGCTCCGGTAAGGGTGGGGGAAATCTCTACAATATACATGTTTTGCGGAGCCTGGAGCCACCATTATATGGGCCAAAGGAACCACGCAGATCACGACACGTGTCCGGGGGCAAAATCTTTTAATATTACAGTTTTGCCCCCAGCACCATGATAATATTCTCTGCCCCTCCAGCTCAGATAATATTCTCTGCCCCCCTAGCACCATGATGATATTCGCTAGCACGCCTTCAGTCTGTGCGTACGGTAAAGTGAAAAAAGTAAAAAGGCGGGAAATTTGAATTCGATTTCAAAATTTTAAAAAGGAATCTTGGGGGCCACGTTTCAGGTGTGTGTTGTATATTATGGGTACGTTAGAACAGCTTTGGGGTTGGGGGAATATGCTTTTGCAGTGCGACAGCTATTGTGGAGATTTTGTGTTCTGGTATCTCGTGTCCGCCCTTCTTTTTTGCCTTTCATTATTTTTGATATTATTGGCATACAATGTTGTACTGTCTCGAAGATTATCCTCAGAGTTACGGTCAGTTTACTCAAATGTGTGTGGACCGTTATTTGACGTGGCAAATAGGACTGTGGCAAGAGAGCAGGCGGACAGCGCCGGTGAAGTTTGTTCCAGCTTGCGAGGAAGAGAGGGAGTTAATCTCAAAGCTAAGGTGTCTCAATCGAAGGGTTAGTAGAGGTAATAGAATTTCTAGAAGTTCTAGAGTTAAAGAAGTAGAGTTATTTCTCAGAAATGGAAGGAGTAGGAAGCAGTCAGTTTCGCACACCTCTGGCTTACCGCCGGTCTCGGACCCCGGCGGTGAGTGGATATAGGCGTAGTTACCGTGGTCGTGGTCAGAGGGCCACCTATAGTCGTCGCCGGTATGTCCAAAATATTCCAAGATACATTAAGAGGAACAAGAAAGGTGCACGTAGACTCCAGTTATTTGATGAAGAATTGAGGGATGTTAATTTTAGTAATAAGGGTTCATCTCGGTTGCTTAATGGTATTAATTTGGGAAACAAAATGTCAGATCGCCAATCTGACAAAATAGTTGTGAAAGGTATAAAGTTGATAGGCAATGTGCAGCTGGGGGCGGATGCGAGGAAAGAGGAGGTGGTCCACCATGTGCTATTATTCATAATAAGTGATAATAGCCCGTCCTTGTCTGTTCCCACACCAGACAAAATATTTACTTGTGTGGGTGAAGGGAACCCAGAAACCTGGGTTATTGATGCTGATGAGGCTGACCGCTACCGGATTTTAAAAAAGATGAAGTTCAAGCTTGTGGGTGGACCGGATAAAGACCGACCTCGGAATGGAATTGAAATCGTTGATCGTTTTTGTCCCGTTGATGTTTGGACGGATTTTAGAGATTCGCTGATTGGGAACGTGGGAAATATTCAAAAGGGAGCCATATATTTGGTTGTTGCATCTGTTAGTGGGAAGGAGTGCAAGTACACTTTAAGAAGTCAAATGTATTTTAAAACTGTATAGTTATCCAGTTTCATTAAATGTTGTTGTAAGAAATTTCTATATTGTAATTTTCAGGTTAATGGAGGTTGACGATATTAAAACTGGTGTTGTTGAAGGAATTTCAGCAAGTGATTTTAGTTGCATTGAACTGGCCTTGCCTAATTTGTTTTCTCAATTAAGGTTGAGGTACTCCCAAAAAAGTATTAAAGTGGATAAAATATTAATCAAATATTCTCCACTATGTGCACACAATGCCTGCGGTATTGTTAGGGTTAATATTTATGATCGGAGGCTAGATGGGAGTGACAGTCTACAGGCTTACTATATATTTCCAGTGGACTGTCAGTGTGAGTTAGTATACTATGGAAATGGATATTGTTCCATTAATGAAAGACAAGTGCCCTGGGTAGTTAAGTATCGTATTGAAGATTCTAACATAAAAAGGGGCGTGACCTACTGTAAAATGAAGGGATATTTAAAGTATTCTACTAGTGATATGCCAGATGATACAACAATGAGACCTCCATCAATTTCAGTTTTATCTAAGAAATACACACGAGAGAATGTGGACGTATGGCACTGTGCGCCTACCAGACCTGTCCCCATCCTTTCTCGTAGTCTTTCACTTGGATTGCCTGAGCAGAGGAGAGATTTATTGCTGGGAGGTTTTGGAGAATGTGGATCAACAGTTGATGACCGCAGGGGTCGTGTTAGTGTTTCTGAGATTGAAGTACGCAGGGGTGGTATAGGCATTATGGAACTTGATCCTGGGCCCTCTGTTTCGGAAGTTGGTGAGAGAAGAAATGTAGTTGATAAAAAAGGATCTGTTGTAATGGACCCGCATGATTGGCGATCTGACCTTTTGTTTCCCAAATTAATACCATTAAGCAACCGAGATGAACCCTTATTACTAAAATTAACATCCCTCAATTCTTCATCAAATAACTGGAGTCTACGTGCACCTTTCTTGTTCCTCTTAATGTATCTTGGAATATTTTGGACATACCGGCGACGACGCTTAATGGTATTAATTTGGGAAACAAAAGGTCAGATCGCCAATCTGACAAAATAGTTGTGAAAGGTATAAAGTTGATAGGCAATGTGCAGCTGGGGGCGGATGCGAGGATCCGGACACAAAAGTGTCCAGAATTATTGAATTTGAGAGTACCACATGCATCCAACAGTTCCAGATGTGTCCGTAGCATTACTCTTTATTTTAACACCATGATAGTTAAATTACAAAGGTCTATGCCCTTAGTGAATGACATTTTCCAACCAAATATAAACACAAGCATAAATATGTAACAGAAGAGTTGAATAGCATTGCCCAAGCTAACTTCAACTTTGTTGTATCCCACTAGGCCATGTCTGATTCTTCACCGGTTCTAAAATCTCTTCAACCTCCAACAGACTTTTCCCATCCTTCCCAAAAATTTCGACTTCTTTAGCAGTAGCCACGTTCTCTTCAACCTAAATGTAAAGTATAAAAATGAATACCGTTCGAAAGAGTTTAGTTTCAGTAAAATGGCAGCTTCACTTTTACTTCGTGTTTTCTGATGCCCACAAGTTATCTTATGAGATTATGTCAAGCTATTGCAAGCAAAAATAACTTCAAACTCTCCTGCCAAAAGACGCATCAGAATAATATATTCTTCAAAATATGATATTCTTCTCAACAGAATATGCCATAAAGTACGTTTAGTTAGAAGCGAAGCCAAGAAGGTATGAACAAAATGACAGGCCCCTTTAGAGCTATGGGGCAGCTTTCTTGTAGTAGTAATTGCGGAAGACTAATTTCCCAAATAGAATACATATGAATTAGCGCCAACAAAAAACCAGGATAACTAGCATGTTTCCCATTGCTCTGTAAAGCATGTTCAGTGGCCTACAGCGGGAGGTTATTTTCAAACTACCACTCAGAAGAAACTTGAGTCATTTTCAAGTGTAGAAGATAAAGATGCTGTAAGCAATGTTCCTGAGTCAACAGGTGGCAGTCAAAGACCGGCAAAGCCAGACCGAAAAGAGGGAAGGTGGCCGAACTACCGAGTCAGTAGGAAACCTCGGTCTGATTACGGGGGTACCGTAGCCCAGGGGTGTAGCTGCCCCGAGGTACGATGGCCCAGGGGTGCGAGATTGGCACCCCCAGGGGAAGTCCGGGGGCCGAAGGGGGAACAGGCTAGATGACAATGATTAAGGAAAGACTGAGTACATGGTTCTTAGATCGTACCCATTTACGTATAAGTATTCATAGTTTTACTTCTTAACCCTTTATCTTCTTTTTTTAAAATAGAGTTTAGAATTTTTTTTATTTTATGTAAAGATATATCTTCAAAATATACAAATATTTAATTATTTTATGTTTTCATTAGATGAATTTAGACTTTATGTTTTGTAGTATTGGATAGAATTTAGACTCTATGTTATGTTATGTATTAGTTTTGTAATTATAGATTTGTGATTACTTGTACGTGAGGTGAATTGACTTTTTTATTTAAAAAAAGGAGTGGAACGGGGCTAGGCAGGGATCCTCGATCCCCGTCCGGGGCGGAGATGGAGGATGAATTCATTTTTCGTTCAGGGAACGAGACGGGCATGAAGGTGGATTTTGAATTCGGGGATCGGGAACGGGGATGGTCAAATCCGGCCTCGATTCGTCCCGTTCCCATCCCTACAATCCTAGACCCATTTTGAAATTTGAGATTTTTGTCATTCTCTTTCCTTTAGTGGCTACCCTCTCCTTCACCCTTTGCACTTCTCCTTCTTTCCTTTGCTAGCTAGTGCTCATTGTTCTTAACCTCTCCAGCAATATTCCTTCAAATATTCTCTCTGCAGAATCCATCTCCTATAGATGCCAAACCAAACTTAAAAAGCCAAACTCAAACCCCTTTGACTCACAATAGGAAAGGACACGTAGTTCCATAATTAGTCGGAAGTTGAATCAAATGAGGAGTCTTTTGTAAACCAAACTAATTGGTCATATATCACACTATGTAAGGAAAATTAAATAAGAAAAATCCTGAAAACAAGAGCTAAACAAAATCCAATAAAGCATTTGTAAAAGGAGAGAGCTAGAAGAAAGACGAGAATTTAACACCTTTTGGACAAAAACAAATTCAGCTATGAGTACGAATTTCATAAATTTCTCTGGTTCTATTCAACATAAGGAGAAAAGAATGAAATCGTATCTAATGAGTCTAAAAAATACTGGGAAGGAAACGGAGTGTAAGCATTCAACGTTTATGAAAGTTAACGGAATGGAATTGGACACTCATGGACTTCACAATAAGGATTCTCCAAATGCAATAAGCAAGACAGTTCAGGCATAATATTAAGACTTTGAGATAAAGAAATTCCAGGAAAATAAGACGTACGGTTCCATATACGAAAGAAGTCGCAGCAATCAAAATAAGATGAGTAATTACCTGTCTAACGGAGTTCATGCCAACAAGTATAGAAGAAATATCTTTATTCGACAAGCTGTACTGCAGAGCTAACTTTGATATATTTCTCCCCCTCTCTTTACAAAACGCAGCAGCAGCTTGGCATGCAGCCTGCAAAAGAAAAAAAATTTGCAGGTAATAAGTATACAAAATTTCGGTGGAAGACACCGAGAAATAACATAAAAGCAACAGAAGAGCATTACAAAAGCCCAAAAGCACATTTTTAGTAGGAAAATTCAGTTTGTCAGGCTGCAATTCGACGCATGAACCATACATGGGAATGCATATCTGGCTCACTCAAGTGATCTATCTAGTAAATACCCAATAAGAGGATCAAAGCCTTTGAGTGCAGACTCTATTACAGGCGCCATCCCTGGGTCTCAGCACCTCAATAATTACCATTCTTTTTACATTAAAATGAAAGTGCTAGTTCAAGATGCTTAAGGAAGCAATTCTCCTCGAGGCACACTTTAGTATATTTTGCCATATTAATCCAGATGGAAGAATAAAAAGAGAAACAAAACTAACCATCTTTTTGAATCCTTTCATGGTTCCACCTACTGCATAAATCAGATCTCTAAAGCTAATGCTCGTCTAATGTATTCAGCTTTACGTCATCAGAAAATATGCTGAAAAAGCATCACAAAATAGAGAACGTAGATTACAGTATAAAGAAAGGAAGACCTTCAGTTCAGGTGAAGCTGGATGCCACTCTGGAGGGCCGCTCTCTGTAAGAAGCCCCATGGCAAGTGGAGAAGCACTGATCACTCCCACACCCTTGCTTTTTAAGTAAGGCAGTAGATCCTCCAGAGTTGAATCATTAATACCATAGTGGCAATATGACATAATCACATCGACTGTACCCGGTGGCACTCGATCAAGCACATAAGTGAAAACTCCCAGCGGAAGTCCTGTAATACCAATGAAGCGGACCTTTCCTGTTTCCTTTAGTTTTTGAAGAGCAGGAATAGTCTCATTGACAATCTGTACAGGGAATCAAAACAAACCAACCAAATTTTCAAAACCACTTTTTAGACAATAAATGTTGAATTTCAAAAGAGAATTACATTTTCAAAATACCACACAGTAATTATGAAAAACAAAATAATATTAATGAACTTGAGATATCCAAATCAAAGGGTGACCTGGGTTTAAATATCAACTCAACAACCTTTGTCCCAATAACAGAGGGTCGGATAAAGGATACATCAATCGTTCGCAGTCAGTTGACTCAGTTCATCTTCCTCAGTTAAGTTAAAGATAGTCATGTAATTTTTTATCACTCCCACAAGTCAAACACACATGACTAGACAATATCACATAACTTTCCCCATTTAAAAGGACAGCTTGAACCACTGAAACCTAGTTATGACCATTCCTATAATGAGCAATGCTAGGATCCCAGAATGAGATCCCAAAAATATCCCCGAATGATGACGTGTCAACATTTCTTTCTTTCTCTCACACACAACACTTGCAACACCCCTCTTGGATGCTTGACACCTCAACATTTGGGGACATTTCGGGGATCCAATTATGGAATCCTAGCATTTCTCTTCCTATAATAGCAGAAGAACACATAAATAAGCAATATCAAGAGACTCCAATCTATAAGGGACAAGTAAAGAACAAAGGATAGTACCTACTCTAAGAGCCCCATACCCTACAAGAGACATATGACTAGAAAACCCATAATATCCATAAATAAACCTGAACAAGCAACTCAAACCAAATGAAACCGGGAGGCCCAAAACACAAACTCGTTTCTAACTAACCATTTCCAGCTGAAAGAAGAGGACGAAACTGAAATTTTAATTGAGTAATACCCAGCTAATCACCTGATCAAGGGATCCAAATTCGATATCATGGCAGTGCAATATATCAACATAGTCAAGCTGCAACCTCTCCAAGCTCTCATCAATGCTTCTCGTCACTCTCTCCGCACTGAAATCAAAGCCATCAACATACCTCCCACACTTGGTGGACACAATGTACTCGTTTCTCGGCACCCCCAAAGCTTTCAAAGATTTTCCCAATACTTTCTCGGACAGTGTCCCTCCATAATACCTTGACATACATCAACCAAATACTCAATTTCAACAAAGCAGATTGCGAACTCATCACAAACACTTCACAGAAACGATCTGTTCTGTTTTTGCAGTGTTTGGCCTGTCTAATGAAGAGTCTTTCCTTTTCTAAATCTTTTCGTCTCAACCTTTTTCTCGTAGGCAATTTTTGTTGTGAATTTTTCCGGTTTGTCTTGAAAAGATGAATAAGAAATTAACGAATTGTATTTGAAAAAACTAGTAACGACAAAATGTATCAAAAAGCTGGAAATTTGGGTTTCACTCTCCGCATTTACGTCCATTACATTTGAAAATTTGATCAATCCTCTTTTCTTTCCCGATCTAGAAATCGAAAAAAATACACATCCACAAACTGCCTTACGGAAAAGTAAAAAGTAAGAAGATTGAGTGGAAATTGGGTACGGGGAGGTGTCGAAGAAGTTGATGCCGAGGCGGAAGGCCTGGCGGACGGAGGCGACGGCGTCGTGGTCGGAGACAAGGCCAAAGACGTTGCCGAGAGGGGAGGCGCCGAATCCGACAGAGCTGAGCTTGAGGCCAGTGTTTCCCAGCGGCCGGCGCTCTAGGTTGGTTGTCATTCTCAGTGTATTAGGGTTTTTCTGGTATGTGTAGAGTGGGGTGCTCTCCAGTTAGGTTCTCTCAGTCCATAGCAAAATTATCAATCTCATACTGCGAACGTACTGATTTTATTATTAGTACGGTGCATAACAGTATCGTACTAGTATACCATTCCGAATTTATCACTAAAATTAATATACATATTTTAAATAATATATTTTAATAAAAAATCATACTAAATATAAAAATAAAACAACACAATTTAAAAATAAATCACTAAATATAAAAAAAATTAATTAATCTCAAATTATGTCTAATTATTTAAAAAATATATTAATTAATTTTTTAAATATAGACTGGTATAGTACCAAATGGTATTGCTTGGAACAGTGCGGAACTATTATCGAAACGTTACTCCGATTTCCTGGTACCGTTACGAGAACAGTACAAAACTTACCGATCGGTACGAGAAGGGACTGACAACTTTGCTCCAAAGTGATTGGCGCCTAAATAGGAGTGCCATCGGTCCAGTCGGTTTTTGTATGTCGGACCAAATCGGTGAGACCGATCCCGAACAAAATAATTGGTGGAAAGAAATTAGTTCGGGATAATTTGAGAATTTCGGATTAGATTTAAAACATTATTAGTCGTGTACTTGTAATAGTGTTTGGGCCTAGTATTAATGTATGGGCTATGAAAAAAAATAAAGAATTTATATGTTGGTTGGCTTTGATAAAATTCTTTGATTCGGTCCATATTTTATTCGAATCGGTTTAATTTGATCGGTAAATATCGATTTGTAGAAAAACAAAATTAAACCGAATACTGAAAGAATTTACGAATCAAAATTGAAACCGATCAATACATAACTTAGATCGATTGAATTTAAAAAGTTTCGATCGGTATTTTCCATCAGTTGGATATGATTATTTATATAATTATCTAACAATCTCTATAATTATTCATATAATTATCCAATTATCACATGATTATTCATATAATTATCTATATAATTATCCAATTATTCATAAAATTTTGCATATAATTATCCAATTATTCATATAATTATCAAATTATCTACAAAATTATCTGTATAATTATCCATCAGTTGTCCATAAAATTATCCATTTAATTATCTTATTATTCATAAAATTATCCAATTATCCATATAATTCTCAAATTATCTACAAAATTATTCATATTGTGGGTGGGGTGATTTAGGAAATCAGGACGGAAAGTTAGAGTTCACTATCCAGCCGAAACGGTGTTCTTCGAAGCGAGAGGACCTGTGACCTGCAAGAGAATAACCCGTCAAAGAGCCCTCTGCCACTGTGGCAGGAAGACACTCCGATGGTTAAGTCAGTCGAAGCCTCACAGGGAGAATGCTAGCTCTGGCTAATATTCTCTATTAGCAAGCCAAAACAGTATATTCAGGCGTACCTTTTTTTGTTCATCTCCCCCTCTATTTATAGACTTTCCATCCTGCTCTAATTCTCTTGGAATCTTCTTTTCCGCCCAAGTGTCTTCTGATTGGACATGGATTTCACGTCCATGCCCTTCCTGACAGAGTCTTGTCTTGTCCCATCATACCCGGGGCTCCATACCCTTTTCGGAGGAGCGGTTATCTGTCACTTCCCACGGGCTGCCCATAGTCCTGACCGACTTTCTCAGTTCGGCATGTCGTCGATCCGCCTTTCTCAGGTCGGCGCCTCAACACCTGGTTCTTTTATCCTGATTTGGGGTAGGGTCGGCACTTCTCGTGTCGGCCGTTATCTCACGTGATCAGCACGTGCTTCCCGGTGTGCTATTCGGTCTCGGCCGTACTCCGACTTTACTCGGGGGGTCTGAATGTATTTTCTCAATTACATTTTACCCTCGTCAATTGCCCCCTAGCTTCGGCTGCTTTGAACCGTATCGGTGAAGCAGTCGAGGCTATACAGTATGTCCGCGGTGCCCTTTCTTATGCAAGGTCGGGCGGTTTCTGAACCACCTCTCTCGGATTTGACGTTGCATTGAAGTCTGGCAGGGCGTGCAGCTGGCTTTAATGGCTTTGGGGCCACGCGCCTCCCGCGCGTCCCCATAGGTGGAGCACTCTCATTGGGAAGGCGCAGGGTCTGATCCGTCTGGCTTCTCTCCCTTTAAATACTTGCCCATTCTTCTCTTTTCACTTTCCTTCTGCAACTTTCCATTGTCGTCGTACCAGAGAAAGAAATTCACCACTCTTGTAAGTTTTTTCAACCAGAGTATTAGGTTTTCCCTCTTCTCTTTTCTCCTTCGCCTCCTACCCTCTTCTGTAATGGGGATCTTTAGGCAGTTAGTAGACACGCCGGAAAAAATGGTAGAGTTCCGGCGACGGTACAACATCCCTGCTGATGTTGCCGTCGAGGTCAACGATCCCCACACTCCTCGTGATGGGAATAACCCCGACACCCTTCACGTCCCCCTGATGGCGGTCGTTGAGGGTGGAGTCCGATTTCCACTCAATCGCCTTCTCCGTGAGGTGCTTTGCTGGTATCGGCTTCACCCGATGCAAATCTCTGTCAATACCTATAGGATCATCCATTCCATAGTAGAGCTGAACAGGCTGAACCATACCGACATAGGGCTTCGGGAAATTCGCTTCTGCTACGATATGGTCAGGAAAGGCTCCGATGCCTATTACCTGAAGAATAGGCCGAATATCGAGCGGATAGTCACCTACCTGACGGACTCCAACCGCGGAAATGACGATGACTTCCTCGTCGTTACTGGCAACTGGGAAGTTGGCCGAGACGAGCCTGAACGTCCCAAGTTCCACATTCCGACCCGGTTCGGAACCATCCGTTAGTGCCCCGACCTTGCCTTTCACCTCTCTGACTTCTTTCTTTTTTATGATGTTGTACATATCTTGATGTCGACTGCGTTTTTTCCATTCTTTTTGCAGCTTCTAACGCCAACAAGGGCCGGAGCAAGCAGTCGATAAATCTCGACGCTGTTAAAAGGGTAGCCCGATACACGGGAACTTTTGGCCGAAGTTGGGCCCGATCCCCCGAGGTGCTCCTGAGATACGTTGGGAGCTACAGGGGTTACATCAAAAAATCAATTCCTGACGCTTCCGCTGTTGGTGCCGATCTCCCAGGATACTTTCCTGAGGCAGTGCCGACTTCTCCAGCTCGGCGGCCAATTTCGGTGACAGTAGCTGATATCGGGAATTCCCCGATCGCATTTAGCTCCACCGGCTCCGAGCACAGTTCTTCCCGGTCGCTTGGCAACTGGAATTCTGAAGACGACGAGGAGACCGAACAGAATTTGGACATAATGGCCCGAAACCCCAGCGTCCCGAATCTCCGCGAACTGATGCGGCAGCAGAAGAAGAAACAACCTGACGCCGGCCCGAGCTTGCCGAGGAGGGGACCGTCCTCTGTGTCTGAAGAAGCTTCGATTGAGGACGACGTTCCTCTCATCCTGAAGCGCAGGCAAAGGGATCCTGCTCTAGAAGATCCTGCCACAACTTCCTCGCCGAAGAGGAACAAAACGGCCGATAAGGCCAAGGCTGTTGAGGGGGCTGCCCCCTGGTGCCCTCCTCTGCTGGTGAATGGGATCGATCCCATCACCGTCGCCGACTCGGCGGTCGATCTCGACGTCGCGCAGACCCTGACGGGTGCGCTGATGCTGCCCAAGGACGTCGAGCCCTATCAGGGCCTCGACCTACCTACCATGATGCGATCTGTGATGGCCCATGGAGTCTTCGTAAGTGTTCTGTCTTTGGCTTTTCTTCGTGATTTTACTTGTGATTTTGTCTCTAATTTCATACTTCTTGATTTTGTTGCAGACTGCGCAGAAGTCCTTAATGTGCCTGAGCCGTTGCCAGGACCTGGAGACTCGATACAGCACTATCGAGTTGGAGTTGAGGGCAGCCAACGCCAGGTTTCTGAAGATCCAGGAAGGCTTGGCTTCGCACAAGAAGAGGGCCCAGGAAGCCGAACTGGCGGCTAGAACTGCTCAGTCCCAGCTCGGGACTGAAAGGGCGAGGTCGTCCGGGTTGGAGGGCCAGCTGGCCAATCTCAACTCCCGGCATGAGGCCGAGCTGAGGCGGCTTCAGGAGAGCTCCTATGCCAAGGGCATGTCGGACGCTGCTGCCGACTTCTTGGAGAACCAGATGCCCGAGATCCAGGCCGACCTCGTCGGTTTGTGTTGGAAGGCCGCCCTGGAGGCCGCCCAAGTGCCAAGGGGTTCTCCTCTCTTCTCCAGAGTTCCGACCGTTGCCGAACTTGAGAACAGGGAACCCGAAACCGGCGGAGGCCAGTCTGCTGCTGCTGCTAAGGAAGGAGAGGCGGGTCAGGCTGCCGATGCTGACGTAGTTGTAGTTCAGGCTGCCGACGTTGCGCCTTAGGATTTCTGCTGTTTTTTTTATTTCTGTAACTCGTATGTAACCCACTTTTCGAGAATCAATGAAACAAGCTCCGGATTTCTTTTATAACTCTCTTATTGCATGATGCTGGATCTGAACTGGAATTGCCTCCCTTCGAATAATGTGTTTGCACCAAGTGGACTGTCCTCAAACCTTTCTGAATATCAGACTTTTCTCAAGTCCTAAATTAAACTCAAACTTTTCTCAAGTAATGAATTATTTTAGACTTTTCTCAAGTTTGCGCCGAACAAACACTTCTCAAGTCTATGCCGAACAAACATTCCTCAAGTCTGTTTGGATGTTCTCACTTTTCTCAAGTGTCGAACTGTCTCAGATTTTTCTCAAATCCGTAAGGCTATTTAACCTCTGATTAGGCTTAAACTTATACTTTTCTCAAGCATATTCTAGAATTCAAACTTTTCTCAAGTGTTGAACATTCTCAGATTTTTCTCAAATCTGTAAGGCTGTTTAACCTCTGATTAGGCTTAAACTTATACTTTTCTCAAGCATATTCTAGAATTCAAACTTTTCTCAAGTGTTGAACATTCTCAGATTTTTCTCAAATCCGTAAGGCTGTTTAACCTCTGATTAGGCTTAAACACATACTTTTCTCAAGCATGTTCTGGGATTCAAACTTTTCTCAAGTGTTGAACATTCTCAGATTTTTCTCAAATCCGTAAGGCTGTTTAACCTCTGATTAGGCTTAAACACATACTTTTCTCAAGCATGTTATGGGATTCAAACTTTTCTCAAGTGTTGAATAATTTTCTCAGGTGTTGAGCCGAACCTATGTGGGGCCGAACAAACTTTCTGAAGTGTAGCGCCGAGCACGTGTTGAGCCAAACAAGTCTTCTCTGACTTTCCCCTTGCCCCCTAGCTTCGGCTGCTCTGAACCGACCTGACGGAGTGGCCGAAACTATGAAGCGTATTCATGATGAACTTCGTATCGATCCAGAGGACGCTCCTCCGTATCTGGTCCGTTTGAGGCATGCCCTGTCTCGCCATAAATGCGAAGTGACCGTTTGCTTCCTTTCTGGTGCAAGACGTGCCTTTTCCTGCGCGTGCCCTGACGTGTCGTTTCAGTATCCCAGATGCGCTTCATTGATTGGTCCAGGAGTAGTGGATCCGACGGTTGGGATTCAAAAACGTGCGACGTATCAGATTCACCTGCCCTGAACCCTATAAAACCAACTTCGTCTCTTTCATTTTTTCTCTTCTTGCTACTGTTCTTCCATCTTCTGTAAGTCGTCCCTGTAGAACTCGTTTTTTGTCTTTTTTCTTCGTCTTTCTTTCCTTCTTATTCCCTGAACATGGGAATCTTCCGTAAGCACTTCGCCTCTCCGGCGAGCATAGCAGAGTTCCGTAGACATTATGGCATCCCAGACGACGTAGTAGTAGAAATCAATAGGCCTGAGACCGATCCTGAGTCTCGGGACGATCGGGACAAAGACTCCATTCATGTCCCTCTAATGGCCGTCATCGAGGGTGGGGTTAGGTTCCCTCTCCACCCTTTACTGCGTAGGGTGCTGTCCTGGTATCGGCTGAACCCTATGCAGATTTCCATAAACACATATAGGATAATCATGGGCATAGTTCGTTTGAACGAACTATGCAACACGAACTTGGACCTTTGGGATATCAATTACAATTACGACATGGTGTACAATAAGGATGATAAATGGTATCTCAAGTCCCGTAGAGGTCGAGAGAAGATAGTCACCCAACTTGTCGATTCGAATAGAGGAAACGACGATGACTTCCTGATTGTCTCGGGGAATTGGGAATTCTCCCCTGACGAGCCCGAGGTCAAGAGGATACGAGTTCCCCGTAGATTCGGGCAACCCCGTTAGTTCCTTTTCCCTTCTGTTTTCGTTCTCTGCATTTCTGCCGATCTAAGGCTTCTAACTGTCTTTGTCTGTTCATGTGCAGCTGCCAACGCCAACCGAGGTCGCTCTTCACAGGGTACACACCCCGACGACCTGAAAAAAGTTCTGGGGTACAAAGGCGTTGCAGGACAGACCGAAGCAAGGTCCGCCGAGGTACTGCTGCGATATAACCCATCCTACAAGGGTTATATCAAAGAGAAAAAATACGTGGCCGAGGCAGTAGCAGAGACTTCTCTAGCTGTCATTCCCGAAGCCATACCTCTGCCATATCTCAGGGAACCCGGCCGTGTAACAGTCGCTGCCGTTGCCGATTCTTCCAGCTCCCCATCTTCATCTTCTTCCGAACGGACTCAGTCCCCACCCCGGGTCACGTGGAACGCCGAGGACGAGGAGGAGCTAGACGCCGAGGCCATGTCTTCCAATCCGAACGTGCCGAGTCTGAAGGAGATTATGAGGCAACGGGCCAAGGATGCTGCCGATTCCAAGAAGAAGCTAACTCCAGCTGAGGCGAAGAAACCGTCTGGGGTCGTCTCGGCTAAGAGGAAGCCGGAAGAGGGGGGGAACCTGCCGAACCCCACCCCTGCTGATGCCGAGGATGCTCATGCCGTTCATAAAAAACGGCGGTTGGTGAAGGCTCACGAAGTCGGCCCCTCCAAGGGCAAGGGTAAGGGCAAGGTTTCCAGGAAGGCCGAGGTCTGGGCGCCTCAGCTACTGATAGATGGAGTGACCCCCATCACCATTGCCGACTCGGTCAAAGACCTAGGAACCGCCACGGCCCTTGCCGAGGCTGTGATGCTGCCGAGGGACCTCGAGCCCTACGCCGACTCCGAAGATCACGTGATGCTTCGGACAACAATCTGCCACAACATGTTTGTAAGTTTCTCACTATGGTAATATCCTTCGCGTATTCGTACCGTGTTTGATCTAACTCTTCTTGTTGATGCTGTAGGCGATCCAGAAGGCTATGCTCTGCATTGGGCAGAGCCAGGATCGGGCGGAGAAACTGCACAGAGCCGAAGCCGAGGTGAGAGAATTCAAGCTGAAGTTCTCCACCGCTTATGACGAGGCTGAGGGCTACAAGAAGAAGGCCCATGAGATGGCCAGGAAGGCAGACTCCCTCGACCATTTTCTGTCTGAGGAGAGGAAAAAGACAGCCGAGCTGACAGCGGAGCTTTCTGCGCTTAAGGTTGGTCATGCCGAGGAGATGGCGGAGGAGAAGAATAAGGCCCGCAAGCTCGGTATGGACGAAGCCGCCGAGGACTTCCTCAATAACCAGCTTCCCGAGATGCAGGAGGAATTCTTGGCCCTTGGCTGGAAGGCTGCTCTGAAGGCCTGCAACGTTCCTTCCGACTCGACCCTGTTCAAGGAGATTCCCCATTCTTCTGATCTTGGCGAGGAGGAGGAACCTATACCCGAGGCCGAGCTGACCGTTGAAGACTATGATGAAGCCGGCATCGGGGCAGGTTCCTCGTCTGGGAAGGGTCGAGCCCCGGAAGACAATTTTGCAGAAGAGGGCCAGATCCTGGAAGACGTCGCCGACATCGTTTGATGGACGTCTGGGAAGGGCCGAGTCCCACTCAGTTCTATCATTTTTTCCTTGTAGCCACAAGTCTTTTGTATTCATTTCTGCTCTTTGCCTTTGTATCTCACATATAAATGAATACAAGTTGAATCTTTCGTAGGCAACTCTTTTTCTTGATATGAACACTTTTCTTTATGCACTGAACTTTTCTCAAGTATGCGTGGTAGTCCAAAACTCTTCTCAAGTATTGAACGTCTTCAAGTATTGAGCCGAACAAACCTTTCTCAAATCTATTCGGCCGTTTAACTCGTACTTTAGGTCCAAACATATTTTTCTCAAACATGTTCGGATACTCTAACAATTCTCAGGTGTTGAGCCGAACAAACCTTTCTCAAGTAAGTTCGGCTGTTTAACCTATACTCTTCTCGAGTGTGTTCAGGAGTTCAAACTTTTCTCAAGTGTTGAACATTACGATCCAATTGTTACATGATTGATAAACTTTCTTGAATATTCAGCTGAACATTGAAACTGGATTTTTTCATTCATTGAGAAATAGATACAAGTGCTGGAATAGAGAAATTACTGATAAAACTTCTTAAGGTTGGAGACATTCCAAGTCCTTGGTATCCCTTTATCATCCAGATCTTGCAGCTTGTAGGCGCCCTTCCCAAGTCGGCCAATAACTCTGTACGGACCCTCCCAATTAGCCCCGAGCTTACCATCAGTTGGATCTTTCGTGTTCCCCATGACCTTGCGCAGGACTAGGTCGCCGAGATTGAATTCCCTCTGATGGACTTTCTTGTTATAGGTTCTAGACAGAGTTGATTGATAAGCAGCGAGTCTGATCATGGCTCGTTCCCGTTTCTCTTCGGCGAAGTCGAGCTCTGTTGCCAATGCTCGATCATTGCCACCTTGTTCCATCACTTCAGTTCGGAGAGTCGGGATGCCGACTTCAAGAGGAATGACAGCCTCTGTGCCATAAGCAAGTGAATATGGGGTTACTCCCGTAGATCGGCGAGGAGTGGTCCTGTACGCCCATAAGACGAGTGGCAACTCTTCCACCCACTTGCCCTTGGCTTTCTCTAACCGTTTCTTCATTCCTCCCAATATCGTCTTGTTTGAAGCTTCTGCCTGCCCGTTGCATTGAGGGTACGCCACTGAGGCGTAGTAGTTTTTGATCTTGTATTGTGAGCAGAAAGCCTTGAACTTATCCTGGAACTGGGTCCCGTTGTCCGAGACGATGGCGTATGGGATGCCGAATCTGGTGATGATGTTCTGCCATACGAATCGCTCGACGTTCTTCTCGGTGATCTTAGCCAGTGGTTCGGCTTCTATCCATTTGGTAAAGTAATCCGTGGCAACCAACAGGTACTTCCTTTCCCCAGTTGCTTTAGGAAGTGGGCCGACGATATCCATCCCCCACTGTGCAAAGGGCCATGGACTAGAAAGTGGCGACAGATCGGCTGCAGGCAGATGCGTGATCGGGGCGAACTTCTGACACTTTTCGCAGATCTGGACATACTTCTTTGCGTCCTCTTGCATATATGGCCACCAATACCCTTGAGATATGGCACGATGGGCTATGGACCTGCCCCCAGCGTGACTCCCACATATCCCCTCATGGATTTCATACAAGGATTTCTGAACTAAAGTAGGATGTACGCATTTTAAATAGGGGCCAGTGTAGGACTTACGGTAAAGTTCTTGCTTTGGTGATAGCCAGAAGCGTGCTGCTTTGATCCGCAGCTTGTGGGCTTCTCTCTTTTGGCGCCTGTGTAACTTCGGCCACCTCAGCCCTGAGCCTCTTGGCTTCGGGCACCATCACCGCATTCCTGTGCGCCTTTGCTGCTGGCCGATCTTTGTCTCGGCGGATCTCGTCTTCAAACTTGGCGTACTTCTCGACTCTGTTCATTAAGTGGGCAATGGTGCTTGGGGGATCAATGGTGAGAGACTCTCTGAGCCGATCTCGGTATGATAACCCAAGCCTGAAAGACTCCACGGCGTAGGCTTCAGTACAGTCCCCGATCTCATTGTAGGTGGCCCAATACTTGCTGGCGTACTGCCTGAGGTCCTCTTCTGGTCCTTTTCTCAGGGCCAGAAGTGTGTTCACGTATTTCTTCTGTGCTCGGTTAGCCACAAATCTTTTGAGGAACTGGTCCGCCAACTGCCTCCAGCTTGTAATTGACCTCGGCGGCAAAGCCTGGAACCAATTTAAGGCTATCTCTCCCAAGCTCAGTGAAAACACCTTGCAGTACAGGCTGTCCTGGCCCACGTAGATCATCATGGAGTTCACGAATCCTTTGACGTGAGTCATCGGATCCGTTCGTCCGTTATAGATTGTGAACTTCGGAGGGACAAACTTTCTGGGCAAGTCCTCCGTCTCTATCTGGACCGACAATGGCGACACTGCCAATTGCTGCAACTCCTTGTGGTTTTGATCGTCCTCTGGGCGGTTGAGTCCCAACTGTTGGTTTAGCCAAGCCCTCATGTCGGTCGGTGGAGCTACCGGCGGCAAAGGCTGTTGCGGGAGCTTTGGCTGGACGTCTGGGGCTGACTCCGCCCGCTGATTTAACCATTCCCTCATGTCCGGAATTGGCCGAGCCTGGGGTGGCCCGGCTCGCCTAGACGATGCCCCCATCTGCCTTTCCCCTCCCCGGGGCCTTTTACTGGGCTCGTGTCGGCTATCTTGCCGGGATGGTCCAGTCTCAGAACGTTCGTCACGTCCGGACATTGAATGGTAGACTGGATCTTTGCGTTTACGGAGAGTTTGGTTCTCCCTCTCCATACGTCGGATGTAACGCTTCATGTCGTCTATTTCCTGATCCCTTTTCCGGATCCGATCGGCGTCGTTGTATTCCTCGTGTCGTCGAGACCCTTCATGAGTTCGGGATTCTCTCCCTCCCTCATTTCGGGATTGAGTTAGGGACCTGTCCCTATTTCTCGACTGTTCCGCTTCTCGCGGACGATCTGTACGTTGCTCCAGATTCATCGGTGTGGGCAGCGCCGGAGCTCCCAATGTGTTGGCAGCTGACAAAACGGTAGGAGGCATCGCCTGTTCCCCGGGCTGTTCTCCTACTATCCTTGGTGGGGGAACCTTGGGGATCTCTCTCCTAGGACCCTTTGACTTGTGTGGAACCGGAGGGGGGGATCTTGACTTTTCTCTGTTATCCCTCTCCCTTCCCTGGTCTCTCCTGGGTGTTTCAGCCATGAATCTTTAACTTTCCCACAGACGGCGCCAATTGTGGGTGTGGTGATTTAGGAAATCAGGACGGAAAGTTAGAGTTCACTATCCAGCCGAAACGGTGTTCTTCGAAGCGAGAGGACCTGTGACCTGCAAGAGAATAACTCGTCAAAGAGCCCTCTGCCACTGTGGCAGGAAGACACTCCGATGGTTAAGTCAGTCGAAGCCTCACAGGGAGAATGCTAGCTCTGGCTAATATTCTCTATTAGCAAGCCAAAACAGTATATTCAGGCGTACCTTTTTTTGTTCATCTCCCCCTCTATTTATAGACTTTCCATCCTGCTCTAATTCTCTTGGAATCTTCTTTTCCGCCCAAGTGTCTTCTGATTGGACATGGATTTCACGTCCATGCCCTTCCTGACAGAGTCTTGTCTTGTCCCATCATACCCGGGGCTCCATACCCTTTTCGGAGGAGCGGTTATCTGTCACTTCCCACGGGCTGCCCATAGTCCTGACCGACTTTCTCAGTTCGGCATGTCGTCGATCCGCCTTTCTCAGGTCGGCGCCTCAACACCTGGTTCTTTTATCCTGATTTGGGGTAGGGTCGGCACTTCTCGTGTCGGCCGTTATCTCACGTGATCAGCACGTGCTTCCCGGTGTGCTATTCGGTCTCGGCCGTACTCCGACTTTACTCGGGGGGTCTGAATGTATTTTCTCAATTACATTTTACCCTCGTCACATATAATTATCCAATTGTCCATTATATTACCCATAAAATCAACAATATTACCGTCAACCTTTTGCCTTCTAGCTACCCAAGGCGGCCCCCTAAAACAAAGCCCCACCTCTCTAATGAAATATTCTTTCCTCATTTTCAATTCATAATTAGGACCCAAAAGTATTTTTTAAGAGGTGATTTTTGAGAATCAATCAACTGACAAATCTATAGCTCAGGTGATTCACAGCGTCGGCATCTCACCCTAATGAAATGGGATGAATCAAATTATTAACCTTTTTATTAATTCTGGGCAGCAAAATTAAATTCAATAAAGACAAGGGACTTATTTTTTTTAAAGAAAAAAAAAAGAAATATTCTAATTAAAGAGTACACCCGACACAAAGAGTGTCAGAGGGGATGAGCTCTTGGCACGATGGGCCTGAAAGGAGTACACCTAGCACGAGAACAAACATTTGAAGAAACATAAGAGAAGAAAGAAACACTCGAAAATACAAAGTTTCACACTTACCTACCAAAAACACAAATATAAAAAATTAAGGAAGCACAAGCCAAGTAAGCGTTAGGATGATCCCTTAACAAGTGTGTGCGTGCGCATTTGTGTGTACATATATAGTAAATTTTTAATAAGAAATTTCTTATTTTGCTAAAATAAAATTTTTTCATTTTCTGATCAAATATAGATGATATCAACCGTTCAATATATTTAAAATATGTTTTAAAGGTACCCACGTGAAATCGGCTAAAAAAAATACCTGAAAGGGTTTGATTCAAATAGTTTTTTATAAATACTGAAATACATAATTTTATTTAAAAAAACGATTGAATCAAGTTCTAATTGATAATATTTTAAACTGATTTCTAACTGGTACCTTTAAAAATAAGGAACCGCTTGTTGATTAAAAACTTACTCACACACACACACACACACACACACACACACACACACACACACACATATATATATATATATATAGAGAGAGAGAGAGAGAGAGAAGTCCCCTTCTAATGAGGACTTTTTATTTTTAGATTATATTTTGATAATTCGAGTCGTTCAATGTTTTTTAAATATGTTTTTAAGAGTACCCGCGAGAAATCAGCTCAAAATATTACCGGAAAGGGTTTGATCCAAACAGTGGTTCAAAATGCTGACAGGAACTGTTTTATGAACCAATGTTTGGATCAAGCCCTTTCTAATATTATTTTGAAACAGTTCCTGTCAGCATTTTGAACCACTGTTTGGATCAAACCCTTTCCGGTAATATTTTGAGCCGATTTCTCGCGGGTACCCTTAAAAACATGTTTTAAACACATTGAACGGTTTGGATCATCAAAATTTAATCGGGAATGAAGAGTTTAGGCGTTGGTCTAATATTGGTCTAAAAAAGTGTTGGTTCATATAGCTTTTCCATATATATATATACTAGCGCATGCCCGTGCCCGTGCCTAAAGGCACGCAACAAACTCATTAAAGGCACACAACATACTCATTAAGTTGCATTAATTCAATATTGACTTTTACAAATTAGCTTTCAAAATAATTTTTAATTAGGATTTAAATAATTTAATAGCTATGGTAAAAAGATCGTATTATCTCATTCAATTGGTTAATCAAAATCTTTTTATAATAATTACGATGACTTTTACAACATAATAAATAAAATGAGTTTGAAATTATAATTAAATAGCAATTCATACGTGCTTGTACATTTGAGTGTGATATCTCTTTTTTTTAGTGCACGCGCTCATTTTCTAAGCGTTGCTTTTAATTCGATGGTCCAAATTATTCCAACCACCAGAACAGTGTATTATTTCACACACCCCGAACGGACGCGATCTTAACCATTGGATCGCACCCTTTCGTGTGGAATGGTTGTACCTGATCGGATCGCATCTATTTAGTTTCACACGTCACCTACCACACAGGCAACACGCGACATCCACATCAGCACTATGTAATCCAACCTTAGCAAATAGGAAAACGCCAACGTCATAATTATGAAGACATATATACAGCAAATAGACAATTGAATAGTATAGAACTCAAATAAAATGTATAACCATTACTCTAATTTAATATTAGTTTATTTTTAAAAATATCCAAATTAATAATTACCCATTCTTAAAGGTAGACCACAACAAATTTCGAACACAACCTAAATGAGGTATCATTCCCCACTAATCATAAATTTACAAAAACTCTAAGTCTCCAAAAATTTAGTTTCTAAATAGGCTACAAACATAACTCATCTAACCAATTTCAGTAAATGAATTAAAGAAAAGATAACACATTAAAGTAATAACTGTGTATTAATACAATCAAAACCTATCTCATTCAAATTAGCTCATTACTAAATTATCCATGAAGAAAATAATAGTAATAGCAAGTAAAATAGTAACAATGTATAACAAAATGAGATTTCTACTTGAATTCTATTTTTCAGACATCCAATCAGTCCCCTCCCTCCTATTTTGAAGCCAACAATCAAAGCTCTATATTTTGGAATTCTAAATATATAGCAAGTTAAATTACGGTAAGTCACTTCATTTAAAAAGTAAAGTCAGATCAAAACATGAGTAGATATTGGCTCCAAATCCAAACTTTAAAAGGAACACAATCAAGCATATTCCGTTTATAATAACATATTATGCATGACAAAAAGGCTAGTGAAAAATATACACAGTGCCAAACACACCTTCAGGTAAAGTTGACAATTGGCAAAACAATATATAATTATACACCCTGCCATTCCAGTAACACGTCCCTGCAAAACCTACATGGTATAGGTCTTTCATTCCTTCAAGCCACAAAGATGTTTATCCTTTCAAAAATAACATCCAATGGCTTGCACCTATTTTTTTTTTATTGACCTAATAAATAAGGAAAAAACAAAATAGTTCCAAAAATCAACTAAATCGTGCGAAAGATGTAACAATGATGATGATATGAAACATAAAGGGTATAAAATAATAAAACTTGATCAACACTTTACTTTCAAAAAAGAAAAAGAGAAGTAGAAGAATTAAGGATTCTTTATACAATACAAACCCAAAAGCAACTCAAATAAGACCTCGAACCCAATTAGCACATAGCATTAAAACAAAATAAAATTAACAATAAAATAGTGAATAAAGGATTTCAAGGATAAAATATGTTAGATACGCACCTAAGCACAAAATCTATCACTCACATTGACAACACTTTTGCTAGAAGACTCCATAAACATATATGCCTCTTGAAAAATCAAAAACATTTGAGTCCCATTATGCAAAACCTTAAAGTCAAAATACAACACACCAATTAACAAATTAATAAAAAGCATTATGCACTGCCTCATAAACAAACAGAGAAAAAGATAGAAACAGCTCCAAATCAGCTAGCTTTTGCATCATCAACAAACATCCAAATCTTCTATATACTAATGACCTAGCTTTTGCATCATCAACAAACATTCAAATCATCTATATACTAATGTCGGATTGAAAGAGCTTGAGACAGCAAGGCTTCATGGGCAACAACCATGAGAATAGACTCGAACATGTAATCAACTGAAAACAACCTATTGGCCTCTTCTTGCATCAAAATCGTGTTATTGAGTTGCATCAACACATTCTCTCTAGATCTTCCACGTCGCTCCTCTCATGGATCTCGACCTTAATGTGAACATGGTTTATGCATGTCAATTCCTTGCTCGGGCGATGCATCTTCCAGTTCCATCTCGAGATAGATGAACTTTTTCTTCCCTTCCATTGTTCCATAACTAAAAAAAGAACACTACATACTTTCATTCACAATGTTATGAGACCATTCATTCTTAAATACTTATTACAAAACTGAAGGCGTAGTAAGAGTGTAACCAGTCCCTTTTTGCCAAAAAAACTCAGACCAAACCAATATTTTTAGTTTGAAATTTTATAAACCGAAACCGAACCAAAGTTTATCAGTTTGGGCTAGTGCAATTTACCCAATTTCAGTTTGGTTTGGTCCGGTTTCTAGTTGGTTTGAGTCCAAACTCAGATTCCAAGAAATTGTAAAAAGATTAGAAGGCCCAAGTTTAATGGGTGAAGCCTGAATTCGTTTTTTTTTTATAAAACTGTAGGAGCATTGCAAATATATGTAATCCAAGTCTAATGGCCAAAAAAACAAAAAAACAAATTGTAGGTTAGCCACCAATCCTCTTGATTCAACTGAACATTCAAGAGAGTTCATCAAAACAGTGGGCAAAATTACAACCAAGAGGTCACTGATGAAAGTGACTCTGGTCAGCATCCCACTTATACTGTCCTCCATCAGAAACCATAATACATATCAAGAGACCCATCAACACTCAACAAAATCCATATTGCCATACACATACATAGTCGACTCAACAAAAACAAAAAAAAAACTATTAATTTATGATACAACATCACCTGAAAGAAGAGGGGAGCCGTAGTCAGCATCCCATTTGTACCCTCCATCATTCAATCAAGAGATCAGCTAAATACCTGTTCAAATAGAATCTGATTACATCACCACTTTACTTCTTTGTCCCAACAATTCAACGAAGGACTACAGAAAGTAGAACACAAACAACATACAAATGTCCTAAAGTTGTATTTATATATGGCGCTGAGGAGTATTTGTAGGAGAACATACTAAAGCCTTCGTGTTCGCTAGACTAACGCCCTTTTTTTCATAAATAAGATGACTACATACTTTCATTGAGATGTTTCCCATTAAAAAAAAAAAGATGACTGCATACTTTCATTCAATAAAACTGAATGCAGAGAACACTACATATATAGAACAAAAAGACCCCAAAGAAATAGTGCTGAGCTCCACTACCAAAATAAAAGTGTACTATTAATGATAGAACTATCTACAACCCACAACAAAAGGAAAAATCAAAAGTGGGTATCATTTTTATCTGCATTCACTACTCAATCCAAAAGTATGCCCATTTACATTCAACAAAATGGACATTAGTCTACAGAGTGAAATGTTTAATGTTTAAATACATGGAGTAAAAGAAAGTGGATACTCAAGTCACCTGTTGTGTGACACATTGAGTTCTTGTACTGCTCAGTTTCTGTAATTGATAATTAACCTTAATTACATCTTGAACAATGTATGCAAAATACGACAGAGATAAAGCTTGAATTTATAATCACTGCAAGTTCTTCATTTCATTTGAAAACATAAATAAGTTAATCTGATTGGGGAGAAAAGCACCTTGGCTCCATGGTTGTTGTAGAATCGATGCAAGCACCTTGCCTCATTTGAAGAATTGTTGTCCTGCAAGAAGAAAAACGTCATGAACCGTTGTTCAGAAAAAGTTCATCTAAGGGGGAAGAATCATTGTTCTTTAGAAGAGAACAAATCAAATTAATGAACGTAGAAACTCCTAGTAAGTCATATCTGTGTTGAATACCTGGCGACACCTGTCGTGTTTATTTCGTGTCTCTCGCGCGTCCCTCTTGTAGAACATATAAAGTTTGAAAGCAGTATCAAGAATCAAATCAGAATCAGCAGTTGCTGTAGAATTAATTCCTCCATTAGCATCAAATGAAATGAACAATCAACAGGTGCTTGAAACCAAAGAGAATGAAACACAAATAACTTTTGCCCGACAACAATCCTATTTATGGTTGATTGCATGTTCGGTGTGGAAATGTGGAAAAAGTGACCTTGTTTCACGACTTCGCTAAAAAAGAGTTCCTTAAAAAATAACCCAAAGGATGAGTTCTAAGTAAGAGTTCTTCAAAGACTTTCTAAAGAATTCTTTGCAAAGAATCACAATTTTCTTTTACCATAGCCTCTATTTTAATACTTGACAGTGAACAAATCAATAAAAATCAATCATTTCTCTAACGGAAGGAAAGCCTTTACCATACGTCTATAGAGGGTTTTACTTTTCAAAGACCAAAAACTGGTCCACGAAACCAACATTTGAAGACATTGAATGTCCACCCAAAAAAGAAATCAGGTTTCTTTTATTTGGTTACCATTGAAAAATAAAATGTAATTACCTTATTTCTTAGCAAAAAATTAGACTGTTTCTCATATATTGACCAAACGACCCTCTTTTACTCAATTGCGTAAATAGTAGAACAAAACTAAAAGATAAAAATTTAAAAACAGAAGAGGAAAGATCTTACCTCTTCGAATTGCCATATGAAGATTGAGAATGTCTCTAATGATCATCACAATTGAAAGTCAGAACTAAGTAACAAACTACATGGAGAAAAAATCAAATTTAGAGTCAAAACACGTCACAAAATAGAATACCACAGAAAAACTGAAAACCAAAAAGAATTTTTTTCAACATATCCGAGGGGAAATAGGAGAGAAGGGAGTTGGAGGGAAGTAGAGGCGTTAGGAAAGAGTTAAGATCTGGTGGCAAGAGGAATATTGAGAGGAAATTAACGCAATCCTAGCCTTCTATCTCCCTTAGCAAAATAGGATTGTTCAATGAGTGTGGTGCTTATTGCATTGACATCACCATGTTGATTTCACAAAACGAACCATATGAGAAACCAATAAGACTCCTATTTTGGACTATCTTAGTTTTTGCGATCATGCATAACTCTGGTGCCAAAATTGTACCCATGTAGAACAGATTAAAATTTGTAGATGGTAGTTCAATTGACTTCAAATTTCCACAATCAATAACTAATTCTCTAGTCATTCTAAATATGGGTTAAGAAGGCGCCTTCATCATTTCCATTATGAAACAAATGCGAAACATCCATTAAATCCAATATGTGTGCATCAAACAGTTAGTCTTGTATATGAACTATCATCGCATTTTTATCACTAAATAAAATGTAATTAAGGTACCAATCACATTATCTACTACTTTCACATCAAAAAGGTAACTTCTCCATTTACCTGGCCATGGAATCCCATCTTGCATTGTCCAATACTCGTCTGGAACTTTATGTGCCATGGAGACCAGTCCATTTAGTAAAAAAAAGAAGCAAAACCCGTCATTACATTTGACAAATAAAGTCCAAAATTTCAGTTAAATTTCTATTCTTTGTAGTTCTGACTTTCAATCGTGAAGGAAAAAAATAATTCCTGGAGGAGAGTGAACTGTAGTAATAACTGGTTCGTTTTGATTGTTTGGGAGTGTCCCCTGCTTACCAATGTTCGTTTTTACGTCTTCCAATTCAAAAATCAGTCATTACGTATAGTCTGGCTTGTTTTAACCTTTTTTTTTTGTTTCTATCTTAACCAGTCTCTTACATTCCCATTTTTGTTACCTTCAAGCAATACTCGCCAATCTCCACCCTCGTTCTTCCAAATCAGATTCTCCGCCGGAGTAATACTTATACAACCCTTCAATTCTTCCAAACAACCCGCCAAAACCCTAAACGCTTCAAAATGGTAACGTCTATAAACAGTTTGAAAACCCAAACCGAAACCAGAATGGTAACGTCTATGTACTAACAGGAAAAAATGAAATCGTCGAAATGGTGTTTTGAAATTGAAATCAAAACAGTTTGCTGGAAAAAAATGAAATTAACAGCTAGGAGAAATCGCACCAGTTTGTCGAAATTCCTGAAATCAGTGAAATCACACCAAGCCCTTCGTTTGCTGAGACATAGTGAGGAGAAATTATGTGGAGATTTGACAGCTTCGGAGAGCCTGGGCTTTGGAAGACAACAGGGTATGAGATGGGTTTTGGAAGACAAAAGGGTATGTGATCTTATGGTTTGAAAATTATGTGAGATCTACCCTGAAAGTTAACTAATGTTTTTGATAATGTCTTAATTACCTCGAAATTACACATGTTGACTTAAGGAAGTAATTCATAAACTAACAAGGGCTTGTGTTATATTGCGCGAAATAATTTACTTTTGATAAAGGGGTGAACAGAAGCTAGATGACCGTGGTCCATTGTCTCAGCCGGTTGCCTATCCGGTTGCCATGCCGGCTGCCTATCCGGAATTCCGGATGGCCTACCGGATTCCCTTCCGGAAGCAAATCCGGATGTAATTCTGGACTGGGCCTCAGTCTTGTTTGAACGATATTCACACGTATTCTTTATGATTGATTGCAGGAGCCTTAATATTATTGTGTTTACCATTTTAAGCTGATTCTCCATGTGCTAATTAAGCTTCGGTCGTTCAAAGATCTCCTACCATGTTTAACAGGACCAGGTTTGGAAGGATTTCCTACCATGTTTAACAGGAACACGTTTTTGGAAGGATCTCCTACCATGTTTAACCGGAACACGCTTGGAAAGAGAATCAGGCTGATCTTCGCCCAACGGTCTAGACTATTGCCTATATAAAGACCAAAGCTCAGAAGATCAGTGGTTCGGTTGATTACTTCTCATACATCAGTGGGCATTTTACAGAGAACGTTTTCAACAGAAAAAGAGGTCGTGCTTCATCTTGCAATACGAGTACTGAACAACTTCTGAGTGTGCTTTGTCTGACCTCAACCCAACACATGTATCTCTCTTGAGAGAATATCACACACCACGAAATCAACCTTGTGAGCAGTGAAACCCCCCTTCCACTGTGATTACGGTTAGGATTTCTTTTTTCATCAATCTCTGGGATTGATTCTCTGAGAGTAGAGTTGTGTTTTTTACTGGTATTTGTTTGTACTGGAACTTGGGTTTCTAGTTTGTGAGAAAGAGAAGTCAGTAGCCTAGAAGGAGAGTTATCTAGGCTGATATAGTGAACTTGGTCTGCATGTATCAAGTGAGTGTGTACTGCTCTGCGTGTAGCAGTGGGTTTATCAGTGTTAGAGGAATTGGACCTCGTAAAACCAATCTTGTATTAGTTACTGGATCATAGTGGAAACGGTGATTGTTCAAGGGAACGATCACTAAGAGTGGACTAAGCACATCGCCCAACCACTATAAAAATCTCCGTGTCATCCTGTTCCTTCTCTTTACACTATTCTCCGCTGTTTTACTGTTACCTTTTGTTTTTGCATAAACAAGTCTCACCATAAAGAAAAAAAAGGAAGGTCACCCTATTCACCCCCCCTTTAGGTGACCTATCAATTGGTATCAGAGCGGGTACTTTCAAAAACGGCGTAACAACCGGAAAGTGAATCCTATGACTACTGCAAATTCATCCCACATGGAGAGTGGTTCCACAAATCGGCCACCTTACTTCAACGGATCTCAATTCTCTTATTGGAAGAACAAAATGAGGATCTTCATCGAATCACTGGACTTTGAGATGTGGAGTATTGTGGAGGAAGGATATAGCACTCCAACAATCATCATTGAAGAGGTAACAACACCAAAACCTAAAACTACTTGGACCAGAGAAGAAAAGTCAAGGTACACTTTAAATGCTAAAGTTATGAATGCTTTATATTGCGCACTAGGTCCTGAAGAATATAATAGAATCTCTATTCTTAAGACTGCTAAAGAAATATGGGATACTCTTGAACTTACTCATGAAGGAAATAATCAGGTTAAAGACTCTAAGATTAGCACTCTAATACATAAATACGAGATGTTTAAAATGAAACCTGGAGAAACTATTATTCAAATGTTCACACGTCTCACTGATATTGTTAATGCTCTAAGCTCGCTCGGTCGAGATATCCCTACTATGGAACTTGTGAGAAAGGTATTGCAGGGGTTACCTAAAGAATGGAGGCCAAAGGTTACTGCAATAGAAGAAGCAAAAGACTTAAGGACTATGACTATGGATGCACTAATTGGGTCTCTTGTAACCCACGAAATAGTGCTAAAAGCTGAAGAAGAGGAGACAGAAGCAGAAAAACCCAAGAAGGGAATAGCTCTACAAGCTTCCACCAAAATGGAAGAAGAAAATGAAGATGAGGAAATGGCTCTTCTCACTAACAAATTTCAAAGATTAGTAAGAAGAGGTAGAGAAGGCAGAAAGGGAGAATCTCGCTACATCAACAAAGAGGAAGATAGGAAGTGCTTCAACTGTGGTAAAATAGGACACATTGCAACAAATTGTCGAATGAAACAAAAAGGAAAGAAAGCTCTCGTAACATGGGATGACAATGAGTCGGACATCTCCGACTCTGAGGTAAGTGAGTTTGGTTTTATTGCATCTATTGAAGATATTGATGACTATGGTGAATCGGATGATGATTCTGAAAACATTAACATACAAGATGCATATGATGATCTCTACATAGAATCAAAAAACTTTGTTTTAAAAAACATTGAACTTAAGAAAAAAATCGCTTACTTAGAAAAGGAGGTAGCTTTACTTGAAAAGAAAAACATTTCCCTTGAGACATCTCTAAATCAAAAAGAATTGCAACTGAAAAAATTTGTTGAAGGATCAAAAAATTTGAACACAATCATTGATGAGCAAAGGCAAGTTGGGAATAGATCAGGCATCGGATTTGTCTCTTTCTCTAGTTCAAACACTTCAAATAAAAATAAACTATCGGATTGGTTTACTCCTGGAAGAACCTACACAGACATAAGATGCTTCTATTGTTCTAATATAGGTCACATACAAATAAACTGTCCAAAGAAAAAATCTAACAAAGTCGGACCCAAATGGAAGTGGGTACCAAAAGTAAAATGTTTGTTTGCAGGAATCATGGGACTAAGGGCCAACACTCAAGAATCAATGTGGTATTTGGACAGTGGGTGTTCCCGACACATGACAGGAGAAAAGGAAAGATTCTCGCTCCTAAGTCAAAACAAGAGTGGCATTGTCACATTTGGCGACAACAGTAAAGGTGAAATCATCGGAAAAGGTATCATCGGAAATCCCAACTCAACGTGCATTAAAGATGTTTATCTTGTGGATGGATTGAAACATAGTCTTCTTAGCATAAGTCAATTATGTGATAAGGGAAATCTTGTAGTTTTTGATACTAATGGATGCATTGTTCAAAACAAAGATACCAACGAAATTATCTTTACTGGAAAAAGGGCTAATAATACTTATACTGTCAACATAAATGACATCTCCAGAGAAAATGTTAAATGCCTGGCTAGTTTTGAGAATGAGAGTTGGCTATGGCATAGGAGACTAGGGCATGCTAACATGAAGCTTCTAAAACTTATCTCCCAAAAGGACTTGGTCAAAGGCATTCCCAAATTAAACTTTTCTAAAGATAAGATATGTGAGGCATGTCAACTAGGAAAACAAATCAAAAGATCTTTCAAACCTATAAATGTTGTGTCCACCACTAAACCTCTTGAACTAATTCACATGGACTTAGTTGGTCCTATGAGGACCACAAGCATTGGAGGCAAAAAAATACTTTCTTACTATGGTTGATGATTTTTCTAGATATACATGGGTGAGCTTCATTAATCACAAAAATGAAGCATTTAACATGTTTACCAAGATTGTGACCAGGGCTCAAAGAGAACAAGGATATGTTATCCAAAAGATACGGAGTGATCACGGAAAAGAATTCGATTACTCGGAATTTGAGAAATTCTGTGATAAGCATGGAATCCATCACCAATTTTCAGCCCCTAGAACACCGCAACAAAACGGAGTCGCTGAAAGGAAAAACAGGTCTCTACAAGAAATGGCTAGAACTATGCTCAAGGAAAACAAACTTCCGAACTATTTCTGGGCTGAAGCAGTCAACACAGCGTGCTACATTGGTAATCGTATCTTTCTTCGTGCTATTATTCATAAAACTGCCTATGAGTTGTGGTATTGCAAAAAACCTGATGTATCGTATTTTAAGGCCTTTGGATGTAAATGCTATATCCTAAATACCAATAATGATATAGGCAAACTAGACTCTCGCTCAAACATAGGCATATTCTTGGGATATTCCACCTCGAGTCGTGCATATAGAGTTTTCAATAAACAAACCTTAGTAGTAGAAGAATCTGCGAACGTCACTTTCGATGAAATAGGAGACATCACCCCTGTTATGCATAACTTACATGATAATGATGACGATGATATGTTTCCTTTAATATCTCATGATGAAGCTGACGAGGAAGAAGTAAAACAACCAAGAATTTTGATAGACCATCCTAGTAACCAGATAATAGGAAACCCCAAATCAGGAGTCACTACCCGCTCACAAGCTAATGTGTGCTCACATCTTGCCTTTGTCTCACAAGTTGAGCCTAAAAATTTTGAGCAAGCCGAGCAAGATGAATCATGGATGCTTGCCATGCAAGAGGAGTTAAATCAATTTGAGCGCAACAAGGTTTGGGACTTGGTTCCTCGACCTACTAACCATTCCATCATTGGAACAAAATGGATCTTCAAAAATAAACTTGATGATAAGGGAACCATCACCAGAAACAAAGCTAGATTAGTAGCCCAAGGATATAATCAAGAAGAAGGAATAGACTATGAAGAAACATTTGCTCCTGTTGCTCGCCTAGAATCTATCAGAATGCTCCTTGCCTATGCATGCTATAAAAACTTTCTTCTTTATCAAATGGATGTTAAAAGTGCCTTTTTAAATGGCTATGTGAATGAAGAAGTTTATGTTAAACAACCTCCTGGTTTCATTGATGCTGAGTATCCGGATTACGTGTTTAAACTTTCTAAAGCCCTATATGGTCTCAAACAAGCTCCTAGAGCTTGGTATGAGCGATTGAGCGGGTATCTCTCACAAAATGATTTTGTGTGTGGTCATGTTGATACTACTTTATTTATCAAAAAACGGGAACAGGATATTCTACTTGTTCAAATCTATGTGGATGATATCATTTTTGGCTCTACTAACGATGCACTGTGTAAGGATTTTGCTAAGATAATGCAGGATGAATTTGAGATGAGTATGATTGGGGAACTTAAGTTCTTTCTCGGACTCCAAATCAAGCAAACTCCTACCGGAACTTTTATTACCCAAAGTAAGTATACTCAAGAACTTCTCAAGCGATATGGCATGACCGATTGCAAAAATAAGAAGATGCCCATGGGACAAGCCGTTAAGCTAGATAAAGACGAATCTGGTAAGAGTATTGATCCAAAAGGGTATCGAGGTATGATAGGAGGGCTATTATATTTAACTGCTAGTCGTCCTGATATTCTTCTAAGTGTCGGTATCTGTGCTCGCTTTCAAGCCAATCCTAAAGAATCTCACTTAAAAGCCGTGAAGAATATTTTAAAATACCTCAAAGGAACTCCCAATCTCGGCTTATGGTTTCCCATTGATACAGCCTTTCATCTTGTTGCATATACTGATGCTGATTTTGCAGGAAGCAAGACGGACCGTAAAAGCACAAGTGGAAATTGCTTTCTTCTCGGTCACTGTCTAGTCTCGTGGATGAGCAAAAAACAAAACTCCATTTCCCTTTCCACGGCCGAGGCTGAATACATTGCTGCCGCTAGCTCGTGTGCACAAATCATTTGGATGAAGCAAGTGCTCCGTGATTATGGAGAAGACATGGGCACTGTCCCTATCCTGTGTGATAACACTAGTGCTATCAACATCTCCAAAAATCCGGTACTACATTCTCGCACTAAACATATTGATATCCGGCATCATTTCCTCCGCGAACAGGTATCTCTAAACGTAGTTAAACTCGACTACGTGCGCACTAATGATCAACTCGCTGATATTTTTACCAAACCTCTCGGTGAAGATCAATTTGGTAAGCTCCGAAGGGAATTGGGTATCTGTGAACTTCCGGAGTAAGTTCTTTGTTGTTTCTCTTTTCTTTATTATTATTATTATTTTTTTTGTTTTTTCGTTTTTGTCTTAAAAAACCAAATGAAAACCTAAATAAAAATACAAAAAACAAAAAATACACTTAAAAATAAAAACCAGGTCTGGCCCCCATCCGGTCGCAGACCCGGTTGCCAATCCGGCTGTCAATCCGGATTTCCGGATTCCCTACCGGATTTGTGACCGGCTTGTCTACCGGCTTGTCCAGTCGCTGCTCATAAAAACCTGGTCTCACGCGATGCTTCCCATTCCATTTCTCTCTCCCTTAGCCTAGCCGCGCCTTCTCCTCCCTCGTTCCTCTCTGGTTCCCTGGCCCCCCCCCCCCCCCCCCTTCCTCCGTCTGACGGCCACGACCTAACCCTAGCCACCACAGACCTCCTCCCTTCTTCGTTTTCTACCATGCCCAAACGAAGCCGCCCTTCCAGCTCCACCTCCGGGTCTACACCGTTTGACCCTGCCATTTTCTCCACCCCCGGCAAAGCCGCTGCCTGGCCCACTTTCCAGAACCGTCGCATTGTCAGTGGTAGGCGTGTTGAGGTACCTGACCAGTTTTACAATTTGATCTACCCATATATAGCTGATGTGAATTGGACCGGTCTTCTTGATCTTCCACCAGCCTATTATCCTCGCCTTGTTCGCCTATTCTATTGTAACCTCGAGGTTGACGATAGTGATGATCAATATATTGTGTCATCCTTTGTCAAAGGTCACCATATTGAACTCACCGTGTCCACCTTGGCCACCATCCTTGACATCCCCGAAGATGGCCTTCAAGTTTACTTTACTGACCGTGTGGATCTTCCCCACATGCTTGATGACGTGTCGGACTTCTATGTGACCCTTACTGGCTACGAAACCTTCCATGGCACCATTGGCACCCCTCACCTGAAACCCGGCCTCAAAGTCCTTAATCGTTTCATCGCTGAAAATATCCTACCCAAAGCTGGACATTACGACGAGATCTCTCCACTCCAAAGCTATGTCCTCTATTGCATGACTGAAGCCATTGAACTTAACCTGCCCTACATCCTTCTCAATGAAATGACCACCGCCACGATGGATCATAAGCGCTCTCTACCTTTTGGTGGCTACCTCACCAAAATTTTCACCCACTTCCAGGTTGACCTCACCGGTGAAATTGCTATCGGGCTTCCCTCTCCCATTAACCGTACCTCAATTTCTCTCATGGCTCTCCACTACTCTAGTGACGAGGAACCTAATGATCCCCCCCCATCTACTGCCTCCGTCCCTCCACCGTCTTCCGCCCCTGCTCCACCTTCGGTTCCTCCTTTTCCCTCTCCAGCACCTACTACGGGGGAGCGTTCTCCCCTTGGCTTTGCTCAATTTCGTGGTGAAGGATCCAGCTCCTCTACTCACACTTTGGATGATATCTATGCTCGTCAGCTGGAACTCCATACCCACCTTGGCCAACTCCGTACCTCTACTGATCAGAATTTCCAGCGCCTCGACTCTCAGTTTGCCGCTCTCCACCTTGATACTCAGGGTCTCCGCACTGATGTCCATGGCCTTGGCACTCAACTTCAGGACTTGCTCGGCCTCCTCACCGCTCGTTTTCCACCTCCAGAGCCTCCTACCAGTCCGCACTAGGCGTTTTGGTCCTTCCCTCCTTTTTGCCGCTGTCCCAGGGGGAGAAATCGATACATAATGATGAAGCATCTCACCGAGACCAACATTTTGTTATTTACTATGTTGCTTCAACTTGTTTTTCACTTGCTACATCATATGTACTCATGTTAGTATTATTTATGAAATCATGTTTTGGTTGTCAACATTATAATATCATAGAATATTTCGAGGAACAGAATATGGGCCATCATCAAAAAGGGGGAGATTGAAAGTTAACTAATGTTTTTGATAATGTCTTAATTACCTCGAAATTACACATGTTGACTTAAGGAAGTAATTCATAAACTAACAAGGGCTTGTGTTATATTGCGCGAAATAATTTACTTTTGATAAAGGGGTGAACAGAAGCTAGATGACCGTGGTCCATTGTCTCAGCCGGTTGCCTATCCGGTTGCCATGCCGGCTGCCTATCCGGAATTCCGGATGGCCTACCGGATTCCCTTCCGGAAGCAAATCCGGATGTAATTCTGGACTGGGCCTCAGTCTTGTTTGAACGATATTCACACGTATTCTTTATGATTGATTGCAGGAGCCTTAATATTATTGTGTTTACCATTTTAAGCTGATTCTCCATGTGCTAATTAAGCTTCGGTCGTTCAAAGATCTCCTACCATGTTTAACAGGACCAGGTTTGGAAGGATTTCCTACCATGTTTAACAGGAACACGTTTTTGGAAGGATCTCCTACCATGTTTAACCGGAACACGCTTGGAAAGAGAATCAGGCTGATCTTCGCCCAACGGTCTAGACTATTGCCTATATAAAGACCAAAGCTCAGAAGATCAGTGGTTCGGTTGATTACTTCTCATACATCAGTGGGCATTTTACAGAGAACGTTTTCAACAGAAAAAGAGGTCGTGCTTCATCTTGCAATACGAGTACTGAACAACTTCTGAGTGTGCTTTGTCTGACCTCAACCCAACACATGTATCTCTCTTGAGAGAATATCACACACCACGAAATCAACCTTGTGAGCAGTGAAACCCCCCTTCCACTGTGATTACGGTTAGGATTTCTTTTTTCATCAATCTCTGGGATTGATTCTCTGAGAGTAGAGTTGTGTTTTTTACTGGTATTTGTTTGTACTGGAACTTGGGTTTCTAGTTTGTGAGAAAGAGAAGTCAGTAGCCTAGAAGGAGAGTTATCTAGGCTGATATAGTGAACTTGGTCTGCGTGTATCAAGTGAGTGTGTACTGCTCTGCGTGTAGCAGTGGGTTTATCAGTGTTAGAGGAATTGGACCTCGTAAAACCAATCTTGTATTAGTTACTGGATCATAGTGGAAACGGTGATTGTTCAAGGGAACGATCACTAAGAGCGGACTAAGCACATCGCCCAACCACTATAAAAATCTCCGTGTCATCCTGTTCCTTCTCTTTACACTATTCTCCGCTGTTTTACTGTTACCTTTTGTTTTTGCATAAACAAGTCTCACCATAAAGAAAAAAAAGGAAGGTCACCCTATTCACCCCCCCTTTAGGTGACCTATCATACCCAAATCACTTTTCGTTTATATATTTGAAACCCAAATAAATATGTGGAGGTGGTGGTCAGACATAGTGAGAGAAAGAGAGGGGGGGAGGGGATGGGGATGGGACTGAACATTGACCTTCCGCTCACAATTGGATTTGATGTTTTTAGGGGGGAAACTTAGAGGAGACAAATGATCCTGTCATTTGGAGCAAAACCCCCCATTCAATCTCAGCCATTAAATTCTGTAAAAAGTTAGTATGTGAGGACATAATTCAAAAAAACGGCTCTGTTTTGTTATATAGATATATATATATATATATAGATAGAGAGAGAGAGAGAGAGAGAGAAGTCCCCTTCTAATGAGGACTTTTTATTTTTAGATTATATTTTGATAATTCGAGTTGTTCAATGTTTTTCAAATATGTTTTTAAGGGTACTTGTGAGAAATCGGCTTAAAAAAATATCGGGAAGGGTTTGATCCAAATAATTTTTCATAAATGCTGATAGGAACAGTTTTATGAGAAACTGCTTAGATCAAGACCTTCCCGGTAACATTTTAAATTGATTTCTTGCGAGTATATTTAAAACATGCATGTTTTAAATACATTGAGCGGTTCGGATCATCAAAATCTGATCAAGAAATGAGAGGTCTTTATTTTAACAAAATGAGGGATACATTATTAGAAGCCTTCTCTCTTTCTCTCTCTCTCTCTCTCTCTCTCTCTCTATATATATATATATATATATATATATATATATATATAACTTTGCAAGGAACCCTCAACAATCAACATCAAATATTGTTTATCTACTGAAGAAAGTGGGGAATATGGCTGATTGGTATGTAAGTAGTTCTGTCTTGTCAACTTTCTTGTAAAATACTTCAACTTAGTAATTTGTTTTAGTAGATTGTCTTCAACTTCCACATATTTCTATTACATGATGATAAAATCTTAAGAAAAAAAGGCATTATTAATTGTTTTTTCTTCCTATTATTGAAATGTTCTTGCTCTTCCAACCTCTAATTCTGGGTGAGCCTCCTTTTGAACAAGACATTGTCACTTATAATCGGATCAAAAACTTAATTTTTTTGTTACATTAGAATTGGTCTATTTGTGGTTCAATTAAACTGATAAACTTAAAATCGGACCGAAAAACTAAATTGAAACGGATTAATCAATTAGGATTCATTTTTTATTTCAAAATTCTTACACCGACACACCAATTCGGTTTCTAAATGTTTACACCTAACACACTAAATCATAGATATTTTTTCCTTCAAACCAGATTGAATCGAACTATTACACCTTAAGTGTAGTGTTAAGTAGTTGAGGCATCACTCAATTTAATTACTCTTTTGGAACACGTCACTAGTTAGCACATCACATTGAATAGGACTTATTACACACAATTCACGAGTTGTGGGGTCCTCCCTTGATCTAGACATAAACAAATGTGACTATCCGTGTGGCTACATTGTGTGTACAGAATCTATGTATACACACAATATCTTCCTCATTTGCCCCATATGAAAGGGATTTGGGAAAGTTGTTGTGTATGTAATTTTTTGTAGTGCACGTGTAGTGCGGTTAAAATGATATAGTTTTGTTCTTTATGTTCTCAAAATTATATTGTTTTAATCCCATTTATATTTATAACAATTCGTTTCATAAGTTAAAACAATATAATTTTGAAGACAAAGCTAGTGAACAAAATTATGTCATTTTGTCCGCATTACATGTGCACTACAGTCTTCCCAAATCCAGATGAAAGTGTGTTACGTATACAGTCAGACAAATATAGGAAACGATTGTATTGATACGTCACATTTCGAATACCACCATATGCGTCATATTTTTTTTTTTTATAACCAAATTAAGTATCTAGTCAGCTTGAAATCATGCTGGGATAAATTTAGATCTAGTAGTTCCCGTATTTTAGAGGTGAACAGTTCTTTGACAAATTTTCAAAAGTTCTACCAGACGAGGGGCAACTAATCTACAACACCAACAAATATGGACAGAAGGGATTGACTAAACTAAGTCAAAAATGCTAATAACACATCACGTTGTACATTAAATTATACACTATGTTTACGTGACATGTCACACAACTCATGAGATATACTAATTTGAATACATAATTAAAACTCATAAGACTCGCATTTACACTTTATTCTTAAAATATAAATTGTGTTCCATATCACGTAGACATGATATACACAATATAATGTGTCAGTATACTTATTTTTAATCATAAGAGCAAGTGCAACAACAAGAGATAAAATAACTAGTCAATGCTCTTCACTTTACCTATCATTCCATAAGATATTACTTTTTCCTTATTCTTATCAAAAGAGAGGGTGGAGAGAGAGAGAGGGGGGAGACAAAAATAATAAACAATTCCATACCTAATGAATAATAACTCAACGAATAAATTGATGTACCATTCATAAAACTAAAGTAGCTAGCTCCAAGCTAATCTATTGGACCGTCAATTCTGGGTATTTGAAACTAGTTAAGAGAGCATTTAACGTAATTTATTATTTTTCATAATTCAGAGTGTCTGGATCAAGTTACGCATATTTTGACTAATGTTTGAAAGACCAATTTCACCGTTACCAAAACAAAGTCCTGGCAATACAGAATTGATAATTTTCCCAGTCTATTATTGAGAGTTAGGGTCCCAGTAGAGCATGTTGTGTGTCAAAATGACATTAGGCGCAAAAAATAAGATCTGAACACTTAGGCACTGACCAAATAGTTTTCGGACAGTATTTTATATGCCAAACCAATATTATTTTTATCCACACAACACGTCTTGTTCTGCATAATGCACAACAAGTTTTTCCATTCCCTAAGGAGCTAAATCTTGACGCAGTGCCCAAGTCATAACCTTAAACAGTTATAAAATTGTGTATATATATATATACATCACGTGTGTATAAAATTGTGTCTCATTAAATATTAAATATATATATATAAAAGCCAATTTGTCAGTAAAATGTTGCCATATACTTCCGCAAAATATGGAGTGGGGATCCTTTGTGAAAGCGAACCTCGAATTTCAACGGCTACTTCTGGAAACACAAATTGTTAATTTAGTCACTAACAAATCCAAACTGGATATTAAACAGAGAATGATATTATTGTTTAACTGTTGCGTTTGGTCAGCTCAAAGCTACCCACATGCTAATATTTTACTCAAATCCCATTCTCTCTCTGTGTGTGGGAGAGAGAGACAGAGAGAGAGAAAAAGAGAGAGAGACATACAGAGACCTAATATAAGTAGAGAAGCTAACATATAGTCTCCAAGCCTGCTTTTGGGGGATTAGACAAGGAAAAGCTCGAGCCAAAACTGAAGGGTAAGCTTTCATGATTGATTCTCTCTCTCTCTCCCTCTCTCTCTAGAATGTTCATTCCAGTGTTGGCTTCTGAATGTTTGTAACAAAGTGCATGCACTCAGATTTCGTTTGATCATACTTTGATTTCTCTATAATATAATTCCTGCAATCTCTTCGTTTAGAATTTTCATCCTGTCTGCGAGAACTTTTGGAATACTATGTTTGCTTTTTGGTACCTCATAAATCATGTCAATTTCTGACTCGGCTTGGCCCGACCGTCTTACACGATTGACGCTTCAAAACGTACAAAAACTCTCATCGTAGTTTGGCGATCTAACTGTTCTCCACAACTTATGCTTCCGGTTTAAAATTGTCCATTTAAAACTAATCATGAGATGATCCAATTTTGATGCTTCAGGATTTTGATTTCTACACAAAGCTGTTTGCAAGATCTAAAATTTTGATAAACAAACCTAAATATGTAAATTAATTTGCTTGGCTTGGAGATGGTACCACCATTTTTTTGCATGAACAATCATAGAACCCTTAGGTACTACTATTACATGCATGATAATTGAATAACCAACCAATACATATATATAACTGACAAATTTATAATTTTGGAGAGCTAAATTTTTTTTAATTTAAATATTGCAGGGAATGGAGGATATTGGGTTCATGTATCAATGGCCAATTAACTCTGTTGATGAGAGTTTAAACCACCATTTTTCTGGTCAAATCGCAGACTTTAAACCTAATATTTCCATAGAATCATCTCCCTCCATCGATCATCGACCCGTGAAGATGATCAAAACAAGCACTTGGAATTCATTTCCCCACCAGATTTCTTTTTCCAATTCAAATAATGAAACTCAATTTGGCACACTAAAGCCTAAAGAGGAGGAAGTACTGTCACCTAATAGCAATATGACTACTTTACCCTCAGCTGGTGTTCTGGATTTCCAAGATTCTTTTGGAAACCAAGTTAATGGATTGAAGGAGGCCTATCAAGGAGGAGCTAAGAGGGTTAGAACAAACAGTACTACTTGTAGATTTTCTACCAGTAAAGAACATGTTATGGCTGAGAGAAAGAGGAGAGAGAAGTTAAGTGAGAGGCTCATAGCTTTATCTGCTATGCTCCCTGGCCTAAAGAAGGTATTCCTTCAGTCCCTTTTGCATCTGCTTATTTATTGATAACCTTGGAACATGCAAAGGAACATGCATAATAGCAAAAACGAATCAAAGATGTAAATTGTCTTCTTCACTTTATTATCATCATATCTATTCGTTTAGATTCTATGTATTCAGCATGAATACTTTTAGAGTTTCTGCCCGACACTTTCTTTATCTACAAATTTGAATAATTCTTAAGATTTATAAGAATATATGTAAATACTTTTCAGTACGTTAAACCTGCCAATCTAAACACCTATTCTTTTGAAAACACTCTGATACTTGAGTCAGATATCAAAAAAATAATTATAACAAGATTATTTGTATTTTTCAATTAGAACGTATCTTTTTAAGATTTTGTGACATGTATTTTATAGTTGATTCAGACTTATGCATGTCTGCTTGATCAAGATCCTCTCAAGATGCTTTTAAGATCCTTGATTGACGTCATCATCTCGACATTGATGTCATCCCTAGATCTTGCAGAAGCCCCATTGTTTCGAGTCTCCATTTGATAGAATTACCAACTTGACCCCGTACGTGTACGATCTTGGATTAAGGCCTACAGGTTCTGTTCTGTTATGCCTCCCGGCTTGCTGACTCATCTCTTGGTTCAACCAAATCTTTGTATTTTTTGTGTCATCAGGTAGCGGAAATTAATAGTCCCCCGTTTCAGCTCAATACAGTCATATATCTGAACTTTTATGAAACTGAAATTGTGTGCATTGCTTGCATGGAATCATTGTATGAATATATGGCTAGACAAAGATGGATTTTCTAATAAACTTGTAGAGAGAGAGAGAGAGAGAGAGAAAGAAAGAGAGTGTGTAACGCCTCATGTAAACCACTGACCCAATAACTTATTGGAGCCTAACTACGTGGCCCAAAATGCTTGTTAGTAGTAGTTTATATGGTTTCTTATATACCCAGGATCACCCATGTAGACTTTCGATGTGGGATGTGACATCACAATCTCTCCACTTTTAAGACCTTGTGCCCTCGCAAGGGGTTCAACACTAGAGTCATCACAGCCTAACCCCAGGTCTGTTCTCTAGTGACCAAATAAAGTCTTGACCTCACATTCGATCGTGTACACGGGTTGTTTTGATACCATTTGTAACACCCCATGTAAACCACTGACCCAATAACTTATTGAAACCCAACCACGTGGCTCAAAATGCTTAAGCCCAAGTTGTTAGTAGTAGTTTACATGGTTTTTTATATACCCAGGATCATCCATGTAGACTTTCGATGTGGGATGAGACATACATGAAATCTCAAGGTACTCCTTTATTTATGCAAATTCTATCTTGGAATACTAAAGGCTTGGGAAGCAGGTCCAAGAAATCCATCCTCTGCTCATTAGCCAGAAAAAACCAGATATTGTCTTTGTCCAAAAAACAAAGCTTGAAGAAATCACCATGCAAATGGTGGTTAGGTGGTGGGGGAACTCACATGTATCCTTCAGTTTCTCTCCTGCCTCAGGAGGCCTCCTCACAATGTTGGACAACCAATCCACATCCCTCTAAACTACCCAATCCCACCATAACTTCATTGCCTTAACTGGAAATTTCTAGGACTCTAATGTGCTATAGTTAATGTTTATGCCCCCCATAGATAGAAGGAATAGGGAAAAGGTATGCAAAACTTGAATAGCCCTAAAAAACAACTCCTCCATTCGTGAGGTCATTTTCCAGGAGGAAAGTTTAACAACCCCTTATATAGAGGATTTGGAGAACTTAGTATATTCATTCATCTCTTTTATGGCCTAACCAACATCTAGATGATAGATAGAGCCTACACTGAAACTACTTTCAAGCCAAGTCGACCCTTATCCATTTATACAGATTCCTTATGTTCCAACCTTTCATCCAACACTTCAAAGTCTCTCAATTTGGCCTCCCTAGAGTCATCTCTGACCACTATCCCACCTTGATCTCAAATGACACTAGGGATTGGGGACCCAAACCCTTTCAAATTCATGGACATGTGGCTCAAAGATAAATCTTGTTTGAAATGTGCTGAAGAGGCTCGACTTTCATGTTCTATCCCAGGCTGGGTTGGCACAAGAATAGTGAAAAGAATACATGCAGTTAAAAAACTCCCCAATCATGATCAAACAAGCAACAAAGCATCACTTTTTCTCTGTTTTCAAATAATCTCTTCCACACTAGCCAACTCTTGAAGGGGAATTCAACAAAAGTCTCAGATCTGCTGTAGCTCAACATCTTAAAGAGGAGTTTAAAATTGAGGAAATCATGGTAGCCCTATAGGATTGCAACAACTTAAAATCCCCAGACTGTGATGGACTCACCTTTTCCTTCATCAAACAGGGATGTAAATTCATCAAAGGAGACATGTTGCAGTTCTTATCAGAATTCCATTCCAATGCCAAACTTGCAAAATGTATTAACTCCACCTTTTTTGCCTTAATTCCTAAATTAGCCAACCCATCTTTTTTCAAGGACTTTAGGCCAATAAGTTTGATGGGAAACACCTATGAACTCCTAGCTAAAGTCCTGACAAATAGAATCAAAACCTTTCTCCCCTCCAACATATGGGAATCTCAAGCAGGCTTCAATAGGAGCAAACAAATTTTAGATGGTGTCCTCATTACAAATGAAATCATTCACCATTAGGAACGATCCAGAACTGAAGGGATCCTCCTTAAACTTGACTTTGAAAGGGCATTTGACTGTGCCAACTGGCCCTGCCTCCTCCACCTAACAAAAAAGCTAGGTTTTGGCTCCAAATAGTGCTCATGGATCCACCAATGCACCTCCTCAACCCATCTATCTATCCTCGTCAATGGATCTCCCTCAGAGAAATTTAATACTCAAAAAGGTTTTAGGACCCTCTCTCCCCTTTTCTCTTCAACATTGTGGCAAAAGGTCTAAATCTATTGTTTGAAATAGCTAGAGATGTGGGCCTCATTAGTGGGGTCAGGGTAGGGTCCAATAGTTATACTGTATCCCATTTGCAATTTGCAGATGATACAATTATCTTTTGCAAAAACTTCATCTCAAAGCTCTAGGTCATTAAAAGAATCCTAAAGTGTTTCCAACTAATGTCAGGCCTCAAAATTAACTTCTCCACAAGTGTACTTTGTGACGTCAATAGTCACCCCCTCCAAAAAAAAAAAATCAAATCAAATGCTCTAAATTCTAGATTTTAAAGAAGGATCCCTTCCTATCAAATACACTGGACTCCCCATTGGTGCAAACTCAAAGAAAAAGAGCACTTGGCAACCAGTCATTGATAGGATCCACTTAAAATTAGCCACTTGAAAAATCAATTACCTACCCATTGGAGGGAGACTCACTCTAGTCAAATTTATCTAGGCCAATTTACCAATCTACTACATGTCCCTTTTCAAAATCCCCTCAAGTGTAGCCAAAGCCATAAAAAAAACTTCAACGGAACTTCCTTTGGGGAAGCACTTCCACCAAACGAAAACTCCATCTTATGATTCTTATCAAATGGTCCACGGCAGCCTTATCAAAGCAAAAAGGTGGCCTAGGCATCAAAAAGATAATGGCTCAAAATCTAGCTCGCATAGGCAAATGGTGGTGGAGATTCAAGGCTGAGAAGGAATCCCTTTGGGTTCAGGTTATCACAAAAAAATCCAAACTCTCAACTGGTACCCCCAAATACCTCTATTAGAAAATGCTTCTCCTACGTGGAAACAGATTTGCAATGCGCTGACAACCCCTCCTTCAAAGAGGTCGTCTCCATAGGCTTCTCAATCCAAGTCCAATCTGGCACATCTGCCTTATTTTGGGACCAGTGCTGGCTAGGTAATTCTCCCCTAAAGCTAGACTGTCCAAGACTTTACAATATCTCTGTCCAGAAAGAAGCCTTAGTTGCAGAAATTGTAGCCTTATTCCCCTTCTCCACCAACCCTCTACTCTTTAGAAGAACCCTCTTTATTTGGGAACAAGATCAACTCCTTTTGCTATCTCTCAGACTCAGAAACCTCAGCCTCAACCCTCTATAACAGGAAAGACTTCAATGGTGTTGAGACCCCTCCAACTGCTACACTCCTAAATAAGCCTACATCAAATGGGAAGACTTGCTCCATCCTCTAAACCCTTCAATCTGCAGCGTCTGGAGAGTTATTTGTCCATCAAAAGTGGACATCCTACTATGGCAAGCTCTAACTTCATTATTTCCTGACTGACATGCTTTTTCTGAACTCCATAAGAGAAATATTCTCCCTATTGCATATCCTAACTCTGATGTCTGTGCTTTGTGCTCTATGCTCCTCTTGCAAAGAAACATCAGATCATCTCTTCATCCACTGCAGTTTTGGGTGTTTAGTATGGCCAACAATTTTAACCCAGTGGGGCATCAATTGGACATCCCTCCAAACTCTAGTACAACTTATGGATCAATGGTTCTACTCACCATTCAAAGGCCTAGAACAAAGCTATTGGACTGCTACCTTTTATGCAGTACTTTGGTCAATTTGGCTCTTCAGGAACAACCTAGTTTTTAACCAAATAACCCCCACTTCAGAAGCAGTTGCAGAACTAATCACAATGAGGTTGGCTATGTGGATTAAAAACAGGTTCAACATCTGGGAGTACTCAGTTGAGGATTTCATCAAAAGTTTTGGAGCAGTCAGGAAAATCAAGTTAAAAGCATTGAAGCTAAAGGCAACTTAGTTTTGGGTTCTTATCTCGGATTATATATATATGTATATATGTATGTATGTACGTACATACGTATGTATATATATGTATGTATGTATGTATGTATGTGGCTAGATAAATAGTTACTTCTTACGGGAGAGTAAAAACAATATGATTAAACCAATAGTAGAGTTTTTAATTGAGCAAGACTACAAACACAACCTATATGCACATATATGGACACAGATGTGTTCGAAAGTGTCGATGCACGTGAGGTCCTTTAAAATAATATTGGCTCCATATGAATCAGACAATTCTGGATATATCTTTATCTGGATCTGTGCATACATATAGGTTGTGTTTGTAGAATTTTTCATTATAATTTGCTTTAGTTTTATTGAACTTGTGCATAAATGCTTCTAAAAACTATCAAAACACATGTTGGAAAAAGAGTGGTATCTCACCTCACAAGATTTCTCTTTCCCTCTCTGCACAATTTCTTGTTAACTATAATTTTTCTTTGTTTATTAACAGATGGACAAGGCTTCTGTTCTTGGGGATGCCATCAAGCACTTGAAACAACTCCAAGAGCAGGTGAAGACACTTGAGGAACAAGCCAGCCAAAAATCAATGCAATCAGTGATCTATGTGAGAAAATGTGAGCTCAATTCTGATTTGGACAAGTTTTCCTCAGAGGAGGCTTTCTCTGGCGGCGGCGGAGGTGGCAGCCGTAGTGGTGGAAACCACTACAATGAGCCACTCCCTGAGATTGAAGCAAGGTGTTGTGACAAAAATGTTCTGGTAAGAATACACTGTGAGAAGAGGAAAGGAGTTGTTGAAAAAACAGTAGCTGAAATTGAGAAGTTCCATTTGTCTATTGCTAATACCAGTGTCATCACTTTTGGAACTTCTGTTTTAGACATCACCATTATCGCTCAGGTAATTAAGTTTATCTATCTTCATTTTATAGAGAGAGAGATAGAGTTTGTGTGAAATTTCATTCCAGGTTCTTAAAGTTCTTTTGATTTATAACAATTTGATCTAATCTCAAAACTTTTTGCAGATGGAAGAGGAATTCAGTGGGACAATGAAGGATCTTGTGAAGAATCTACATGCAGCTCTAAAGCTCTTCATGTAAAAGGAAAATCTTTACCACTGACTCTGTTTGGAACATAGATTTTTTAAGGGATTTATGAAAGAAACAAAAAAGAAACTCAAATTTATTTCATGTGTTTCCTTATCATTTTCTGCTCCCTGTTTGGAGCTCTACCAAAAATCCATTGGAATAGTTATTGTTTCGATACTTGTGTCTGAAAATCTGTATCTTTTTTCTCCAAATTTCAGTAGCCAAGACCTGCGGTATTCCACCTTTTAGGCCATCTGCCTCTTTTTCGCCATAAGGTTCATTCCTTTGATCGCTTCCATGGTTCGGGGATCTTCCCAGGGTCCGTAAGTAGTTCACAAAGGTCGAGAGTTAACACAAAGAAGTTTTAGAATGGGAGTTGGCACAATTAGATGCTTTTAGTTTGGAGCGACAAAACATTCCTTTTGCTTTCTTGTTTTACCATTCTCATGGACTTTCGGTGCCTGCTAGCTTGGACAAAGATAAATATAGCTTTTTTAGTGGCCAAAAAAAAAACTTATTGTCGCACTTTCTCTTCTAGACGTCCGAGTGTCTTTAGACGACTCTTGTGCTGCTCTTCGACTCAGCCCTTGACCTTGAACCTCTCCTTGGTGGTTTTATTTACCCATGTTGTAAAGGCATTACCTTATGGCTTGGCTGAAACTATTTTACTTGGTCTCTCTCTGCCTGTGTTTGTGTGGGACTGTGGGTGGGTGGAGAGACAGAAAAAATGGATTTTTTTTTTTTGGTGGATAGACAAACAGGCCTTTGTGCGAATGAAGTGTTTGGTCAGTGTTTAGACAACCAATAGGACATGCTACTCTGTTTTTAAGGAACAATAGCCGACTAGTATCTTACACAATTCTTTGTGGATTTGCACACATAGGTCACTCTCTTCTTTATTTTCTAGTTACCTCGGGATTCTTCTTTATTAATGAACGAAAAAGATCGGAAGAGAGTAGAACTACATCTCGACTTAACGTCCAAATAAAAATGCTACGTAGTGTAGCTTGGGAGAAGCCGAGGTCCTGCAGAACTAGGGGCAGTTGCCTTGTAACGAAACTCAAATTATTATTATTTATATCTCATAAAATCATTCGTTTATCTTCAAAACTCAACTTCCTCTTCAAAACTTAAAATTATAATTTCTTAAATATTAACCAAACATAATGATTATTGATCTCATTTTAAATGTGTTGTAAATATATAAATTAAACTTCTAAATATAGCAATTTTATGATAAATAAGTTATAATAGCACATGTAGCATTTTAAAATACGAAAATAAAATGAAGAAAGTTCTTCATCTCTTGGATGATTGTCCATATATGCATGGTTAACTTCTTCACATAGAAGAAACCAAATGAAGTACGATAAGAGGAAGATTCTTCGAAATTAAGGTATGAAGAAGAAAAATGAAAAAATAAAGTATGATTAGATATGTTCTTACTTGACAGAAAAAAATCATGATATAATATCCCTTTTTGACTTTTGAAAATTCTCTCTTTTATTTATATCTATACATAAGTGTGAATACGTAGTGTTAGATGTCTACTTAACGTGTTGACTAAAATTAAGTAAACAAATTAAAACACCAATATTAAAAGAAACTAAGGGAGTTTCCCAATGACTAGATTTGACAAATTGAGCTTATAGCATGACAAAATGAGCATGAGGGGGTGGAATAATAAGGCATAATAAGCCTTGCCATTCAGGTGCGAACTTTCCATAGGAATGCAATAAAATGGAGGCCATCTAGAAGGCTTTACCATGCCCCAATCTAAACCTTTATGAAATGCCAAAAAGGGTCAACTTTGACTCTTACAATGTTGAATGTGGACTCAACAATTGAACATCATTGGGCTTTTAAATTTTGTTATTAGTGTCGGCATCTTCAACCCTTCATGCATGAATTGTTTCAACAATAATTCATGTGAAAGGTTCTTCTAAATTCTACGAAATAGGAAATTTGTTATACAATGTCTGTATCAAAATGTTTTGTACGTCAAAACGACATCTATAAAAATCTATTTAAATGTCGTCCGAACACTGCTGATTGTTTGAATAATTTTTTATGCACCAAAATGTCACGCTGTTGTGTATTGCACAATGCACAGTATGATCTCCTGTGGAGGGTCTGTGGAAGCATCCAATTCAAAACCAATTGGCAATGAATGAAGTGGCCTCTCATGTATATAAGGTTACCCATATTTTAATATCTTAGCGATGTGGGATTGATTCCTTCACACGCCCCCTCACGTGCAGCCCGTATTTAGGTCTGTCACGTGCGCCTCTTTTTGGGTCGTCTTCGTGCAGCCTTTCTACTTGGGTCTGTCATCGTGGGCTTTGTTCGGCCGTTGGGCCTTTTGGGCTCTGATACCATGTGGAAGCATCCAATTCAAAACCAATTGACAATGAATGAAGTGGCCTCTCATGTATATAAGGTTACCCATATTTTAATAGGGTCCCCTTTATATAGTGATGGAAAGATAACAATGGAGGTGGAAAAAATAAGCCTGAATGGGATTTTTGAAAAAATAACTTCAGGTTTGATTCGGAAATTCTCCATTTCAAGTTGATTTTCTTTTAGATTTTAGTTTTAAAGCCAAAATCAAACGGTTTCGTGGTGTAGTTGGTTATCACGTCAGTCTAACACACTGAAGGTCTCCGGTTCGAACCCGGGCGAAGCCATGTTAGGTACATTTTTTCATCATTTTCAGAGAACAAGCATTTAAAATGATATGCTAAATCTACGATTCTTTAAAGAAGACAGAACAAAGGGGTTTCGTGGTGTAGTTGGTTATCACGTCAGTCTAACACACTGAAGGTCTCCGGTTCGAACCCGGGCGAAGCCACGCTAACTATATTTTTGCGTCATTTTTAGAGAGAACGCAATTAAAACGATAACATAAAGCAGGATTGATTATTTTATTAAGAGGAAGCAAAACAAAGCGGTTTCGTGGTGTAGTTGGTTATCACGTCAGTCTAACACACTGAAGGTCTCCGGTTCGAACCCGGGCGAAGCCAAGCTATAATTTTTTCCCCCCTTACGTTTTCAGAGAACAAGCAATCGAAACGTTGCCGTAAAAGTGGGATTGATTTTTGGTTACAAATGCCACGACTCACTGTACCAAGCTCGCCAAAATAAATGCCCACACGGCTGCTGATAATGCCAAAACCAAAAGTGTTGCTGCCAAAACAAAAAATGTTCCTGCCAAAACTCTAATCTTTCTTGCTTCCACAATTATCTACATGCCCTTTTGTCATCAGATACCATTTATTGCAAACCTAACCCTTCAATCTCAAAGGGTTATTTTGCGATTTACCAATTTATCTCGTAAAAAAAGAACCTTCTTCTAAAATCACGATGCTTTTTCTTCTGGGTAATTTCTTTCAATCACTTGGATGCTTCTTCTCCAGACTTCTTTTCTAGGTAACCATTCTCAAAGCTTGTTCTAATTTAATCATTCAATATATTCTCCAGATCACGTCTTCTTTCAATCTCTTGGGTTTGAGTACTGTATTTTTTTACATGAATATGGAATCACTTGTGATTTTCCCTGATTTTTTAGGGTTTGAACAAAACTGTAGTTTTTTAGGGCTTGTATATCTAAAAGTCGTCTTGGTTTAGTATAGGAGAATATACGGTTCGATAGTGCTAGAAGTCATCTTGGTAAAGGCAACGAATTAGCCAATATGGCTATGTTTAGAATTTTTTTTGCAGTTACACAAGTTTTGATTTATAAAGGGGTGATTATTTTACTCTGTCTTACAATTTTTTTTTCCGTCTTGGTAAAGGCAATCCGAGATTGGGCATGTTTGAACTCTGTTCATTCGAGACAAGTGTTCGAGTTCGAGTCGAGCCTGAGTCGTCGTGTTTGAGCTTGGCTCATTTGTTTTCGATGTGTTCGAGCTCGGTTTGTTTACTCTATGAGTCTTTATAAACAAACGAAACCTCACAAAATGACAAGTCGAGTATCCAACTCACTCGAGTTCGGCTCGTTCATTAAATGAGTTTAAAATTCAAATGCAAACTCAACTCGTTTACTAAATGATTGAACTTGTACGTCCTTAAAAATCAAAACTTGTATGTCCTTAAAAATCCTGTGGCTTTTGTCTAAGATTGTTCCTATTCTTCCACGTTTGTTTGTTTGCATATGGAAGCAACTTTTTAGCATGTGAGTTTTTCTTGTTCTCCTTTCTATTTATCTGTAGTACCTACAAATAAAATACGCTTTCAATTTTCACAATGTAGATTGGATGAGCAAGAATCATGGAAGTTGAGCAAACAATGAAAAAAATCAATGGAAGTTCAAGCAATTTAATTTTGGAAGAAGGAGGAATCAACATACGAAATCAAGGAAGTGAAGAAAATGGTCAGAATGATTTGCTTGGACAACTTGATTGGAAATTTGGATCGCGTGAGGAACTTCTTGACACTCTTCGGGCATTTTTCTCAATGCAAGGGTATGCAATAGCTATCAAAACATCCACAAAGGATAGATATGTTACTATTGGGTGTGATAGAGGAGGTAGTTATCGGAATAAGTGGCATGTCCCCATTGAGCGTCGACAAAGGAACACGGCAACTCGCCTCATAAATTGTCCTTTTGAAATTCGAGGTAAGAGACAAGATGATGGATTTTGGGTGTTTGAAGTGAAAAATAGCTCACACAATCATGAACCTTCTAGTGACATGGCTGGGCATCCTTCTTGCCGCCGTTTGTCGAAAGAAGAGATCATGACCATCCAAGAGATGACAAAATCAGGAGTACCTCCACGCCAAATTCTTTCGAAGCTTAGATTGAGGAATCCAAAACTTCAAGCTGTGTCAAGAACAATCTACAATATGAAAAACAAGCTTCGAAAGGAGAACATGGCAGGACGAACTATGATCCAAGCGTTGTTTGAAGAGCTTTGTCAAGGTGATTTTACTTTTAATGTTGCATATGATGAAAATGGTCACTTGACACATCTATTTTTGGCGCACCCTCTCTCAATTACATTGACAAAGAGTTACAACACTGTTTTCGTAATGGATTGCACTTATAAGACCAACCGATACAAGATGCCTCTACTTGACATAATTGGGGTTTCAAGTTTCAACAGTTCATTCTACTCTTGTTTTGCATTTTTGGAGAAGGAAGGAGAAGATGATTATGTTTGGGCTTTACGAATGTTTAGTAAGCTTTTGGGTCCCTCTTGCCAACCATCTGTCATTGTATCTGATAGGGAATTGGCCTTGATGAATGCTATAACAATTGTCTTTCCAACGACTACTAATCTTTTGTGTGTGTGGCATATTGAGAAAAATATTTTGACAAATTGCAAGCCTCGCTTTGAACATCAAGAAGATTGGAGCACATTTTTATCTATGTGGAACCAGGTGCTTAACTCTCAAAATGAAGAAGAGTTTGACCAAGCTTGGGCTTTTTTTGAGGTATTGTACAACGAGAAGTCAGATGCGATATCCTACATTCGAAGGACATGGCTTCCATTCAAAGAGAGGTTTGTGAAGGCATGGACTGATAAATGCATTCATTTTGGAAATCGGGTCTCTTCTAGGGCAGAAGGTGCTCATTCCAAATTGAAAAAATACTTGCAAGTTTCAACCGGTGATCTTCATGAAGTGAAGAGCAAGATATGCCTTGCAATTGAGAATGAGTTTAATGAGATAAAGACGCAGCTTTTAAGCGAAAGGATCCGGATAGCTCATCAATCTAATATTTCTTTCTTTAAGGAACTTGTAACTCATGTGTCTGCATATGCTATGAAAGAGCTGGTCAAACAATATGAAATGATGAGACATGGCACAATGCAACCAACATGTACGGGACATTTCTTGGCAAGCATGGGTCTTCCTTGTGCACATAGGATGATTCAGTGGAAAGGCAAGATATTACCTCTTGATACAATACACTCACAATGGAGGATTGATGTAAGATCTTTCTCTTTGCCTAATTGTGAACAAGCTCATGAAGATGGTGCTGCCCAAGAGAGAATTTCTCAAGTTATAGATCCATCACTTCCAATGATTTTTGAGCCAATTATTCAAGTTCACAAAGGACGTCCACCAACGTCAAAAAAAAGAAAAGCATCAACTTCTACAACACGGAACCCTTCACAATTTGAGCTCACTGATGCACCACGAAAATGTAGCATTTGCAAAGTCGCGGGTCATAATAGTCGAACATGCCCGAGCAACAAGTTGGGGCCAAATGAATTCAATCCAAGTCATGGAGTTGATACATCATACAATGGAAGTGTTGGGGATGAGGCTGGAGTTGAAGCATTCGATCGAGCGCTTTTAGTTGGATGGTGACTTGAGGTAAATTTATTGTTTTCAATCCTTCATAATTTTTTTCATACCACTTTCATAATTTTTTTTAGTCGTTTTTGTAGTAGTTTTGATACCTCTTTCATAATTTTTTTTTTTTTGTTTTGTTTTGTTTTCTGTAGGTAGTAATGAAGGCTTATCTTCCAAGTCCTCCAAGTGATGCATAACAGATTTGGATTGAAGCTTTTTGGGGTAGAATTCCTATGTTATGTGAACTGTTAATTTGACTTGGATTTAGATGTCAATGTTGAATTGTTTGCTCTAAAATCTTTACTTATCTCTTAAGTTTTTTGTTGTTTGATTTCTCCTAAGTTTATTGGAGTGCTTTCTTAACTGCTCTTAGGGTGATTTAAGATTGTTGTTATTTGGTTTACTCCATCGGGGTATCAAATGCTGATGCATACTGATGTCTTTGAAGTCTGAATGCTGATCCATATCTTTAAACTCTTATTATGTTGCTGCTCATGCAATGGTTTGGTGGGAGAATTATTATGAAGAGTCCTTTTTAAGTACATCCAAATTATGTCATTCTCTGTTGCTTTTCGTTGCGTATGGGCATCATTCTGTTGGCTTGGGATATTCACTGAAAACCCAGAATGCAAAACTTACAACTCAAAGAAAAAATAGAATTCAACAAAAAAAAAAAATGCACAGGGTGACTGTAGAAGAGAAAGGAAGACGAAGAAAAAGAATTTAAAAAGAATTTCGAAGAGTATGAGGTCGTGAGAAAGCAAGTCAATGGGGAAAGAGACAAATAGGGATGGGAGAGTCTACAGGAAGTTTGAGAAAGGAACGGACAAAGCTTGGAATAAAGAAAGAATAATCGTTGGTTTCTAATAACCCTTTGAGATTGAAGGGTGAGGTTTGCAATAAATGGTATCTGATGACAAAAGGGCATGTAGGTAATTGTGGAAGCCAGAAAAATTAGAGTTTTGGCAGCAACATTTTTGGTTTTGGAAGCAACACTTTTGGTTTTGGCATTATCAGCAGCCATCACAAATTGAATGTCCTATTATTTGGATTAGTAATACCACCATGTTTGATTAAGACTCCATTAAAAAAAAAAAAAAAAACCTACAAGCCATTTTTATTTCTACCGAAGTTTGTTATATCTTTCACTTAATATTCCGTGCAATATACTTATAATATTGCATGGAATATTTTCGTGAGAAGTTTGTTATATCTTTCACTTAATATTTTAAACCTAATTTGATTTATAGGTGTGAGAATATTTAATTATGACTATATATCCGAATTGGCTACATATAGTTAAAATTATGAGCAAACACGAAGAGAATATTTTCAAAAGAATCCGCTTCTTACTCCATTCATGGTTTTTAAAAAATCATATTAATTAATTCGTGCATAGCATAAATTACTGCTAGTACTTTTTTAAGTGTGGTACGCGACCATTGAAGATATACTAATTTAATTTCCAAAGGCATACCCTCTCAATTGATAATTTCGCACCAACCCACACAAAAGGAAATTGGAAGAACCATTTTTATCGTCACAAGTGGAAGATTTGTTTATGAGGGTGTAGAATTTAATTGATCTAATTTTAAGGTTTTTCTCAATCAGTAGGCAAAAAGCCAGCTCGTGTTCTTGTGCATTGACATTTTGCTGAATAAAATATTATGCTAAACAACTTGAGAAAGCAGTCAGAGAATGGTGGTTAAATTCTAACAGTGATGTTAAGCCAATTTAATTATAACGAGAAGTTAAAGTTGAACTAAACTCTAATAATATCGAGAAGGTCAAATTTCGAAGAGTCCGAATAAACCTCACCTTAAGTCGGTTGTCAAAAAATATAAACCATCTCTAATGAGGAGTTAGAGGCCGGAAATGACTCATATTGAGTGAGAAGAAACCTCTATAGAGAGTGACGCACCTATAGAGGTGTAATTTACTATTACACACACTATATTGATAGCTTGAAACATTGAATCCTAACTAAATCATCGAAGTGATTTTCCGCCGACCAGAGACGAATGATTATTTGATGATATTTGTCTTGCAGATTATGTTTCCAGAGAAAGAGCAAGTTCATGTGTTCGGCTGAAATCCGAGGAGCATACTTTAAGGTAATAAAAAAAAATTACCCAATCGCAATTTCCATCAGATTTTTTTAGATCAAAAGGGAAATTACTCTTTATTCTTTCAAGTGATATTGCTCAGAAAAGTAAAAGCAACGTACATAGGAGTCCACAAGTAACTCTATGTATAAAATCTCATCTCTTGTTTCACTTCCTAATGAAGGAAACTCCCTTCTGGATGCTGCCTGCTAATTCTTTCTTTGCTTTCTCCAATCCAACCCTGTCAAAAAAATAAAAAGTCAACTAATCAACTGAATTAGAACAAAAGATCTCCCATTTCAAACACTTAGGGCATTTGAAGATATTTGAAAGACTCATGCATCATACCTCTCATACTCATTCAAGGGGCCAAGTTGAAAGACTTCTTCAGCTCCGGAACGACCCAGTCGTACCTTCGATGCGAAGAAAGGGAGTTCCGTCACCTATAATAAACATTATGCAAACTTTGTTAATCGAGTAAAAAAGAAAGACACGAAAAAAGAGAGAAATTTTGTGCGGAATGGACGAATTATCAACAGAAAACCTGAGAAGCTACAAAAGAACATTCCACAATGCCGGCATCCCCTCTCAAGCCCCTTAGGCACGCGTCTGCGAATTTGACAGCTGCATATGCCTATATGTAAATTGTGTTTTCCTTTAGTTTCGTGGGTCTTGGATTCTTTTTGTTAAAAGTTAGCCAAAACTGAACATAGAATAAAAATGTATTTTACAAACCATGGAAAGTGTTGCAGAGCCGGCCCCAGCTTTCGCCTGCAGATTTGATCAGCATTTGCTCAGAAATGATCTAAGTATAGCTCTGAATTAACTAAATTAGAAAGAGGTGACAGAAATCAGAAGTGTTTTGCGTTGGTGTTGTTACAGGCAAAGTGCAAACTAAATTTGAACCCAAACTGATAAAATCCGGTTGCAATAATCAGCACTTGATTCATCACATTAGGACCGGTTTATTTGACTGAACCAATCGTGAAGGAATATATAATCCCATAGTATATATTATTTCATCTGATTAATGATACCACATCCCCACAACATCGTCAGTCCCACATCTGAGGAATTATATATCATTCGTGCCAAAAAGTCAACTAAACACAAGATATATGGTCGCCTTGAATATATAGTCCAATCCAATGGGCGTATCCAGTAAAATCAAACAGACAATGTCAATGTATTGTTGGGAGATCATTGAAGAAGATCATAGGCCTAATTCTAGGCTCGGTGTTACGTATTCAAAAGCTAGATGAATCACTAGATTGAAATTGACGCCAACAGGATAGACACATTCAACAACATAGCTAGGTCGAGGTGCTATTCAATCTAGATGAGACCAAAGCTCATACTTGAACTTTTGGATATCTATTCTAGCACCAGTTTAGTGTCTCCCCATTCTGTCATTGTCATTGTGTCAACTCTAACTTCTCTCCCAAGTTATCCAAGAAAAATCAATATTTTACATTTTGAATGGCCTTTGGTATGAGCACCTACAAATAATTGAAAGGGCAAAGAGGTACAAGCACTTTCTAACTCACTCCACTCGAAACTCAATCACCCACTACTACAGATTATCTTGGCTTTAAAGTTTTCAACCGCAAGGATAAAATGCTCTCGAACAACACAAGCTCACGGACTTTATTGAAATCTTCTAAAGAAACTTCGATCAAGTTGAACACGTATTGTGTGCGCCTACACTCTAGTGTTAATAATTACATTACCTCAACAACTTCTGTTCCACCATTTTGAATCCGGTTGGTGAGAAACTCAGTTTCTTCTGTGGTGAATGAGCAGGGAGGCTTAACCTGAATTGAAGAACCAAAGGTTGATCAGCTGTAGGATATCCCCTCACATCACAAATCTGTATTATCCTAGGCGCTACTGATTAAAAATCACCAGGTTTTAAGAATTGAGGATATGCATTTGCTTAGACCTGTGACAGAAGAGGCAATATTGTCACCCCTGCATGACCTCCAACAACCGGAACATCAACTTCTCTAGGATCAAGTCCCAAAACCTCCGCCTTCAATAAGACAAAGACAACATATTACCAACCATTAATTACCAAGTCAAAGACTAATTGTAGAAAGAGCAAAGTGAGAAACCACAGAGTTTCAACATACCACAAAAGTATTGGCTCTCACAACATCGAGCATCGTGACTCCTAAGAGCCGCTTGGGGTCATAAGTGCCGGCTTTCTTGAAAACCTCTGCTGCGATAGGAACTGTTGAGTTCACCGGATTACTGATCAAGTTGACAAGTGCATTTGGGCAGCACTTTGCAATCCCTTCACAAAGGGTCCTGACAATTCCAGCATTGATGTTGAAAAGATCATCCCTTGTCATTCCAGGCTTTCTTGGAACACCAGCAGGTATGATCACAAGGTCCATTCCAATAAGAGCACTCTCAAGCTGTGGTTGCCCTAGAAATCCACGTACCTAAAAATGGTGAAACAATCATGTATGGCGTCATTTTCATTTTGTGGGGAACACATAAAACCTGTTTGGTGAATCGCTTCTGAATGCTGTTTCTCAAAATAGAAAAAACCGTAAGCAACCGACTTTGCAAGAAACACCCAAAGCTATTCCGTGCAACCATTTTTATTTTTCATATTGCCCAAATCATGAAAAGGAATACGAAAACCGAGAAAATTAGAACAATAACATATAGATTTCTGCATGGTTGCAGTTTTCAAATTATGTTTTATGATTTCTTTTTTTCTTTCTAAAAAACACAGAAAAGACAATTCCCAAACTTGTTTTCTCCAAACTTTTCAGAAAAAATAACCCATTTTTTGAGAAATCATAACAAATAGTGGTTTCTTATTTGCAATCCAAATAAAACGTCCAATATTTTTGTTTTCAGACTGCAAACAGAAAAAGTGTTTTGTTTGCATGGGAACAGTTTGATTCAATGAAAAAGAGGGGGGAAGTAGTAAGTACGGGTTTCGATTAAAGAAAATTACCACGGCACCGGTGTCCATGTGACTAACATCAGCTGTGACACCAGGGGCATTGACTACATCATAGAGATGGAGAACAGAAACAAGGGGATTCATCTTCATTAGCAATGCAAGCGGTTGGCCGATGCCTCCAGCAGCTCCCAGTATAGCAACTTTGAACCCAGGAGCACCCCCTTTCGCTCTACAATTTGCTCGCTTTAAATTGCAACTTTCCTCCATCTTTTAGTGACAAAAAACATTCAAATCAAATTTAGTTATAAAAGAATCCTGATATCCCGGTACTTATAGCTCTACTATTCACAAATTAGGGTTAGCGTTCAGAAGTAAATTACACCACCAGTTTGCAAGTTCATGCCCAATGCCCAGGTCAAAACCAAAAGACGACAGTGATATGCCAGAAAGATAATTGAATATGGCTCAAAACAACTAGTAAAGCCCACCCAATTATCAAGTTTAATTTACAAATAACGGTTGTGACTCCAAATCGATTTACTCAAATAGTTGCTCGATCCCCAGGTCAAAACCAAAGAGGGGAGTGAAATGCCAGCAAGATAATCGACTATGTCTCAAAAGCAAACAAACTACTGGAAGTGGAATTCGTAAATTTGAAGAGAGATGAGTTATCGGAGAAGGGAAGACCTGGAAATTGGAAGGGTGGAGATGAGCTGAGAGTCGTGCAATCCGTTGATTAGCTTCTGCACTTGGCTGCATCTTGTGTTCTGCTTGAGAGAGAGAGAGAGAGAATGGGGTGTCTGCGACAAAAATCAGCAGCACTGAACGACTGGATTTAAAAAAAAAAATAGTAAAAGGGAAATCAAGAAATTGTATGGATGGGAATGCTATTATCTATGGACTGTGGGAAGATGAGGATGTTGACCCCAATATTTCACAAACAATTTAGTTTTTGTGTGGAACCTAATTTTCAGAACCCTTATCCATTTTTATCTAGAGGATGTGGCTATTGAAACACATTCAATCCATCTCTCTCTCTCTCTCTCTCCCCCTCCCTCCCTCTCCCTTGTTTGATCTAAAATCGATGTTATTTGTTCTTACAATGACGTCTTCTGCGTAACAGAGGAAGGAACAACCTCTGCTTTTGAATTGTTCTATAAACTGAAAAAACAAAATTTTAAAATTATTTTAGAAAATAAATTTTCTAAACTAAAAAAGGAATTTAAATATAATTTTTCAAAAACTTTCTAAATTTTATTTATTGATCTTATTTTAGTGATTTTATATATATTTTTATCATAAATCTTTATTTTTTAAATTCCTCTCGACAAGACAAATTAAAAAATGAAAAATGAAAAATAAAAATTTTGAACTAAGACTAATAAATTTTTTGGAAAAGACAAAAATGAGATAGAAATTATTTAGGTCCAATCGTATGATGTATGAAATGTACAACTAAAGATTAAAAAATTTTCATTGAAGTTAAAATTTGACCCATATTTTTTATTTTCTTGGATCATCCAGTCAAGATGAATATTTAACTTTTAAAATATGGAGTAGAACCTAAAATAAGATAATTAAATATGAATATACACAAAAATTATACAATATTAAAAATTAGTAACATAATTCATTAGTAGGGGGAATTTGTATTAAAGTCAAACCTCAAGGGAGGTCAATGTATTTTTTCCAAGGGTGGTTACGTCTTTGTCTTCAAACTTAATTCATTTACCAAAAGTTGACAAATGAGAAAAATAAGCAAATAAAGACACTGCATTTTCGAAAAACTCTGAAAATGTCGTTGTATTTGTCAGAAACGGGATAAGTTGATAGAAAGAAGACACTAGTCCATTTGGCATGTGGTTATTATTAGATTATTCACTGTTTAGTTTTTTGTCCTTATTTGAATTTTTTTTTTAATTTTTTGTTTTTCATCAATTTTTTGATGATTGTTGGTTCGTCTCGACAAGAGCTTTCAGAAAAGTTATCAATCATCGGCTACATTTGAAAAAAGTTCAGAAAAGACAAAAAATAAGTCAAAAACAGCGTCCGTGTTGGCTTATTTTCGTCTTTAGTGACTTTTTTTTAACTTTTGGACATAATTTTATACTTTTTAGATTCCTTTCGTCGATACGAACCAATAATCCACGAAAAAATGACATAAAAATAACAAATATAAAAAAATTTTGAATAAAAAATAAGCCAAAAAATTTTTTTTGGCCAAATAGGGATGCAAATTGTGGATAAAAAGCATTTCTCACAACTAGTCTATATAACTCCTCAATTTTGGGTTAGATGTTATTTGTTGAATTCTTTTGAACTTCTTTAATAGACGTCTTCTTTTGAATTCAACTCCTCGGATCATATTCTCTCTATATATGGGTAGAATGCTCCAATATCAATCTCCAATTGCTTTCAAATTCCTTCAATTAATTAATCATTATATGTTGTATATGATATAAACTCATTCTTGAGAGAAGCTTAATCAAATCTATCAAGGATCATACTGACAAGTTTTTTAAATGATTTCACAAGGGGGTTCACTCTTCTAAAAAGATGCGAGTGTGCATGTATTAGGTTAGCACGATATTTATAGATGACCTGCACATCGATATATAGCTCACAGTTTGAGCAGTCTTGTATACTACTACGAATCATGCATCCACCAACTCCACCACAATTAACAACAAGCGCAACAACAACTACAACAATAACGACAACAACAAAAGTGAAATACCACTAAAGTACTACTATTGTCTCGTAGGGTAGCACTCCATGTGCTTAAAATGAGATTATACTAACATTTATAAGCAGAGAAACACAGTTCTCGTAACAACACAACATATTGGAATTACAAAGTTTTACAACGAATCACAAGTTTTGCAATATGGTTAATACCATGCATGTATTCATAATCTAACACACAAGAGTCGGGTTCCACGGGAGTACAATTCACATGGACTGGCCACAAGTAAGGTGGTCTGCATTTAAACATGATCTGTGCATAGGTGAGGATTATTAGGTTGATTCTGCTGCAAGCATCAAGGGACAACAGAGTGATTGACAGAGTTTAGGTTTCGAAGGTTGATGATGGAAATGACGTTGATAATGATCAAGAGGAGGAGGCCAATGAAGGAGGCGATGAAGGCCCCAGCACCATGGTCACAGAAGGAGTCGAATTTGTCACAGATCTTGTTCCACCTTGCATGTGAGTTACCATTCCTCCCTAGTTCACCCATGAATGCAGCTCCACTTACCCCAGCTGATACTAATGCCACTGTCATCTGCAAGAGGTAAAACAAGACTATTCATTTCATATATCCCATAAAAAAAAATAGGCAATGATCTGTTTTTTATTTGCAGAAGACCCCACTGTCGTTCAACATTTGGGCAGTTTTTCGTGCGTCAAAACGAAACACGCTCATGTTGTGCTCAGGGTCCCCCTCCTTGTTTTGAATCATATATTTTAACAAAACATATAGAATGCCCACAAACAGTTGATTAGATATTACCATATCTAAAATGGGAATCATCAGAAGACGGAGTCCCTTGAAATCAAACTTGTTTCCAAAACACTCCACCGCTAACATCAACAAGTTGTGAAAACTCGCCATGCCATTGGCAACAACAAAGAACCTGCATGCATATACATTCAGAAATACATTAAAATTAAACTTCATTCATTACTAGCTAAACATGAATGTTAAGGGTGTGTGGTGAACTTGATGCATGCTTCAATATATAGTGAGAGTATAAAGAATAATGTTACATCTCTCTCCTACCTTAACATTTCGGTTTGGGAAATTTGTAAACCGATACCGGACCGGTTTAGTCTAGTTTCAGTCCAATTTGGGTTGTTTGACTTTTTAAATCATGTTTTGGGCCAAGTCTAAAAAATAAGTGGAAATTTATCAAAAATTACAAGATAACCCCAGTTAAAACACAACTTTAGGCTATTATAAAATCTATTAGCAATTCGGACCAAACTCATCAATTTAAACAAAATTAATCAATTTAAATTCAACCAAAACTTTGGGTCAAGCCCAGAAGAAAAAAAAAGTGTATATATATAGTATAAACGGTCCGGTTCTATTGCGGACCAGTTGTTAACACCCAGAAATCGAAAACCAAACCAGAACTCCGATTTTTCAAAGGTTTCAAATCGAAATTAAACCGGATCGGACCGAATATCGGACTTCTTAAAACGCCAGTCCAATCCGATCCAGGTTGTCGGTTTTTAATTTCATCCTTACATACTACTATAACAGAAAGAAAAAAAAAAGGCGGCTTACACAAATGCTGGGGTGTGTTGGAACTTGGCAGTGAGAGTGACATTTATAGGGGTATTTCCAACAGTGGCAACCACCAATGTTTTTGTCTGTTTGTTGAGTGCCATTACAATTGTGGCTGCCGCGGTGGCAAAAAATGCAACCACCCTCACCGACGAAACAAGCCATTGCCAACCCTTTGGTTTCTTTACTGGCACTTGGTTGGATCCAATCCCTGGCTTTTGAACACATTCTGAATCCATGAGAAAGAGAAGAAGAAGAAGAAAGAAAGAAAATTATCCAGGATATAGTACTGTTGTACGTGTTTGTGTTTGTATAGAGTAGGACTGCTTATATAGAGATATATAAGAGAGAGAGAGAGAGAGAGAGAGAGAGAGAGATGGATGGATAATGGATTACCTACATTTGCTAAGTCTAATAAGCTAAAGGTTATTGTGTGTATATTTTCTTTGCTGAACCATTACTTTACTTTCACGTCATATACTAATTAGGTTGTTGGGAAAATCTAATCCCCTAATTAGCATAAGTGTAAACCACGTTACAGGAGAATTGTTAGTGTTGGAGAGAAAATAACATCAAATTTTGCTAAACGAGTCAATGACTTCTTGCTCCAACATACATTTCACAGAAATTGAAAAGCGAGTCTAAAAAAAAAAAAAAATTAAGTAGTTTTACACTTGAGCCAGCCATAAGACCTAACAGCCATTTTGGATGCGGTATTAAATTTTGAGTGCTAAATAAGAGGCGAGAGTAAACATGGGTATTAAGTTGGATGCTCACAATTATGGAGGGACGTCTGCTTTCTAGGACACAATGATCTTTATCACACACTGACGCGATACTTTGTCAATGTACACACGGCGAAAAAAAAAATGTACACACGGCGAACAATAACTATGGTGAACTCTCCGGGCTCTCCATATGCAAAACTGTGATGTGTGCTCAGGAAAATGGAATAAATATATCGACTACGGGGAATTGTTTATATAGGCAGCCAAGTGCCGGTTCCCAATAGATGAACGGATCCAGACATGACTCTTCGGATTGAACAGTCACAATTGTTTGGAGTAAAAGAAAAAGGGTGACGCTTGTCGCGAAGTGAAGAGGTTCGGTCATGTCTGTTCGAGAAGCGTGCAACAAACCCGCCATACAGGGACAGCAGCGCGGTCACCAAAGGGCCAGACTCTTATAGCCACTAAAGTCTTATATACATATCTTGTTCTGATCACTTTTTAATCAATGTAGGGCAAGCTTTCAGACCTATCCTTTTTTTAATTTCTAAATGTAAAATTTTGATGCCAAATTACTTTGACTTGGTAAATAATTTTGACCCACACTTGGTAAATTCGTCTTTATTTGAAATTTTTTTGTAATCTTTTGTTTTTATTAATTTTTTGTGATTTATTGGTTCATCTCGACAAGGGCTTTCAGAAAAGTTATCAATCATCGGCCAAATTTAAAAAAAGTTCAGAAAAAATAAAAATAAATCAAAAATAGAGTTTTTTTTTTACTTATTCGTCGTCTTTAGTGACTTTTTTTTAACTTTTGGACATAATTTTGTACTTTTTAGATTCTTTTTATCAAAACGGACCAATAAACTATAAAACATTAAGGTTTAAACAACAAATACAAAAACAAAAAATAATAATAATAAATACTATAGACCAAAGGGAGCCTAAGATTACCTAATACTGAAATCCGTTTCAATTGACATGTGGAACCTACTTTAATTTAAGTCCAAGATGAGCAAAACGGCCATGGTCATTTTTTCTAACATAGGCCACTTCATTTGAAAGTTAGTTAGAGATATTGCCTGCTCTTTCGATGCATCTTCCACTTGTCTATCAATGACAAGTAAATTTACAGAGAGAATAATTTGTTTGATGTTGGTCTAGGATTCTGTGGAATTAGGGGACACACGTGTTAGGATGGTTTGCCATGGCACCCCTCAACTTGGTATTACAACATATATTAGGAAATGAAAAATGCATACAAACGAACCCTATTCCTTTAAAATTACGATTCTCTTAAAACAGATTCGTTGTCTCAGTACCGTCGGTATTGGAAGTTACACTGACATCTATTTTCTAGGGTAAAATAACTAACTCAGCTGATGAAACATCAACCACTGATTGTCTGTTGAACTGAACTTGTGTCTAACGTTTCTCACTGTCACTCAAAAACACGAAAATAAGGATATGTTGGTTGATGACGAAAATCTATTGTCTAGCTAGAAAGCTAAAAGAGTTGAACTTATATAATCATGGAGGGACTCTTCAAAATTGAACCGCAAAAACTTTTGAGCTGTAAACCATCAATGACTGTTAGCAAATTTTTTGAGTTGCAGACCATTCCTAACTAGGGGTGTAACCGGTCCGGTTTGGTAGAATTCATGGGACCGGACCGGTTGTCCGGTTTGAAAATTTTGTAAACCGAAACCGGTCCGGTTTCGATCGGTTTGAGCCGGTTTCGGTCCAGTTTGGACTTTTTAATTTTTTTAGACAATATTTCGGACCAATCACAAAAAAAGGAAAAAAATTAACAATTTGGAGTGAAATTTTCAACAATAGAAATGTATTAAACATCCTCTGAAAAATTTAAGAATTTTAAATTACTCTTATTTTTTATACCTAAACTAGTAGTTTTCTATTTTTATTCACTCTCTATAAATAGTGATTTTTCATTTCTAAAACATAATAATAGTCTTAAATCCTAATAGATTAAATGACTAATGGAGTAATTGGTTATAAGTTATAACACATAAACTTAAAAATATAACATATTTTTATTTATAACCCTCATCCGGTCCGGTCCGATTTGAACCGGTTTTGTATTCCTCCAAACCGAAACCGGATCGAAAAACCGGTTTCTTCAAAGTCCCAAACCGAAACCGGACCGAACCAAATTTTTCAATCCTCAAACCGTCGGTCCGGTCCGGTTTTCCGGTCCGGTCCGGTTTCCCGGTTTTTATTTTCACCCCTATTCCTAACTATCTTGAACGAGAGGGTCTCCAAATTGTCTCGTAAAACGCTATGGTGTCACAAATTTATTCATACCTACTGAATTCCAACAAAAACCCACAAGAAAAGCCCCCCAAAAAGAACCTCCAAAAGGAAAAATTCTAAAGTAAGGGTACCTGATTAAAAGCTAATAGACCTAGATACTTCAATTGTTGTGCATGGACTTTTTGTATGGCCTTACTGGCAAATAATGGAGTGTTAGACGACTTTCTAACTTGATTTTGGACTTAATTTTGGTACCTAATCACGCTGCCAATATTGACAAAGCTTTTGTCTGTTAGTAACAGAGTCATCTCTGTGTGTTCCATCTTCAAGACAAAAGCAACATCAATGATCTCTACTCCCTATTACTTTTCTTCTTTCTGATGCTGACTATTTGCAATATTCTTTTTGGACTTACAGTTGATCTTATATATCTACGCTCCCATAAATTGATTCGTTGACTAGATTATTAATATCTGCTCAATTTAATTTTCGATTTAACTTGTTCTACTCAAAAACTCTCTACAAGATAAATGATTAAAATTTTACTTTTAGACTAAGAGACTATACGTTAGAAGAAACTGCCACCCCTATTGTGCCCCAAGCACGGTAGGGCCTTAGCTCCATTATTTTTCCATGTGCTAAGTAACATCCCTTTCAATGGAATTATGGTCTTTTAGTGAGATTAGGGTTCTCACTCTGTAATTATATTAGTGCTATACATATCATGAAAGCCCTAGTGCCCACAATGTCTCCCAAATATTTACTCCTTTAATTAGGTAAGTATAATAAAAATTAATATTTCAACTCAACAAAGAGAGTCTCCTAACGCTACACTGCCTTATATAGTCCTTCCGAAGTGATAGGAAATGAGCGGATGAGGAAAAAAAATCTCTCTACAAAAACACGGCAAATCAAAAAAAGAATATTTTGACAAACCCTTAATAGATTAGAAATAGACTAGAATAATTTATATATATATATATATATATATAGAGAGAGAGAGAGAGAGAGAGATTCTATTGAGAGATCCCTCATTTTGCTAAAATGAGAACCTCCTATTTTCGGATCAAATATTGATGATCGGAACTGTTCAATGTGTTTAAAACACGTTTTTAAGGATACCCGTGAGAAATCGGATCAAAAAAATACCGAAAAAAACTTGATCCAAGCAGTTATCCATAAATGCTAACAGGAACAGTTTTATGAAAAATTACTTCGATCAAGCCATTTCCAGTAATATTTTGAACCGATTTCTCACGGGTACCCTTAAAAACGTGTTTTAAACACATTCAACGATTTCGATCATTAATATTTGATCTAGAAATAGAAGATCCTCATTTTAGCAAAATGAGAAATCTCTAAATAGAAGCTTACTATATATAAGAAAACCTGTTTTGTTGAGAGGCCAAACAGGGCCTAAAATTTGAGGTTACAAGTAACCGTCCATGTACGTCCAAAGAAACAACTCAAAAGTCGGCAAGGACACTTTATTTTAGAGGCAGAGTCGTGTTGAATGAGCTGTTGAACATGGGACACGTTTTTCTGTATTAATGGTGTCCAGTGTCCACCCCCCTTTATTTCAAAGTAATTCTACGGTTCATAATATATAAAAAATATTTCACCGATATTCATAATAAAATACGTATTATATTCATAAATATATATTAATATTTGTATTTATTTACTATGGTGTGTATTATCTACCTCCTAGGAAGTGATAATTAATAAGACTCTTTAGTAAAAACTCTACATAAATATTTAAACACGTTTAAAGGCACTTACACATAGAGTGGCTACTCCCACACTGTAGCCACTGTATGTGTGAGTGCGTGTAAATATGTAAGTGTGTGATTGTAGCAAGAATTTAAATATAACGAGTATCGACTCCTTATATATTTTTGGGTAATTTAAATCAAGATCTTATTAGTCCAAACATCGTAGGTTTTATTTAATTCACTTTTTGAAGTTACGTTTTAATTCTATTTTTACATAGTTTGACATTTTTGTCATTACTTTTAAATGTTAGTTTACCCTGTTATCATCTCTTGAGCAAAAACATATAATTCTTGATTTAGGCTTAAAATGTAGAATCAAATATAGTAAATATTTTTCAGTAAATCTTGAAAATATCACCGGAATTAAAAAGATACTTACCAAAATCTTAAAAAAATTACCAAATTTGTTAATATGCTCGAAATATATTTTAGCGGCTTTAGTTACAAAAATCAAGATTAAAAAAATTATATCTTTTTCATTTCTTTTCACTTAATATACTACTTCCACGAAATTTATTTTAGTGATTTATGAGAATCTTGAGAAATCATTGGATTTTTTTTTATCCTTACACGAAATCATATATTTTTCATTTCGTTATGTTTTTAAATCTAAATTTCTTATATTCGTCATCCTGTATGACATAGACTTGCCAATTTTCTGGTATTCTTCACCAAAATTTGAGTCTTGCGAGTTATGAGGAGATATTTTATCGTCAAACCTAAATAATATTTACCGAAGACAGTTTTGATTCCGTGGTGACCGAAGTTTATTTTATTGTTGTTTCTATTTGTAGTATCCGTTTAGGATGATATTGGTCGAACATTATACGACGAATTTTACAAAAATTTATCATAATCTGCAAATTTACTATTGCAAAAGAACAAGATATTTTAGAATTACAAAAATTTACCATGATGTGCAAATTTACCATCACAAAAGAACAAAATATTTTGAAATTTCAAAAATTTATCATGATCTATAAATTTATCATCGCAAAAGAATAAAATATTTTGCAGCAAGTCAGGAAGAGAGATTTCTGGGCTAATAGAAAATATTTTCTCCAAACCTTGATTCAGTGATCTCACATTTTGCTTAGTGCCCAAACTGATATGGTAATAAAATTTTAGTATCCTTTTTTCAGGAGTTGAATGCTTGAATTGTGCAATTTTTAAAATTAAGAGTAATTTGGATATTTTTTAAAAGAAATGACCAAAACATAACCTTTAAAAGTGGATGAGATAAAAAAATTAATAAACACTTATAGATATAACCAAAAAATAAGTGCTCCTATATTTTTTAAGATAAACTTGTTTTATTCATATCTCTATCGATGTTTCTATCAGCGTGATTTTTTACATACACAACAAACTTGACGAGACGAACAAAATAAATAATTTGCGTCACTTTTTAGTACTCAAAAGGAGAATCAAGATCAGGTCACGATTATAATCTCCAAATTCCTTTTAATGTGTTTCGGCTTATGTGCCCACTTCACAACAAAATCTTCAATCTTCTTGTAATGTGTTCAAACATATGTATCCAAACACGGCTCTACCACTTTAACAAAACAATAATTCGTGGAAATGGCTTGGTGTCAACATCTCATACTTAAGAATTTACCCTTGTTTTATAATTTAAACTCAAAAAATTTCTGATACTATTAATTCTTATAAAAGTTAATATATCCCACTTTAATTGAGTTTTCTACTAATAAATTATAATATTATTTTCTTAAAAATTAACTAACATGTGCCTAAAATAGCTTGAAGAATTTAAGTTATAAAACATTTGAATTGCAATTTTAACAGTTTAAATACATTTTTAACGATTTAAATTTATTATAAAAGCCTTAATAACAAACTATTCAAATAAATAGCAGGGACTGCTAGGAAAATACGAGGATCCTCACCAAAAAACACACGTGACGATATTTGACCAGTCAAAGATCAGCCCCCGAGTCTCAATTTCCACACTTACAAAATACTAGTACGACACAAACACCAGCAAGCCTCCTTCCACCACCCACTGCCATGTCGGCCAAACCCAACTTCCGGCAACGTCCTATCCGGCAAATCCTCTCTCTCCTCTCCTTTCTCTCCCTCATTTCTCTCTCCATATCCACTGATGAGCTCCAAATCATCCTCAAATTCAAAACCTCAATAGCAGAATCAAACACAGATGTCTTCTCAACATGGGTTCCAGAACAAAACCCAGTATGCAACTTCACCGGAATCACCTGCGACGCCAACAGCATGATCAAAGAAATCATTCTCCCTCAACAGAATTTATCAGGTACTCTGCCTTTCGATTCAATCTGCTCTCTTCCATCACTGGAGAAAATCTCTCTGGGTAAAAATTACCTGTTCGGAAGCATCACAGAACGATTGTCAAACTGCACTAATTTGAAGTACTTGGATTTGAGTTGGAATTCATTCACCGGAAAAGTTCCGGACTTGTCTTCTTTAACCCAACTGAAGTACTTGACTTTGAACAACAGTGGATTTTCCGGCCAATTTCCATGGAAATCAGTGGAAAATCTTACGAATCTTGAGTTCTTGAGCCTCGGTGACAACCCATTTGATAGAAATCCATTTCCTTTGGAGGTACTAAATCTTAGAAAATTGTATTGGCTGTATCTAACAAACTGTAGCATTGAAGGGGAAATTCCGGAAGGAATTGGAAATCTCACTCTGCTCCAAAACCTCGAGATTTCTGATAGTCACCTGTTTGGGGAAATTCCCAAGGGAATCTCAAAGCTGAAAAACCTTTGGCAGCTCGAGCTCTATAACAATAAGCTCGTTGGTAAATTTCCAAATGGATTCGGGAACCTCACAAATCTGATCAATTTCGATGCCTCAACTAACAATCTCGAAGGAGACTTATCAGAGATCAAGTACTTAAAAAATCTGGTGTCGTTGCAGTTATTCGAAAACGAATTGTCTGGGGAAATTCCTGTGGAATTCGGGGAATTCAAGTCCCTCCGGAACATCTCTCTCTACACCAACAAGCTCACAGGATCACTTCCACAGAAAATTGGATCGAATTCAAATTTTGAATTCATCGACGTTTCGGAAAATTTCCTAACGGGTCCAATTCCACCTGAAATGTGCAAGAATGGGAAAATGACTATACTTCTTATGCTTCAAAACAACTTCACAGGTGGAATACCGGAAAACTACGCGAATTGCTCGTCGTTGAAGCGTTTACGGGTAAACAACAATTCACTTTCCGGTATGGTCCCCGCCGGAATTTGGAGCTTACCAAATTTATCTCTAATTGATCTTACTGGGAACCAATTCGAAGGTGCAGTGGGGTCAACAATTGGGGAGGCGAAGTCTTTAGCACAGCTATTTTTAGCTTACAACCGATTTTCCGGCGAATTACCCCCCACAATTTCGGAAGCTACATTATTAGTCGACATTGAGTTGTGTTCAAATCAGTTTTCCGGTGATATTCCGGCCACAATAGGGAATTTGAAGAGACTAAGCAATCTTCGCATAGAACGTAACTTGTTTTCTGGTACCATTCCAGAATCATTAGGCTCGTGTGCTTCTCTCAGTGATATAAATCTCGCCGGGAATTTATTTTCCGGGGAGATTCCGGCGAGTTTTGGTTCTTTACGGACCCTGAACTCCTTAAACATGTCTGACAATGAACTTTCCGGTGAGATTCCGGTAAGTTTGTCTTCACTTAGACTTAGCCTTCTTGATTTGTCAAACAATCAGTTGAGCGGTCGTATACCGGAATCTCTATCAATTGAAGCATTTAAAAGTAGCTTCGCCGGAAACCCAGGGCTGTGTAGTGAAAATCTTGGAAATTTCCGGTCATGTTCATCGGATTCTAACAACTCCAGCAATCTTCCGACGGTTATTTCTTGCTTTGTAGCTGGGATTACTGTTTTGTTTGTGTCATTTTCATGTTTCATGTATTTTAAGTGTAAGCCGAAAGATCTAGACGGTCCGATCAAACGAGGTAGTTCTTGGGATATGAAACAATTCCATGTGTTGAGCTTCAGTGAAGAGGAAGTTGTGAATGCAATCAAAAAGGAAAATCTGATTGGCAAAGGTGGCTCAGGAAATGTATATAGAGTGAGGCTAAGGAATGGAAAACAATTGGCTGTGAAACACATTTGGAAGTCGGTTTCCGGCGACCGGAAAAGTTGCCGGAGCAGCTCATCAATGCTGGCTAAAGGGAAGCTCCGGTCGCCGGAATATGATGCTGAGGTGGCCACATTAAGCTCCATCAGGCACATGAATGTGGTGAAATTGTATTGTAGCATCACGAGCGATGACTCTAATCTTTTGGTCTACGAGTACTTACCCAACGGGAGCTTGTGGGAACGGTTGCACACGTCTCAGAAGATCGAGATGGATTGGGAGGTAAGGTATGGGATCGCGGTGGGAGCTGCTCGGGGGTTAGAGTATCTGCATCACGGATACGATAGACCCGTGATACATCGGGATGTGAAAACAAGTAACATTTTGTTGGATGAGCATATGAAGCCTAAGATTGCAGATTTTGGGCTTGCAAAAGTTTTCCAAGCAAATGAAAGCAAGGACTCTACAAACCTTATTGCAGGAACTCATGGTTACATTGCTCCAGGTTAGCATTTCTTTATTTATCTACTAGTTACTGAAAATTTTCCTCATTTGGTGCAATCAAAATGATAATAACATCTTGTTTGTTTCGGTGTTGAAGAATATGCATACACGTGCAAGGTGAATGAAAAGAGTGACGTCTACAGCTTTGGAGTGGTTCTAATGGAACTTGTAACGGGAAAGAGGCCGCTTGAACCAGAGTTTGGCAACGGTAGCAGTGGCATCGTCGAATGGGTGTGCAATGAGATGAGCAGCAGCGGTGGAAGCGTGGTTCACTTGGTGGATCCGGCAATCTCAGAGGCCTGGAGACAAGAGGCTGCCGGAGTGCTGGAAATCGCAGTTCATTGCACGATGAAGATGCCAGCCCTCAGACCTTCCATGAGGATGGTGGTGCAAATGTTGGAAGATGCCAAAAGCCTTGTGAATTGGTAGGGATAGTTGTGGATAAAGATGATGGTGAAAGCAGAAAGAATTGAGGAGTTTTGCAGAATATGTAATAAGGAGTTCAATTGGAGAATGAGAGTTCCAACGCCAGAGTTAGTGGATCCGGGAAACCCGTTATGCATAACGCACAATATGAAGCCTTGCGTGTTAAAACCGTACCTTTTTGGCCTATCTATGAGGCACAACAAAATCTCCAAACATGGACTTAGCATAAGGTAGGGAATCAATGTAATGAAGAATTTTGGAATAATGAGAAGGTGCACTAAACTTTGAATCCGAAGGGAATAAATTCAGTTGATCGTTTCACTTGTAATTATTCCTGTTGTTCTGTTTTACTTGGTGACATTTTCAATTTTAAGTATTCAATTAAATTCTTTCATTAAAATAATGTTAAAACAAAAGTCCAAATTTAAAATTGAATGACATGCTCAACTTCAATTATACCGTGTCATAGTGAAGCCCACGCACACGTCAATCACATTCTGCTTGAATTTTGACTTGAAAATCGTTGCTCATATTTAAAAACTATATGTTAAATGCAGTTTTTATGTTCATAACATTATAATAAATAGTGCAAAAATAATAAAATAACTAATTTTATGGATAATTAAGTAATTAGAATTACGAATAATCAATTTTAAATAACAATCAAATAGATTTGTAACAGAAATATGAATTACATTAATTGATCATTCATTTCTTTCTTAAGTCATTTAATTGGTCTAGTACAATTAAAAGAATAAATGAACATTTTTAATTAAAAAAATAAAAAGACTATCATTGAACAAGGAAGTAAAAAGATAATTTTCACTTTTTCTCTGAAGTTACCACCTTTTTTATTTTTGAAATTCTATTTTGTGGGTGTTTATTCTGAAATAATGTTTAATAATCTGGAGAATTTTCTTTAGGGGAATTAATTTGGAGGTTGGGACACTATCAAATTTGTGGACTATTGACAACATGGTTTTAATAGAAAAACAACAAAGAGGAGTGTCCATGCACATATAAAAAAAAGGAATTGAAGCCTTTTATAGTAGTAATTGATTTGAGACGTGCTCCAATACTTTTCTTCATGCCCCAAAATTTAAGTGAGAAAGTATTATTAATTTTACGAAGCAAACGATTTTCTCTATTTATATAGTTATTTAGAGATTAATTATATTTATATTAACGTAGAAAGTTTCTAAACAATTTTAAATATGAACAAGATGACTTCGTTTGGTAGCATTCAGGGACGGAACTACATAAAGATTGAAAGAGGGTTTCCAAAAATTTCCAAAAAAATTAAGACCCAAGTATAAATTTTTAAAATTACCTAAGTATAAATTTTTAAAATTAAAACATTCGGCTTCTTTTATTTCTAAAAAAAATAAAAAAAATTGACCTCCCCAAATATCAAATCTTGATTTCGCCCCTTGTGCACTACAACATCCCTAAAAATCCATGAGTCTCCCATGATAAAGAAGAGTGTTAGAACATTACATGAGAGACAATGAATTATTTTTCGGAATTATGGGACAAAAAGATGAAAGTAAATAAAAATGGAAAAATTTAGCATTTGCCAAATAAAGATGCAATCAATTTGGTAGTGGAATTTGACCGCATCATATCTGCACCCAATTCTCAGTTGCGTTTTACCCATGAGTTTGGGATCGGGGTTTAGATTTAAAACCCCAGGTACTCTTCTTCGTTCACCGTTTTGTCCCCTGATTCCTATACACATCCCATCTCTGTCTATCGTTCATCTCTCATTCTTCTCAGGTTCTCCCTCTCTCTCTCTATCTCCCTCTCTCAATTTTATTGCTATCTTGTTCTGGACTTGACGAAATTCACTGTCATAGTAGGTTGAAAGTCATTGACTTACATGGAAGATCTTACGGGCTGATGATTAAATCTCAGCCAATTTTGGAGATTAGGGTTGAACCCTGTCTTCGTATAGTCATTTGTATGGGCATGTATATACGTCTGTATGTATGATCTTTGGGTAACATTTATTTGGTTTCTGGGTTCGGTTGTTTTGTGCCTAAGATGGTGATGACAATTATAAATGCTTAACTTTACGCTTTTGAAATTTTGACTGGTTCTCAATGTTTAAGACCTATGTGTTCGTATGGGTATATGCTGAAATTGCAAGTGTTTGTCTGACGGTGCAGGGAGAAAGAATTTTGCATTGGGTGCTCAAAATTTTGATCTTAAGAGTGAGCAACAGATAACTACACCGGTTATGGAGTCAAAGAATGAATTCCCAGAACTAACTAGGAGTCTTTATCCAGATATCGAGCCGTACAGTACAGGCTTTTTGAAGGTTTCAGATCTTCACACTATCTATTGGGAGCAGTCTGGAAATCCAAATGGCTATGTGAGAAGTCATGACACTAAGCTTTGATCATCCATATCTCGTACTTATCATTTAAAATGTGTTTAGCCCTTTTTTGATAGGTAAAGGGGAAGTCCATACATGGTTAGACAGACATAATTTTCTTTAACGTTTTTTTTTTTTTTTTTTTTTGCAATTTTGAATTTCATTAGACTTGGTGTATAGTTGCTTATTTGTTAGGTGTGGTGTATGTGATCTTCAAGTCTGGTGTATTTGTGGAATCTACAGTTCTTGTTGTTGTGGAGATTGAAGCAATCTCAACTGTTTTACTGTGATATATTGACATAGTAACTTCGAACGAGTCCTGAGTTTTATCACTTGATCTTGGACCACTTCATGATTTTCGAGGATAATTATTAATCTTTTATAGATCTTAAGGTGGGAAACATTTCATTAGCTATAAACCATGTACTGTCTTGTACCGACTAGATAGCAGTTTTTCTTGATGCATTTGTTCATTTCCCATTGAGTTTACATATACATCAAGGATACGTAGAAGGTCTCCATTGAACAACTCTCTTTGTTTCTGCAGCCAGTTGTTTTTCTCCATGGGGGCCCAGGAGGTGGAACATCACCCAGTAACCGAAAATTCTTTGATCCTGAGTTTTACCGGATCATTTTATTTGATCAGGTCTAGTACTATATTCCTTTTGCTTAGGCAACCTGTTTGCGTAAGAACCTCTATTTTCTTTGAGAGACACTCCCTTCTTCCAGCGAGGTGCAGGTAAGAGCACACCACATGCTTGCTTGGTGGACAACACAACATGGGATCTTGTTGAAGACATTGAAAAGCTGAGAGAACACCTGGAAATTTCAGAGTGGCAGGTTGGAAATTGTCCAGTTGAGTTGTTTAGGTGATGTCCCTTCTATGTTTTAAATCCTCCCGCTTCTCCACAGGTGTTTGGCGGGTCGTGGGGAAGCACACTTGCCCTTGCATACAGCCAATCACACCCAGAAAAGGTATCCAAAAAGTGTTATCACCTCTTTTACCAAAGCCCTTTGCTAGAGAATTCACTTTGAAAATCTTTGTTATTAGATAACTGAACTAACTGCTTACAATGTTTCACCGGTTTGTTCTCAAGGTTACTGGCATTGTTCTTAGAGGTATCTTTCTGTTGCGGAAGAAAGAGATTGATTGGTTTTACGAGGGTGGAGCTGCTGCTATATTCCCTGACGGTGTGCTCCTTCGATTTGCTTCACTCTTACTTTCGTCTTTTTTGGGAAGCTTGGGCAGTAGACTTCATACACTGCATTTAGGGCTGAGAGATCATCTTATTTGATGTGTTGTTTTTTTCACTGATTGCATTGGTCGGCAGTTCTGCTTTCCTGAAGTGGCTTAATGTTTGTGCATTTTCTTCTTAATACACAGCCTGGGAGCCATTTAGAGATCTTATACCAGAAAATGAAAGGGGAAGTTTTATTGATGCCTACTGGAAACGTTTGAACTCTGATGACTTGGAGACACAAGTAGGAGTTTCTTTGTGCTGATGCCTGAATTCCTTATTACTATTCAACTTATTGCTCTTTAAAATTCATTTGCATGTGACCAATGCTTTTACATGAAGACTCTTGCATCACAAATGATTGCCAAAATTTTCAATGGAGGAATTATTGGTAGACGGACCTAAACATTGCAAGAAAGGAAGTATTCTCTAACAGCAATATGTTTTTATAAATTTCTACCTTCTAGTACGCAGCCGCTAGAGCGTGGACCAAGTGGGAAATGATGACTGCTCATCTTGTTCCTAATGAAGAAAACATCAAGAAAGGGGATGATGATAAATTTTCATTGGTGAGTAACTTAAATTTGGGGGTATTAATCTGTATTATATATTAAGACATGGATTATTGTTCTTCTTATTGGCTTCCTAGTTAGTGGCCCATCTCATTTGCCTTCTTTTTCTACGACTTACCAGTTACTCTACAGCTTACACATTGTCAATGCTTTGCCGTCTATTTTGGTCCTACCAAATACTCGTCTTGCACAGCCGCATAAGTCAATTTTGCTGCTTGTTGATGTTGCTCTTAATAACAGTACACAGGAATTATACTTCTTGTTTTAGCGTCAGGATGTACCAAATTATCCCCAATAAAGCCGCTTGCCTTTAAAGGAAAGTCAAGTTGATGCAATATGTTGGAAAACTTACTTATTGAATTGGAAGAAAATAGAATTGCATCATCCAGATGGTGTAGGTAGCCTTAGTACCTTGTTATGCCAACGGCGATATGTTTTTGATGTTGCCCTAGTAATATTGCTATTTGTTATTCATGACACAAGTCCCTTAAAATGGTATATAGAGTAGAGGTGTCTCTAAAATTAAGATTACTTGATGTCTGAAAATTCTTTTATGTCTTACCATGATTTTCACAAATCTTTTGCTCTGTCCAGGCATTTGCAAGGATTGAAAACCATTACTTCGTGAACAGGGGATTTTTTTCTTCGGATTCATTCTTGTTGGACAACATTGAAAAGATAAGGCACATCAACACCATAATTGTACAGGTATTTGTTTGTCGATAAGTAACAGACACATTTTGCAGTTACTTTCTGCAAAATTAATCTATTCAGACAAGATCCCGTTCGTAATGTAGCATTGCCATCGAGATCTTTGATTTGCTAGAAAATTTCGCCTTTAAATTCCACCACATCATGAAAATTTATCTTTCTAACGCGCAGATTACATACCAGCAATTTGGATACATTTTCAAAGTTCCCATTTTCTTCACTTCTTTTTCGTTGTGAGGAGGAATGTAACAAGTGTTTGTTCCCACAATAGCAATTATGTTTTTTTTTTAATTTTCTTGTACCAATTTTGCAAATGGCATATCTTATGAGCTATCATCACGACACCATGAAGCCGCCTTTTTTTCAGTGCCTGATTTTGATAAGAAAGTTATCATTGCAGGGAAGATATGATGTCTGCTGTCCCATGATGTCGGCATGGGATCTTCATAAAGCTTGGCCAGAGACCGATCTTAAGGTAAGACAAATTCTCTCATTCACCTTTTCTTGCTTAATGTTAACATCTGGCACTTCTTGCTATTTGAGTGTGCATGTCAATGCTACCTGCCCATAATTTTGGCTGTGACTTTATTCATTCACTTTGTTGTTGTATGTATCTATTTCTCATCTACTTTTAATAATTTCTTTAAAGATTTACATTAATACCACCCTAAATATGTTAAATTCTTCTAATAATCTTCAACAATTACACGTTCATGTGTAGAATATTTTAATTTTCTTGCCCTGGTTTGGAGACTTTTTTAAGAACATTATAATTTCTCTATGCGTACTGAGAAATGTTGAAGTTTGGTAGCTCTACTTGTAAAAAAAAGTTACAAAATTTTCGTTGAAAACTGCCCCTCTTAACTAATTTTCTGGATCCGCCAATCTTTGGTATTCTTCTGGTTAGGCATTCCATCATTTCTTGATTAACACACTACACAACAATTATAACATCTGAGGCGAGGGAATGTCTCAAAGAGGTGGCAAACTCAGATGTTAAACGCTAATAACTTTTCCACACCTTGGAAGTCCACTATTACATAACAGGCTATAATATGCTTCTAACTCTTATTTTGTTCCTTCTTTTATGTGGTTAAATAATGAAATCAGCTTGAACATATTTGAACAATACTAACTTCCACTGACCTGCACAGGCAAAAAGAAAGCCAACCACTAACTTGTGTCTTTGTAGCAATATTCATCTTGAGCCCTTGATCCAAGAATTTTCTTCGGTTCATTTTCTTGTATTCATAGTGAAGTCACTAGAACTTTTTGCCATGCATCAGGTTGTTACAGATGCAGGACATTCTGCTAATGAACCTGGAATAGCTGCAGAGCTTGTGGCTGCGAACGAGAAGCTAAAATACATTATCAAGGGAAATAGGCCCTGAATTGAAACTTGTTGGAAAGAACCCAATTGAGAGAGGATAAATACTGAACCTTGGCATTTGCCCCCATTGTTGCTCTTTGATGTGTAGAGAGAAACTACTTTGAACGTTTGGTTTGGGTAAAATCGCTATGAAGTTGGCCAATGCTAATTGTCGAAAAGATTATCGTAATTACAATGCTTCAACTTTGACCATTTCAGTGGTACTCTTTCATGATTTTGCAGAAGGATATGGTAGCATGTTAGCCTATTAGTTTCATTCTTGTTAGCACCCACACAAGAAATCAAAGCGAGTTATCGTATTTGATTACAAAACCCTCAGGTACAATACATAGTTTCCTTTGTCGAATTTGGACTTTTTTACCATTTGACGGTACACTAACATATCATTACATCATGGTAAAAGCTAAATTCCAAATGTACGTAGTGGACTTTCGGGTTATCTATTATGTTGAAGTTAAATATAATGACACAAATAATTACAATAAACAGTTGAGCAATACCAACAATGTACATAGACTTTTTAAATGTATAACGATATAGACACGTTAAAAAAGAGAAACAATTACATTGCTCGTCTTTGTAGATGAATGAATGAATACAAACGAATCTACAAGATAACCCGGATTTCAACTATTACAAAGTTGCAAATGTAATTCAATAAACAATTGAACAATAACAAACTACAAGATCACCACCACCAACAACAACAAATGTTACAGTCAACAATAAATGGTACAATCAACAACAATGGTACAAGTCTAAGCCGCCTTTCTTGTACAACTCTTCGGTCCATAGGACACCTCAAAACTTTGGCTCATTTGGAGTAGCTGCATTAGGCCTTTTTCCTCGCGAAGTGTCACAGCAGTGGCTTGGCTCTCCTGCTTCCTCAGATCTTGAGGGTGTTGACGATGTTTCCTCGATCATGGTTAGTTGTTTACCACATACCAATTCAGAAGCCATTGCCTTCCTCATTGAAGAAACCCTGAAAAGTGAATAGCTAAATCTGTCTCAAAGATGTTTGTAACATCTTCACAAGTAAAGGATGAGATAACAGAAAACTTAAGAGTACTGACCCTTTAGGCCTAATGCATTGCCCTTGTAGTGACGGTGATTTTGTCTTCCTTAAGCTGTGTCCTGATTTTTGACCAATGACATCTCTGCCATGATCAAGTCGCGATGTTACTGGCTTGGATTTTTGTTGAGTCGAGTTGGAACTTCTTTGTGGAGTTATTATAGTAGCAATTTTCGGTCGCACTTGTCCTTCTGGAGTCTTTGGGAAGGCTGTTCTATGCAGTTTCTGAAATTATAAGATGATGAATGATTTTTAATCAAAAATCTCAAAATTTTGAATCTAAAAAAAACAAGAGAAAACAAAAAGCTTATGATAAATCTTACAGGTACATCCTTTTTAAAACTCCTCTCTAATTCTTTTCCACTGCTTTCACATTTGCTTTCTTCAAGGCACTTCTCATTTCTCTGAGATCAAAAGCAAAGTACCGGGCTTTAGTATTACTACTTGCCACATTATAAATGCAACAGATATTCTTAACTTTTGCAAGTGAAATAGAAAGTACTCACCTGGATCTCATTTCCATGCCTTGTATGCGAAATTCCGGCTGGGATAACTGAGACTTTGGCAGTTTCCTTTTCAGGAACCAGTTGCTTTCTTCTCTCCAAGTTGGCTTCTTTAAGAATTCCTCTCTCCTAAAAATAGTAAATTCTGTCAGATATGGCAAAAAAGAACATAGATTTTTTTTTGGTTAAAAGCATATAGTATGGAAAAGACACAGCATATAGTATGGAAAAGGCATAGCATACATCTGTTCTTAGCCTGAAAGGTTTGGGATTTGTGGGTTTTGGTTTCTTATACTTCGCCCCTTGAGCACCAGTGGCAGCTATGGTAGGCCCTTCTTTCAAATTTTCATCCTGTTTTCGAGGTACCTACAGTTTTTTCGAAGTTACAGATTATTTAGTTTAAAAAAGACATGGCGCAGCTATATGGATGAAACAGATAGCTCCAACACATTCATAGTTCCAACATATAGGTTGTAATGTTTGTGGCTAATCCTAAACACTGAACAAAAGGAAATGCTACCTTTTTACTGAATTCATTTGTCTCCTGTTTGCCACCATGTGTTTTTCTTCCAGAGTGATTGTTATTATTCTTGATATCTCTGCAAACAATTTCACAGAAAATCACAATCGTTGCAGTGAATGCAGCGGTAAAAATTAGGTACTTCGTCTGAGGATTTTTGGGATGAGCTGAGCCTCCTACCTGTTTCCTTCAGACGCCGAAGCATTTTCTTTGTCATCACTTTCCATGGTTACCCCTCCTAAAGTTTGAGATTCAGTCCGCTGCTCTTCAAAGTTTTCTTGAAATTTGGACAAGTCATTTTCTTCCAAATGCCCTTCTTTCAAGTTTGATGAGGAGTTCGCTTCGCCTCTGGCTTCCGACGACACAACATCTGAAGTCTTTGTTGATCGCACTACCTCTGAGCAAGGAATGGCTTCTTCTTGAGTAGAATCCATGGAATCTGAATTTCCTGATGTTTTCTCATTCACCAGCCGTCCCTCGTATACTTTTTCTTCAGTAATCCGTGGGTTCTCCAATATTGTGCCTTCCCTTGGTTTATTTTCAACCAACTTCTTGGGCCTAGAGTTGCAAGGTTTGTTTGCGTTGCCTTTGCTCTTCCTCTTCACACTCATTAAAGACTTAGTCTCCTTCTCTTCTCGTTTTTGAGGCCTAACCAATTCCTTGGCCTTGCTTTTGTTCTTGCAAGCACTTAGTTTTCTTATTGATGAATCCACCAGCAATGACTTGTTAGGATCGCGTCTTATTTCCTTCGATGACTTGTTAGAATACCCCAATATGTGCTTCCTTTGACCGCTTATCTCAAGCCTCTTCATCCCTTCACAAATCTTTGTCAAGGGGGTACGCAATTCTGCCGAAGATTTCAAGCTAATGCCTTTTCTTGGAGAGTGGAAAACCAGAGCCTTTGCGACCGTTCTACTCTTAGGCACTGCAGTGCTTGTGGGTTTGGGGTTTTGAACACTTCGAAAGGAGCTTCGATTCGGAAGGGAGTTTTTGTTCCTAGGAGTGGTCAAATACTTGGCTGCAACTTGCTTTCCCTTGGGTTTAGGGGTTGAAGCAATCCTGGAAAGAGGTTTAGCTTTCCCTTTTCCATCACCAATCTTTTGGGAAAAGGAAGAAATCACAGCTAATCTTGATACTCTAGACTTCGAAGATTTTGGTGGAGCTGAAAGTGGGCATTTTTCATTCAAACTAGAAAATCAAATAAAATGTGTTAGTGAACACCAACAGTGAGAAAATGATACTTGGAATTAAAGCTTTTTTTTTCTCAGTACCTACCTAGAGGCCTTTCTATTTAGTATTTGTCTAAGTCGGATATAGGGACTTCTGGCTGCCATGACCTGTGTGAATCAGTGGTTTTAGAACTCTAAACTAACCAATCAATGATATATGAATCATAAGACAAGATAACGTATAACGAACCCGGAGAACAAAGTTCTTAGAAATTGCTTCAGGGTCTATTTCTTCTTCATGCTTTTGGTCACATCCTGAGACAGAATTGACAACAATAGTGGGTATTCGATACTTGTTTGTTTGGAAAATACCGCATGCATATCAAAGGGCAATCAAACAAAGCTGGGCATACAGTATAATTAAATATTCAACTTCCAGTCTACAGAATGTAGAGACTTTATTTGCACATTATAGCTTGAGAAAACCTAATTACGAGGAGGATTTATATGCAAAGTCAATCAAGATCAAACATTTATTGTTGGAAGTTGGAAAAACAAAAATAAAAAAGTTTTAAGACACTGCAAGAATTTACTCTTCGAAGTGTACTATGAGGTTACAACTTCCCAATTTGGTGTAAACTTTAGTATATTGGAGTCTTGGAGAGATTCTTAAGAGTTAAAAAAGTTGGGTGTGTTGTGCTTCAAAATAGCATCTTTTTAACACATTAAAAATTGTCTGAACAGTGTCAGACCATTTCGAAAGTTTTTTGGGAGCCAACAGAATTGTTTTAACGTGCAGCACACGCTTTATTGTGCAGAGCAGGACCCCCCGGGTTCTTCCTTTTTTCTTAAGTTTTCCCAAAAGATAACTAGATCTTCTATTTTTCTTCAGTGTTCTCAAATTTATAAGAACAAAGAACCCAGGTGCAGGCCTGCAGGGACAAAGTAAAATTCAAAGAAACAACAGCTCATGTTTCGGATCATCATTTTCATACACTTGTGTGTGTTCATATATTAATGAAATTGTTGAATGATTAACTATAAACAAATCGAACTTGCTTGAACAAACCAAGCAATGCTTGAAACCAGAGCTGCAGATTAGACTATGCAAGAACTAAAATCAAAACCTCAAAAATAAAAAAATGAAAAATCCAGTGACGAGATACGATTTGAGAATGAAATTAGACCGACGTACCCACTCGAAGGCAGAACCAGTAGCGATCGTCGGGTCGGTACGGATCTGGAGCAGTGAAGTCCACGAACTTAGGGGCTTCGATCTTCTCGTAGAACTCTTCCTCGTCGGCCCCACCTCTTTCAACTTCGTTGTCGATGATCACCTGGGTTGACAGTTCATTTTTCTCCGACATTTCTTCCGATGAGACAGAGACAGAGACAGAGGCGGAGCGTCGCAAGGTGGGTGGGGGAGAAAGATGATGACTTTTGTTAATGGGTTAACTAGTAGCACTGCTTTGCATTTTTCTAGACAATTGAGGAGAGAGAGAGAGAGAGAGAGAGAGAGAGAGAGATTTGAACAACAGACTCTGTAAGTAGCCGTTACAGTCTCTCTCTTCGGACAAAAAGTCACAGAGAAAGGAATCCAGGGGCAGATATGTAACTTGTTATCTATACGTAATATTTAAGCTTCTCACTTTTTTGTCTTTTGCCTTTGTCTGAATTTTTTCCACTAGGTGAAAGTAAATTAGAAACTGTTCAATTATTTCTGAAGTCTTATAATATTTTTTCATTTAATATGTGATTGTTAATGAATTATGTTGACAAAATATAAATTAATATCGAATAATTTAATTCAAAGGACAAAATGTATTAATTACATTGATTACTTCCCCTAAGCTTCATCTTTTTCATAAGCCAAAGCCGGAACTAATAACATTTTCAGTAACATTTACATGTGACATAATAATTTTTAGATGTAGGATTCATGGTCGAGGAATGATTTCAGTTTTGGCTTATAAAAAAAAAACCTCAAGTTTTTAGTTTTTCCTCACCAATTTCGTAGTCAAAACCAAAAAAAGAGGAAAAAATTCTTGGGACGGAGGGAGAGTTTGTTGTCGAGTGTCGAAACTCAGCCCAACTGAAGTTCTATCGATCCATTTTCATTCTTCGTTTTATTTCGCAATTAAGGTAAGAGAATCTTACCTCCAACCCTAAGAAGTTTATTTGTTATGTAATTACATGTTAAGTTTTTGCAATTATGAGATTTGTAATTTGTTCATGCTAGAAAGCTTGAAACCTATAAAGTTACAGAATTTGAAAAACAAAATATAACGATAACCTGATTTTAAAAATTTTCGTTAAAGCTGATCTAAAACTTTTAAATTTCTCATATTTTTATTGGAAGTTTCTTTATGTGTCTTTTATTTTGGGTAAAAATTTTGGAGCCTAAATCAAAGTACAAAATTCTACGAAAATTCGTAACTTAACTGCTATAAATTCATAACTTTGCAGGCTGTACTAACACACGTTAAAAAAAAACTATAAGTTTTAGCACGAGTATCGAAATTCTGCACTGTTTATTTTATTTGAAACTAGACACATCGAACTTCAAAAATATGTAAAATTTATATCTTATTTTTATCTGAGCAAAGTCAGTTTTGCATTTGAAATTGATGAAGCAGTTTTAGTATTCTAAAATAAAATTTCTAACTTTAAATTGACACAACTATGTCGTTAGAACTCTGTTTTTAACTTATCACATATCGTTGAAAAAGCTTCTCGATGGTAGTCTTTATTAATATTAGTTCTAATACATCTATCTACAAATTATAGCAATTTAGAATTATCAAGATTGAGACTTAATGTACCCCCCTCCCTCTCTCCTTCTCTTTCCACTACCCTTATGCACCATTCATTTGCTCCACGATTCCAAATGTTGTTTTCCATCTATTCTATTTTCACCTATGGTGTTCACCTAATACCTTTCCCTTAATCCCCAATAATCAGACCCCAAATCCATTAATAACCAACCACTCAAGGCGCTTCATGGCTTCACCATGACAGTGGAGGTTCTGGTGGCTGAGAGAGTTGTTGGAGCGAAGGTGCTATTGAGGCGTTAATCGAAATCTGGGGCACTATTATGTTCATGTGATATCTCATCTCACATTGAAAATCTACATGGGTAATCTTAGATATATAATGAATCATGTATATTATTACTAGTAACTTAGACTTAACCATTTTGGGTCATGTGATTGGGCTTCAACAAATTATTGGGTCAGTAGTATATGTAGGGTATTACAGATTGTATCAGAGCAACCAGTGTACACAATTGAGTGTATGGTCGGGACTTTGTTTAGTCATTAGGGGATAGACCTGGGGTTAAATCGTGGTGACTCTAATGTTCAATCCCTTGCGAATGCGCAAGATTTTAGAGATTGAAAGATTATAACATCTCGTCCCACATTGAAAGTCTACGTAGGTGATATTGGGTATATAATAAATCATGTATACTACCACTAGTAACTTAAATTTAAGTATTTTTGGCCATGTGGTTAGACTCCAATAAGTTATTAGGCTAGTAGTATATATGAGGTATTACAGTTCAGCTCGAGCACTACAACAATCATTGTCAGAAGGACTGAAAGGAAGTTACCAACACTGGCAAGCACTTTGAGTCTCACATCAAGAACCAAGCCAACTCCTAACCTTAACCCTAACCCTAACCCTAGCCATCAAACTGTTGTTTACTCCCGAGGATTTTTTAGACTAAATTCGAGTGGCTCTAATAAGAGCTTGCTCGGTGGTGGAGAAGGAGAATATGATTTGTTTGCCACTTTGTAGTGTGTGAGGAAGGATAAGAGGACAAAAGATGTTGGATTTTATCAAACGAGAGTGCGTACAAAGAATCGGCGTGACACGAGAGTGCGAAGCAACAAAAAATGATGGAATTGAAAAGGCAAAGGATGGATGTTGGTCTTTTTAGTAAGAGACGCCTATTGAGGACTGTGATTGGGGTGGTAGGTTTTGGACATGGGAAAATGAGAGGGAGATTGGGTTGATGAGAAATGGATAAAATAAGAGGTATTTTGAGGAATTTGAAAAGGATCCTAAGGTGGGGAGGCAAAAGATTTTATGCTTCTTCAAAGCTAAGAGATTAGAGAGCTGGAGAAAAGGGATGAGATGGGCCATAGCTAGTCATGAGAACATGACTATATGAACACCTACCGCTACCGCTATTGTCGCTATCACAACCCTCATTGTTTTCCATGAGTTGTATATACTATATAGGTTTAGGATTTCTAAAGGGTATTTTCGAATGAGCCAAATAATTTTTCTTAAAAATATATTTTATCGTTCACAATTCTCACAAAAAACTAATAGAAAAGGTCAAAATATTCTGTTACTTCAGGGAGTCAAAGTAATTTAAAACACTTGAGGGAGTTAAGGGATTTGGGGTAATAGTTCAGGGGTATCTTGAAAATTAAGCCATATCTTTACTTTAGCCCCCGGCCCCGATTTCAAAAATGACAAATACACCCCAATATTCGTAAAAGAATTACAATACTGAAAACCCCGATATGACCCAATCAACCCTAATCTTTTGTCGGAATCCCCAGCTGGTCTCTCTCTCTCTAGCGGAAAGGTCTCCCTCCGATCGCAGACTCTTCCCGTGTTGTTTCTTTTCAGGTCACTTCTTGATTCACATCATCGACGACTTCTACTTCTTGCTGGATTTCCGATGCTAATTTGTTCTCACATGGTATTCAGTGGTCGCCCATTTGCAATAATCATTCAAACAAGTGAGTTGAGTGTGTTATGACTTCATAATTGGTAAGTTTATCTCCATTGTAGAAGCAAATAATACTACTTTTCAAGCTTTCAAGGGGAAATCATCTGTGTTTTGTTATGATTTTCTTCATTTACTTGCTAAAATGGTTCTTTCCATTCACTAAGCTGCACGAGGTACTTTCAAAATTCCCTTTTGTTTTCCCTGACCAATGACCCTAAACCCAAATTGGCGCGGGATTTTTCTTTATGTAATGTCTACTTCCGGTTTTTGAGTGAACCCAACTTCGGAATTGTTCCAAGGGACTGACCAATCTATTCCAGCTTCATTCCAGTTAACCAAATGGGGCCATAGATGTAAAGTTTGAGTCTTGGCCTTTGATTTGATAGGTGTATGTACATTTACTAGATATTTCTATGCGGCCTTGCTTGTTTTGAGGATGTTTAATTTGATTAAGTGCTAAATTTCACCTGCTGAAAGAAGTGAGGAGTATATTTTAATGATGATGGTGATTACTCCCATATATTTTTTCTATAAGAACCATTAGATTGTCTTGGACAGTAGATAGCAAAGATAGGGGGATGATTATTTGATGGTTGAAGCTGTTTTCTCTGATGTTATTGACTGATGGGAGGGGGAAGTAGTGCAGCCCCTGTAGTCCTCTCAAAAAACCAACATAAAAATTATGAGTCCTGCGGTATTGACCAATCACCCTCCGTATAGAGCACCAAATAGCAATGCCCCTAAAGCATTAAATAATTTCCCCTTTTCCATGTGATTTTAGAGGTACTGACTTCATTTATCAATAGCACATTAATTGTTGTTTATTATTGGGTCTTGTACACCGAATGTTGCCATTTATTTGATGATGCAAGATATAAATTTAGAGATAATGAATGAAGGTATTGTGTATTTTGACAGGACCATATTTGCGACTTCTGAATGTAATTTTGTTTCCTTTGTGCTCATTTCAGTTTTATGTCATCCCATATCTTTCTCTAGAAGGTTAAGGCTTGAGCTACATATCCATTTTTGAAGAAGTTCCTCTTAAAGCATCAGTGGTCTTCTGGGCACTATAAATTGGAAGGCCGCGGTGCTGAAAACAAGGAGCTTATAATTGATGTGTTAGCTCATGGACAATCAAAATTTTGTCGTTGGTCAAGAGTTCCCTGATGTCAAGGCCTTCCGGACTGCAATTAAAGAAGCTGCAATTGCGCAACACTTCGAGCTGCGTATTGTGAAAAGTGACCTGATTCGTTACTTTGCAAAGTGTGCCACTGAAGGATGCCCATGGCGCATCCGTGCTGTGAAGCTTCCTAATGTCCCCACCTTTGCAATAAGAAGCATTGAGGCGACACATACCTGTGGGAAAGTTGCTCAGAATGGCCATCATCAGGCTTCTGTGGATTGGATTGTGAATTTTATAGAGGAACGACTTCGTGATAACATCAATTACAAACCGAAGGACATTTTGCATGACATCAATAAACAATACGGGATCACAATTCCATACAAGCAAGCTTGGCGCGCTAAGGAACGTGGGCTTGCAGCAATATATGGCTCCTCTGAAGAAGGGTATTGCCTCCTCCCGTCATATTGTGCGCAATTAAAAAAAGCAAATCCAGGAAGTATTGCAGAGGTTTTCACTGCTGGTGCAGATAACAGGTTTCATCGGCTCTTTGTATCATTCTATGCTTCGATTCATGGCTTTCTAAATGGTTGTTTGCCAATTGTTTGCCTCGGGGGAATCCATCTTAAGAGCAAATATCTTGGCACCTTACTTTCAGCCACTTCCTTTGATCCGGATGGTGGGTTGTTTCCACTTGCTTTTGGTGTTGTTGACATTGAAAACGATGAGGGCTGGATGTGGTTCTTGTCAGAGTTACAGAAAGCCCTAGAGGTGCATACGGAGAAGATCCCACAGCTTACATTCTTGTCAGATGGTCAAAAGGGTATTCTTGACTCTGTAAAAAGGAAATTTCCTGCTTCTTCTCATGCATTTTGCATGCGGCACTTGAGCGAAAGCATTGGAAAAGAGTTCAAGAACTCAAGGCTTGTCCATCTTTTATGGAAGGCTGCATATTCCACCACCGCAAGTTGCTTCAAGGAGAAATTGTTAGAAATCGAGGAGGTTTCTTCTGATGCTGCTAAGTGGCTTCTACAATTTTCACCTTCCCGTTGGGCATTAGTGTATTTTGAGGGAACGAGGTACGGTCATCTTTCCTCAAATGTAGAGGAGTTCCATCGTTGGATTCTTGAAGTAAGGGAGCTACCCATAATTCAGGTGATTGAGCGAATCCACAGTAAGTTGATGGATGAGTTTGAACAACGGCGTGAAAAAAGTGGAGCGTGGGTTTCCGTGCTCACCCCAAGTGCTGAGAATCACATGGTGGAGGCAATCAACCGTGGTTCTAGGTACCAAGTCCTCCGATCGGACGAGGTGGAATTTGAGGTCCTATCGGCCGACCGATCAGACATTGTGAATATTGCGACCCGCAGTTGTTCTTGCCGGGATTGGCAACTGTACGGGATTCCGTGCTCCCATGCTGTTGCAGCACTCATATCTTCTAGAAAAGATGTGTATGCCTTTACTGAAAACTGTTTTAGTGTGGCTAGTTACTGCAAGGCGTACATGGTGGACTTAAACCCCGTTCGAGGGAAAATCAAGTGGAAGAAGGAAGATGAGGCTTCTCCTATGGAAGATGATGACATGCAGGTTGTGCAGCCGCCTAAGTTCCGCCGGCAGCCTGGACGGCCGGAAAAGAAACGGATTTGTGTCGAGGACCTTAATCACGAGAAGCATACTGTTCGTTGTAGCCGGTGCAACCAAACAGGACACTATGCAAGGCACAGACAATGAAGAGTATAGAACAGTTTTAGGTGTTTAGGTTTGTACTTGTAGTTTACAACATAAATTAGTTGATATGATTGTTGGGGAGGATCAGTGGTAAGTTTGACCTAAGGCTTACTATTCAGTTACTGTGAAGTAGGGTGTCTTTGTTCTGTTTACAATATAGTGTCTGTATCTTGAGATAGGGCTTGCTAGCTGGAGGATTTTGTTTGTTGATATATTTTGAAATATATAAGAGCTTTTTGTTACACAATCATACCATTTGATTGCAGGTGACCTTGAAAAACAAATTTGTATTTTCTAGTTTCTAGTTTCTTTGGCATTTATGTACCATTTCCCCCTGTAGACCTTATAGATCATGATAACTAACTTACAATGATTTTCTGTATAATTTACCTCAAGTTCAAGAACATTGAACTGCATATTTGGGTTCAAGTGCATAAATGAGCCTTCTGCAATAACTGTACAGGAGGAATTATACATAAATCATATGACAAAATACGAGAGGAATGGAGAAAAACTCGTGATAAGTGAGGAGGGGAAAATCTGTTTATGATATGGTTCAAGAAAAATTTGTCTCATTTCCTTACTTCTCCAGTCTTCCTAATTCTATGAACTTCATGTTGAAAGCTCTTGTCAACTCCAAGAGAGATTCAGTTCATTCATCTGTTCTTGGAAATGTCCCAGGAGATGAAAAACTAGGAATCTGCACCAAACTTGAGCTCCCTTGCTCATCCAGCATACCATTTGTAATTTGAGAACCAGTTAACACTGTTTCCATGAAAATTTTGAAAACATAATTTTCCTTTGCCCCAGAAATCAGCTTCAAGAAAACAACTTTCAGAAACTGTCAAGTAAATAAGTTTAAGGGTAAATTGCACTGACCTCCCCTGAGGTTTCTGACAATTGCAGCCACCTCCCCTGTGGTTTCGGAAAATGCACTGACCTCCCCTGCTTTAGAAACTATTATACATTTTCCCCCCTCCCGTTAGTTTCTGTTAAGGAGGAGTTAGTTTTTGCTGATGTCAGCACTGAACTTTTTCTTAATGCCAAAAGTACCCCTGCTGGTGGCTATATAAAGCAATAAAACATCTCCTGAGCTTTCTTGGCACTGACCTCACTTACTACAGAGCAAAGGTAAGTATTTTTTTTAAAGTTAATTTTTATTGCAAATACATTAGTTTAATTTTTATTATAAATACATTAGTTGTTTAATTCTTTGTGGTGATGTAATTTATTTATTTATTTATTTATTTACAGTTATGGACATGTCGTCTAGTACTGGTAGCGTCATTAGGGCTCGGAACAAAATATGTCATTGCGGAGCAAATGCCATTCTTAGGGTGACAAATAATGAGAAAAACAAAGGAAAACTTTACTATGCATGCCCTTATAAAGAATGTGCGATGTGAGAATGGTGCAAAATAGAAAACGCTAGTGCTTGGACTTATCAACCGATGAATGTGCCGCCAATCGAAGTTGAAAAACTAAAAAAATATTAACTAATTTGAAAAAAATTTAGAAAAGATAAAAGTAATTAAAAATAGTATCAATTTTGATTTTTTTTTTTGTCTTTAATATTTTTTTTAGTTTTTGGACATAATTTTACACTTTTTAAATTCGTTTCGTCAAGACGAACTAATAATCTATAAAAATTAAGACAAAACTGGGACGCCAAATTTTTGTAAATTATTGATTTATCTCGACAAGTAATTTGATAAAAGTAAAAGAATATGAATTAAATTTTAAAAAAATTGAGTTTTTTTAAACTTATTTTTCGTCTTTAGTGAACTTCTTAAACATAATTTTAAACTTTTTATATTCTTTTCGTTAAGACGAACCAATAATTTACAAAAGAATTAAGGCAAAATAGACAAATACAAAAAACTTAAACAAATAAAAAAATTACAAATAAAAAAATTAGGTCGAATTAAGCGTAAAGAGTTGGGTTTTATTTTTTTGGCTTCTTTAAGATTTTTATGTGGTATAAATTATAACAGAAACATTTTAAGTGTGGGACTTGCTACTTTCTCCCAAAAAAAGTATCAAAATTTAATTTTTTTATTATTTTTTTCATTTCCTAACAATAGAATAGGAAAATAATAATAATAAATTGGAGTTAAACATTACTCAGACCTGCTTTTGTAAAAAAAAAAAATTATTCTAAAAAAATAATAAAATTCATGAGTTAAAAAATTCATCAGATGTATTTTTTAAAACCATAGGGGAGGTCTCTGCAATTATTAAAAATCTCAGAGGAGGTCAGTGCATTTTATCCCACAGTGACAAATACTCCTTAGAATAGTCAAAGGGTAAAATAGACATTTCAGGACCAAAATTAACACCGTAGGCTTTAATTTCACGGCAGGGGGGAAAGAGGATAATAGTTTCAAAAGTAAGGGAGGTCAGTGCATTTTCTCAAACCACAGGGGAGGTCCCTGCAATTGTCAGAAACCTCAGGGGAGGTCAGTGCATTTTACCCTAAGTTTAATGGTGCTATTAAACGATATAACTAGGAAAGAAATTCTGAAACTTCAACAGTAACCAATTACGAAATAGTATTGTAATAAAAGGGTGAAAAAGAAATACAGGAAGTAAACTAGAAAGCAAGAGAAGCCCGATACTCTAATTACGTGTCTACTAAAGAACGAGATGGCGACACATAGATAATGTTTTTTTTTTGTTAGACAATATAATGGTTCAAAATCCTTACCTGATGCAAGGAGTATAAGGAGCCCACCACTCTAATACCACTCTACCAGTCTCCATTTGCATATAGGCTTTGTTTAGATGGCAGGAAAAAAAAAGAAAATTATGAAAATATCAAACTTTTTGCATTTGTTATGTGTTCAATTAGTAGAAAAATTTAATGGACCGACGTCTCTAATTTTTATACTATAGGCTTTGTTTAGATGGCAGGAAAAAAAAAGAAAATTATGAAAATATCAAACTTTTTGCATTTGTTATGTGTTCAATTAGTAGAAAAATTTAATGGACCGACGTCTCTAATTTTTATACTATAATTAGCTTTCGCACAAAACATGTCCTTTAAAAAATATAAAATTCTAATCTTACTTTTAAACTATTTTTTTACACAATTAAATTATTAATTTTTAACTTTCACATAAATTTTTTATATTAAATGAACACATGAAGAAAAATTAAAAAAAATTCATTCACTTCACTTTACTAAACTTTTTTATTTTAATCTTTTGGCGAGCCATAGTGTCTCGGTTGGGAAACCGAAATATTATTGGTTAATGACATTAGCTTAATGGCTGATAATCTGTAGTTTATCAAATCTTAGGGGTCCCAAACGCATTAGTAATATGTTTGGGGACGCCAACGCAATTTAAGAGCAGGACTCGCCAACCCCTCTAGATCCTTTCCCAAATTTTTCTCTCCCCTCCTCTACCGACTAGAGCACATCACCGGCGACCAGAAGCTATACCCGAGGACTATCGCGACCACCTAAGGTGAACCGACTCCGCGGTACCTCACCAGGCGCCACGATCACCGCCGCCTCTCACAATCTTGTCACGCCAAATATACTTTCTTTTGGCGTTGCCGATCAACACACGTACCTCACCTTCCAATTAGTACCACAACTTACAGGTTAGGGTTTTCAATTGTCTTCCTTTAGAATTTGTTCTTCCCTTCCTGATTTGCCAGTTTTTTTCTATGTGATAATTGTTTTTTTACTTCTTTAGTTTGATTTCTCTTCAAAACCCTTGTACCAAACTCGGGTTGGTTAAATCGTGGTGGCTTCCTTTGGGTGTGTTGGTGAATCAATTTGAAGTTGGAAAATGCAGACTTCTGTGCGTTAACGTCAGTACTTATTTGTGAGTAGGAGTCACTCTTCTTATGAATGGAAGGAAGATGGATGGATGGGAAGAAGGAAGGAGGGTGTTTGGGTGGAGATGGAATTGAAAGGAAGGAATGGTTCTAAGAACTTTAAAAGAAAGAGGCTCGTGGTTTTTTAATTCCGTTGATTAGTGCAATTACACTACATTCTTTTGCAATGAGTTAGAAAGCTCTGAACTTATTAAATCCTATACGAACGATGCATTTGTACAATTACCATGCGGACTGATGAGGCATTTGATGTCTCGTTCATTGCAAAGTTCCCAGCCAAAACCATCGTGGATCATTTTGTAAAATGATGCCGCCGGATAATTTTCGATGAGTTTCTACGTGAAAGTTATGTTTTTGTATTATGTTCCTGTCCATCTACAGGTAGTAGATACTTATTTTGTAACATTTGTGCTAGTGAACTAAAGCAAAAAAATTTAATTTGATTACTGAAGATTTTATTACGGATAAGGGAAAGTGGGAAAAGGTACGACACCTGATGCAGTGAGATTTCGGACTCTGAAAATAGAGAAACATTATGCCATGCGAGTATGCGACAGACAGTTTGACACCTACCACTTGCGATCATCTTGCATATGGGACCAATTTTGCATGCATCAGAATACTCCGGTCTTATTATTCTGTTTTGGATGTTCGAGTAAAATCTTGTGTTTAGATGGAATTGGATGTTCATTATATCTTGTGTTTCTTTTGTTTATGAAATAATTATTTGTTGTCTTCTTTGCTCCCCTTGTCTTGTGTAGATGGATTTGGAGACTGAAAACAGGATAGCTGCAATTCTTATGAAAGAGGCAGCAGAGCTGCGGCGACAAGCTGAGAGGGATGGTGTGCATGTTTACCTTAGGCAGCCCAATTTTAGGGGTCGGCCGAATTCACGTTTCCTCACAGCAACTGTTCTTGGAGTACAACAGTGTTAGTTTTGTAGTGCTTTGTAAATGCTTGGTTAATCTTTTTTATTCGATAAATTTAATATTTGTGAGATAGTACTAAAATTGGATAAATCCCTTACTACAAATATTGATTACGCATGGAATTTTGGTCTTTGTTACACAAAGTGTTGTGTTGTCCAACCAAATATTGCTGACTAAGCTCGTGAATGGGTTGATATTGAATCCAAACCTGTTATCTAAGTCTCTTTCTCTTGTCCCCTCTTTTTTCTCTGTTCTATCTTTCTCGGTCCGTCTTACTGTTAGTTTCATTCCGCTTCCTCACTCCTTCCCCCCAAAAAAAAGAGATTTTGAAAGAGGAAAAGGTTTCTATAAAGTTCGGTAGAGCCCAACCTTTTAGCTCGGCTTCCTCCAAACAAGGGGGGAGACTTTTTATCTTTCCCAGAATTCCAGGAGAAAAAATTTAGTGGTTGCTCTAACCAATAACTGTGATATGGAACGGGTTTTTTCAAAACTTCTCCAGAATTCTGCTTTTATTCCACAGTTGAGGTGATCCTTATAATTAGAATCCAGAGAATATGGAATCTTGGACTTGGTTCTGATCTTCTTTTAGAGCCATTGAATTTAAAAGCAGGGTTGAGAATTTTCGGTTAATTCAAAATGGTAGATTTTTTCTCTTAATTGGATTCTGTGGCTTTATGAATTTACTAACTCTTTATGCATTCTATATTTGACATCAATTTTTTTTTTAGTGTTGGCAATGTTTTCTGCTATCAATTATTCAATTTATAGTTTTGATGTTCATCATGTCTGCTTGACTTGGAAATTTTGTTCAATCCAGCAAATCGAGCTGTGGAAGTTAATGAGATGTGGCGTGTCCGTCAGAAAGAAATAGAGCTGGATGATAGGATCAAAGGGAGATCGAGAGATGACAGCAGCAGTGATAGGAGCAATAGGGACAGTACCAACTCCCAAAGACATGCAAATAAGAGGCATTCTCGGAGTGAGACGAGTGATAGTGTTCCTTGTTCCTCGAGTAAAAGAGTAATCCAAGATTGCTATTCAAGTGAAGATGAAGGGTTGAAAGATGAAGAGATTGATGAGTTTTTGCACTCAAGGTGCCTCTCCCTCTCCCTCCCTCTCCTTCTGTGTGTTTCTGGTGTGCCCTGGCTTGCTTATATTTTCACTTTCATTTGTACGTGGATGTGTGCTTTGTTTTACATGGGGTGCTGTTGGCTCACGGATGGATCAATGATGTCAGGATCAAGCGTGGTAGGGGTGCTGTTGGTTCACGGATGGATGAAGCTGGTCCTTACCTTCCCCCTGCCCCTGGCCCACATTCAAAGGAAAAGCAGTTGACAAGCCCTGATAATGAAAGATGGGAACATCGTGCTGTTCTTGGTCCAGAGAAGCCTTCATCACTGAAGCGTTGTGATTCTTCTGAAGAGGAGTCCTTCCAAGGTGAGCAGAAGAAAGCAGAAAAAGTTGGCTCAAGCAAACGGCACTCGAGGAAGCACAAATCAAAAGAGAAGTCAAGAGACAAGAAGAAGAGAAAAAAGGAGGAGAAAAGGCACAAGCATCGCTAGTAAGGGTTTTTTCCCCTTGTTAAATAATATGCACTGTGTTGGTATGAATGGTAATTCGTGTCTTGTACAACCGATGGTTATTGTTATTATTGGCGGCTTTTGATAAATAGATGCAGGTAGTAACACAATTGGCTTGGAACATGGTTCTGTCTGCTCTCTTCTTTTTTTTTCTCTTTTTCTATATCTAATTAGTTCTCCTACTGCTGATTAACCGGGACACTGGTGATTGTAGAGAGGTGCACAAACTTCTTGAATGTAGACGCCTGTCGCCGTTTTTTGTTAAATTTCTGATATTCCTTGGTCAGTCGGATCTGGCTTTCCTGGCCAAGCATGAAAAGATTCAATCTTTACCCGGTCGTCCCAATCCTGCCAACGAACAAAGCCTGCGGGTGGTTCTATATTTCCAAGGACTGGTTTCAGGGCCTTACCCAAGCGAGACCCTATTCATATGTTCCCCATATACTTCTCATTACAAAACCAATAAACCGGAAAAAGATGGATTCTTTTGTGAAAGAAATTTTTGAGCCTATAAATCTCAAGCAAATAATTAAGTCGGCCAAACCTCATTTGCTTATGCGTCCGGATGTGCTTGTTAAATTGAGTCCATGCACGGGAAACCATAGGTAAACCTATGGCATTGATGCTCTTGCTGTGTTTGACCATTCGGCTTTTGAGAGCTAAGTTCAGCTGCTGTGATCTTTCTATTAGTTACATATTTTTCTTCCCTTTTCCAATGTTAATTTTTGTTAGTTCATTGAATCATTAATCAAGTTTTGTGTAGTTCTGAGCAATTCTTTGGGCAATACTAGTCCACGGGAGAATTTTGGAAAAGCGTATGCCTGTTGCAGTGCTTGTGTAAAGCTTTTCCTGTAAAATCATCCTGTTGCAATTTGGTTCCTTGTGGTGTGTTTAAGTGGATTGTTATTGCCTCTACCGAGCATCGAGAGAGAGAAACCAGAAAGATTGATGTTATTCGTGGGCAACAAAAACAATTAACGAGAGGGATTCGTCGCTACGTGGAATGGCCCGTGTAATATTCATATCCGCGCCCGAAGAGCAGCCACCAGCAACTTTGGCATGCTACATGGTAGTCTTGGTGACGATTACCATGGTTTTTCCAGAGGCTCTTTCTGTAAACATGGCAGCTATTGTTTTTAGCAGGCAGAAATCCACTTGACATGTTAGGTCAAGGAACACAACTTTCCAAATCGATTTGCCAAATTTTTAAATTATTTTTCTAATTATGGACGGTGACATTCACTTCGGCAGGAGCAGTTTTCTTTTTTTAAACAAACTCCTCAAAACGACATCGTTTTGAGGGTTCCAGAGTTTTGAATTTTTTGCACCAAAACGACGTCATTTTGGTGCCCTACACAACTGTAGTGCAGAGGCGCACTACAGCTCCCCCGCATCCTTCACTTTGTTCTGTCGAGTTCATGAGTGGTTAGCTAATCCGTCAAAGCATGCGTGTAGGTGTTTGAGAGTTAATTATTCTTAAATTTTTTAATTTTGAATCATAAACTAAAGATTTTAATCATTCCAAATCAGAATGAGCAGTCAAACGCTCAAAGATAAAAATAAAAAATGCATGATGAAATAATGCCAGGCCAAACAGACCCTTAGTACGCTATAAGAATGAATCTTCACTGTAGTCACTATAATACTTTTCCTGCCGACAAAGTAGTACTATTTGTTTTTCCCCCACATCTTTCATTAGATACGTGACATTAGTTTATTAGTGTTAAATTAAGAATAAAAAATAATTGATAAAGGGATATCGTGACAAAGTACTATTTTTTTCCCCCACATCTTTCAAATAGTGTTTGTAAACAAAATAAATATCAAGATGTCACGTTTATATTTTATACAAATTATTAAATAAAATATATTGTTCGTGACAATTTTAATCATAAGATAACAGATATTCTTATGTTGTGGCTATTGTTAGTCTGTATATTTTAACTGAGGACATAAATTATTTAAAAGCATATCACACTCATTAACAAAATAAGCATAAAAAACACGATAAAGTGATATAATGTATATTATATTATATAAAATATGGTGTTCGTAACAAAATTTAATTTGAAAACCAGAAAGAAGATATTCCTATGTTGTGACTATTGTTCATACTAAAATATTATCATGCTCACACACAAATAAGCATAAAAAACAGGGATAAAGTGATGTAACATGCATATAGTATATAAATTATTATATAAAATGTAGTGTTTGTAATAATATTTAATTGTAAAATCCAAAAACAGATATGCATGTTTTGTAGCTATTGTTAATTTGTATTTAATTATTTTAAAACAAATCGTGATCATAATCAAAATAAGCATAAAAAACACAGATATAGATCCAGGAATATATATACTCAAAAGCAATAATTATACGCGCGTTAGTTGTCCTCAAAATAAATGATATCTCTCTCCTCGGTCTCTATCTCTCTCTCTCTCTCTCTCTCATCCGTCTCTCGCTCTCTCTTTTTTAGCCGAGTTCTTAACGAACCAGCAGATCTAGATCCCAACCTCAAGATCTTTCTACTCAGTTCTTCAGATCGTTCATCTCCGGTTAGTATCTCTATACTCTCTCTCTCTCTCTATCTCTATGCGTATATATGCACAGACGTATTTGCCAGCCTATCGCATGTCAATCTGTTTGATTCATGTCTGGCATAGTCTGGTCATTTGTTACTTGTTCTTCTTTTGATTTCTCCCAGTCCCGGATGAATTCGTGAGATTGTGCAGTTCATTATCTGACTGTCCTGAAACTTTTAGTTGATATTGAATAAAGTGTGTAGATTTTGTACTAACCCAGAATAAACTCTATTCTTTACATTATGTACTTGTTGATTTTCTGTTTATTAGAGTGGTTCTAGTGTTCTGTGGATATGTCTACCGAAGCAGAAGGCAACCAATTATTAGTTGTTAACGACACCCGTTTCAGGTTTGATGTTTATCCTAGGTATGTGGATGCAAAAGTTGTGAGCATATATGATGAAACATTATAATGCCCCAGTGAGAATTTTTTTATTGGTCGGTGCTAAAACTTTGCAAAATTAAAGAGTTCTGGTCTGCATTCTGCACCACACTAAGAAAGTACGGGAGCGAAAACAAATTCAATCGAGTCTTGTAAAAGGGAAAGTACGGAAACTGTAAGTGCTAATACTCATTTAATGTTTTTGGGGCCATATTTTTTTAATATTGTCTGGGCCAGTTTATGCACAACTCTAGTAATATATGGGGCACCAATCCCACCGTCCACTAGCAAGGTGCCCAATTAAAGTTAGGGCTTTTATGGACTAGTCTCATAAGATTTGATAACACCTGGGAGGTTTTGAACTTGAGACCGCAGGAGGGAGCAAATCTCAAGTTATAACCACTAGGTCAACTCCTTGGGGTTATTTTTGGGGCAATGTTACATGATCTTAAATAAATATGTGTATCGCGTTGGCCAGTCGACAGTGTAAGGGTGTGTATATTTGTACGAAGCCCATACCTAATTTAGTCAATTGGATCCTCTATTTTATGATATTTGAAGGAAAAGTAGCTCATAGAGCTAGGAAAATATTATCCTTTCACACGGAAAATAGAAAGTCATATTTTTTCTTAATCCAATTTGATTTCAACTATGTTTTTAAATATTTATGGTTTGTTACATAATAATTTTGAAGCATATATGGCACAATGAGTGTTCAGGACGTGCCTCATAGGCATGCCAAACTTTTGGAATCCTAGTGTCATAAGATATAAGGTTAGGTAATTCTAGCACAAGGACACGCACCCACTCCCCCTACTCATACTAGAGTCGTGAAACAGTTTTGGAGCAAGTTACAGCTTTGCCCGGGGCCTGGCTTGCAACTATTTCTCATGAATTTGTTGAAGTTGGGTGGCACATGTCAATAATTAATGGAACTATATACCAGACAAATACGTAGTTGATTTTTTCCTACTATATTAATTACTGAATTATACTGGTGAAGAATTTATAAATTGTTTGTTTGAAGGATAATTTTTTAAGTTTTGAACCTTATTAAGGTGTCTTTTCCATGTCATTTAATCTTTAGGCAGATGACCCATTTCCCAAACATGGAGTTTGCAATAGGGATACAGGCACCAGACTTGCCGGTCCTTTCTGTGTAATAGGCTCTTTATTCCTCCCCTCAGTTATTCTAGTCTTTCAGAACTCCTCAATAGTAGAGTGTTCATATTAGTGCCCACTCTACATCTTTTTGTGGTTGCTAATTTACTTTAAAGGCCTCAACCAGACTGGAAGTTTAGTTGGAAAATGAAAAAAATACTCCCTTAGAAAGATCATCCATCAAGAAGATTTTTCAGCATAATTGAAACACAGCGAGTGTTAATTTCTTTTTCTCCTGCGTGCCTTCATGCACTTTGTAGGATCACAATTTTTACGTTTCTTTTTGTCTATGTTTACCTGGTAAGTTTGATTGCATGCACTCTGTTTTCTTGAGACTTTGCTCTCTGTCTATGTTACCTGGTAAAAATCAATTGCATGCACTCTGTTTTCGTTTGAAATTTTACTCTCTTTCATCTAGTGGTAATCTTGCAGGCACTGTAACTAAAATAACCATGTCAAGAAGGCCCTCCCGACGTTTTGGAGATGGTGGGAATATTCCATTTATGAGCTCCTTGAATCCCAAAGCTCGCTCATCACCGTTATTATCTGTTGGACTTGTGGTTGTGGTAAATCTCAGTTCCCTTCCCCCTCCCGGACTATCCACCCTAATATTTTCCACATTCCCTTCATAGGTTTTTTATCCTATTAGTGTCACTACATTGACAACTGGAGTTTATCTTCCTAGATGAGCAAATATGCTCAGTAATTCTTTTTAACCTCACACCTGATGCCTCTATTGTAACCCAGGCATTGCATATAGTAATAGTATATTCAGGTAAGTTCAGTTCTAAATTTCTAACGCTGAGTACTTTTGCCCGATGTTTCAGGGTGCGCTTCTCATAATTGGATATCTGTACAGTGGTTCAGGTACGCATTCAGTTTGTCAACTTGAATACCCTATACTAGAAGAAATGAGCTTAAAACTTCTGCTCTATTTCGATAGGTTGTTCTATGCTATAGTAAGAAACCCTGGAATAGAGAACCTTTAAATCTACTTTCGGTTTTTATTGCTATAGTACTTATCTGTCCTTTAGTCATGGGGTGCATTTATTTCTTCCATGCATTCTGACCTTTCAGATTTTTGTGCTGCAGGTGGATCTAGCATTGATAAAGAGGCTGTAAGTAAACTTGAAGGTAAATCCTGTGGTCTCCTATCTGACACACTTGCAGACATAAAACAATAACAAGCTTTTGTCTTGAAATGGGTATTTGAAGTGGTCTGGTTGTATTTTTTGCCTTCTTTTTTCCCTCTTTAAATTGCTTGAATTGACTATGGATTGGTAAAAGGCTGTTAGATACAGCAAAATGTCCCATTTTAAGGAGAGAACTTTTGTATATGCAGGTGGTGTTTCATGCGTGTTAGAAGTTCAAAAAGCATTGCCTATTCTGAAGAAAGCATATGGGGATAGCATGCGTAAAGTGCTGCATGTGGGTCCGGACACATGTTCAGTGGTCTCCACATTACTAAAAGAAGAGGATATCGAAGCCTGGGGTGTTGAACCATATGACTTGGAGGATGCTGATAGCAACTGCAAGAATCTAGTGCGCAGAGGCATTGTGCGGCTGGCTGATATAAAGTTTCCTCTTCCCTATCGATCAAAGTCATTTTCTCTGGTCATAGTTTCAGATGCATTAGATTATCTTTCTCCAAAGTACCTCAACAGATCTCTGCCGGAGTTGGCGAGGGTCTCAGCTGACGGTTTTGTCGTCTTTACTGGTAAAATTCCTTCCGAAGCTCTACATTTTAAACATCCTTGAACAATTTGGATGTCAAATTCTTGTACTGTTTGTAGATCTCATTGACAGTGTAATTTGTACCCTCGCCAAAAGGTTTTATTATTTTGTATGATAGATCCCTTCAAAATCCCTGCTTCAAAAATCCTTCAACAGTCTGTGTATCAAACTCTTGTACTGTTTGCAGATCTATTTAAGGGTGTAATTTGATGTTTGGTCTGTACAGTGTTTGATTGTTAGATGAAGGTGCTTTTTATAAAGTTCACATGCATATTTATCAATACCATATCTCCTTGATGATCACATACTACAGGTAGGTAAAGGTTATGTTAGTGACTGTTTGATTGTGTTGTCATGCGTAGGTTATCCAGGTCAGCGTAGAGCTAAAGTGGCAGAGTTATCCAAATTTGGTCGCCCGGTGAGTCATTAATCTTCTGTTGTTTCAATCTGTAGCTAGTCATTCACTGAAGGGCTATTATACTTACCCATGTGTAAGTGGATCATTACAATGGGCTCTTGAATGTTGCGTTATTGACTGTCAGGGTTGTTTGGAACTTGGATTGGCCTTGTAGATGACAGTACTCATTAATCGAGGAGCATCAATATAATCTACAATGGTTTATTGACTGTTAGGGTTGTCTGTGAAGTAGATTGTGAAATGATATTTCCTCCTCGAAGCAATTTATGTTTAAGAATCAATCTCTTGTTCAAGAAACTCCCCCACTTATCTCATATCTGCCTCGCTACTTCGATTAGAATTAGAAGTGAAGTTTATACACGATTCAAAGACTCATTCTATTTGTAACTGCAAGGGGCTTGAATCTAACTTGGTTCGAGAGACCATCAAATCAGTCCTTTTCCTGTTTCTTTATGACTGCGTCCAGCAATGACCCCTAAGAACAGTCAAATCCATTTACTTATTTCCGTAAAGATATTTGTTTGCAAGGTTTGTTGCAACTCAACTAGACAAACGAGTTTTATAGTTCTAGTACAAGTACATCAGGCAGATGCGGAAATTGATTTTGTGTGGACGATGGACTGTTAGGCAAGCAAAATAATGATTAAAGCAGCTTCTCTTTGTTTGTTGAGAGAATTGAGAACATTCCAAAGGAGAGAAGATATTAAGCACACCACACCTTGATTTCATCTATAGAAAGTCCCAAATGACCATATAATCTTACCCATATGATTCTTGATATGTAGAAGAACAGTGTCAAGACAGTTTTAAGAGACATGAACTCTTTCATTTCCATAACATTGATATCTTTTGCATTGTTACTCCCTATTTAGTGGCAGCAATCTGGGTTTCGGTTGCCTCTGACTATGAGAAAATCTCGTAGTGTCAGGTTTAAAGAATAACGTGCTGTTTTTTTCTTCGTGTGAAGGCCAAACTGCGAAGCTCATCTTGGTGGATAAGGTACTTTGTACAGACCAGCTTACACGAGAATGAAGCTGCTACTAAGAAGTTTGAGCAAGCTGCAATCAAGCGATCGTACAAGCCCACCTGCCAAGTTTTCCACCTCAAATCGCACCATTGAAAATCTCAGGATAGTTATGTCTTCTTGGAAGAAGATGGTGCCGAGAAATGTCTTTAGTTCACGAAGAATTTATTACCTCTGGTGAAATATGATAATTTTTGTTTTCATGTTAAATTTATGCAACGGTATATATCTTTTGCCCGAAAAAATTATCGGGGAGGATTGTGTGTTAGCCTTTGGTATGATGTACTATTTGTTTCGAGTTCTTACTCCAAAACTGGAGCTTGTTGTAGGCTAAAATGCTGATTCTGTTTGATTATATAGGAGAAAACTGATCACTATTCTTTCAACAATTGTAATCAATTTCTTGCTTTTTTTTTGAATCTCCAACTTTGTTGCCCTCAGATTTTGGCAAATTGTGGTAGCAGTAGGGGATAAAATTTGGAGTCCAAATATATCAATTTGGGTTGTTATATTCGGAGTTTGTTAGTCGTTTTGGATCTCAAAAATGATATTTGCAGTTCAAATTTTATTTGTTGCGGACACTCTTTTCTTTATTCATATTTATCTCTTTTTATATTCTACTTATAAAAATATTATTTTGAATTATAAGAATGTTATTATTAATTATGAGAATATCATTTAAATACTCTTGTTTATTATATTTATTGCTCAAAAAATATTTAAATAAAATATTTATAATTATTCATCCTTGTGTAATGATTTTTTTTCTACTATATCCTTTCTTGTTATATCTAGAATATTTCTTCTATAATTTCAATTTATTTTTGTCACATGTTGGTCCTATTGTTTAAGTAGTGTGTATATATATATATATATATATATATATATATATATATATATATATATATATATATATATATATATATGGGGCCGGTTCTAGAGATATAAAAAATATATAATATGATTTTAGACACAATATTTCAGTCATTGATTTCAATAGCTAAAATTAAAAGTTTAATAATGTTAGGATATAAGTTCATGCTAGGATTGAAAAATAAAATCTAAAACACAATTCTAAAATTATACTACCTAAATTAGTGACTACTAACCAATATATTTTAATTTCCAAATTTCAACATTGCAAGGGGTTTTGCTATAGAGCTTTTAGTTTATTTTGTTTTTGTCATCTCATGAATGCTACACCACAAGATTCCTATCGTTAGTGATTGTATTGCAGTAATTTATCCTCAAACTTTGAATATATATATATATATATATATATATATATATATATATATATATTTATAAAAGAAAGAGGTTCGTATAAAATTACTATTCAAGTCGTCATTGTTTGATCTAATTTTATCACTTATTTAACAATAAAAATCTATCATAAACAAATTTGCCGTAAAGCATAGGCCTTTATTATATGACGAGTTAATAATTTATAACAAAATTAAGGTAAAAATTATATAAAATATATAAAAAATATTTGATTGGAACTAATTTTAAAATAATAAAATAAGTAAGTATAATACAAAATAAATTAATATATAAATTACGCCAAATGGTAAGTAACAAGCCTGCAGTTGGTTCTCCATGAATCTCCAACGACCGAACTGGATGATGGAGATGGAGATGGAGATGGAGATGGAGGCTAACTTGCGCCGGGTTTGAGCATCAGCGTCCTCCATGGCAGTGAGGGACTCAAAAAAGAAGCTCTCTCTCACCTCATTGCTCTCCCTCTCCCTCCTCTGCCTGGCCTCTCTCTTCATCGCTTTCTCTCTCTTCAAATCCTCCTCTACCGACGCCTCTCTCTCCCCTCAATACCAGCGAAACTCCGAGTTCAATCACGCAGAAAACTCCCAAACGGAGAAGAAAGTGTCAAATGGAGCATGCGATTACGCGGATGGAGAATGGATCTACGATCCGACGGTTAGATCTGCGCGATACGACCACACGTGCAAGGAGATATACAAGGGCTGGAATTGCATTGGCAGTAACAAATCGAACGCTCTTGACATCGTGAAGTGGCGATGGAAGCCCCGTCACTGTGATCTCCAGCAGTTCGATCCACTTCAGTTCCTCAAAAGCTTCAGAGACACCAGTATTGGTACACACACTCTCTCTCTACTTAGTTCGTCAATATTACTTGATAATTTCGGTAAAGACTGAGGTTTGTTTGTTTCTTGGTAGAATATAACGGGAAATTGGAGAAATGAAAAAAATGTTTAGTTTGTATATATGAAGCATGGATACGATACGAGACTTAATACGGATAAAAATGCGACATGAAATTGTAAGATTAGTTGTTTACTACAAAATAAAAACACTAAAGTATCACGAGAAATCGTTGTAATCTGCTAATGTAAAGTATCAATCTTTAGTAACTGAACCTTTTGATTTCAGTAGGTCATATGCTTCATTTGAATATCATCCTAAATCATTGTTATTGATAAATGAAGCATGGAATGCTTGTGGAACAGACAAATAAAACAATATAGATATGTGTCAATTCGAGAAATTTTGAAAGCATTATACCATATTACTCTCACCATTTTCGAAGTAGGCAAAAGTATTGAAAAAGTATGCTCATATTTGTTACTAAAAACTGAATTCTAATGTCTCACAATCAACACCATAATTTCCATTTTGTAGAAGTTTAACTATGTGAACTGAATCCAATAGCTGGACGTAAAGAAATAAATTTCCTAATTTTTTGGATACGTTTGTGCTAGCATAAATCCGGAATGCAATGCCATTACGATCGAAGTACGTGTGCTTCATATGTTTTAAATTTTGGTTTTTCCTTGCATACTAAACATACCAACTTAGAAAAGCCCAATAGAACTGTGTAACTCTATGCATTATGAGACTATCAGACCCTTTTTGTCTTAAATTTTACAGTCCAAAGCTGGCATTTTGTAGATTTCAATAGCAAGCTTGTCAAATTAGCTTTCTTTTGTTAATTTGATAGGAGTAGAAAGAAATTGGAATGCGTATAATCTTTAATTATGAAAAACAACAGTGGATCATATGATACTTGGTCTTGATTCTTATATTTTCTCAGCAACCAACAGTTGCAAAAATATGTACTTACACACTCAATTACATGGTGTGATTTCAAGATTCCTATGCACATTTTTCCTTTTTTCATCCGTTTTCTTTTTGGTTACACAGTTTTATTGCACTCTTATTGAGCTTATTCCTTTAACAGTGCAGGGTTTGTAGGTGACTCCTTGAATAGGAATATGTTTGTGTCTCTCTTTTGCACCTTGAAAGGAGTCCCAGGTGAAGTGAGAAAGTGGCGTCCTGCCGGAGCAGATCGTGGATTTACCTTTCTTGCGTACAACTTTACTATGGCTTATCACCGCACGAATCTTTTGGCGCGGTATGTTAGGTAAGCTATATTTGATCTGATACCATATTGAATATTCGACTGGTTAATTGAAGATAGGCTCTTAGTATATGATGATGGCATGTTGCATGCACTTCGTGAGGCCCATAACAAGAATTTGAACCATGTCACCAACACTCCAAGTGCTTAGAGGTATTAGCGTGGAGGAACAAAGTTCAAGTTGGTAAGAATCAAGACTAAAGACTCGAGTGTTTTGTTCACGTTGTTGGGAATTTTTGATGGTAGTTGTTTGATGGTGTGGCTTATTCCAGCGACTTTGTAGCATTGATGAATAATGTTCGATTGAAGGTTAAATAATCACCATAGACTCTGGTTTGAAGATACAGTTATGGGGAATACTGATTTTCTATTGAAGGTCCGTGGTTATGATGAATAAATAGGCTGCTAAGCACCATGATTAGAGGGATATTGGTGATTGGCAATTTGTTATGGAAGTGGCGCATAGCAGCTCGTGACCTGTTTAATGAACTTCATTTTGGTTGTCTTGCTTGAGACAAGATTAATCACTTAGGATACTGCCCACTTCCACTCTGTTAATATCAATGTGTATGAGATTGTGCATGTGTTTATCAATCATTCTGAACTTCGTGTTTCATACTTAAGTTGATCTGATGAAAGTAGATTTCATATGTAGGCTGTTCCATGTGGTCATTCATTTCTCACAGATTTGCTTCGTTCGTATGTTGTATAGGTGGTCAGCTAACAGTGATGGTGGTCTGCTGGAGTCTCTTGGGTATAAAGAGGGTTATAGAGTCGATGTTGATGTTCCAGAAGGAACATGGGCACGGGCTCTTAGTTTCCATGATATCCTCATCTTCAACACGGGACACTGGTAATACGATCTTTCTGCCATAATGTATAATGCAATACTGAATTGAAAATGCGGGGTGCCTTATCTTTTCCACTATGATTAAGAAACTTGAGTTCTGTGGCTTCTGCATACACGGTAAAGAGTGCCATCCTGGATTGTCAAGGCTGGGAAGTACGAATATACCTCTTCATAGAAGTCCTCTTTCAGTTGGATTTCATTTGCTTCTGGTTGTGGGGTGTAGCTGTTGAAGTGGCTGAACACTGTCGTCTTGTTATTTGATAACTGCTGAACGATTGACACCCAGTGAGGGGTTAGCACACACGAGACAGAAGATTTTACATATTTACTGTTTTGTAGTTATTTGGGAAACTACCAGTTACTTGTTTATGGTGCTTACCAATTTTTCATGCTGACATTTTGATTGACGTATTTGCTTCTTGGTTCTTGTTTTAGGTGGTGGGCTCCTTCGAAGTTTGACCCAGTAAAATCACCAATGCTTTTTTTTGAGAAGGGTCTACCTGTGTTGCCTCCAGTGCCTCCTTCTGTTGGCCTCGATAGCGTTCTAAAACACATGGTATTACACTGAATCTTCTTTTCAAATTCTGTATGAGATATACAAAATGCTGCATAGCAACAAATCAAAATAGGCATCACAACTGGCTCAGCAAATAGATTTTGCACGACTAATCCTTATATACCTGTTAATATGTTGCAAAATGGGCAGGGTTTTCAGTTCCCTATTTGGCAACTAATAAAATGGACTTCCATGTAACGGACAACTCAAAGAATGGAGTGGTGGATAACTGATAATACATTCCCCTTCTGCCCGTTTATGCCAGCCATCCAAACATAACCTTAGAGAATTAGAAATTAGACAGAGTAAATCAGTTAAGGTAACTAATACAGGTATTGCTCCTCTCACTAGGTCAATAGTAGTTACGTCATCGAAAATGAGAAATTAATCCGATGTCTAGTATAATCATGACTTGATAACCTGCCCAGATTCCCATAGAAGTTCCATGTGTCTGTGGTTGGCTTTTATTGTCTTTGTTCAGTTTTTTTATTGTGATGGTGACAGATATCATTTGTTGAGGAAAGAATGAAACCAAGTGCAAGCATATTTTTTCGTACGCAATCCCCTCGACATTTTGAAGGGGGTGATTGGGACCAAGGTGGTTCTTGTCAGCGGATACATCCTTTGTTGCCACAAGAAGTAAGTCCCATTTGTTCACTTACAAGTTCGTGAATTTTCATAGTTCACTCCGCAGTCAGGTTCTGACTTCCTGTTATGCTTCCAGGTTGAAAAACTTTTCTCCCTGAAGAACAACGGAACCAATGTGGAGGCGCGGCTTGTGAACCAGCACTTGTACAAGGCCCTCAACGGTTCTGGGTTCAATATATTCGACATAACCCACATGTCTGAGTTCAGAGCAGATGCTCATCCATCTACGGCTGGTGGAAAGAAACACGATGATTGTATGCACTGGTGCTTACCGGGGATTACGGATACTTGGAACGACTTGTTTATAGCTCATCTAAACAACATCAAGAAACGAAGCTGAGAGGTTACTATTCTATTCGTACCGTAAAATAGGTCCCTTTTTTGGTTGGAGAAGTTGTATATTTTAAGCAGTCATTATGTTGTTTGGAACGGATAATGGTTTCTGTAGGTTTCAGTTATGGTCGAGTTCGAGTCGTGCATATTTTGTTGTGTACTCGGGCAAATTCGGCTTGACTAGCACTGCATTACTAACACTGATTATTCTCACAGAAATACAGATTGATTGAATCTAAGAACAGATGAATATTGACTAATATGTCAGGGCATTTCAAGGTTAGGTTTCCATGGTTGTAAGGTTGTAACCTGCACAGATCTTCTAGGTGGGAAGGGAAAAACAATTTACCAAGACAGAGACTGCATTCGGAGGTCGAAGTCCTAGTAGAAGACATTTACATTGGTGTTTCACGTAGAAGTATTGTCCTGTTGGAATTCAGGAGGTGATAAATGAATTTGAGATTTCGGTGGGTCTTTGATCATTTAAGGTGTTAATGGCTGCAGTTCAAATACTTCTGCTGACAGCTATCGATGGTGGCTGCAAAAAGATTCTTGCTAGCAGTTTAACATCTCAAGGTTGCTCCATGTGTATATAATCTCAACACACACCGTCCCACGTTTCTGCACACGGAAACATTTGTCTACACAAGCATATTTTATTTTTGTGTTCTTCAGTGAGAGACACAAAATTGGTTGGACAGGTCGTTAGCGGGTGGCGTTTCATTGATTGACTCAAGTCATTTTACTCTAGGAGACAAGCATCGGTGCGGCCTCTAATACCCAAGGTGAGACGGTGAATCTGTTTTAAAAGGACTGTAATTTCACAAGACTTGGTTTGGTTTGTACCTATTTTGTATATTTTCATTTCCTATTGTAGTATGTAATCTCAATTTTATGATTAATGAAAGTTGTTTTCTGGTGTCTGGGCATTTTTGGTTCTATGCGTCAATCTCCTATTTATATATTTTTTTATCTTGGAGTAAAGGAAGGAAAAGGGTAAGAAAAAAGGAAAAACAATATTTGATTTTAATCGGGTTAGAGAGCATGACAAAACATTGAAATGCTGTTCAATATAGGATTTCATTAACCATTTCTACTTCATGCCCTTTAGAATTGGTCATGGATTTTCTGCAATCATTTTTTGATTGTTACACATGGTGACCCCAATTTATGATCTATTGCAATCTTTCTGTCCAAAGGGTGGCAAAATTTGGAGGCCTAGGATTTTCTAGTGGTAGCATGGTATATATGTCAAGTAAACCCCCTTACGGTAGACGAGTTGGAAAAGCAATTCAACTTAAGTGTTTCATTTTATTTTTTTTTTCACACCGTAGTAGTCCTATGAGCTAGACATCGGGTGATAGAGATCTTGTTCTGCTTGCATTTTGGTGGGACGGTAAAAACTTACAAGTGACTATTCAATTTCTCTATGGGGTAAACAAGCAAGGAGCTCATGTTGTAGAATCATTGTCATTTTTACCTTTTCTAATGACGAGAGCTTCTTGGGGAAATTGTTTGAAATACTTTCCATTTCGTATTTGAAATTCTGGTCAGTCTCCTAGATAGAATTTTCTTTGACAACCTTTTTCATGAGGCGGTTTGGGAGACATGGTCCAAGTCTGATTAAGAAATTTTCATTTCAAAGATTCTACTCGTCAGAATAATGTATACATGAGAATAGTCATCTGGTTAGCTGCCTTGCTTTTCTTCCAACTCAAAACAAAAAAGATCATGTTCAAGAAGGATAGCTAAGTCAGTCGTTCCCTTTACCCTTTCTTCTTACCCAGCAAAAAAAAAAAATGATTATATGTGGCTATTTGTCAACCATTCTACTCCTAACTCATTCAAACAATGTGTTAGAAACTGTTCAAATTTTAAACATTCTTCAACTTGAAATGGGGGAGTCTAGGTACAACAGATGTGTTGTGCGGCAAAACAACGTCATTTTGGCGTAAAAATAAAGACTCCTACCTATAGAATTTTATCCAAAACAGTGTTCAGTGCGTAAAAATGATAGCATTTTGACGCAAAACACTACTTGCTGTGCACCCCATCCCTTCAACTTAGTCGTACCATAAAACATCCATATGCCAGTTTCTTAGACGACTAAATAAGTCTTTCCAGAGCCCAAAAAATCCATACATAGAAATCTCCTACATAGAAAAAACTACAATGAAAAAACTACATTCATTCTATAAGTACCCCCATGACAATCTCCTACATACATACTAGCACCACATAGAAAAAACTACAATGGGGTCGAGTGATATCACTTCCTCCTTGGCTCTTGTAATTTCTCTCACACTCTTAGCAACATTACTCCCCTCATCCAAATCCCAAAACTCCGAACAAGACTACCTTGACGGCCACAACGCCGCCCGATCAGCTGTCGGTGTGGGCCCCATGACCTGGGACCCTAACGTCGCCGCGTTTGCCCAAGATTATGCCAATCAACGGGTCGGCGATTGCGCTCTCACGCACTCCGGCGGGGGCGGAAAGTATGGGGAGAACCTCGCCAGTGGAAGTGGCGACTTCACTGGGGCTGCGGCGGTCGACCTGTGGGTCAAAGAGAGGCCCAATTACGACTATAACTCGAATTCATGCTCTGGCGGGGAGTGCAGGCACTACACTCAGGTTGTTTGGAAGAATTCGATTCGGCTTGGGTGCGCTAGGGTTCAGTGCAACAGTGGATCGTGGTTCATTACTTGTAATTACGATCCACCGGGCAACTTCGTTGGGGAGCACCCTTACTAGAAGATTGCTCACTCGCGGATGACCAAAATTGAACTTCAATAGTTTTGGTCATGTCTCTATTAATGATGCACGAGTGATTAAACATTATATAGAAATAAAAAATATTGTAGTACTGTTGAGTACAATAAGGATGGATCGAGATGAAATGGTGGTCGTCGTCATTGTTGCTCTCGTCTTCTATGGGTAGTTAGCGGGTGGCGTTTCATTGATTGGCTCAAGTCATTTTACTCTAGGAGACAGGCATCGGTGCAGCCTCTAATACTCACGGTGAGGTGGTGAATCTGTTTTAAGAAAACTGTAATTTCACAAGACTTGGTTTGGTTTGTACCTATTTTGTATATTTTCATTTCCTATTACAGTATGTAATTTCAATTTTACGATTAATGAAAGTTGTTTTCTGGTGTCTGGGCATTTTTGGTTCTATGCATCCATCTCCTATATATATATTTTTTATCTTGGAGTAAAGAAAGGAAAAGGGAAAGAAAAAGGGAAAAACAATATTTGATTTTAATGGGGTTAGAGAGCATGAAAAAACAGTGAAATGCTGTTCAATATAGGATTTCATTAACCATTTCTACTTCATGCCCTTTAGAATTGGTCATGGATTCTGCTATCATTTTTTGATTGTTACACATGGTGACCCCAATTTATGATCTATCCAAAGAAGACTGCAATCTTTCTGTCCAAAGGTTGGCTAATTTGGAGGCCTATGATTTTATAGTGGTAGCATGGTATATATGTCAAGTAACCCCCTTGACGGTAGACGAGTTGGCAAAGCAGTTCAATTTAAGTGTTTCATTTTTTTTTTCACACCATAGTAGTCCTATGAACTAGACGTCGGGTGATAGAGATTTTGTTTTGCTTGCATTTTGGTGGGACGGTAAAAACTTACAAGTGACTATTCAATTTCTCTATGGGGTAAACAAGCAAAGGAGCTCATGTTGTAGAATCATTATCATTTTTACCTTTACTAATGACGAGAGCTTCGTGGGGAAATTTTTTGAAATACTTTCCATTTCGTATTTGAGATTCTGGTCAGTCTCTTGGACAGAATTTTCTCTGACAATATTTTTCATGAGGCGGTTTGGGAGACATGGTCCAAGTCTAATTAAGAAATTCTCATTTCAAAGATTCTACTCGCCAGAGTAATGTATACGTGAGACTAGTCATCTGGTTAGCTGCCTTTGCTTTTCTTCCAACTCAAAACAAAAAGGATCATGTTCAAGAAGGATAGCTAAGTCAGTCATTCCCTTTACCCTTTCTTCTTACCCAGCAAAAAAAAAAAGATTATATGTGGCTATTTGTCAACCATTCTACTCCTAACTCTTTCAAACAATGTGTTAGAAACTCTTCAAATTTTAAACATTCTTCAACTTGAAATGGGGGAGTCTGTGTTACAACAGACGTGTTGTGCAACAAAACAACGTCGTTTCGGCGTAAAAATAAAGACTCCTACCTATAGAATTTTGTCCAAAACAGTGTTTAGTGCGTAAAAAATGACAGAATTTTGATGCCCAAAACTACTTGCTGTGCACCCCATCCCTTCAACTTAGTCGTACCATAATACATCCATATGCCAGTTTCTTAGACGAGTAAATAAGTCTTAATTTCCATGTTCTGATTATTAACCTCTGGAAAAATAAAATTTGAACTCTTCTATCTTTTCAGTCCTTTTTACTCTGTTTTTCTTCCATTGACAGAGGCTGCATTTGGAGGTCAAAGTCTTTAAGTGGAAAATTCTTAAATTGCCTCAACTTGTTTTAAATGTCATAGTAGTGTATACATGCTACATTTGATTAAACTCATTTAACTAAAAATTATCCTTTCTTCTTTCTTCTGTTCCTTCTTAATCTTCTTTAGGAATCATTAATGTAATTATTTAGATTTAATAGTGGGTTAGTTACACCAAAATTGAAATGAAAACCGAGTGTTTCGTGGTTCAAAAACACCGAATCACATCTCGAACATCATTTGTTAGGACTTTTTGGAGCAAGTTCTTTAGCTTGTTATGTATTCAAGCAAAATAAATATTCTTACAAATTGTGAACTTTAATTGTTGCAAAACCATTAGCAACTTATCTCATAGAAAATATTAATATAATCCTTAAAAAAAAAGAGAAAAGAATATGCTTATAAAAAACCAAAAGACCAACTAGAACTTAGGTGCTACAAGTCTCTGTGTAATTTTCCATCTGGAGGACCCCACTGATCTTTTGAGAACATGGCAACCAGACTCGACGAAGAAAAGTTTTTTTTTTTTTTTTTTATATCAATGAAAATTTTATTCATCACATAAATTAAATTATAAAATTATTACAATTAAAAAACTTTTTTCTTTATCACGCACACTTGTATAAGACTTGAGATAAAGTGTATGAATTCAACATTAATATATGATAAAAGAGGACCGAAACACAATGCTTAAACTATTGAATAGTTACTCCGAGAGTTAAGGTCGACCTTGGGTCGTCTCAGCCTTTTAATTACCAGTCTTACGGGGTAATAAGCATGGCCCACAAGACTTGGAAAGGTTCCAGCTTTCTTCTGGGGCCCGCTAGACTTGGAAGGTAGACTTATAGTAAGCGAAACAAGAGTGCTACATACACATCATTTTAACACATCACTTTTACACATCACTTAAAACTACGTCGTATTATGTTAAGGAAGATCCAAATATATTTTCAGCGATATGGGTCAAAAAAAAATATGGTTTTTTTTCAACACAAAACTACATAGTTTTGAGTGATGTGTGAAAGCGATGTGCAAAAATGGTGCGTCTTTAGCATTTTTATAAGCGAAATGGGAGCGTAGAGTTGGCAATTTTTCATCCGTCTCCACTCTGTTTCCAGTTTTGTTTGATGTGGGGATTCAAGAATTTTTTTGAAAATCGGATAGAATTTGGAGATTAATTTGAAAAAAATTGAAAACGGGTAAAATTCGGATGTATGTGTCTTTATCTCCGATCCCCGCTCCGTTCCCCGTTACTGTCTCGTTCCCTGCCCCGTCTGGTTCTCCGCGTACTTAGAAGAGTGTAGAATTCGATTAGCGCTTTAGTTTTTATCTTTTGTCAATTTTTTATTCCAACCACGCATCAACCTTTTCTAAACGAAATACACAATTGGCTAAATTTGAATACTTTTCGGTCCGATACTCTTCTTTCTGGTTGAGTTTTTATTCTATCAATCATCAAGCAATAAGTCTCGGTTTGTATAAAACACAACTCGTTTATTTTGGTAGCAGAAATTTCGAAGAACATGCTTAAATAAACCAAAAGACCAACTAGAACCTAGGTGCTACAAGTCTCCGTGTAATTTTCCATCTGGAGGACCACACTGAGCATCTTTTGAGTTTAGAGAACATGGCAACAAGACTTGAGGACCAAAGAAAATTTTATTTATCGTAAAAGTAAAATTGTAAAATTATTACAATAAAAAAGAGAATCCGTAAAGAAAACTTTGAAGAATAAAATGCATGCGGGTTGTCCCAGTGGAGATCGGAGCAAGCTGTAAATTAATCCGGACGTTCTGAGGTCGAATCTCGTTGGCAACAAGAAAAAGTCACTACGTCTTTGTCCAATTAACAAGCGATCAGGACTCCGATGATTAGTCGACATATAGATAGAGAATCCCTCAAACTATACCACAGCTTGATTCCAAACCGACCCGGATACCTCAGTTCTCAAAAAGAAAAAACACATACATGTGGGCCAACCCATGCAACAACCAGTGCAATGCACGTTGTGTGGTGTGATACATGGAAGGCAGAAAAAAGATCGAGGATTCAGACTTTACGTTTATTACGGCTAAGTTTGCGTTGATAGATAGATGGACACAAAAGGAGGATTCAGACTATACGTTTCGTAATTATTTTTTTAAATAATTTTTCGTTAATTTTTTTACATTTTTCATTCATTCCGACTAAAGAAATCAGATAAGTATATAGAAAACAAAGGCCAAAATTGAGAAAAACGACTTACGTGATAAAGACTTTCGCTCGTAATTTCCTCCGGTCATTTTACGCGATCTTTTAAGGACTTTCGCTCATAATTTTTTACTTTCTAAATTACTTTCGGCAAGACAAATGATTAATTTAAAAAATTTAACGAAAACTTATAAGAAATTAAAAAGACAATAATGTTAATACCAAATAATTTTGACCACTTGATGTCTTAATTTGATTATTTTCTAACTTACCCAAAGGTGACGTCACATTAAATTCCATGCCTGACATGTTCTAATTATTTGAAAATTCTACATACGTCCGCACCATATAATTTTCCACAACTTGTTTCCCTATAAGTACCCCCATGACAATCTCCTACATACATAGAAAAAACTACAATGGGGTTGAGTGATATCACTTCCTCCTTGGCTCTTGTAATTTCTCTCACACTGTTAGCAACATTACTTCCCTCATCCAAATCCCAGAACTCCGAACAAGACTTCCTTGACGGCCACAACGCCGCCCGATCAGCTGTCGGTGTGGGTCCCATGACCTGGGACCCTAACGTCGCCGCGTTTGCCCAAGATTATGCCAATCAACGGGTCGGCGATTGCGCTCTCACGCACTCCGGCGGAAAGTACGGGGAGAACCTCGCCAGTGGAAGCGGCGACTTCACTGGGGCTGCGGCAGTCGACCTGTGGGTCGGAGAGAGGCCCAACTACGACTATAACTCGAATTCATGCTCTGGCGGGGAGTGCGGGCACTACACTCAGGTGGTTTGGAAGAATTCGGTTCGGCTTGGGTGCGCTAGGGTTCAGTGCAACAGTGGATGGTGGTTTATTACTTGTAATTACGATCCACCGGGCAACTTCGTTGGGGAGCGCCCTTACTAGAAGATTGTTCATTCACGGATGACCAAAATTGAGCTTCAATAGTTTTGGTCATGTCTCTATTAATGATGCACGAGTGATTAAACATTATATAGAAATAAAAAATGTTGTAGTACTATTGAGTACAATAAGGATGGATCGAGATGAAATGGTGGTCGTCGTCATTGTTGCTCTCGTCTTCTACGTTTGAGATTAATCGGGATTTATCGTGTGTGATGTTTGCATGTTATTGAAGTTGGCTTAGATTTAAAAGCATTTTGATCAAAATTTCTCTACGTCTATTGATACTATCAACTCTTGAAAACGTAAACTCTCATTAAATGTTAAAAAAATTAAGAGTATTCTTGGAAAGTAAAAACTTTTAATAGTAATGATTGTGTTTCTTAAAGAAGTTGAAATTTCAAGAATGATGTTGATACCAGATTTTGGCCTCACCGCTCAATTATTATGAAAAATGCCATCGGAATGGGTTTAAAAGAATTTGGGCACAAAAAGACTATTTTGCCTTTGCAAAGTCCGGGGTTCGGGAGTACTGTTCACGAGACCACTTCATCAAGTCATGAGACCCTCATACTATTGATCAGTACGACGACACGAGTCCAGTGACAGTGATTGGGGTGAAATTGGACAACGCCGACGATTTTTGATTGCTCAGAACGGGGTCTCGGAGGCACAAGTTATGAGCTGATATGTTCAGACATCGAGAGGCACATGCTATTGATCAGCACAGAAATACGAGTCCGTCGGCTGTATCCATGGTCAAATCTGAGTTCGGTAGCTCAAGAAATGGCATTTTAAAGAAGGGTGGTGGTGTACCGGTGATTATTTGGGGGTTAGGTTTGCGAGCCGACATGCCCATAAATCAAATGTTAGACTCAAAATGATCCTCTCGACGATACGAGTCCATTGGCTGTATCCGTGGTCAAATCCGAGTTCGTTTGGACATCCGAAGATAAGAAATAGCGCGCGAAGGCATTGTATAGCACAAGGGCATTTTGGTAAAAATATATGAAGCACTGACGTAAGCCTGACGTCAGCAGAAGCACGCTCAGCCACGCGCGCGTGAGATGCACGCGCCGCAGCCGTGCACGACACGTGGGCCGTGCCCGGCTTGGGTGCCGTGCACGGCATTCGGGTCAGATCCTCTGCGGCTGCGCGCTCGTATATTGATGATGTGGCGCTCTTCCATTCGCCGTTGTCTATCGCCCTTCTCTCTCCTCACACGCGTCTCTCTCTCTCAACGCCACGTGTCTCCTTCTAAGCCTCTCACCCGCACCTGAACCCCTCCCTCCTGCCACACCTTTTTTCTCTCCACTCCCAAGCCGACACGTGTCCACTTCTCTCCCTCCCTTAAATGCCGCGCACGGCGGAATATGATCCAGTGCAGGCGCGCGCTGGTACACCAGTGACGTGGGCCGCTCCCATTGGCTCAGCCTTGTCCCGATTTCTCTCTCCTCCGCGTGGCCCTCTCAAAAACGGCCACGTGTTCTCCCTCTCTCCTCTCACCCACACCCGATAAGCCCTCTCTCAGCCTCTCTCTTTCTCTCGGCTGTCTCTCTCTCTCTCTCCCCTCTCTCTCTCCTCTCTCTCACCGCCTTTTTTCTCTCTCACGAAACCGACTCTATTTCTCTATAAAAGGAAGTGTTCTGCTCAAGAAAAGACGGACGGTTTTTTTTGGAGAGATGAATTTTTGGAGGGGAAACGAGAGAGAGAAACAGAGAACGGAATTTTCAGACAGAGAGGAACCAGAGAGAAACAGAAACGAAACAGAGATGATTTTTTTAGAAAACCTCAGACAGTAGGAATTCCAGAGAAGGATATACAGAGCGAAAATCATCCGTTAGTCAAATATTTTTCGACTCTGTAGTCGTGAAATGTTTAGACACCCGAAATGAATTAGAGTTAGGGTTTTTAGATAGGACTTTTGGTCCAAAAACAAGAAGAGGTTCTGCCCAATTATTTTTAGATTTAGAAAGAACCGGACGCGCTATTATATTAGCATACCTCGAGATAACAGGACTTTAAAACCCAGTGTTATGTCGGGTTATGGTTTTACTTAGCCGTTCGCGTGTCTTTTTTATTTTCATGTAACCATCTCATTCAAATATCAATACAGAGGTATAATTGCAGCAATTTATTTTATTTCAATATCTGTCATTTTTTTTTATTTACTTTCTGCTCTGTACATTTAATTTCTTTTTTTTTATTTAATGTCAATACTAATTGGGCATCCGCATCTCTAGTCCGCAGTTCTAGAAATTTCTAGTCTGCACATTCTAGAATGTCAGGATTTAGCCCGCTAAATCACGAAAGTCGATGTTTGGCTCTGCCAACTACTTTTCTTGATTTTATTAAGATTAGGCTTATTAAGCCATGTTCGCATCTCTAGTCCGTGGTTCTGAAATTTCTAGTCCTTTTCCTGAAATTTTCAGTCCACACTTCTAGAATGTCAGGACATTTTTATTTATTCTTTCTGTCTTTTTTTTATGTCAATACTAATTGGGCATCCGCATCTCTAGTCCGCAGTTCTAGAAATTTCTAGTCTGTACATTCTAGAATGTCAGGATTTAGCCCGCTAAATCACGAAAGTCGATGTTTGGCTCTGCCAACTACTTTTCTTGATTTAAGCAAAAATCACTTTAAATAAAAATAATACTCCGGCATATCGCTCGATTGCATCGGCCCCTATCGGAACTAACTACTAACTTTTCCCTTTCCCAGATCCCGTAACTTTCTCTTTTTTTTTTTACCCATTTCCCGTTTCCCCGTAACAGTTACTGCTATTTTCTATTTATTTTATTTCACGAAAAATCAATAAAAGGAAAAAATTCGTTATTTAACCTACTGCAATTTTCCTTTTCTTTTTACTTTTATTTCACATAAAATCAATAAAAAAAACTCGTTACTTCATAGCTAAGTTATATGAATAGTGCTGTTGGTTCACGCTGACACACTATCCATATCACTTGGTTAAAGATCCCGATAATCTCGGAATTCCATAAACACGCGGGTGACATAGGTAGCCCATGTTAGTGTTTTTGGGATGAAAATTTAACGGGCAATGCACGTTATCTTTTCACGACAGAATATCGTGATTGAAGTGACATTTATTAAAATCTACAATTTGGACCGCCAGTGATTGTGTAGCTGTCGGGATGAAAAATTGCAGATAAATAAAACCAGTTAAAGGAAGTAACATTTATTAAATTCTACAATTCGGACCGCCAGTGATTGTGTAGCTGTCGGGATGAAGAATTGCAGATAAATAAAACCAGTTAAAAGAAGTAACATTTGTTAAGATCTACAATTTGGATCGCCAGTGATTGTGTAGCTGTCGAGATGAAAAATTGCAGATAAATAAAACCAAAAAAAGAGGTTAACATGATAAATTCATTAATAAAACGGAATCGGATTATTGTTAAACTTGAAAATTCCTGCCAGGGATTTAAGGTACCTGGCACTCCGGGAATAGAAACATGACGTGCAGATACCAATTTGCGTATCATGTTTCAGTCAAAGTTTAACATATACCCGTTCCAACTTTTTTGCCACCAAAGTAAAATTGCGTAAGCCGGGGTCCTGCCCCCGCACTTGTTTTATTTTTTAATCCAATTGTATAGCAATCACTAGATATTATTTAAATTTGGCCAAGGATAATAAAATAAAATTATTTGGGAAAATAAAGTACCGAAAGGGCGATGTTGGGTGCCTAACACCTTCCCAACTCGTAACAGTAAATCCCCGAACCCATCTCTGTTTTCAAGACCAGTTTTCTTTTAAAGGAGTCATTTTTTTATAAACAGAATCGTATTTCTGAGTTAAAATTAAATTATTTTTCTAAGGACATTTTCTTTGAAAATGGCCTTAGAGGGTGACTTGACACACCTAAATTCATGTCAAGTGGCGACTCTGAGTTTTTAAATAAGTCCCAGCTGTTAAACAATTTTCATTAAACGTCGCATTTAAAAGCAAGGAATTATTCAGCCCCGTTCAAACAATTCACATATTCGCGAGGGGGGCCGGGAAATTTCCGGGCGCGACAAATGAACAAATAAATTGGGACGGAGTGAGTAATAAATAGAGGCTGATACCAATTATAGATAATCACTTATTTAGTTTTTTAACATATTTGACTTTAAATTATTATGCAGAGTTACCTTTCACATTGTTAAAAAATCAGTTATATTTTTTTCACAAAAAGAATTGTAACATAATTTCTATCATGTCCGAAATAGCCTATGTTGAAATTTTAAGATTTTCTTAAAGTCAAAATTCAAACAAATCTCAAAACTCTGTCCGAATTTCGACTTATAAGTGATAATCAGAAACATTATAATCGAAAAAATTAACTTATGTCAAATAGAACTTTAACGAAGGGAAAATCTAATAACACATTTCTCAATGACCGAGGAAATTGTGCAAATTAAAGATTGACGAAGATCGTGTTAGGAAATACTATTATAATGTCTTTGGAGTATCGTCCCGTGATGTTTCAAAATTTTCTTTATCACGCACTTATATAAGACTCGAGATAAAGTGTATAATGTCACGACCCATCTCAAAAATACATGGTCGCGACCGGCCGATGGGGTTTAATCCATAAAGGCCTCAATTTATAAAACTGGTTTAGGGATTTCCATAATATCAGAGTGCGATATAAAAAAAAATGCGGAATAACATTAAAAATACTCCCGAGGTGCTAGTGATAAATTAACTATTACATCATCCATAGTAGAATCCTTGGCTCGGCCACAGGCGGCTCGGCCAGGTATCAAAAAGTACAAAAACATAAGTCTGAAATACAAAGTACATTACTAACAACATGAAAATCTAATAACTTGGCGAAGATACACAAAATCACGCAGCGTCCTCGACTTCAAAAGCACCTGTAGTTGTAATCAACAACAACTCTTAAGCACTAGGCTAGTGTGAATTTCGTTATAACAATGCTTATCGAATTTCAGGCAGAAAATGACTTTTCTCGTATACGTGCAATTTAAAATAATTTATAGTTCACAATTATGCCAAGTGATCCATCTCATTTATAAAGAATCGTAATTCTTTTACTGAAGTCTAACTTCTCATTTCAGATTCCAAGTGAATTTTCACTTCTAAGAACAATATCCATTTAGAATAATATTCAGTTAATTTGTTCAACGGTCACCGAATATATGGAGCTACCCTATCAGATATAAAATCGGCATGACGTCATCCGGCGGATCTATCGGTCGTCGATCCTTTCACCTTATTTCATTCACCTCGCCATATTTCTTATCCCCTGGCGGTCGGGGCACCGTATGAACATTTAATCGATAATTCTCTCGATAATCTATAAAAATAAATCCGAATAGCATGGAAATATTATTTGTCAACCACATTTCTACCAAATATGTCAAATTTGCCAACTTCTCAATTATGCCAATTTTCATAATTCGAGCAATTTTTCATGATTTCGATAAATATCTCAATATTCCTTTAATTGATTTCAATACGAATAACATGGATACTAAATACATGAATTTTTGTCAAAAAAGATAAATATGTACATTTTTTTCCTAAAATCGGTAAACAAGGCATAACAAAACTCACCTCGATAGTCGTTTGCCCGAAAACTCTCGTATTGCCCTACGCGTCACCGACTTCGGGATCTAGCATAAGGGTCATAGGATTTAGCATGATCGTAATCTAATTTATTTATTTATTTATTTTTATAAAAATATTGCATATCCCGATGGTTTATTAGACTCGTGTCAAAAACGGCATTTGATGTGTCCAAGGGTCACGTGGTCTAATTTTTTCTAAGTGTTCGGCTAAGGTACTGTTTTTATGGGTTAAGTGACGAGTTTTGGTCAACCACTTAGTCTCGGGTTGGGTCTAAAAATATTTTGGTTCAAACGAAAGTTACCGGTAAAAATAATATTTTTTCGTCTCGAAACTCAAATAATGCTCGTACGAGATCAACCCGAACCAATTCTACTAAGTTTGTGTCGAAACTGACCCGAACAAGGACTGCCCGAACCATGGGCTGCCCGAAACTGCCCAAAACTGGACAGTGTAAACTGTCCAGAAGCTGAGTTTAAACTGCTGAAAAATCAGCTGTGTTCGACAGTGAGTTTCTCCCATTCCCGAGCCTTCCGAGCCCCGGGTCCAACACGCATGCGTGCTAAAATGTGTCGTCTACAACCCCTAATAAGTATTTTTCACAGAAGTATAGAAGAATAAAAACTCCGAGTGATTTAGTAAGGTATGTTACCGGTAAAATCTGGCAGTGTACATTTTGTCGTTCGGATGGCCAAAACTCCGTTTTTTTTCAACATAACCACCCCGGGTTTGAACATGTACAAGTAGTATGGTGTCTTAGCTACAACTTTTATCAAAAATCTTGACTCGAAACGAAACGAGAAGGACGAAAAGCACTGTCCAAAACTGGGCAGTACAATCTGCCAGAAATTGCACCTAACAGCTGTTGTGTTCGACAGCCCGCTACTCCCATTCCCGAGCTCTCCGAGCCTCGGGTCCAAAATGCATGCGTGCTAAAATGTGTCAACTACAACCCCTAATAAGTATTTTTCGTAGAAAAGTTGTAGAATAAAAACTCCAAGTGATTTAGTAAGGCTTACTACCGGTAAAACTGGGCAGTGTATTTTTTTTCCGTTCAAACGGCAAAAACTTCTCATTTTTCAACATAACGACCCCGTTTTTGAACATGCATGAGTAGTATGGTGTCTAAGCTACAAATATCATCAAAAATCTCGACCTGAAACGTAACGAGAAAAAAACGAAACGCATTTAAACACAAGGTGCGTAAAGTAGAGGAATGAAAATCGGTACCTCCGGTCACGTTTTGCTTCGGATTCGAGCATCCCGAGAACGTCTCGAGACTGACCCGAGTCTAACCCGAGTCTTCTCTAACTCTCTCTTGCTAGTTTGGCTCCTCTCCCTCTCTCTCTCTCTCTCTCTCTCTCTAAAATGCTAGGAATCCCTAAATATGTAAAGTGCTAGTGTGTTTGTGAGGGGTGTGTATTTATAGACCAAAAGAATTGCATGCTTAATGTGTGTGTGTGTATATCTGCCGTGTGAGAGAAATGAGGGTCAGATTTTTACTTCCAAAATCTCCAAATGCATGTGTTTCTATTGGCCTTCTCCAAATATGCATGTGCTAATTTTTTTTTTTTGGTTTTCAAATGCATGATTAAAAATCCTAGTGTATAATATAAGTAAGCTTAAGAAAAATGATGGCCTACAATTCCTAGCCATGAGAAAATAGGTAGGGCCTACCCGGTCCCGACTCGACTGTTCGGTACAAAATCTGTTCAATTTCGATCGGACAAACCTCGTAAAATTAAAGTATATAAATTTTTATATCAACGTGATCGAAAACACTGTAAATTCGGTATTCTCGAGTGATCGGACATAATCCATGTGTTCCTCGTCGGTTAAATTAATAACATCATCACATTACCGATATTTTCGTTAAAATTTGAATTTAGACCAAAGAATCATTTTTTTTTTAAACTCCATAAAATTAATAATTTATAAACTTAAAATTTTAAATTTTCAAAATAATTTAATTGATTAAAAGGATCGGGGTTTCACATATAAACTCGATGTTAATGTATGATAGAAGAGGACCGAAACACGACACTTATTGAATAGTTACTCCTAGAGTTGAGGTCGTCTCAGCCTTACCAGTCTTCGGGGGTGCTATGCAAGCCACACAGGACTTGGAAAGATTCCAGATTTCTTCTGGGCCCACCACACTTGGAAGGTAGAACACCGCACAATTATTTGAGCATTATTTTATACGCCAAACTACGTCGTTTTCAAGCACAACACGTCATGACGTGTATATAGGACTTAAAGTCCGTAGTAAACATGCCCAGAGTAGAGGTGTATGTGAAAAATGGATAAACTAATTTGAACCGGAAAATATTGAATCGAAACAACGATTTGATTCAATTTTTTACTTAGGTTGGTTCGGTTTGATGTATTACACAAATATTAGTTTGATTTTAATTTTTTGGCCCTGAACACCGAACCATATCGAACCGGATTGAATCGAAATAAAACAGAACACGATATTTTTATAATTATATATTTTTTGTAATCCGTTTTTTCATAATCTGTATTTTTTGTAATCTATAATTTGTCCACTTTTATTATTCCGAACTTCTCAAGAAATGATTTATATCTTTCAATTTATAACTTTTTTTATATTCAATATGGATCTTATTTGATAGATCTCGAATAGTTCCATGAGATAATATTTTCATAATAATTTAAAACATTATAAAGTACTCGAGATAGATACATTTTTAAGTGGCATGAATGTCGAAATGGACAAACAAATCGGGACGAAAGGGAGTATTTGTTTACCCCGAAGTTCTTCTACACAATTCTAATCTAGGGAAGAGGGAATAGGACTATAATAATAATTTAGTCCAATTAAATTTAATTAAATTAATATCTATTTGAAATAACATAAATTTAATAATAACTCCAAGCCAAATTGTTATTTGAAAGGAAAATGCATGCAACCCGAGGGTTGTCCCAGTGGAGATCGGAGTAAGTTGTAAACTCAGACATCCTGAGGTCGAATTTCGTTAGCAACAAAGAGAAGCCAATGCATCTTTGTCTGGTTAACAAGCTCAACGCTCCGATGATTAGTCGACATATAGATAGAGAATCTCTCAAACTATACCTCAGCTTGATTCCAAACCAACCCAGATACCTCAGTTCTCAATAGAAAAAACACATGCATGTGGGCCAACCAAGCAACAACCAGTGGTTGTGTGGTGTGATACATGGGAGTCACAAAAAGGATCGAGGATTCAGACTTTACGTTTATTACGGCTAAGATTGCGTTGATAGATAGATGGATACAAAAGGAGGATTCAGATTCTACGTTTCGTAATTTTTTTTTTTTAATAGTTTTTGACTAATTTTTTTACATTTTTCATTTGCTTGGACTAAAGAAATCAAATAAGTATATAGAAAACGAAGGCTAAAATTGAGAAAAATGACTTACGTGATAAAGACTTTCGCTCATAATTTCCTCCGGTCATCTTACGTAATCTTTTAAGGACTTACGCTCATAATTTTTTACTTTCTAAATTACTTTCGGCAAAACAAATAATTAATTTAACAAAAATTTATAAGAAATTAAAAAGACAATAATGTTAATACCGAATAATTTTGACTACTTGATGTCTTAATTTGGTTATTTTCCAACTTACCAAAGGTGACGTCACATTAAATTCCATGAATGACATGTTCTAATTATTTGAAAATTCTACATACGTACGCACCATATAATTTTCCACAACTTGTTTCCCTATAAGTACCCCCATGACAATCTCCTACATACATAGAAAAAACTACAATGGGGTCGCGTGATATCACTTCCTCCTTGGCTCTTGTAATTTCTCTCACTCTCTTAGCAACATTACTCCCCTCATCCAAATCCCAAGACTCCATACAAGACTACCTTCGCGTCCACAACACCGCTCGATCAGCTGTCGGTGTGGGCCCCATGACCTGGGACCCTAACGTCGCCGCGTTTGCCCAAGATTATGCCAATCAACGGGTCGGCGATTGCGCTCTTACGCACTCCGGCGGGGGCGGAAAGTACGGGGAGAACCTCGCCAGCGGAGGCGGCGACTTCACTGGGGCTGCGGCGGTCGACCTGTGGGTCAAAGAGAGGCCCAACTACCACTATAACTCGAATTCATGCTCTGGCGGGGTCCGCGGGGAGTGCAGGCACTACACTCAGGTTGTTTGGAAGAAGTCGGTTCGGCTTGGGTGCGCTAGGGTTCAGTGCAACAGTGGATCGTGGTTCGTTACTTGTAATTACGATCCACCGGGCAACTTCGTTGGGGAGCGCCCTTACTAGAAGATTGTTCACTCGCGAATGACCAAAATTGAACTTCAATAGTTTTGGTCATGTCTCTATTAATGATGCACGAGTGATTAAACATTATATAGAAATAAAAAATGTTGGAGTACTGTTGAGTACAATAAGTAGGGGTGAAAATAAAAACTGGGAAACCGGATCAGACCGACGGTTTGAGAATTGAAAAATTCGGTTCGGTTCGGTTTCGGTTTGGGACTTTGAAGAAACCGGTTTTTCGGTCCGGTTTCGGTTTGGAGGAATACAAAACCGGTTCAAACCGGACCGGACCGGATGGGGGTTATAAATAAAAATATGTTATATTTTTAAGTTTATGTGTTATAACTTATAACACATTACTCCATTAGTCATTTAATCTATTAGAATTTAAGACCATTATCATGTTTTAGAAATGAAAAATCACTATTTATGGAGAGTGAATAAAAATAGAAAACTACCAGTTTAGGTATAAAAAATAAGAGTAATTTAAAATTCTTAAATCTTTCAGAGTAATGTTTAATACATTTCTATTGTTGAAAATTTCACTCCAAATTGTCAATTTTTTTTCCTTTTTTTGTGATTGGTTCGAAATATTGTCTAAAAAAATTAAAAAGTCCAAACCGGACCGAAACCGGCTCAAACCGATCGAAACCGGACCGGTAAAATCGGTCCGGTTTCGGTTTACAAAATTTTCAAACCGGACAACCGGTCCGGTCCCATGAATTCTACCAAACCGGACCAAACCGGACCGATTACACCCCTAACAATAAAGATAGATTGAGATACAATAAGGATAGATTGAGATGAAATGGTGGTCGTCTTCATTGTTGCTCTCGTCTTCTAAGTTTGAGATTAATCGTGATGTATCGTGTGTGATGTCTACATGTTATTGAAGTTGGCTTAGATTTAAAAGCATTTGATCAAAATTTCTCTATGTCTATTGATATCTTTTGGACGCTATCAACTCTTACATGATCAATTTATACAGAACTTTATTTTGACTTTAATTTCCTATGAAATTGGTCGAGATATATGTAAATTGACCCGAATATTCTGAATTATAAAAAAGTTTTCCCATATTCGTATTACCTCAATCTCCATTGATGACATGATTATTTGCTTATAACAAGACTTTTTGAACTTATTCATTTTTAAAAAACTACTCCCTCCGTTCCGATTTGTTTGTCTATTTTTTGTCTTTTACATGTCCTAAATTGTTTGTCCAATTTTGAAGTTAACTTGTGAAAATTTCTTTAATATCCTTCTGTTTTTTAAAAATCACACTTTGGAAAACGTGAACTCTCATTAAATGTTAAAAAAGTTAAGGGTATTCTTGGAATGTTTCCTAAATAAGTTGAAATTTTAAGAATGGACAAACAAATTGGGACGGAGTGAGTAATAAATAGAGGTTGATACCAATTATAGATAAATCACTCATTTATCTTCACGTGATATTTCAAAATTTTCTTTATCACACACTTATATAAGACTCAAGATAAAGTGTATAAATTCGATGTTAATGTGTGATAGAAGAGGACCGAAACACGACACTTAGAATTATTGAATAGTTACTCCCAGAGTTGAGGTCGACCTTTGGTCGTCTCAGCCTTACCAGTCTTCGGGGGTGCTATGCAAGCCACACAGGACTTGGAAAGACTCCAGATTTCTTCTGGGCCCACTACACTTGGAAAGTAGAACACCGCACAACTATTTGAGCATTATTTCATACGCCAAACTACGTCGTTTTCAAACACAACACGTCATGATGTGTATATAGGACTTCAAGTCCGTAGCAAACATGCCCAAAGTAGAGGTTTATGTGAAAAATGGATAAACTAATTTGAACTGGAAAATATTGAATCGAAACAACGATTTGATTCGATTTTTTAGTTAGGTTGGTACGGTTTGATGTATTACATAAATATTAGTTCGATTTTAATTTTTTGGCCCTGAACACCGAACCAGATCGAACCGAATTGAATCGAAATAAAACAAAACACGATATTTTTATAATTATATATTTTTTATAATCCGTTTTTTCATAATCTGTATTTTTTGTAATCTATAATTTTTTTTATTTTTTATAATATGTATTTTTTATATTAGATTCAGCCTCTTAATAGTCCAAATGCTTATATGCGAACTAAAAATTTCAGTTGTAATTACGCTGAGCTTGGTCCGACCAAATAAAAAAATCAAACCGAACCAAATCTAAAGAAACCAAATCGAATCAAACCTAAATACTTTGGGTCGATTTTGCTTTGAAAAATCCTTAACGAGATTTTAATTCGGTCCGAATTATTCCTCCAAATCGAACTAAACCGGACCAGTTACACTCCTAACCTTAGAGAATCAGTGTTATACGAATGAATTTGATAAACAAAGAGTTAATTTAAAGTTGAAGGATTAGGGTAACAAAAATTAATTTTGAGTGCTAGAGAAAGATAATTAACATTTTTAAAGGGACAAAAACACTTAGTTATATTATTATAAATACCAAGATATAGGATAAAAAGAATAGATTATTCAGAACAACTTTTTAATAATTATCAAATAACCACCCATGAAACAACAACAATTATATAAAATAAATAAATGTGAACCTTTTTCCCTTTTAAATCAATATTTAGGAAGGGAGCACTCCAAGGGGAGGTTGTTTTGGAACCTGTTGTTGTCCTGGCAATAGTCATAAATGAGGTGGTTATTCCTAACCCATTGGAAAAGCCTCCTCTGTGCCCATGTTAAGGAGCTGGACCTCTCCTGGTTCCACCAATTTGTAGGGCTATCTTCCCTGCAAATTCTAGGGTTTCCTTTCCATATACATGCATCTATCTTGTAGTTCTTGAAGGAGGCTATGAAGGGGCCCTTTGACCAATCAACCTTGTCCTTACCGCCACGTGTCGCCCAGGTGTCACCGTTCCATAGGCTGGTTTTGATGCCCATTGGCTGCCACCTAGGGTATCCTACCCCCTTGTCTGCGTGGTTTCTGTATGTTCTTATGGGTACCCAATCTACCATGAAACTACAAAAGAAAAACAATGAGTGTAGGACAAAAAGTGCTTGAATTTCAAAAGGAAAAAAAATTCATTAATCATCAAGACAAAAACTATAAAATAGAAATTACAAAATTGTAAAAAAGGAAAATGTGTGCATTACAAACCAACCGAGACCTATGGAATTACAGTCCTCTTAATACAGATTTGTCGTCTCACTGTTGGTGTTAGATGTTGCACTGACGTCTGCCTTTCAGATAAGATGCTAACTCATCCGATGAAACACCAATCAATGACTGCCTATCAAACCTAGCCGTATCTGTCTATCACTCACTAAAGACTATGCAAATGGATTATGTTGTAGGATGATGAAAATTAGGTAATTAAGAACCATGAATGCCGTAAGACCTATATACACGTAAATGGACTTTTCATATGCAAAACGGCGGAACTTTTGGGTCTCAACCATGAATGGTTGCCAGCGAAAAACTTTTGAACTACACATCATCAGTGGATGGTTTTCGATTGGCTCGTGAGAATTTTCGGTATCCCAAACTTATTCACAGCCCTTCTTAATCATAGCAATGAGATACTAAGAGATATGGCGAAATTGGTAGATGCTACAAATTTAATTATTCATTCTATATATGACCCGTCTCGGTTGTGTTTTTCTCATATATTTGTACATCATTTCTACTGGTGGAAAAATCTGAGTTAGCCACTAATAATAATATGCTTAGATGAATAGCATGTGGGCGAATGAAAAACAAAATGTTGGAATTTCGTTTCTGTAATAATCAGTTACTTACACAATTTGGTGAAGATTCCAGAGGACGGAATAGGTGTGAAACTCTGTTGTTGGATCAAACCACAGATAGATTCTCTCTTCTCTGTCATCAAACCCATCAGCAAAAACATTTGTCTGGAGTATATATGGCTGTCCACTCACATTTCCCATGAACTCGAAGTCGATCTCATCGCGATTTGGCTGATCCGATGTCAGCTGCAATTTTTTCACCCAAACACAACCTTAATTTTTTGATGGGTGTCATTGTACCACTAATTAATTGTCAAAAACAAACAACAAAATTAAGAAAAAAATAATTTTTCTTACGTAAAAGGCCACGACTGTTCCTGCGGAGTGACCTGGTATTAGCTTGATTTGCATATCAATTTGACCAAATAGGAACATGTCGTTTGATGCAAACCCACACCCTGCGTAGTTAGTTTTCAAAGAACAAGAATCAATAAACAAAAAAGAATGAGTAAAATGAAAATACCAACGAGACATTTATAAAGCATTATGTCCATATGATAGATAATCGAGGTGCGCGTAAGTTTATCCAAACACTCTAAGTTATCAAAAATAAATAAATGATTTAAAACTTGAGAACGTCGTCGTCACATTCTTTTTTTTTTAATAGTTAGTATAGAGATTCTATAATATGATTGAGCATTTTCCATATATAGATGAAATAAATGTAACAAAACTATTATCTAATTGTTGTATATACCCCCCAAAAAAGGGTTAAAAGATTGATGTGGTGAGATAGGTCAGTCTAGAGATGGATCCAGGGTCTGTTGTGCACATCATACCACAAATTTGTTGCGTATCAAAATGATGTGGTTTTGGTACAACAAAAGCTGCTCAAATAGTTGGGCATTGTTTGGAAAGTTTTTGGGATATCAAAACGGTGTTGTTTTTGCGCGCATCATCATATGATGTTGTATGTTGTCCACAACAGGTTTCCGGTCGTTGGGAGCCTAGGTAATAGTAGTCCTAGAAAGCACGGATACCGATACGGGATATGGATACGATACGATACGGATACGGCGATACGGAAAAACCTGAAAAAATAGGATACGAATACATCGGGGATACGGCTATAAATTTTTTTTTTTTATAATAATTATCGATTATGTACTATGCATAAAAAGAAGCCAAAAGAACTAGAAGAGTAGTTGAATTGCTAATAACATTATACCAATCATTTAGCACAAGTTAATTTTCAAAAGTCATTTAAAATAGAAAGAAAGTGACTAAAGTCTAAACCAAAAAATGATAATTCCTATTAATTTTTATCCATATCAACTTCAACATTCAATTGCATCCCCTCAGCCTTCATCGGAGAATATTATAGCTTCTATATCCAGCTCATCAAGGAAAAGACTAGCAACTTCAAGTATACCGACACCCTCAAGCGAATCAAATGCATCTCCCACCATATCCCTAAAGTATCTGGCCGTATTCTAGAAGTATCCACCGAGTATCCGAAAAGTATCCGAAATTAAAATGATTTAATTTTAATGTTGGATACTTATTTGGCGTATCCGATACATATCGGGGTGTATCGGGTGAGTATCGGTATCCGAGACGTATCCGATACGGATACGTGACTAGTTTAGGAGTATCCGTGCTTCATAATACCATTTTAGAACATGTGCTGAATTTTCACATAAGTGGGATGTGGAGAGAATCTTATCAAATCAATGAAAAGCCAAATAATATTAAAACCATGGGTTAGCTAAACTAATTATGTGTTTGAAAGAGACCTGATTCTTTGTCAAGCGTCAAGCTTCTTGTTGTGCCATCAGCAGAAGTGTTTACATGGCTAGGAGACCATGTCACGAGGAAATCTTTGTTGAAATCTCCAGTCGAAACGATTGAAGCGGTTGACAATCGAAATGAAAAATTCACAACGAGAAGCCCGATGAAGATTACGAGGCGCAAATACGGTTTGCTCATGGTTTTTGATGAAGTTTTCTTGGAAGAGGATGACATGCTGAGGGTATATATATATGGGGTGCTTGCATTGTAGGGTGTCCACAATGTGAAGAGAACAGAGTAAGGTTTTTGTTCAAGTTTAAGAATACCTTTAGGAAGAAGCAAAGGAACGTCGTTGTGCTGTCAACCAGCCTGATCTCTTGGTCATATGGTTTTCCCCAAGGACTTGTAAGTTTTAGTCCTACTTCTTGTTTGATTTCATGATATTTTAAAAACACAAAAGTATAATTTAGTCGTTTATATGACTCGTGACCTGACACGATGACAAGTGTTATTGTCTTCAGCGTTGTGATGTTGGCTCTAATGTGAGTAAAATTGAATACTTCCTATTACTTTTTTCGAAACCCAGCGAGACGTCTTTATTTTAGTCACCTAAGATAATTAGTAAGTTTTTATAATCATAATTATTTTATGATATTTTTTAATACAAAATTATGCTTTTAGTCATTTATGACTCGTGACTTGACACGATGACAAGTGTTATCCGTTTTTAGCATTGTGACGTTGATTCTATCAAGAATAACATTGAATACTTCCTATTACTTCTTTCAAAGTCCGACGAGACGTCTTTACTTTAGTCAGCTAAGATAATTAGTGGATTTTTATAATCGCAATTAATTAGTGTGCAAATTAATTTGGTCAGAAGTTCTTGTGAAGGGACAGTATATTCCAAGTCTTACCCAGAAAGCTTAGACAAAGTTTTGTCTGTAGATATAAAATTTGCTTTGTGCTTTTCTTCTGAGGAAAGCCTAGCTCTCTGAAGCTACTTTCTCATAGCTTCTTCTTCTTTTTTTTTTTTTTTTTTTTATAGCCGAGAAATCTGGTCAGTTTTGAGATTATCTCCAACCTAATGCCGACTAGTCCTCGAGAGACCAATCTCATCGTCCACTCAAGGGAGCATACCTCTATGTCTCAGGCCTCGACCACGGGACTAATCCCATGGGTTTTCTCATAGCTTCATGTTGATAATCTCCCCAAATTAATATACATTCTTTCCCTATGACTAACCAGTCTTTCTGCAGCACTTTCTACCTTATTGTTCATGAATCTCAGAGTTCAGACCCAATTTGCTGATAAAAAATGGCATCCCACTTTCAACCTAAGCACCATTGTACGTGAGCATGATATTTAAATTATCTTCATTTTCTTTGTATAAACCAAGATCCACAATGGCCTTGCCTGCTACTTTTGCTCTGGAAAACTGTAAGAAAATACTAAATAAACATAATTAATATTGTTAAACGAAAGAAATGAAGGTACTACGACGCTAGTATAACACATTGGCCCACATTGAAAATTTACGATAAATTATGTCAACTACTACTATTCTTGGAACGGAAAGTTCATTTCGAAGAAAATAAAAGATTTGGAGTCAAAACAAATTTCGGGTTTTTTTTGGCTCACACAACGTAGTTTTGATTTATTAAATGTGTGAGGTGTCAAGCACAGAAAATCACATAAAGGACTACATGAGAGAGTGATAACATCTCAAACTCAATAACTCAGACTTGTGCATTTTCGTGTAATATTGTTAAGCTTGATTCCCCGTTGTAATGTCGTCATATCCGAAATTCTTTTAATCTTTATAGTCCCTGTCAGCTAAAGGACACTGAAAACGAGATAGATTAGAATTGTCTCTCAAGCCAAGCCTGCATTTGGAAGAAGTAAAAAAACCGTCAACTAAAAGAAAATCCCAGCACCTCTAATTTACATTTCAAAGATTAATAAATTACTTTTAAAAAATGAGGCAGATAGTGCCAACTGTTCTTTTTATCATTAGTACAGTTTGGCATCTTCAAAAGCAAGAAGAGATTAATAAATTAGGGAGAATAAATGCAACAGTTAATCATGATTAATTAGTATTAGTGGTAGTATTTGTCAAAGAGATGCTTTGTTATGTTGGAAGCAAAGAACAAAGCAGAGTTTGGGAGCTAACTGTAAACTGTTGCTTTAATCAAACTTCAAATCATTACCAGTTTGGATCAGTTTGGTTCTACCTTTGTCCAAGCCACAGTTTAGTACTCCTATTTTAATTACCTAATTGCTAGGCAATTCATGTCGATCTTAACACAAACTCCGAAAGAATTTAAAAAGTGTTCTACGGTAGATCTGGTCATCGAGCAAATTAAAAAAGAACTCTTACCCCACATTCAAAAGGGCTATTGAAGAATGAAGGCGCATGCAGCAAGAGAAAAGAAAGTCCCTCTTTGGGCTCATAGCTTAGCTAAAAGAAGTAAGATAAAGCGATCAAATCATGACAATTATTCCTCAACGTAATCAAAAGAATTTCTATGTTATAGACTTAATAGAAGAGTCTAAATGGTTTACTAACATAAGCATAACTAAAACATAGTGATGACACGTGGGGGAGCTAGGATTAAAGGTGGATTAGAATTCCACGCTTAGGAGTGTCGAGATTTTTTTTTTGAAAAAAAAAAAGGAGAACGAATGTAATTTGAGGGGGCTAATATATATATATTAATAATTTTCAAACTTTATATGTAGGCCCTAAATTTTTTCAAAATTTTTAATGAGCCCTGACTTCCTTGTCTTCATGCAATTCCGCCCATTAGGATTGAGATGCATGAGACTCCCCCATGTTGATGGTGCAGTAGCTAAATTTAGGGTAACGATGGGGATGAGGACAGTATTTTGGGCTTAGTGAGGTAGGATTTGGCCTAATTTCTATATTAAGTTATATTTTTTGTTTTTATTTAAAAATTTTATGTTTGAAAATTTTGCGTCAAATGCTTGTATCTTATTGGTTGTCTCTATGAGTGTTTTTACAAAAATTTAGAATATAAATTGACTTTTTTTAAAAAATAAAAAACAAAAAATAATATAAAAATATTTATTTATTTTAAATTACTTTTGTCTTGAATAAATTCTTTTAAAATCTCTTTTACAAATTTTACTTTTTAAATTTCTCTCCTAAACGAACTAATAATATATAAATTCGACAAAAAATTAAAAAGTTTGCCTCGTACAGTCTCTCTGGCTCCCCGATCTCTCCCCACTCTCTGTCTTTGTTCTCCCTTTGACTCGCTCGACCCGTGCCTATTTAAGAGTACGGATGAAAATAAATTCCCGCCTTCCCTCCCCCTTCTTCCACTCCTCCTTCGTGGAATAGATATAGGTTGGACTTGCTAGACACGGCTCTCAGAGTTCGAAGGCGCACCAAAGCGTTTGAGCCGGAACAAATCTCGGTTGCTCTCTCCTCGAATTCAGTCTGGATTTCTTGAATCACAGGTTGCTTTCCCATCTTCTAGTTGCTTCCATGATTGCTGCTTTTGTTTTCTTTGTTGTAATTATTTACGGAGTATTGTTTTATCGGTTGCCATCTCTGTTCCTTTCTGGGTTTCTCTGTTGTCATTGTTTTCTCTGTTGCTTTGGAGTCTATTCTATTCTTGAACTTCGATTCGGTTGATTTCTATGTTGTAATTGTTTTATCTGCTGAAATGGAGCCTACTCTATCGTATGACCAAATCTATTGTTGCTTACAAGGTGTTTGATAAAATGTCGGAAAGTATAAATGTGTATTTGTCCCCTGTATTTCCAATAGCTGAGTGGTTTCCAATTGTCTGGAACGGGGTTTGATTTGGTCTTCATGAACTCTTTGCTATTAAATGAGTTGTTGTTGAAACCCTGGGAGCTGAGGTGGTGAATACCTCCGTGTTACTTATGTGTTTAGTCACGTTGATGTAAACTTGTGAGACGAATTTGATAGCGTTCAGCAGTGAAACTTAGCAGTTTGTCTCGTGCGTTTCTGTTTTTTGTTTCTTGACTAATTGCCCTATTCCTCCTAACTCGAACAACACATACAAGTTTCAAACTAAAGATCAGATTGGAACTTACACATACTTCCCATCAACTCAATTGCATAAAGCTGCTCTCTCCTCTATGCATGGCCTGTTATCCCTGTACCATACTCAAAACCTGATGATGTTGTGATATTATGTTCTATCATATGCCAGAGATCCATCTTCTTGCATGTACTAGTTAGCTAATAATTAATTTAATTCAATGTCGTATCATATGCGTGATATCAATATACCTTAAGCAGTGATCAAGGTCATTACATGTCTGTTCTAGTTACTTTGGATCAGCCTCCGAAGGACTGCTACATTGTTGCATCTACACAGCAAATGCAGTCAGGGCGAACCCTCAAGGATTGTTATAATCTGGTTGTCTGAGATCTTTATCAGAGATTTTATCTTAATCTTGTTTGGATATGTATTATCAAAGTGATCGGGGTTGTCAAATATATTTTTTTGTAGTCGGTTAAGTTAGTTTTTTTGCACATTTTATGACGTTCTAATAACCTTGCTTCACGAAAGAAAATTTTCATACTGCATTGCAGATCTTAGTTTTTAGAAATTTTTCCTTTGATTTTTTCATACGGCATTGCAGATCATACTTTTGTTTGAGTCTGTCCCCTTATTTGTCTCTCATATTCCTCTCAGTCCTCTTGGTTCCTTTTTTTCTACTGCTAGAATAGTTAAAGCAGATACCATTTCTGTTTTACATAGGTAAATTTTGAGATTATGTGATCTTGTGTTGTATGATAGTTTGCTTCTTCTATTGTTTGTGTGGATTAAATTCTCTTGCTATTGCATAAAAAGATTCTCTGTATGTTGATGTTAACCTAAATGGATCCATGACTATGTTTTGTAAGTCATTTTCACGGCCTAAATTCATTGTTTAAGTTGGAATGTTTTGCTTCTTCTATGTTTTGGGACTAGTTGGTTAAGTTAGTTTGATTGGATAGATAAAATAGAGAGTGGTGTTGGAATACACAGGTGAAAAAGTAGATAGGCAAAATAGAGTGTACCTTTTTGGTACTTTTGACTAGTTAAAATGGCTAGTAGTGTTGGAGTTGCTCTAACATTGCAGCTCATCTGCTGCCAACAGCAGGTATGAATCTTAACTTCTCCTTCCATGTGTGATTTTGATAGAGAAATCAGGGGTAAGAAGTATTCATGATCAAATCTTTAGGGCTTGAAATAAATATAGGAACTCTTTATGAACAAAATCGTTCAAGTGAAAGATAGAGTATAGAGAAGCAAGGGACATAAATCCTTGGTAACTTTTTTCCTGAGATCAGGGCTTTTATTGGGGATTAATGTTTATGGGACAATTTGTTGGAGAAGAATGCTAGCCAAGTGTTTGATAAATTGCCCAAGTGACATTTGTTATTGGCATAAGTAAATGACCAAATATTGATACCATGTTTTTGTATTCTTTACATAAACCAGTTGAGATTTCATTTAGAGTATGTGGAAATCCGAAAATTACCATTACGGAAATTTGAGTTTTAGAGGGCATGTGGTACAAGCTTAAACGCATTGGGACCAATTCAGTTCTTGACTAAAAATTTGGTGAAACCAATTACCCAAATAGCTTTGACATTCTCAATTCGAATCAAGGTTCTTGGGTTTGGTCTAGTATAGAGATGCCTTATAGATAAGTTCCTTTAGCATCAACGGCTTCGGAGTACTGGTGTTGTATTCCTTTATTTTCAGCAGAGATGCTCCCATGATCTACTCCTCAATCTCTTCCTAGGACAGTTCAAGTACTATTCAACAAAGGAGAGATACAAAGCGTAGTAAACATATCCAGTCATGTCCCCGATTCCACTCCTATGTCTTCAGCAGGTACCTAACCATTATGATTTTGGTTAATTATCTGCAGAAGCTAATCTCAGTTAATGAGGCGCACTGCACCTCTGAATGAAATGTGGCCTTATTGTCCGACATTATCTCGTATAAGAAACAACTGTGTATGGAACTCACTTTTTGCATCCTTGAATGGTAGATTGTTGGAACTCACTTCGTGTGAAGTGTTTTTGTATTTAAAGTGAGGACAACTAGTATATGGAACTCACTTTTGGCATATTATAGTGCTCTATTTCGTGTGGTTTGCGTTATTTGTTCTTGTGATAAGTTTTTGAAGTCCTTGTGCCTTCACTTCTTCTAGTTTAAACATTATGAGTCTTGACCACCAAGTTCTTTGTTTACTTAACATAACTGGAATCTTGCCAGTGAATGATGGACTTGTTTGTAAGTCCCATGGAATTTCTTTTTTGGATAAAGTATGAGTCATTTGCTTTTATTGTCAGAGTCCAGGAAAGCTGAGTCGTTCCTTCATAAAACGTATCAATTGGGCTCCATGGATAAATACTAGAAGACTGTTGGAATGAATGGAACAAGAAGAATTTAAAATTTCTAATATATGGATCAGGAACATAGGTGAAATGGATGATTGTTGAAGCATTTCTTTCTATCAAACTAACTCTTGGTGTACATGGAGCGTGGTAGCAGCATAAGGTTGTTGTGTACTTTTGGTGCTTTGTAAAACCCAAAAAAAATATAAATAAAAAGTTAAGATAAAGAATGAAAGAGAGAATTAACGTTTTAATAAATGATAGGTAAAATAGTTGGCATTGGTGAAGTTTTGAAAGCAAAGATGGCTAGCTAAAAAATGAATCTAGAATGTTGAATGACAGGATAGTTAAAAGCTGTTTTTAGCTATTTTGGAGATCATCAATCTAGTAATCTTCTTCAGCAGACTAGGGGCAAGACTAGCTAATTTGATTTTAAGATACAGTCACTCAGCAAATAATGCAAGGAACTGTAGACTAGGCGCTCAATTGTTGATGATTGTCACTCTGCCTCTCCCACGTTTGTCTTTTTGACCTTCGACTCTCTCTTCTCAGACACGGAGACACCACACACATCAATATCCTATTTCATCTGCTTCATAAACATCAGTTCATCATCTCGAAACAAGGAGATGGAGAAATCGGGATCAAAATGCTACTGAATTTCATAGCATCACATCATCTCAAACATTGCCCTAACATCTCAATTCTGACAGAACCTGAAATCACTACTGAATTTCAAGATCTCAAGACCAAAATCAAGTGAATCCTTCCTGAGCTATAGCACAACCTTTTTTGGACCCAGAACCCCTTTTTACAACAATATATATGCAAGCATAGATGTGTATATCTATACGCATATACATTTCCATGTGTGTGTGTAATATTTTAGTATACTTAAATAGGGAGAAAGTGCCTAGGTAAACGAGAGTTTTATTTTTTGACTAGTTTTAAGCGATACTACCGTACTTGTGAGGGTGTGAGGCACGACGAGGCACAAGGTCAATCCCTCGAGTGGTGAGAGGCAAGGTGCCTATTTAGTCGTCGAGGCGCAAAAAAGCCGCACCTCTTTGCAAATAAAGAAAACACGATATAATCCTTCATCAGAACACACACACACACACACACCTCCTTTCTCGATCGACTCCGTAGTCTCCATTTGATATGTCGTTCTCTCTCGATGGACTCCATCTCCTCTCACGTAGGTATGTATATATCGATCGAGATGCATACAACACTCTAAAGTTAAACAGTGTATATACAGTGTATTACTCATGTGTAGTGTATATATGATTCTCCTTGCTAGATTGATAGTATATACAGTGTATGCGTTACTGTGTATATATATATGGGAAAAACTCTATGGACCAACACTTTTTTAGACCAACACTTAAACTCGTCATTCCTGATTAAATTTTATGATCTGAACCGTTCATTGTATTTAAAACATATTTTTAAGGGTATCCATAGGTCTTGCAGACCGCCTTCTCTTTGTGTTCATCATTTCGTGGATTTGCCTTGCCAAAGTTTTAGCATATGCCGATTCTGGCTTACATCAATATCTGAAGTAACCACGAGAGATCAGCTCAAAATATTATCGGAAAGGGCTTGATCTAAGCAGTAGTTCATAAAACAGTTCTTGTCAGTATTTTGGACCACTGCTTGGATCAAGCCCTTTTCTGTAATATTTTGAACTGATTTCTCGCGGGTACCCTTAAAAATATATTTTCAACACATTGAACGGTTCGGATCATTAAAATTTAATCAGGAATGAAGAATTTAGATGTTGATCTAATATTGGTCTAAAAAAATGTTGGTCTATGGAGTTGCCCCCTGTGTGTGTATGTGTGTGTATGTGTGTGTGTGTATATATATATATTCATACGCTGTTTTTCTTAATTTGATATATCCGCTGGTGTTTTCATACATTTTATTACTCATACACCTTTTTTTGTATGTATGAATTAGATATATGTCATACGAATTATGTCTATGAATGCTCCCATTTGATTTGCTATTTTTTCTATTTTTTGAATAGGTTATTAAAAAATGACAAGTGAGGGTAATAGAAAAGACCCCACTTGGAAGTATGCAAGTTTGGTGAATTCCGAAAAGAGAAATAAATTCAAGTGCAATTTTTATGGTCACGTAACGAATGCCAGAGTTTGTCAAGCAAAGCAACACCTTGCGGGTCATTATAGAAATTCAATATCATGGTCAAGATGCCCACCCGGAGTAAGACAAGAAATTCGAGAGTATATGGCAAAAAAGAAAGCATTGAAAGATCAAATGAATATGTTACTGGATATTGATGATGGTGATTTCGAGGATGATGAAAATGATGTTGTGGAGAGTGATCTACGTAGCAAATCCATTGGGAGCAGCCAAGGCTCTATTTCCAAACCTAAGCCAAAGAAGGCAAAGACTAAAGGGTCAATGGATATATTCTTCACCCATACCCGATGTTGTACAAAATCGGAAAGGGAAATAGACAAAAATTGACGGAAATGACCCTTACAAGAAAGAACTAAGAGATCGAGCGGTGACAAGATTCACAAGATGGATTTATGATGTCGGTATTGGGTTTAATGTGGTAAACTATCTAAGTTTTGGGCGCGCAATTGAAGCTATTGGGCAATATGGTTTGGGCATGAAACCGCCAACTTACCATGAGGCACGAGTTACCTATTTGAACAAGGAGATAACACATACAAATGATTTGATGAAAGATCATAGAGAGGATTGGGTTAAGTATGGATGTTCTATAATGGCAGATCGGTAGAGTGATCAAAATGGGAGGACCTTAATCAATTTTCTAGTAAACAGTTCAAGAGGAACAATGTTTATTGAGTCCATTGATGCCTCAAGCTATTCCAATGATGGGCTAAAAATGTTTAAACTACTTGACAAGTATGTGGAACTAGTTGGTGAACATAATGTGATTCAAGTTGTTACGGATAGTGCTTCAGCAAATGTATTGGTTGGTAACTATCTTTACTCTTACTTCATTAATAAGGTCTAGTCGTATTCAGTAGTAAGAAGTTTTCAGTTTGTATTGATTATTTCTTTCAGTCTAAACTTCTAGTAGGAAAACATGTGGAAGTAAAGCGGCCGCATCTTTATTGTACTCCTTGTGCAGTCTATTGCCTTGACTTGATGTTAGAAGACATCTTTAAGATACCACATGTTAAGTTGGTTTTCAAAAGGGCCATTACTACGAACGGTTTTATCCATGCTCGAGCAAGCTTACTCAATATGATAAGGCGGTTCACAGAAAAAAAAAATATGGTTAGGCATGCAAAAACTAAATTTGCAACTGCTTTTCTTAATTTAAGAATGATTCATCAGCAAAAGAACAATTTGAGAAAAATGTTCGTTTCAGAAGAATGGACAAGTAGCAAATGGGCAAAAGAGCAACTAGGCAAAACTGTGGCAAAATTTATCATGATGCCATCTTTTTGGAATAACATTGTCTATGCTCTTAAACTTGCGGGTCCTCTTGTTAAGGCATTGAGCTTGATTGATACCGAGAAAAAATCGCCCATGAGATACATTTATAAGGCTATGGATAAGGCGAAAGAGAGCATAGCCAAATCATTTGGTGAAAAGGTTGAGAAATATGACGAAATCTTTAAGATCATTGATCGTAGGTGGGAAATACAATTGCATTGTCCTTTGCATGCTGTTGGGCATTTTATGAATCTAGAGTTCTATTACTCAAACCCAGAAGCTAAGAGGATTATAAGGTAATGATAGGGATGTATAATTGCATAACAAGGTTGGTTGAAGACCAAGATATTCAAGATAAGATCACTTATGAAATGATCATCTACATGAAAGCCAAGGGACTTTTTGGAATACCAGTAGCAATTAGAGAAAGAAATACAAGAGCACCAGGTAATCTACCTTAGTACCTTAGATTATATCATCTACTTTGACTATAATATAATGGCTAATTATTTATATTTCACAGCTGATTGGTAGCTTGCATATGGTTCAATGACTCCTAATTTGCAAAAATTTGCCGTAAGAGTTCTCAGCCTTACGTGTAGTGCTTCCGGTTGTGAACAAAATTGGAGTGTATTTGAACATGTGAGTATCTATCTTATACATTCTTATTTTCTAATAGTTATTTTTACTTCCTTGTATTAAGTAATATTTGTGTTATAATTATTGCAGCTCCACAGTAAAAAAAGAAATTGACTGCAACAAAAACGCCTCAATGATTTGGTGTTTATCAAGTATAACAGGACTTTAAAACGTCGATATGGTATGCGAGATGCAATTGATCCCATATCTTTATTCAATATTGATGAGAGTAATGAGTGGTTGCGTGGGAGGATGGATGGAGAATCAGACGAAGATGATGAACCGGTGTTTGAGGATGATAAGTTGACGTGGGGTGATGTTGGTAGAGCTTCTGAAGCGAGAAAAAGTAACAAAGTAACTGGAGCAACAACATCAAGAGCACATTCAAACTCATCAAAGGGTTCCGCATCAAATGCTTTTCAACTGAGAGATGAAGAAGAGGCAAATTCCGAGGACATAGAAGAAGAGGAAGATGTGGAGGGATACAAATCCGTTGATGATGATGAAGATGAAGATGTGGATTTACTTAGTGCTAATTCTGAGGATGATTAGTAGTCCTTTGTCGGATTTGAGGTTTTAGTTCTTATCTCTGCAAGTGTTGTCGACTATTTGAAATTTGTTGGATGTTTTTATTGCCTTTTTAAGTGGTACACTTTCTCAAATTTATTGTTTGCTGTTTACTATTTGATGTATTAGTGCGTGCTATTTTTGTTATTTTCTCTTGACTCGCTTCAATAAGACCCGCGCCTAGACCCCAAGAGACCTTTGCAGCTCGGTGCACCTCTTGCCTTAAATATCTATGTGTTGTACATGCCCTGGCGTAGTTGAGAAAGAAAATACGGAGAGAGGATGAAGAAAGGGGTCCAAAGTGTAAGAATCAACCAACCCGGTAGTGTGGGTCAGCCCGATTTGTAGTCCCTCTCTCTCTCTTGGCCTGATGATAGATCGCCCACTGCTACGAAGAAGATGCACTGGTCTGACTGTTACTGCCAATTTCTACCCCTGCGGGTGGTGAGTAGACAAGGTGAGCCCTAGTTATGATCAATTGAAGAGTAAAATCTGATCCATTTTATTTCACAGGTAAGCAAGCAGTCCCGTTGATTATCTACCAGATTTTAGTGGCTGAATACTTCTTATTACAGGATCTTGAAATGTCAAAAAAGTTGAAGGCTTGAAACTCACCACAGAAGTGGCCTTTTTGCCCTTGTCGCTGAGAATTTTCTGCTGGACAATATCAAGATTAATCAGTGAAATGGAATATAAGTACATTATTTGTGACACTGCCTTGTTATTTATTTGGTAGAGCAAGTTTACATGATGTATTCCGAAGTGCTTGTGATTTTCGTCTGTTATATTGCTTTGTGAAGAAGTGAAGAGCTTTACTATTTTTCCTATAAATTGGTGGTTCTCTCCTGTCAATTTTGGACCAATATGGGGTTTAACAGAAAATTGTTGTCCTCTGGTATGAAATTTTTGATAGGAGACTTAAGGTTAACATGTAGAAACTCATTCCAATGGCTTAGTGGGCGTCCATTTTATCTTCTTGCCACGAGTGTGGATGAAGGGGGAAAAAATGGTGTTATATGCTTTAAACCTTCCTAATCATGCTTTTTTTCTTTTGTCTTTTTTCCTAGGACTGCAAATGAATTGAACTACTATGAATAGTTCATCTGGCTTGCTAAATAGCACGTGCATGTTGGTCTAGTGACTCTAGCTTAAGGATAGGTTATTACAACATCAGTTGAACTACCTGATGAGCAGATTCCAGTGGGATCATCTGAATTCAACAAACAAGGGTAATGTGCAATAACTAATTGCACATGCACTTGTTTTTTTAAACTCATCAACTCTATTTGCTAAAAAAACATATACTCTTTTACATCTTGAGTACGGAAATGACACTTACTGAAGCTCACGTGGAACTGAGACGAGCAAGGATCATTTTCTTTTGCTTGAATATAAATCTTAGATCCCCAGTTCTTTGCTTTCCCAACTCCCATTCTTTTGCTTGGGTAACTATTAGAAGATGAAATATGACTTCAAGGATCAAGATTATCACTACTTTCAAATTTTTAATCTTCAAGATGTAACATTAAACCTTACTATCAATTTCTGTGAGTAGATGCGCTGGTTTCCTTCAAGGTCTAAGATTATTGTACTTCTGTTTACATTTAAAATTAATTTTGTATCCCGAATTTGAGGATTACTTTGCATAGTTGTCTTTGCCTTGGGCTTTTCTTTATGCACGCGTCTGTGCACTTGGTTCAGATGGATTTAGTCTTCTTACATTGGTGATGAAAAAGATTCCGTACCTGTTGATAGTTGTAATGTCATTTACTTGGTTTGAATCGGGATAATGTTATAACATTAGTTTTTCACATCATGATTATTACTTGTTTTGGCTGGAAATCTTGTTCTTCTCGTGGTGAGCAAAGGATTCAGCAAGGAAAATTGATATCTTAGAGCTATTGAGTACATCTGTTGAATTGAAACTATTCAAGCATGCAGTGGGACTTCTTATACCACTCTGTGTCCATAGCAATTAAGTTTTGAAGTGACCAGTCTCCGCTAATTTCATGGTTTTTACCTCTCGCCTTGCAGCAATGCCATCAATAAACATCAGTTCTCTCCTCCTATTCTCAGCAGTTCTTCGACTTCTTTTAATTCTCTATGGAGAATGGCAGGACAATCATATGGAGGTCAGATACACAGATGTTGATTACCTCGTGTTTTCTGATGCTGCTTCCTTGGTGGCCTCTGGGAAGTCCCCTTACGAAAGAACTACTTATCGGTACTCCCCTCTGGTTGCATTTCTACTTATCCCGAATTCAATGATCCATCGCGCTTGGGGGAAGTTTCTCTTTTCGGCTTCAGGTATGTTGTTTATGGAGTTTACATCTGTTGAACATAAGGCCTGAAGAGGATATTATTAAAGAAGAAGGGATACATTAGATGATTCACTAGTCATTAAATATCAAAAAGTTTGCTGGCTATTGGGAGGACTATTTTACGCGTTAACTTTGTGAAGACTCCAATCTATTTGCAAGGTTTTAAAGCTCTCAGTTTATCTATCTATTTATTTACTTTCAAAGATCAAATACGTGCAATTGCCAGTAATTTGTGGGAGGGGTCTCTCTCCCAGCCAGTCATAGGCTGGGCAGGAGGCCTGCGAGTACCTTTACGTTGCAGACACAAACAGAACAAACTGAAAGTTGCATATATTTTGTTTACAAGTTTTGTTTATGGAGAAAACTTACATCCTGTTCATGCTGCAGATTTACTTGTAGGGCTGTTTATCCATAAGATTCTGAAGCTTCGAAAGGTGCCTGAGATTCTATGCACCTACGCTGTAATGGTATGGCTCTTTAACCCATTTACCTTCACTATTGGAACCCGTGGGAACTGCGAGCCCATCGTTTGTGCCCTGGTTTTGTGGATCATTATCTGTCTAATGAACGGTATAACATCCTACTTCTCTGTACCAACTTCTGAAATTAAATATTATTACAGTTGTCTTTAGGGAGCCAGATTCTAATTCATCTGATTTGATTCCTTGGATTAAGTTTGTCGGAATTGCGGTCTACTGAACAGTTTGCCACAAAGTTAAGACACTAAAGGATATGTCATGTTTTTACATTCTACAGGTAATTTGTTGCAAGCTGCATTTTGGTATGGGCTTGTTGTCCATTTACGGATCTATCCTATAATCTATGCGCTTCCTATCGTCTTAGTTCTTGATCCTTTCCACTTCCGGTCTCATAAAAAGCCTGTGCTTACAGAATGGAGTTCTAGTAGTGGAAGGTCAGCCCAAAATTTAAGCAGCAAGAAATATACTGGTGCATACCATTTATGGGTTGCATTGACCAGCATGTTTACACAAGAGAGACTTATGTTTGGGCTAATATCTGGGGCTGTATTCTTCATTTGCACTGGAATTTTCTTCTATCTGTATGGCTGGGAATTCTTGCATGAGGCACTGCTGTACCATCTTACTCGTACGGACCCAAGACACAATTTTTCAATCTACTTCTACCACATCTACCTACACTACGAGCATGAGTTTTCTGTTTTAGAAAAGCTCATCTCTTTTCTGCCTCAGCTACTAGTACAGCTGGCCCTTGTTTTCCGCTTTGCACAGGATTTACCATTCTGTTTCTTCGTTCAGACCGTAGCATTCGTAGCCTTCAATAAGGTATGTCAAATTTCATGGTACATAGCTGCTTGTAATATTTTAATACCTTTCTAACATTTGAATTAATCTGAATCTACCTGAGCTTAGTTAAGATAACAATGCTTTCCTACTTTTTTTGCTGGGAAGTTTGTTCTTGTCATACATTCGAAAAAGTTCATTCCTGTGACAGGTCATTACAGCACAGTACTTTGTTTGGTTCTTCTGTCTGTTGCCTCTAATACTGCCATGGAGCAATATGAAGCTGAAATGGGAAGGTTTGTCTTCCATATTCCTATGGATGGCAGCTCAAACCCATTGGTTAATGTGGGGTTATCTTCTTGAATTCAAAGGCAAGAATGTCTTCCTACAGCTCTGGGCGGCAAGCTTAATATTCTTGGCAGCTAATACCTTTGTCCTTATCAGAGTTATCCTCGGCCACAGATTCTCTCCGTTGTTCAAGCAGTTGGGGCGTGCAAGTTCCAATGGAACGAAGAAAGCAGAGTGAGAGTAGGGTCTCCAGTCACAGCTTTCGCTCATCCATATTCTTGTGTGATTTTGGAACTTTGATATCGACATAATTTGCGCACTTGGCGATGGTCTTTGCAAACTTTGTCGCATAAAGATTCATCGGGTGGGTTTCATTCTAGCTCCTAGCCGGGTTATAGAAACTAACGAATTCACTAGCTTTTGCAAGTTGAAAATACTGCTACGGAGAGGTTTTCTTTTCTTTCCAATGGGTACCGAGCATTGTCAGAATCTAAGTAGAAGGAAATGGCACTGTTTTCAATTTCTTTTTTCGATATCCATCCATATTTTGAAAAGGTTGTATTTTTTCCAAAAGATCTGCTACTAATTCTCGGTTTCTGTTGGGGAGATGTGACCATGTAGACCTAACAATACTTGTTTATCATTAGCGTGGGTTTAAGCCAAACAAGGACTCGAGTGGATTTGGATTATACCTAACTTGAATTTGTCATGCCTTCCAATAACACTTTCTGTGAATTTTGTCTCAATTCTTTTACCAAAGCAACAGAGTGGCCTCCACCAAAGGCAATTTCTTGAATTTGGCCTAACATTTGCTTGGTCATTATTTGGACCTAACTACAGACCACATCAACTTCTCTATCTCGTGGAGGAGATGGATGCTGTTGCTTTGCAGTATGGGATGCTTGTGAAGTAATGTTAGGAACAAAATTCTGAATACCGGATCGGTTTGGGTATCGGTTTTCCTACTGGTACGGTACGTACCGGTACCGGTCATGTACCGGGTACCGTATCGGATTTATCGCAACTATCAATATATATATAATTATAGAGAGAAAGTCTAAAAAAATTAATTTTTTCCACAATTCTTAAAAAAAAAAACAAAAAAACAAATCCGGTACCGGCCGATATGGCCGGTATTAGCCGGTACGGCCGGTACCCGGCCGGTACCGACCGGTATTGAAGGCGGTACGGTACTAGGAGTACTTGGTACCATTTTTATATCAAAACGATACGTACCGGCCGGTACGGTACGGTACGGTAATGACAACCTTGGTTAGGAACACAGATATTCCAGACATAGATGTTTCTAGAACCGTTGAATGTACATGGGAATGCTTGTGGAGTAATGTTAGGAACACAAATGTTCGAGACATATTTGGACACAGATATGTCCTGAACTGTTGAATACACATGGGGCCCTTAATAATTTATGGACCCTATGTGCATTTAACGGCTTTGAATACATCTGTGTCCGGATATGTTCGAACACATTTGTGTTCCTAGACTTTTTCATGTTTGTGAGGTCTTCTTTTTTTCGTGGTAAAAATAATTTTTTCCCATATTTGGATGAGATGCTTGGGTCAATTTTAATATTATGAATATTTTTTTATAGTTTTAAATGAAATGCTTGAAACAATATCATAATTTTAATACGGTGAACTTCACTCTTTAATCTACATAACTCTACAAATAATTGAAATTTTAAAAAATTGAGAGGCATGCTATGGAGTTGGAGACCGGACCGTATTTAAACCTTAATTCCTCCATTTCTAGCTAACGGGTAAGAACCCGGCCAATTTTATTTATGTCTGAAGTTATTGGACAAGGTTAGTAATGTTTAAAGTCACTATCTTCGTAGTTTTATCGAAATCTTATCAGCGTGATTTAAATTGTTGTATATGAAGTTAATTTAACACTACTTATGTACCATAATTAACAAAAAATTATAATCAAATAATACAAATAATTTTTTTTACATTTCATTTACTGGGTTAGACTATCATTTATAACAAATATTAAGTGATTAAGTAATTCTAATTTTTACATAATAACTTTTATAAAGATAATAGTTTAATTGTGTCAAGGAAATTCGACGTGAATCACTCGAGAGCATAGTTATTTGTTTTGTAATGTACTAGGCGATATATACCGTACAAATTTCATAGTAGTTTTGGCTCACCTTTGTATTGTTCCAGCCACTGACTTATTCCGACGTATTTTGGCCGATACAGTTTTTTTAAGAAAAAATCAATTGATAATTTTTTGAGTAATTACATATAAATGAGATTAAGATCATTTCTTTTTATATTGAGTGATTTGTTTTTAAATTATGAGACTTTATTTTATCTGTTTATTATGATTTTTTTTAAGAAATTTTATTTTAAAAATGTAACCAATAACAAAAGTACTACGTTCGAAGATACGAAATTCGACAAGTTTGGAGTGTAGTGGAGACTACCTGACTACTCCTGTACCCTGTGGGGATCCTAATTCACCTGTGCTCCGTTTCTGGACCCAAGCATCCAACAGGGCCGACACTGAAGAGAGAGAGAGATAGAGATAGAGAGAGAGAGACAGAAGGAGAGTTGATGAGTCCACGCCACATCCGACCACTGAAGAAATATCTTTGACACGAACATATTCCAACTCTGGAGATCAAACAGGAAAAACAACGCGACTATTTCATATCAACCGTTACAGATTTCTGGTGCTTCGTTTGCTTTTACAGGTATTTCCTTTCTTCGTTTCTCTCTCTTGCGTAGTACCCATTTCCACATTTTTATTATGGAACTTTCTAACTTTCCGAGATTAGACGTTAGTTACCGCTTTAGGCTCCATGAGTTGAGATGAGAGGTACCACTGGAGTGATCATCTGTATGTTTCTACCAATTGAGTTATCGACGTTACATGATAAGAGTGTCGGTCATAACGAGTTCTAGGGTTTCTATATAAGGTTTCATGATTGTGATTTTGGGGGACTTTGTTCAGTGATCAGTTCACCTTCCTTTCCTCTATTTTGGGGGTTTTTTGGGACCAAAATGGGACCTTGAACTTTCGATCTGGGTCGTTGATTATAGTTTCGAAAAAGGTTTGGTTCATGTGTAAGAATTTGAAATATCAATCGGTGATCTCTTACACTCAGTTTGGATTGAGGGTAGGGGAGGGAGATTGAGGGAAGGTTTTAATTACAAGGGAGAGAGAGGGATTAAGAGGAGGGGGTTGGGATTTTTTTCCTTGTTTGGTCTATCAAGATGTAAGGAAGACTTTATAAGTTTTCTCATGTTTGGTTATCAATAATTAAGAAAGGAAAGTGAATGCTATGATGTTTTTTACTGTTTTCCTTCCTTTTCTTTTCATTTCCTCCCATTTTTGGAGGTGAAGAAGCAAAATTTAATACGAAGGATGAATATACAGTTTGTTTGCTATCTTGCAAGTTGAAGAGCCATTAGTACAAGTTCACCCCGAGAGAATCTTCAAATTATTATTTTTATCGGCCGAATGTTTAATATTTTACTTTGAATACTAAATGAGTTCTCAAGTTGAATAGCCACTTGTCTGTATTCAAATCTTTTCAAGTTTGAAGAGACAAAAAGCTACACCAAAATAGCGTAGCACCTTTGCTTGTTCCTTTGGAGCCTCCTGATGAAATGGCTCTTCAGATGTAGATAAATTCTAATTTTGCTTCACGCCTTGGAGTTGCTCTCACACTGTTCTCTCTGTGTAGATTATGCGAAGGCAATGCACCGAAGAATAGACTCACACGTCAATTGGTTATTTGTTGAAAGTGTATTCTGGTTTGAAATGTAATATGGATTGACACAGACAGACATTTCCTTCTGGGGTTTTGCTTTTGCACACTTTTTCCTTTCTACTTTTTTTGGGTTTGGTTGGACTTCGAGATGTTTTGCTTGTTCTTTATTTATTAGTTTGAATCTATAAATTTGTTCAACCCATTGGATTGGTCAATATAGTGTTTGGCTAAGGGAAACTAAATTTTGCAATATTGTACGGTGGACTTTGCATGCAGTTTTTTTTTTTTTTTTTGGGGGGGGGGTCTTCAACTGAACAAGAAATCAATTTCTTAAAGCTGTGACCAGGCGTTGTTTCACCGGAAGATATGTACTATAAAAGATATTATAGATAGTAGGAAAGTTGTTTTACCAATCATTAGATTTGCAACAGAGCTTGTAGCATTGCAATATCAACTCAAGATCACAACATTTCGTTGAACTAATGAGCCTTTCGACACCATGAGAGACTTCAGACTAGGCAGCCATAGAAAAGACCCTTCTTTCTAGTTTCCTTTGCATCGAGGTATCCATTGTGATGAAATTATGACATTTACTTTTGTAAATTACTTGAAAACCTAGTTTCAAATTGCTTATGTGGTGGTTTATCCCCTTTACTTTGTATTTAGTATTTTTCAGCTGTACATATTGATTTCCAGGAGCAGTAGAAGTTGAATAAGTAGTTCAATTTTGTGGGGAACCATGGACAACATTTCTTCATATTGAAGATTTGTTTCTTCCAGTTTTTTATAGTTTGGTTTGGTTTACATTGCATTTGTATACAGATTAAGTGACTCGTTCTGACATTGGAAGAACATCTAGATTTGATACCGCCCTGATTACAGTCATGGTCAAGCAGTCTCCTAGTAGAAACCACAGGTCCAAAGGCATCAAGGTTAAGCATGTACTTCAAATTTGTTTGCTTGTGGCTATTTGTTTTTGGTTAATCTACCAAGTGAAGCGCTCGCATGATAAGAAGAAAGCATTCGATGAACGTGATGCAAAGATGTCAGTTGACACACTCATTTCTGATGAAGTTTTGAAACTCGGAAGAAAAGATCTCCTCCCTCGATTGGAGGAAACAACTAAGAAAAAGGATAAGCTTGATGAAGAAGAAGAAGATGAAGCTAGAGGAGAAGAAGAAGGGAACAAAAACGAAGATGAAGAGCAAGAGGAAGATAACAAGGATGAACAGAAAGAAGATGAGGCAAATGGTGGAGATGACGAGATAGATGAAGATGATCAAGACAAATCCCAGATGGATGTCGAGCGTGAAGAAGATTTCATAGATGGAGAGAAGGAGAGAGATGAAGGTGATGAGAAGGAAGCCAGGGAAAAGGATTCAGAAGATACGGAGGGGGGTCAAAATGGTAATATTCGTTCTTTGGAGGACCATGACCATGATGGAGGTAGTATTAGGAATGCTCACGAGGCACGAGAAGAAAATTATAGGGCTGATGATGCATCCAGTGCGGTGACTCATGAGACAGAAACTGAAAGAGGTACAGACAACTCAACTGAGAATGCTGAGACGAATATCGGGGAAGAGGAAAGTAATAAATCTATCAATACTACAGGCTTGAAGGTTGAGAAAGGTGGAACTGTTGAAGATGGTATTTCTTTGAATGTGACGGGGAAAGGAGATAAGGGGTCTGAGAACGGTCCATTGGAATCAGAGGGCAGCTCGCATTTGAATTCTACAATGGCAACAGAATTCAACAATCACACCGAAGTAGGCAACAACACAACAGAAGGGACTTCAAAAACTTATAGCTTATTGCTGCAGAATGGAACAGAAACAAGACCAGAGACCGATGAAGCTCAGAATGCCACCGTAAAAGATCAATCTAGCACAGATTTTATGGTGTCCAATAATACTGAAATTGCAGATGCAGGTTTTGGAGAATCCTCAAAATCCTCTAATACTACAGAGTCTGCGGTACCAGAAAAGGTCAAAACGTCTAATACATCAATAGAAGTAGATGGGCATTCGGGGTCATTGACGATGGGGGAAACTGCGGATACAACGCGGAATGACAAGTCAGAAACCAGTAATGGAACAGATAAAAGCTGGGACTCATCCAAATCTGGGAATGCAGATGTAGTTCAAGATGATCCAATTGATTCTTCTAATTCTTCCATCCCCTTAGACGAGAAGGAAGTTCACCTAAATGGTACTCTGCTGGACATTAGAACTGAAGGAACAAAGAATGAAGATGCTGCAGCTCAGTGATAGTTTGATTTACTTGGCTATCTGTTTTCTCTATTTCTAGTTTTTTTTAATTTTCTCTTTTGTTTTTGGCTTGACTAGAGAGCGGCCTACGTGATGTAGTGCCTGTGTACTGTGGACAGCTGTGTAGTGTGGACAAAACAACGTTTTTCCCTCGTAACAGGCTACTAGGGGGTGCCTACAGCCCCGTATCCCTGTAATAACTAACATGGTTTCTACTTTGCACGCTAAAGCGTAGGCTAGTTGATAATATTGAAGCTTTAATCTGTATAATCAATCTATAGTTTCTTTGATGTCAATTTGTTTCTCTATTATAATCAATCTATAATATTGAAGCTTTAATCTGTAGCATAGATATCATCATGGGAGAACTAAATGCAGTAAATCATCCCTTGTGAATTTCTGGGGCATAAAAAGGCAGAAGTCCAGCTAAGCTTTACTGAATTCCAACTGCATTAGTTAACAATACAATTTGGAAGATGCTTCTCTCCGGTTAGGAAAATAACTGGACCATTACAATATCCTAAATAGATAATCCACTTTTAGTGCCGCCAATTAGTGTACTAGGTCCAATGGCTGTCGAACTATTCAACTTAATTTACTCTATTGTTAGGATTTTTTGGGTGTGTTCGTTTTAGAGTGTTTCTGAAATAATTTTAGAAACAAAACTCTGAGACGTTGTTTGGTTATAAGTGTCTCAGAAACTTGTCTGGGAGAAAAATGTTTCAGAGACACTTTTTATAGAGAGAAAAAATTGTCTGGGAAAATGTTTGAGAAAATGTTTGAGAAACTTGTTCCAGAAACTTGTTTGGGAGAAAATCTCCCAAACATCTAACCAAACATATAATCTTCTTTCACCCCCCTCAATTTAGTTCATCCCTGGAACCTACTTCATCCCTATGGTAGGAATTATGCTCCTACTTAGTCTAATGGACTTGATACATAACTTGATATTTTTCGTTAATTAGGGTAATGGTACCCGATTGATTTGATTTTTCACGAGATTATTCTATGCATCGAGATTTACAAAATGAGAAATTTGAATAATTTTTTAAGCCTAGAATGATACACGTTTTAGAACACAATATACTCAAGGCACAATAGACACCCAAATCCGACGAAGACTGTCTCAAAAAAAATCTCACGTGCTATGTGCAAGGGCAACCTCCCAAGGCGAGGGCTTTTATAGGCGATGAGTTCAGATTGACTCAATTCAGTGCTTTTAGTACTTTGGTCCTTGCTCGCTTAAATATCCAATCATTCGACGTAACACCTGTCCAATTGCCACATAATCAATCACCTAGACACGATACTGCCAAATGGCACTCAATTTTTCAAGAAACAAGTTGCTTGGTCAAGAGTAACTAATCAAGAAATCCATTCGGTAAGATGCTGTAAATGATGTTTTAGAGCGTTCCGAATTCCAAAGACGAAGCCCTTATTAAATGACCCACTCCTCCCAACACGAAAAGAGGAGTGATCTGCGGCCATCGGACCCCCTAAGATCCCTCCGTACTTCACCTATAAAAGAGGCCACTAGACCAAGGACAACATGCGTTTTTTCATACTCCATAAACACTCTTGAATACACCATTTCTTTATCGATTAGTGATAAAATTGCCAGAAGGTTCTTAATCGAAAATCACTCTCAATCTCAAGACTTGTACACAAAAACTATCGCAAGAACACAAACGCCACCATCTAAATTTTAACATCATCAATAGCCATTTTTTATTCAAAACACAGAGCATTACAAATGATAGGATTCTAGTAGTGTGTGTGTATATATATATATATATATATATATAGTGAGCTTCTATTGAGGGATCTCTCATTTTGTTAAAATGAGGACCTGCCATTTCTTGATCAAATATTGATAATCAGAACCGTTCAATGTATTTAAAACATGTTTTTAAGAGTACCCGCAAGAAATCAGCTCAAAAAAATATCGAAAATAACTTGATCGAAGCAGTTTTTCATAAAACTGTTCCTGTCAGCATTTATAAACAACTACTTCGATCAAGCCTTTATCGATATTTTTTGGAGCTGATTTCTTGCGGGTACCCTTAAAAACATGTTTTAAACATATTGAACGGTTCCGATTATCAATATTTGATCAGGAAATGGGAGGTCCTCATTTTAATAAAATGAGGAATCCTTCAATAGAAGGGGACTCTATGGGCCCATTTGGCCTACGGTTTTTATTAGTTTATTTATTTATGATGTTTGAAATAAATATAAAAACAGTTGATGACATTTGGACTAATTTATTTATTGAGTTGTTTGATTTGACTTTGACGGACAAATGACTATATTGCCCTTGTTATTTGGGACCCTATTTGGCCCTTGTCTTATTTGAAGGGTATTTTCGATTTTTCGGTAACCATACGGGTGGAATAACAAAGTGGAGAATTTTCTTGGTCCAACAAATAAATTAGCCCAAACCTATTTATTTGTTTACCCAACAAATAAATAAAAAAACACTTAACCATAGCCCAAATAGGGCCTATATATTATATATAATATATATATATATATATATATATATATATATATATATATATATATATATATATATATGTTTGTTTTTATGAGAAGAGTTTTTAATAAGGAATCTAGAGAGTTCTGGAGATGGAAATTGGTTTGAAATTGGTGAGGCGTTCGAAGATGAGGTTAGGTAGTAAAGAGAGCGGAGGTAAGTCTGAACTGTAACCCATTATACTTTTGTATGTGTGTTGGGTTGTTGAACTCCGAACCCTTTTGCTATGCCCTTTATCGTTTCGTGGACCCCACCCTGCCACCTACATGCACCCCCAATTAACAATTCACGTGACCACCCCTGCGTGCCTTCTACTTGATGTGTTTTTCGAAAAAAAATATTCTTTTATTTTTGTACCTTTTTCAGATTTTTTTTCCCTATTTTTTATGATTTGGATTGTTTTTGGCTCCACTTCCGTTGCCCTAAATTTGGGTCCTCTTTCGCCTAACTTATATAGACTAATTATTAAACAAATTTACTAACATATTATGCTGTACATTAAATAATATATTATGTTTACGTGATATTTTATTTTCAGTATAAAAAGTAAAAACGAATCTCGTGAATTTCAATATATATTCAAATTAGTAAATGTCACGTAATCGGTAATCTTAATGTATAAGGTAATGCGTTAGTGGTATTGCTCTAATTTATTTTTTATTTATATTTAAATTTTTATTGTATTAATTATTTTTATATCATTTTGTTGTAATTTATTTGTTCATTTTAATAAAAATAATTTAAAAAATATAAAATTATGTTAAATTTTTAAAAAAATTCACTAAAAATAAAATAAATTCAATTCAATTATTTTTTATCTTTTCTAAATATTTTTAAATTTTTGAAAATACTTTTATATTTTTCTAAAATTTCTTATCAAAATGAATTAATAATTATCAAACAATTGACAAAAATAAAAAATAATAATTTAGTAATTATTACAGTTCAAATAGATCATGTCATTATCATTTTACTTACTTGCATTTTTCTTATATACAACAAATAAGATAAATTAATGAATTGGAAAATGAATTAATGAACATCCAAATAAGGCCATGAATGAATATAAGATTTCATAAAAGTCATTAAATTAGTCTCACCCAAACAGCTCACCAACATAGGATCCCAACCATAGACAACTCAATAAATTTACAAATAAGTTGATGAACATAAAAAAAAAAAATTACGATTTCCCAAATTAAAAAATTCAAAAAAAAATGGTGTCAACCACTACTGTACAAAACAGCCCAATGGAAAACAGCTCAAAAATCGCTGCTGGTTAATAAAAAAAATTCAAAAACAAAATCCGTCCGCCTGGCCAAAACGACAAGGAATCCTCATCAAACGACAAACTCCTGACACTGCTGCGCTCTCAACCCCTTGCGTAGTTTGTGAGAGAACGGCCGGCAAGCTTCCACGCTCAGATCCATCGCGGCGGCGAGCGCCACGAACGCCGCCGCGTCCTCTGTGCACGCCACGTGCTGCACTCCAACCTCCACCTCCGTCTTGCTGTTACTCCCTCCGCCCTCCACCGTGGACGACATCACAAAGCCCCTGTATAACAGTTCCGCCCACGACCCGGATCCATCTCCTGACGCCAAATCGAAACTGCTGCTGCGGCTGGAAGCAGGGGACGCCCCGTTACCGATGTCGATGGTGAATTTTCCGCCATTTTTGGTGCTGAGAGTGGAGTTGGCGACGGTGATAGCGTCTCCGACACCGGCTACAGCGTCGGGGAGGAGATCGAAGCGGTAACCGAGGTGGTAGCCGCTGCGTTCCCTCCATACCTCGAGTCTTCCCCATGGCTTCCAGGTGTTATCCCCTGGTCGGAGGATGAGCCAAGCACCCGGGTTGGATCTGCAGACCCGGTCGGCACCCGGTGAAGGAACGAATGGGGTTACCATTGATGCTGCAGCTACGGGCGACCCGGATAGGTCGTGGATTATGATGGACCATCCCTTTCTTTCCTTAATGGGTTGTTCTTTGCTGCCATTGTTCAGTGAATGAAGCCAATTCAATGAGGTGCTTGGCTCTAATAGTGATGACCTGTTCAGCAAAAATTCAGAAGTTAGACATTTATGTACAATTTTCAATAAACTTCCCGGAAAACTATGAAAGATACCCAGAAAATATAGAGGAAAAAAACCCACAAAAAATCACTTTAAAAATCAAATGGCACAGAAATCTAACCTGGATCTCAAAAGGCGGTCGCCGGAGTTTCTGAGGCTGAACTTGCAAGTAAAAACAGGCTGTCTCGCATTGCCATTGACTTGAAAAACCTGGGGACTACATTCGGGTTCCCCATCAAACCGAAACACGAATCGCGGGTCTGGCTCCGCCTTCACATTCAAATGCAACTGCATCGCCTCACTTTTTCCCTTTGCCCCTCCATTAACTATAACCCACCCATTCTGAACCACGACAGTTCTATTCTCCACTGATTTAACATCCAACAGCAAAGAGAATCTTCCCAAAAGCTTACCTGAACTCAACCCACAACTATTCCCTCTCCGACCCGTGTAGATCTTGATCTTCAGACAAATTGGTTTCTCAACCAATTTGTCGAACTGGGTCTTGTTTAGGTTGAAGCAAGTTGGCGGTGAAGATGGGATCTGATCGCTTTGTTGTGAAATAAGGGGGATTGAAGCGATTTGGGAAGGGAAGTTTTTGAGCTTGATTTTGCAGAAGCACGGGGAAGAAGAAGGATGGATACCCGAGAAAGCAGGTTTGGATGATACCGGAAACTTCACTGCTAAACGTCCGACTACGATTCGGACGAAGGGACAGGGGTCCATGGCTACTACGAACTTCACCAATTGTGGTTAATGATTTGATTCTCGCTCTATCCCTCCACACAGCAGTAGTTGTCACTTTTGGATGGAAGACAAAGGAGGAGTAATATATGAGGAAGACAGGAGAGAGGGAGAGGAGAGAGATAGAAAGTGCGTTGAGAGAGAAAAGAGGACGACAGGCTGGCAGTGATAGGGCCTGGGAGGATAAAATCAATAAAATATGGATAGGTTTTTTTTTGAAGTATTTCAGTCACCAGAACATCTTAAAGTTTTTTATTGCTACTTTTAAATTAAAAAAAGGTACGTTATTGATGGAAAAATAGAAAAATTGAAGGTGTTTTTTTATTTTCATTATCAATTCTTAAATTTTAATGACTATTTTTGCCTTTTATTTTATAAACAATTCTATAAACTCCAAAAACATATCGTATTTTCATATACCTATATTATTTAGGTATTTAGAGAAATATGTTATTATGTATTTTTATATACTTATTTTATTTATTTATGTTATATATATATATTATTATCTTATATAATTTGTATATGTGTATGTATATACATGCGTATAATTAAATAAATGGTCACAAAAAATATTTACAAAGGTATATGAATATTAAATACTTATCTATTTAATCATATTTGTTTATGTGTGTGTGTTATAAAAGAAAGATATTATTTGATTGTTATTGTGATATTAAACTTAATTATGTCAATTTAGAATATAATTGCAATATTTAATTTGCATTATGCATATGCATCGTGTAATATTTAGACATTATTTTAATGTTCATAAAGAAGCAATATTATAATTATGTGTATATATTTACATAAATGATGCACAATATGATCAAATGATCCCTTCTAGTTTGATAATTTGATTATACTCTTAAACACTATAAGGACCTTTAATTTATTTTCACACATTTATTAAATATTTTTTGATAAATTTTGAATTATGAATTTTTTCATAATTCATCATTAACAATCTAAAATTGATTAAATTAATTCTTACCAAACAACCCAATGGTAACCGATAAACAACCAACATTAAATAATCTATAATTGTTCAAATGGCAATCAGAGAACTTGATTTGCTCATTTTATGTGGAGTTGGATGTCCTAATTGAGTGGTTTCTGCATTAAATTAAAAAAGGATGACCTGTATGTGCCTGTGCACTTAAATTCAATTCGCGTGTTCCGAGTAGACTCGAGGTCGTAACGACTAACGTGTACATCAAAGCATGTCGTACATCAAAACAATCTCGTTTTGGTATCTAAAAAATTTATCCATACAATTGGACAGTATTCAAATTTTTTGCACCAAAATAATATTGTTTAAGCGTAACGCACAACAAGCTTTCTCATTTCGTTGCGAGTTCTTCAAACCTATTCGAGTTTGTCTATTTTTAACTGAATTATTTGTATTTTTTATGTCTAGTTGAATAAATACTTCATGTGAAAAATTGAATTGATTAATAATGCAAGAATATCGATACGCGATAGATATGATATGATAAGGATCAATAATGTAAAAAAATTTGAAAAAATAAGATGCAGATAAGACTATAAGATATTAAATTTGAAATATAACTTTAGAAGAATTGCGATAAATTGTCATATTTTTCTTATATTTTTTAAATTTAATTGACTACTTATTTAATTGTTAAAAATTAAAGATATATTAAATATGTATCACATAATAAGAATATTTAGTACTAATATCATTAGTTTTTATTACATCTTTCCTTCTAAAAAAAGTTGTTAAAAATTTATAATGTTGTATATTTTAAATAATTATATTATAATATTATGCAAGTAGTGTCACGATTTTATTTTCATAAATTCTTTGAATATGTTATATAGAGTATTTGAAACTATTAAATAATATGCAAGCTATTTTAAATTTTTTCTCAAAATAAATGTATTTCGATTAAGTAGCTACCCATATTTAATCAATTAATTTTTGCATGACTCACTTACTCCACAAGACGAAGACAATAAGTAATTAACATTTCCAAATTTAGTGGCTTAACGTTGGGATTAAAAAAAAATTGAATGAGTCACACCCTTCTCTCTAGAATTAAATAGTATCCCACGTATATGTATTATAATAATTCTGAAATTATTTATTCTGATTCAATTTTGAGGAACCAAACATGAAATTGCGCAGGATTAAGTCTAAATAGTCTAATTTCGCATGCCTAATCTGCGAATCAAATAAGGCCATAGGGTATTGTTAACCACCGCCCATTAGGTAATGGATAATAGACAAATAATATAAAAAAATATTAATATTAACACACATTTTATAAATATCGATACTCAATTTATAATTTTTTTTATAAATTATCCATATGGGTGATTAATTTTCTCTTTTAATACAACACAATAATTGTTCTACACTAGGAAATATGGGGAAAAAAATGGAGGTGGGGCCAGTGTGGAAAATTTGGAAAGTAGAGAGCTGTGCGCACGTACGCAAAGGCGCCAGCGAAGCAATTAGCACCTCTGTCACTTAGCTCACGCTTGTGCTTCCAACTCTTGTCCTTCTCTCTCTCTCTCTAAAATAGCGGGAATGTTTTTGATGTATGGGGCGTGGACTTTGTTTTTTATTGGATACAGCCGTTAGACAGCTGTGATATGGGGGCCTCGCCCAATGCTTAATTGCCAGTTACATGAAACTTGGACGGTAGTAGCCTTAACTATATATTTTTCTGTCAAACAATTGCACTCGCCACCCTTCAACTATTATTTGAACTTTGTTTTAGCTATTAAATTTTATTCAGTTCCTTTCCAATACCATCTTTTACTTTTTGGACTTTTATTTAATTTGGTTTGGTCTCAAAACCTTTTTCACTTCCGGAAGTCTGAAAAAAATGAACTAATTGAAAAAATCACAGTTAGTTCGATCCAAAAGAAAGATTAGTCAGTTCTATTTAGTCAAAGTTTTTCTTTGTGAACATCTTTAATTTTATTTTGCGTAAATCACGTTGACAATGTTCATTTATAATTCAAAACTGGCAGATAAATTTTCTATAAATTTAAAGCAGAACTTGTAATACATAAGTTTATGTAACTGTTAAGGTTAAAAACATCAAGAGTTACACAATTTCAAGAAACAACAAATACCCACTAGTATCTACTTTCTCACTTGCTTCAAGTATAATGTACATGACCACATCAATAAAAAAAACCTTGAAAGAAGTTTATATGCCTAACAAAGAGAAGTTGTAAAGTATATGGGTGAAAGTGAAATTAAGTAATACGTTTGGTTTACAAATTCATTTCCCTTTTTGACTTGTCTGGTTCTCTTGCAACAACCAAAAGCATGATGTGTGGGCCCCACTTGCACCAACATCACCCAATTTTGATTTTGAGAACTTCTTTGGTTTGTGGGTATCTTTAGCTATATTTATTCAAAGGAGGATTCTAGAAAGAATTTTGGCCACCACCACCATATATATATATATACATACACTAATGCATATACACATATTATTATTTTAGATATAAAAGAGCTGTGTTTGGAACCTATTAATCAACGGAAGCAAGAAAAAATAATTATTTTTCCCCATTGTTTACAATAAACAGCTGTTGGGCAATGTTCAACTTTCTTTCCGATTTTTAAATTTATTTTTATTTCTTTTTTAGCTTCGGTTGATTATTGGTGGGTGGGGCTATACCAAAAAAACAGTTGTTCCCAAGCTCAAGCCTACCATCTATCTACTTTAATATAATGAAAAAATGTAAACTAGAAAGCGAAAATGACTCGCAGAAGTATTTTTTATTAAAAATATTTAATATTATTTTTTACATTTATTTTTAATGTGCCATTGAATAACTGACAATGTAAAAAAATAAAATTGTAATGTCTCTGCCTTACACCTCCACCTTCACATTTCATTCCCACATTTTACTCGCCCAACCTTTAGTTCTAATAAAATGGGCTATCTGTTTTAACGTGAACCAGAAAATAAAACTGTCACAAAAATATTTTCTATTAAAGGTCCTTGTAAAATGAATTTTTTTTTATATTCTCTTTTAACGTGTCAATGAATAACTGTCAGGGTAAAATGGTAAAACTATAATGTCTACTAACTGCACCGTGACTCTCACACTCATTCCCTTATCCTACTCATGTACGTTATATATCGATTATGCACATGCAAACACACTAATAGTGTGTATCCAACCTCAAGTGTGGATTAATGTGAAAAAGTTTAGAAACGTAGATCTTTGGTGCACATTCAGATTTAGATGTGTCCGGAACTTATGAATGCATGTGGGGCTCACATGATTATAGAGGACCTATGTGTATTCGACAGTTTCAAATACATTTGTATCTGAATGTACACAAAAAACCTGTATTTCTAGACTTGTTCTTGGTCCAAACTAAGCTAATCAATGTGAAGTGCTACATAGTATTTTGGAGGGTTAGAAGAGAAATCATGTAAGGCCCGTTAATCTCATCAGGCCCATTGGCGTGGGCTGATGCTTCCTAAAATGTTTCAAACACATGCTAATATAGGGCCATAGGCTCAACTTAAAACTCTGCTTGTAAGCGTAATGGTATAAATTTGTCTGATTGTGAGGTCGAATAGTAAAAAAGAAATGGAAGTCGGCCACAATGATCCGGGAGTCCTATGTGGAGAAAAGGGGACCAATTTGCTATTCAAGAATTAAGGTCATTTTAATATCAAGCCAAAATATTGCAAATTTCAACATAAGGTGGAGATGAGATGGAGAAAACAGAAACAAATGCACATAATTTTTTTCTTAATTTAACATTTTCTTAATAATGTTTCCCATCTTAAAAAAAATAAGAAAAAAAAAATTAAGTAGTGATTAGTATGATTGTGTGTTTATCATTGTTTAGGAAATTGTCAAAATATGGTATTTTTCCATAGGATGTAAACATGTTATGGAATTTTATAAACCCAATTTTGTCAAGTAAATATTTTCCCATTTCCCATGCGTTTATATTCACGTCCATAAAAAAAAATTATTAGATGTCAAACCATACACAATAAGATGCCTCCGGAGGAGGGGTGCTTCAGGGAGTTACAGTAATCAGGACCGAACGACTGTTTATAAAAAAAATATAGATCTTCGTAAAGTTGTAAGACCATGTACGAGTGTTGACGGCTTGACACCTAGGCCAGTGGCAGAAGGTCAAGAAAGTTGGTGACCTGATGACAGAAAAGCCGGCGACTGAAGCCTCGGTGAAAACGGCAATATAATGTACACAATCTTTTTGCACTTGATTCTTATTGATCTTTATTTTTTGATCCGATAATGATTGTCGATTCTCCCGCAGACGTGATCTAAATCTCTTATACAAAAAACAAAAAAGAGAGACTTAAATGGCAAACACATTCATGTGTAAGTTAATCTTCATTATTGCACAAGAAATTAGATAAAATTAATCATCATTATTAGTCCTAATGATGGATTAAAACATAACTGAAAAGGATTAATTAAATAACAATGAAAGCTAGTGAAGTACTAGCTTTGATACCAACACTAAATTGGACAAAAGGAATTCTCAGAAAAAACCATGGCCATAACCAAAATTATGGATTTGAGGAGCTGCTGATGAAGAAGAAGCATTATTCTGATAAGGTTTAGTCTCAATCATATCAACCATTCCGACACCATTCGCTAAGAAAAACGCTGAAGAATTTACGTTTCCCTCCACGAAAAGCTTATTCGCCTGATTCGTCGCGTTTTTCTTGAGCTCCTCCATCGAATCCCTAAGTTGTTCAAGCTCATTCAGCCCTAGCTCATCTACAGGTTTCTCCCACCAATACTTCCTTTGGTCAGCTAATTTTCTCATGTGATCTAGGGTTTCGCCCCGTTTTTTCTCGGCCTCTAATTCGTTGAGAACTTGAGTGAGTTGTAAGTTGAGATCTCGCACGCTTGCATTCCGGTGAGCCTCGATGAGGTGGTGTGTGGTGGTGTTTGGCGGAGGGTTTCGACTGAGGAATTGGTCGACGATCGAGTCCACGTTGGGGTGACCAAAGGAAAATACTTTTCCAGCAGGAGAGAAAACTATGATCCCGATTTCAACGCCACAAAGTGTGCAAAGCTCGCTTGCCTTCTTGAAGAGGCCAGAACGCCTCTTCGAGAAGGTGACTTGTAAGTGATTTTTTATCTCAATTTTTGCGATTTTGATCTTTTGGCGACCGAGGCTTTGCTTCTTTGCCATGGCTAGAAACTATTGAGCTGAAAAAAGAAGTTTTGTTTTTCTCTCTTTTTTCTTTTCAGGTGTTTTTTTTGGAGATGATTAGAAGTGAAACAAATGAGTTTATTTATAGGGGCTTGGAATTTAACTCATAATTAATGTCTATTTGAGGTTTAATTTCCAGTTTCTCCTTGTGAGTGTATTAATATAAATGTAGTGATTTGGGGGTTAGAAAATATTGTGATTTTAATACGTGGATTATGTCATATTAATTTTCTGATAGTTGGCATTATAAAAAGCTAGTTGACTTTGGATGTCAAAGTCAATCATTTAGTCATGGATTTTTATGTAAAAAAGAATAAAAATGGAAAAAAAATCTCATTTCTTGATTTGTTACATTGGAGTAATTATTAACTACTTTGGAGTACCGTTATGTGATGTTCTAGTATTTTCCCTCATTGCATATTTATATGGACCCACGTGGTGGTGCTACGAGACCACTTAATAATTTTTGGTTTTAATAGCCTTAATATTTATCTTGAAAATTCACAACATATAAAACTTATTTCTTGTACTAAATCATGTTGACTTTTTTTTTTTTTTTTTTGTAAACTAAAAAATCAGCCATCATACAAAATTTGTTATGTTCCACTCTACATAGTACAATATTGCAAGCTAGTATCTTTCGGCTTTAGATAAATTTAAAAAATTCAGCATAAACTATTTCGAATGTAATAAGAATTATGTTACAGTTGATTTTGTCAAAAAATAAAAATAAAAATAAAAAAATTTGAAGTTCTAATATCTTAATAACGATGTTTGACTGATTTTAACGATAGATGAGGTAGGTTAGTGTAATTTACGTTAAAATGTATTATAACATGCATACGTCAAAGCGGATAATGTTGTACTGTACATATGACTCAATTGTTACAAAATTAAATAAGTGAAACGTCGAGATGCAAATTGAAAATTTATGTGTCGCTGGAAATGGACTCTAATTGAACAATAACGTACTGGGATTGATGTCAAAAATAACTACGAAAGTGCTAGCAATCGAGGTGTAATTGCAATGCATTTCAACAACAAGAAGTCTAGAAACACACTTTTTTATGTACAGATTCGGACATAAATATGTTCGAAACTACTAGGTGAACGTGGAGCTCACATAGTTTTGGAGGAGTCAATGTGCATCTAACAATTTCAAACACACTTGTGTTCGAATTTGTGCACGAAATATGTGCTCCGAGACTTACTCTAAAAAGGATCATAATCTAGGTAATTAAAAAATTAATTTCTTTGAAAAATCATTAGTGATTAGTTTAGTGAGTAAAAGGTATGTTAATATTAGCCTAATGCTTTGTAACGCCTAATGCAATGGAGATGATTAGAGGTGAAACATGAGTTCATTTATAAGGGGCTTGAAATTTAACTCTCAACCCTAATTAGTAATTGTCTATTTGAGGTTTGATTGCTGTGCATTGTAAATGTAATGATTTGGGGGTTAGAAAATATTCAGGTATCAATACATGAACTATTGGAGTAATTATTTAGTGATTTTGGAGTACCTGGAGTACCGTCATGTGATGTTTTAATATTTTTCATCATCGCATCGTGATGGTGATCCGAGAACATCTAATATTTTTTGTTTAATATTTTTTAGTATTCATCTTAAAAATTCATAACGTTTAATTACTGAATGAACATGAACTAAATCATGTTGACTTTTCGTTTTTTATCTACTTTTTGTAAACTAAAAATTAGGTCATTTTACGGAATTTATTTTGTTGCGATACAATATTCATATTTTTCGTGGTAGGACAACCGTAGTACTTTAAAATGTATTATAACATGTCCACCTCTAGTGTTATGTTATACGTGACTGGATCGTTACAAAATTAAAGAAAGAAAACATCGAGATGAGAAGTGATAATTTTTGTGTCGTTGAAAATATATAGAAGGTAATTGAACAATAATGTACTTCAAGTGATAAAGAAAATAACATTGGAATCATCAATAAAAGGAATGTTTGCTTGTGTGCACGCACAAATATCGATCCTTAAGTAGAACTATAAGGCTTTTTGGTCCGAGACTCCAAGCCAAGCCAAGAACTCCAGCAACGCTCGTATATGGTAATTTGAGCCAAAACCCACGTTCATCTCAGGGGCAGCCCAACTCTTGAGGAGGGCTAAGGCGAATTGCTACACTTTTATCCTGTGGGCCTTTGAAGGGATTTTAATTTTTTAATGGGCTCTTTTGATAAGGATATTTTTTCGAGCAAGATTATACACACAACACTTGTGCATATATCCAGATATAAATTTATCCGAATTTATCCAATGCATGTGGGGTAAAATAATATGAGTTCTACATATATTGAACTGTTCCAGATGCATCTATATCTAAATCCATGCACGAGAGTCTATGTATGTAGATTTTCCGTATTATCTGAGCCTAAAAGCTTGGACAAGGGTTTGTTTGGATGGGCTTCTTGAGGAGAACCTGTTTTTTAGGCCTTTAAACTTTAAGGCCCAGGATTGTTATTTTTTTACTCAAATTACGGGCCTTTAAATAATTGGAAGCCTGAGACAAAGGCTTAATATCATTGGGGAAGTGAAAGAGGTAAACGAAATTTCGTAAGAAATTAAGAATATATTTTCGCCTACAAAAAGAAAATTGTTTAGCTTATAACTTCTTGGAAAGGGATGATTAGTTCTAAATCCTAAGAGCAACCCAGCCAACAATTAGGAGTGAAATCGGTTTGAGTTTGACTAATTTGTAGACACCCAAAACCCAACTTGATCGGTTTGAGGTGAAAATTCTGCAAACCATTCTTGATCAATTTTTTATAGGACCAAAATCGGTTCAGTTGGTATTGCGAGGCAATCGTGTTCCCCAAAATGGTCTTAGTAGGATATTTTCTGGACGCATAATAGATAGGATTGGGGGGACCTGCTGTGCACTTGTGCACAGCAGGCTGTGCCATGCAATGAAACTACGTAGTTTAGTGTTCCAACCAAATTTTTTTTGTATGTTTTGTACACAAAACCTATTAAAAAAATTTTATTTTAAAATTTCGAGTTCACGGTTAATTTCAAAATATTCATTTAAATCAACGGTGAACTTTTCAAATTTTTTTGAAAATAAAATTTAGAAAACACAACCTAAAGGGATTCAAATGAGCGGTATCAGTTATTTTTTTTAATGCAGCGGTGGCAAAATATATATATTTTTGTAGTTTTCTTTTTACTGTTGTCACCGCCGCATTAAAAAAAAAAAACCAATACCGCTCATTTGAATCCCTTTAGGTCGTGTTTTCTAAATTTTATTTTCAGAAAAATTTGAAAAATTCACCGTTGACTTAAGAGAATATTTTGAAATTAACCGTGAACTTGAAATTTTAAAATAAATTTTTTTTAATAGGTTTCGTACACAAAACACACAAAAAAAAATGATTGGAACACTAAACTACGTAGTTTTATTGCATGGCACAGCCTGCTGTGCACAAGTGCACAGCAGGTCCCCCCAATCCTAATAGATAATAGTAAAAAAATTATTTGAGCAGAATTTTTTTTTGTGATTTTTTTTTTGATTAAGCATCATAGACTAGACAATACGAGAGAGTATTTTTTTTTTATAACTCAAGATGTGTGCGCTAGAATACACGCATTTCAATTAATCTCCGATAGACCTATCACACCGTACCCACTAGTAGGACTAATAGCATCCAAAAAGTTTCGAACCGAAAACATTAAGAGAGAGCAAATCCCTAAATCCTAACTTTTGACAACCAGGCTAACCTTTTGGAGATGACAACATTAGAGTTGTTGTACAACAAAATTCAAAATTTATAAGATCTTAGGGTCAAATAGGAAATCGAACCATAAAGACGTGACATTTCCAATTGTCAACCCCATCTGTTGGGCCTTTTCAAAATTTCCTCGTTAAATTATTTTCTTCTGCTTTTTCTTAACGATATATCTCCATTTTTTATGTTGAAGCATCAATTAGCCAAGGGGATTGGATTATGTTGTCAAATGGGGGAAGAGGATTGCAAATATTTATGTTTGTCGCTCCTACTTAGAATCTCGACTACATCGCTACTCCCAAATTGTATATACGCATATGTATCAGAGTTGCAATACATAAAAGTACCAGTAACATGTACATAAAAGTACTAGTAACATGTGCGTATACGCGTATATGTATCAGACTGACTTTTGTTTCAATGAATCAAGAAAGTCAGGGCCATTTGCAGCCTCCAGCTTGGTGAGTTCTTCCACTCTCTCCTTGAGCTTCAGCATTTTCTCTCTCGATTCTTGTTCAATGCTAAGCGTCTCCATAGGCTCTCTAAACAAGGGATGCTTTTGCCTATCAGCGTCAATCGCTTTACCAAGCTCTTCACCGTGGTTCTTTTCAAATTTCATCACCTTTTCGAGCTCAACTAGCTTCTTGTTCGTCTCACCGATGTTTTTTTGATTGATAGTACCAAATCGGCATTTTATAAAGATTAACGGCAACTTATGCGCATTCTTAATTTTTATTGACCTGGGTTTTTCACCATCCCTTGCTATGCTTCTTTTACTTTTTTTATTTTTTCCCTTCTCATACAAACTGGCATCTACTAATTTAAAATACAAATTTTTTCATGGTTCGAGTCTTAACGGGTGATGAGAAAATCATAAGCAGACTTTCAGGAAGAATTGAAAACGGCTTTTCATTTTTTAGTTGTAAATAAGAAATTTATCTATTAAGAGGGATAACATGGTTTGTCAGGTTGTTAACTTTAGGGTTCCGAAGACTAGTTGGTCTTAGGTTAGAGGTAATCGCAAAGTCAACTGTATATCTCCGCTATAAAAAAAAAATTAGGGATAACATGGTTTAATCTTGGGGTGATTTTTTTGGAGGAAGAGGAAGAAGAAAAAACGAGAGTGATTAAAGAAAAATAGATAGAGGAAAATATAAGTAAAGTTCATTGAAATAAGAGTACTAAGTCATGTCTATTTGTACTTTAATCTATTTTACTTTTGGGTAAAAATAGTATTATTCAAAATGCCAATATGTTTTCTTAATTAAACCTTTTGATAATTTGAAAAGAACTAATTAAATTGGGCCAAAAAAAACTTCTAATACATGCAGCAACAAGCACAAGAAAACATAAAATAACAAACTAACGACAGATAATATTAAGCAAATTGAGGAGTAAGAAAATCTTAAATTTATTTAAATTAAAACAATAACATAGAGTACCATTTTTATTCAAATTTAGACTGTAACATAAAAACACCATCTTAAAAAAAAATTATAAATCAACACATCTAAGATAATCAGTTAAAATCCACGACCACGTCCACGTTGACCTCTGAAATCAACACATCTAAGATAATTAGTTAAAATCCACAATCACATCCACGCTTATAAATCAACACATCTAAGATAATCAGTTAAAATCCACGACCACATCCATGCTTATAAATCAACACATCTAAGATAATTAGTTAAAATCCACGACCACGTCCACGTTGACCTCTGGGACCACAGGGGATTGGAGCCCAAGGGTCAAAAGAAGGACGACAAGCAAGTCCGCGTCCACGACCGAAAGAAGTACTCGGTCCTATATAAGGTGGACCACCTCGTCCATAAGAACTTGATTCAGGACGAAAAGGCAAACCGTCGCGGGGTCCATGGAAACTTAGTCTAGGAGGCAATGGCAAACCACCACCGCCGGGTCCAAATGGTGAACCATTTTCTCTTTCAATTCCATAAGTTGTTCAATGCTAAGCTTCTCCATAGGCTCTCTCAACAAATGATGTTTTTGCCTATCAGCCTCAACCGCCTTACCAAGCTCTTCACCACGCTTCTTTTCAAATTCCATCGCCTTTTCAAGCTCAACTAACTCCTTGTTCGTCTCACAGATGTTTTTCTCTCTGGTTTGATTGATAACACCAAATCGGTGTTTTACAAAGATTAATCGCAACTTACGCGCATTCTTAATTTTCACTGACCTGGGTTTTTCACCACCCATATTTTTCGCCACCCATATTTTTGCGAAAGAACTTGGCCGTATCGAAAATGGTGGAAGATTACGGCCACCGTCTCCTCCAAAAGAACTCGGCGAAAATCGAGGAAGATCATTGCCACTGTCTCTGCCAAAAGAACTTGGCCCTGTCAGAAATGGTGGAAGATCATTGCCACCTCCTTCGAAAGAACTCAGCCCTGTCAGAAATGGTAGAAGACCATTGCCACCTCCTTCGAAAGAACTCGGCCTTGCAAAAAATAATGGAGCACCACCACCTCCTCTGAAATGACTTGGCCATTCTCCAAAAGAACTTGGACCAGGAGGATATGACCCTGAGAGAAATTGGAAAATATTATAAATTAAATATTCTGAAATCTTTAAGATAAGTAGGTTACTTTATATATCCAATTTTGGAAATTTTTAATTACATACATGCACCTATAGCATGTAAAAAATTAATCACACTATCCACTATACGTGCATGGTGCGTATGTAAATTAAAAATATTGTAAAAATTGGAGAATTTGAACATCATGAAATTGTACCAGCATTTTCACCTTTGAAAGAACTTGGTCCTGAAAAAAAAATGAGAGAATTTTAAACATTAAATACATTTGATCAAATATTCAAGATAAATATGGTATGTTTTATTGTACACACACACTATCCACTATATATGCATGGCGTGATTCATGTACGTAAATTATTTATTTTTTTTAGAGAATTTGATCATCATGAAATTGCACAACCACCTTCACCACCACCACGCCCTCCAAAAAGACTCCGCCTCGGCTGAAAGGTGGCATGATTTTCCTCTTGCTGATGCATGAGAAATCCGATTTGACGTGCAACGTAGCCCTAAGATTCTCTATGGTAGCCGTCAATTGCTCATGCTCATCCACCCTCAACTCCTCAATAGGAGCCTCCCCTCCAATCGTCAGATGCGAGTAATACTAATGCGTTATATTGTCTAGGGCTTTTATCTTACCACAGAGAGAGAGAGAGAGAAAGGAGAAATAGAGCAATACCAATACGATATGTTTGTGTGTTCTAAAACTAGTTGTGTTTCATTGGTATTTATAGAGTTTTCATTCTACCCGGGGCTTTGACCTTATCAGGTTCATCGGGGTAGTCGTACCACTAATTATTTGAAATCCAAGTATTTATGATCAGTTATGGATTTTTTGGTTTCTTTCCTTTTAAATTTGGATGCTATATTTGAATATTCTCATAAATTCATTGTTGTCCTTGATGGCCAAAATTATTTATTTGTATTATCTTTTTATTCAAAAAAATTTGTTTGTTATTTTTGCGTTAAATTTTCATGAATTATTTATACATCTTGACGATGAGAATCTAAAAATATAAAAATATATAATCAAAAGCTTTAAAAAATGACTAAAAACAAAAATAATTTAAAATAGTCAGATATAAAAATGTTTTAAAAAAACATATTCCTCCTCCTATGAAAAAATATTTGAAAGAGTCGAATGTTAATTCGGAAAGACACATAAATTCGGAAAGATTTATTAGTAAATTAATTAGCTGGAAAAAATCACTCCAAATAGGGAAGATTTTAATCATATGCTTTATAAAAAATGGAAATAAGTTTAATTTTTCAGGTATAACTCACACCACGAAATTAAAAGCAATGCTCCTTTTATTAATTGTTTCGAAAGCTGAGGTGGAGACTGTGCTGTTTTTGTTTTACCTAATATGTGTAGATTTTCTTTAAATAATTGTGGTGTTGCCAAAATCTAGAAAAAATAAAACAAAATTTAAATCGGTATTTCAAAATAAAAGCACCCCAATAATTACATGATTTTCTTTCACGTACTTACTATAACTAGATGGATCTTAATTATATCCTTGAAAACAATGAGATTTTGTTTGAATAATTACCATAGAAGATTCTGCCTAGAAATAAAAGAATAAAAAAATTTATGATTTTGGCAGATGTATCTTTTTCGTCTTTTTGGTATATGATGACCGTGAAAAAATTTTAGTAAGTAAAAATACTGACAAAAATAAAATATGAAGTGACGTGACGTGACATTTAAACTTTTAAAGTGATAAATTCGTCAACATTTTTTCTTGATCTCTTGAAAAAGAATTTATTAATCTTTAAAATAGAGATACCAAGATTGAAGGGATAACGAGAAAGACGCCTTCACAATTGAAGAATCCAAATCCTAATTAAGCTAGCACCTGAGACATTAGCAATCATATGTCACTCACCGTATTTGATTTGCTTGGTTGTATCTATAAAAATATCAAAACTAATTGAGTAATATTACCATCCTTTAAAGATAAAATAGAAATGATATCGTCAACCAGAGGACATCGACCATTGAAATTTTACGCGTATTTTTGGATGTACTCATAAGTAAAAAGAATAATTTTTTAAGTAAAACTTGGATTCTATATATATCGAATGATTCTACATACATCTATGTCTAGATCTGTACACGAGAGTCTGTGTATATAAACTTTTTGTATTATTTGAGCCTAAACCTTGGACAAGGGCGTTTGTTTGGATGGGCTTCTTGAGGATAACCTGTTATATAATGAATTAAGATGTCACTTTTATTGTGAATTATTTATCAAGTGAATGCCATTCAAATTTCAAAAGAAAAACATTTTTTTTTCGTAATTGGTATGGTAAAAACATTATTTATGGAATTGGACGAAATGCTTGCAGGAATTTTATACCATACCTAAAACAATTGGTGCAATATCATAATTTTAGTAGGGTCAATTTTATTAATTAAGTATAATTCTCCGACAATAATAGAAATTCTAAAAAATTGAGAAAAGAAGTTTAATTATAATGTTTTTTTTGGTTAAACAATTATGACAAAAAATAATTTAGATACGAGATTCAGCATCTACAAACATCGTCTGGTTATGTTAATTCATGCACACAGTGCCGATCCTAAAATTATGGGAGCTTGAAGTAACTCTTTAATCAGGGCCTTTTTGTACATTTTGCGTATAAAATATATCGAATAAAAAAATTCTATAAAAGAACCATTACACAAACATAACATTTCAAAAAAAAATAAAAATATAATTATTTCAAAACAAATTATCATTTTAATAATTGAAAATGTAAAATTTGAATATTTTCCTTCTGGCATATTTAACTGCAAACTTTTTTCTTGTAACCAAACCTTTTCACCAAGCGTTCTCAAGGAACCATATAGCAAATCCATTTAATATTTTTTTCGACATGGTTGATCAAAAATAAGTTTTGTTTTTCAAACTTGTTTGGACTTATTTTTATATAAATACAAACTTTAAAAAAAAAAAAAAATGAGCCTAATTCTAAAGAGACCTAAATAAATGGGCCCCTATGTTAGGAATATTTTGAGGGGCCCAAGACGGTGACTTCCTTGATCTTGGGCCAAGAGGATAAAACTTCTCACTCTTGTCTCTCAAATCCTTCTTATAGGCATATATAAACTAAATTAGATTAGAGGAATGTCTTTAGCTAAGTAAAAGGTGTCCTAAAAACCAAAAAATTAAACTAAATCAATAGTTTGGTCCGATTTTTCAATCCAATCTATCTGGTTAGATCTGGTTTCGAATTTAAAAAAATCTTGGTGCGTTTTTCAGTTTAGTCACCTAAGAACCAAACCTAATAGGTTCCTATACTAAATCATAAAAAAATAAAAAATAAAAAAAAATTGCGCTTGGGCCTTTTAATTAAGTAATTTTTTTAAATTTGGGCTTGGGCAATCAAATCGAAAATTGGTTTAAAATAAAAAAATCAATCCGGGCTTGATTTATTTCACATAGGCCTCATAATTTTCTAAAAGTTTCTTTTTTCCAATTTTGAGCATAAGCCCAATCAAACCGAAATCGGACCGAAATCAAACCAAAAATAAAAAATCTTAATTTGGTTCGATTTCGATTTACAACAAACCAAATTGTCTGAGTTTTTTCGCCAAATCGGACTGATTTCACATCGACTTGGGCATTTTCAAATTGTTGTAGGACTCTTTTATATGATTTACTTTTAGATTAAACATCGTAGACTAAACAACATGACAGTTGAATAATATAATTCAGAAATCATAAAATCTTAGGATCAAATCGAAAATCGAACTATAACAATGTGTGACATTTCTAATTGTTTTATCACCCCCGGCCCTACGTTAGAATCTCGACTCCATCCAAGCTCCAGAAACGTATATACCTATATTCAATAGACTTGCAATAAATGTAAGTACAAAAATCACATTATTATTATTACCAGAAAGCTTTCCAACCACAACAACAAACATCACACTCTCCTAAATTCCAACAACAAACATAAAGCACACAAAAACCCAGTACTGTGAATAGCAGCACCACAACAACAACCATGATCACGACCACGAGAAAAACCTAAAAAACAAGCTAGAATGTGGCTAAAGAACTCAAAAAATTAAGCATCATAACAGAAAGAGAGGGGGAGTCTTTTATTTCAATCTATCAAGAAACTCACGAGCTTGCAGCCTCAAGCTTGGTGAGTTCTTCCACTCTCTCCCCCACTCTCTCCTTAAGCTTCAACATTTTCTCTCTCAATTCCATAAGTTGTTTAGTGCTATATAAGTTTCTCCATAGGCTCTCTCAACAAGGGATGCTTTTGCTTCTCAACCTCAACCGCCTTACCAAGCTCTTCACCACGGTTCTTTTCAAATTCCATAATAAACGGAAATTCTCTGATTGATACAAACAAATTGGCGTTTATTGTGGAATTTGAAAAGAAGTGCGGTGAAGGGCTTGGTAAGGCGGTTGAGGCTGAGAGGCAAAAGCATCCCTTGTCGAGAGAGCCTATGGAGAAGCTTAGCACTGAACAAGTTATGGAATTGAGAAAGAAAATGGTGAATCTTGGGAGGGAGTGGGGGAGAGAGTGGAAGAACTCACCAAGCTGGAGGCTACAAGCTCTTGAGTTTCTTGATAGTTTGAAATAAAAGCCCACCTCCCTGTTTTTGTTGTGATATTTAATTTGTTGAGGTCTTTAGCCACATTCTAGGTTGTTTTTTAGGTTTTTCTTGTGATCGTGATTGTGGTTGTGGTTGAGCTTGACTAGCTTCTTGTTTGTCTCACGAATGTTTTTCTCTCTAGCCTAATTGATAACACCAGATTAGCGTTTTATACAGATTAACCGCAACTTACGCGCATTCTTAATTTTCATCAAACTTGGCTTTTTGGCACCCATATTTTTTCAAAGGAACTCAGCCCTATCGAAAACTATGGAATACTATACGGCCACCATCTCCTTCAAAAGAAATCGGCCTTGCAAAAAATGATGTAGCACCACCACCTCCTCTGAAATGACTTGGCCATTCTTGAAAAAAACTTGGAGTAGTAGGATATGACCCTGAGAGAAATTGAAAAATATTATGAATTAAATATTTTTAAATCTTTAAGATAAGTAGTGTACTTTTTATTTATCCACACTATAGGTGCATGTATGTAATTAAATATTTTCAGAAAAATTAATAATTAATCATCATGAAATGCAAGCACCTCCACTTCTGAAAGAAGTTGTCCCTGCAAAAAAAAAAGAGAGAGAGAATGTTAAGAATTAAATACATTTGATCAAATATTGAAGAAAAATATCGTATATTTTACCATACATATGGTATACGCTATATAAATGTGCATGGTGTGATTCATATATGTAAATTAAAAAAATTGCTGACTTTTTTTTTTGGAGAATTTGATCATCATGAATCTGCCAATGATCTCATCCACAGAAGAGTGGCCGAAGGAGAACATCTTATGGCTGGGAGAAAACACTATTATTGCGAGCTCCACGACACATAGGATATCGATTGTGAGCTCACTGACATTCTTGAAAAGCCCTGATGGGTTACTGTCATTTTCCATTCTTTGCATGGGGACCCTTTGGCGACCCCTAGTACGCCTCCTCAGCCTCCTTGGCATTGGTTTGGTTATATTGTCCAAGGCTTTGACCTTACCAGAGAGAGAGAGACAAAGGAGAGAGAGAGTAACAGTAATACGGTATGGTGGTGTGTTCTAAACTAGTTGTGTTTGAGTGGTATTTATAGAGTTATCACTCTATCCAGGGCTTTCACCTTATCAGGTTCATGGGGGTAGTCCGTAGTCCGTACCACTGATTATTCCAGATTCAAGTATTTATTAGTTATGAACGTTTTTTTATTTCTTTCCTCTTAAATCTTGATGCTATATTTGAATATTCTTATAAATTAACTGTTGTCATTTTTGGGTACTTATTTGAATATAATTGACTAATTATTGCACTCCACCAAGTTCATGAATACTATTATTTGGATATAGAGCCCAATTTGGCAAAATTATTTATTGTTGTTTTTATTAAAAAACAAATTTCGAAAGTTGGAAAATAAGGTTTCAGGTGGAGATCCCGTGCTGTAATTTTTTTACCTAATATGTCTAGATTTTTTTAAAATAATTGTGTTGTTGGCAAAATCTAGAAAAACATAGAAACAAATTTAAATCGGTATTGCAAAAATAAAAGCATCCAAATAATTATATAATTTTCTTTCATGTACTTACTAAAACTAGTTGGATCTTATCCTTGATAACAATGGATTTTTTTTCAAACATTTGAATAACTACCATTAAAGATTTTAACAAAAAAATAAAAATATTTTATGATATTGGCGGACGTACCTTTTTGTCTTTTTAGTATATGATGACCATGAAAAGATTTTAGTAAGTAGAAATACTGACAAAAATAAAATATAACGTGTCATGACAGTTAAACTTTTGAAATGATAAGATTGTCGACATTTGATTTGCTTATTTTTTACTATTAAAAAAGAATTTATTAATCTTTGGAATGAATATGAAGATTAGAGAGACAACGAGCAAGACGCCATCACAACAGAAAAACTCGAATACCAATTAAGGTAGCACCGAGGCATCAACAATCATACGTCACTCACAGTATTTGATTTTCTTGGTTGTATCTGTAAAGATACCCAAACTTTAGCCAAAAAAAAGATACCAAAACTAATTGAGTAATATTACTATCCTTTAAGATAAAATATAAATTGTATCGTCAACCATAGGACATCGACCAATATTTTACACATATTTTAGCCTGTACTCATAAATAAAAAGAAATTCTTTTTAGTAAAACTTGGAACAATGGAGTACCACTCTATCTATAGGACAATTATCTCTAATGTGAAGAAGAAGAAAAAAGAATTTTCAAGATAAAAAATAAATATAAATTTAAAAATTATATTGACCTTGACTAAAGTACCTGATAATTACATAAACCTTCTTTGTGATTTCTGAAATGATATCGACTTTTTATGTCGCAATTGAATGAAAAAGTACGTGAAAATTATGAATCTTTGCTTCACTTATTATCATCTTAACTCATTGGCCTAACAAGCCTCCATCTTAACTTACTCCATGGCACACCAAAAAATCGAAAGCCTTCTTCTTCCCCCACCCCCCCGAACACACACACTCTCTTACTTCCTTCTATCCTATACTCACCACGAGCATGTACACGCATGTGTGTGAGTACTGACCGCTAGTGTGTGTGTGTTGTGTGTGTGTCTTCTACTTCTTCCCCCCATCGTCGAGCACAATAGTTTGTCGCCATTTTTCTTCTCTCTTCCCCACCCTTTGTCGCGGACATTGACGTGAAAAATGATTTTCTTCTCTAACACACGTAAATAAATAGGAAGAATCTTAGCTTTTTTGACATTTGATGGAGAAAGGAAACTTTCATCAAGTAGCCGTCGTTTACGGGATTCGCACTTAAAATGACGTTAGAGTTGCACTTTTGGAATAATGAGATAGACAACGCACAATTCGCTTGGTGATTCGCAATAAAAGCCAACTTACCGTATTTTATTTTTTCAAGGAAAAACAAAAATATGTAAAAAAAAAAAAGAAGTGAAATTAGCAAATTGATCCACCCTTGAAGGTTGTTGCAGACATGGAAAAAAAAAAAATCAAAGAGTCACATGCTTTTTAATTGCTACAAAGCAACCGGTTAGATTCACACAGTCGAAACTTGAATTGGGCTTAAGCCCAAAGTAGACGTGTTAATGGAGTAAAAGTATAAGGCTTTTTGGCCCGAAACTCCTAGCCAAGCTCAAGACTCTAGCAGCACGCTCGTATATGATAATTTGAGCCAAAATCCACGTTTTAAGTAAATCTAGACTTTCAAGACACAAAAGAAACAGTGTGTTCATCTCAGACGCAGCACAATTCTTGAGGAGGGCTAAAGCGAATTACTACACTTTTACTCTTTGGGCCTTTGAAGGGATTTTAATTTTTAATTGGACTCTTTTTATAAGGATATTTTCTCGAGCAAGATTATACACACAACACTTGTACACATATCGGATATTATTCTATCCGAAATTATTCAGTGCATATAGAGTTCTTTAAAATAAGATGAGTTCTACGTTTATCGAACGGTTCATCTATATAAGAATTTTTTGGACTTTCCACATTATTTGTGCCTAAACCCTCGGACAAGGGTTTGTTTGGATGGGCTTCTTGAGGAGAACCCCTTTTTTAGGCCTTTAAACTTTAAAGCCCAAAATTGTAATTTTTTAATCAGATTACGGGCCTTTAAATAATTGGAAGCCCGAGACAAAGGCCTAAATAGCTTTGGGGGTGAAAGAGGTAAAAGAAATTTCGTGAGAAATTAATAATATATTTTCCCCTACAAAAAGAAAATTGTTTAGTTTATAACTTCTTGGAAAAGAATGATTAGTTCTAAATCCTTAGAGCAACACTGCGAGTGCGAACACAAATATTGAGATACGGATTCAAACATAGATATTTTTTGAATAATTCGATATCGTGATATAGAGGTGAAATCAATTTTGGTTCGATTAGTTTGTAGGCACCCAAAACCGAAGCTGATCGGTTTGGTGTGGATATTTGCAAACCATTCCTGATCGATTTTTTATTCAAAAATTTAACTGTCACGCCACTTTCTATTTTATTTTTGTCAATATTTCTACTTATTAAAATCTCTTCATATTCCTCATATACCAAAAAGACGAGAATGTACATCCGTCAATATCATAAGTTTTTTTTTATTTTTTGGTAAAATATTCAATCTTAGTTATTCAAATGTTTGAAAAAAATCGATTATTTTCAAGGATAACATCCAACTAGTTTAAGTAAGTACATGAAAGAAAATTATGTAATAATTGGGGTGCTTTTATGTTTGCAATACCGATTTAAATATTCTTCTATGTTTTTCTAGATTTTGTCAACACCATTATTTAAAGAAAATCTAGACACATTAGGTAAAAAAATTAAACCTGAAAAATTAAATTTATTTCCATTTTTTATAAAGCATATAATTATGAACCACCTGTCCCTGCAAGGCCCTCTTTGGAGTAATTTTTTTCCCACAAATTTACTACAAAATCTTCCCAAATTTATGTGCCTTTTCGAATTAACATTCAACTATTTTTTCATAAAAAAAAGTTCTTTTGAATTAACATTTGATGGATTTTTTATTGCAATATGTTTTTTTTTTGGTAACATTTTTCACCCTGGTACATCTGACTATTTTAAATTATTTTTTAAAGGATTTTGATTATATATATTATTTTTTAAGGTTCTTCTCATCAAGACGAATAAATAATTTATAAAAATTTAACGCAAAATGAACAAACACAGTGTTTTTGAATAAAAACAATAAATAAATGATTTTGGCCAACAAGGATAACAATTAATTTATAAGAATATTCAAATATTGCATCCAGATTTAGGTGAAAAAAAACCAAAAAAATGTCCATAAATAATAGATACTTGGATTTGGAATAATCAGTGGTACGGACTACCCCACAAACCTAATAATTAAGGTCAAAGCCCTTAGTAGAAAGAAAACTCTATAAATACCACTCAAACACAAATAATTTTAGAACAAACAACCTTACCGTATTAGTATTATGTTCTCTCTCTCTCTATGGTAAGGTCAAAGCCCTAGACAATAATATAACCATGCCGAGGAGGCATAATAGGGGTCGCCAAAGTCTCCCCATGTGAAGAATGGAAAGTGTGAGTAACCTCCAAGTAACCTTCCCGAAACATCGGCTGAGGCTTTTCAAGAAGGCCAGTTAGCTCACCATCCTATGTGTTGCGGAGCTAGCAATAATAGTGTTTTCTCCTATCCAGAAGGCATTCTCCTTCGACCAACCTTCGGTGGATGAGATCATTGACAGGTTCTTGAGTGGGATTTGTTTTCCGGTGGGGCCGGCGAGCCCCGCCAACCAACTCATGGAGGTTCACCAGGGGGTCAGTGTTCATGAACTCAATGAGAAGCTGACCAATGCCGTAGCTATGTTGGAAGTTGAGAGGCACCGTGGGGCTGAGCCTGACCATGCTAAGGCTGTGAGCCAAAGTATCCAACGATTAGAGGCTCCAGTTGACGACTTGAGGTTGGATGAGCTTGAACAGTTGAGGGTTGCCATGGAGAATCTTAGAGTTAACATTGGACATCAAATCGAATTTCTCATGCACTAGCAAACAGAAAATCCTATCGCCTTTCAGCAGGGGCCGAGTTTTTTAGGAGCAGGTGGTGAAGCTGGTTGTGTAATTTCATGACAATCAAATTCTTCAAAAAAAATTAATTTACGTACATGAATCACCCCATGCACATATAGTGGATAGTTTATGTATAATAAAACATACCATATTTATCTTGAATATTTGATCAAATATATTTAGTTCTTAAAGTTTTCTCTCATTCTTTTTCAGGGTCGAGTTCTTTTGGAGGTGGAGGTGCTAGTATAGTTTCATGATGTTCAGATTCTTTAATTTTTAGCAATATTTTTAATTTACATACGCATCATGAAAGTATAATGGATAGTTTATGTATAATAAATTATACACATACTACCTTCACCGCCGCCGCCGCCACCTTTGGCCCAGGCTGAAAGGCAGCAGGATTTTCTTGTTGCTGATGTATGAGAAATTCTATTTGATGTCTAATATTAACCCTAAGATTGTCCATGGCAACCCTCAATTACTCAAGCTCATCCAACCTCAACTCCTCAAGAGGGGCCTCTAACTTTCGGATGCTCTGTCTCACAGCCCTAGCATGGTCAAGCGCAGCCCCACGGTTTGTCTCAACTTTCAACATAGCTAGGGCGTTGGTCAGCTGCTCATTGAGTTCATGAACATTAACACTCCGGTGAACCTCCATGGGCGGGTTGGTGGGGCTCGATGGCTTCGTCGGCAGATGAATCCCACTCAGGAACCTATCAATGATCTCATCCACCGAAGGATGGCCGAAGGAGAATGCCTTCTGGCCGGGACAAAACACTATCATTGCTAGCTCTGCAGCACATAGGATGGTGAGCTCACTGGCCTTCTTCAAAAGCCCCAATCGAAGTTTTGAGAAGGTCGCTTGGAGGTTATTGTCATTCTCCATTGTCTGCATGGGGACCCTTTGGCCACCCCCAGTACGCCTCCTCGACATGGTTATATTGTCTAGGGATTTGATCTTACCAGAGAGAGAGAGAGAAAGGAGAGAGCCAGAGTAATATTAGTAGGGTATGGTTGTGTGTTCTAAAACTAATTGTGTTTGAGTGGTATTTATAGAGTTTTATTTGTATTCAGGGCATTGACCTTATCGGATTCATGGGGATAGTCTGTACGATTGATTATTCGAAATCCAAGTATTTATTAGATATGGATTTTTTTTGGTTTCTTTCCTCTTAAATCTGGATGCTATATTTGAATATTCTTATATATAAATTTATTGTTGTCCTTGTTGGATACATTTTTGAAAATAATTGACTGATTATTGTACTCCCCCAACTTCATGTGTGGGATTATTTGGACTAAGCTCAATTTGGCCAAAACTATTTAATGTATTTTTTTTTTGTATTTTTAAAAAAAAATTGTGTTTGTTAATTATGCGTTATGTTTTTAAGAATTATTTGTTCGTTTTGGCCAGAAGAATATAAAAAAATTATAAATATTATCAAAAGATCTAAAAATAAAAATAACTCAAAATAGTCAGATGTACCATGGTGAAAATAGTTGAATGTTAATTCGGAAATTAGGTACATAAATCCGGAATTATTTTTTAGTAAATTAGTGGGAAAATTACACTAAACAGGGCCTAGCTGGGAGCGGTGGGTCATAATTATATGCTTTATAAAAAATGGAAATAAGTTGAATTGTTCAGGTTTAACTCGCCATGAAATTAAATGCAATGCTCCTTTTATTAATTTCTTTACCTAATATGTCTAGATTTTCAAAATAATTGTGGTGTTGGCAAAATCTAGAAAAAAAATAAAACAAAATATAAATCGGTAATCCAAAAATAAAAGCACCTTAATAATTACATAAAAGCACCTTAATAAAACTAGTTGGATATTAATTATATCCTTGCAAAACGATGAGATTTTTTTCCAAGCATTTGAATAACTACCATAGAAGATTTTATCAAAAAATTAAAAATAAAAATTTTATGATTTTGGCGGACTTATCTTTTCGTCTTTTTGGTATATCGCGAAAAGATTTTAATACGTAAAAATATAGAGTTACCTCTCATATCGTTGAAATTCATCACACATTTGTCTAAATTTCAGCTTAAGAAAAATCTCAAAAATTCAAAACATGGGCTATTTTGGACTTGATAGAAATTATGTTAAAATTTGTTTTGTCAAAATAAATCTCAAACTTGATGTTTTAATTACTTAACTAATAAAATTTAATTAATTTTAACGATGGAGGAGTTAATTGCATAACAATTTAAAAAGGAAGATCAGTGTTATTTTGGAAACCTTAAAGGGGGTACTGTATTTGTTCGAAACCTCGTGGGAGCTCAATGTATATACATATGCTATTGGAATTAGGGATAAATTTATCATGTTCAAGGAGGTGGTCTGTACCACTGATTATTCCAAATCCAAGTATTTATTAGTAATGGATATTTTTTTATTTCTTTCCTCCTAAATCTGGATGCTATATTTGAATATTCTTATAAATTAATTGTTGTCCTTGTTGGCTACTTTCCTGAAAATACCATTGTGGGTCAAAATTATATGCTTTATAAAAATGGAAATAAATTTAATTTTTCAGGTTTAACTCGCACCCCAAAATTAAAAGCAACGCTCCTTTTATTAATTTTTGAAAGTTGAAAAATAAGGTTTTAGGTGGAGATTCTGTGCTGTAATTTCTTTACCTAATGTGTCTAGATTTTCTTTAAATAATTGCGGTGTTTGGAAAATCTAGAAAAACATAGAACAAAATTTAACTTGGTAATGAATAAAAATGTCATTGTTTTCAAGGATAAGGTCCAACTAGTTTAAGTAGGTACATGAAAGAAAATTATGTATTTATTGGTGGGTGCTTTTATTTTTGCGATACAGAGTTAAATTTTGTTCTATGTTTTTCTAGATTTTCCCAACACCGCAATTATTTAAGAAAATCTAGACACATTAGGTAAAGAGCACGGTCTCCACTTAAAATCTTATTTTCTAACTTTTGAAAAAATTAATAACAGGAGCCTTGATTCTAATTTTGTGGTGTGAGTCACACTACGATATTAAAAGCAACGCTCCTTTTATTAATTTTTTTGAAAGTTGGAAAATAAGGTTTTAAGTGGAGACCGTGCTGTAATTTTTTTTTTCTATATAATGCGTCTAGATTTTCTTTTAATAATCGTGGTGTAACGAGTGAGATGGCATCACAACAGAAGAACTCGAATTCTAATTAAGCTAGCACCCAAGGCATCGACAGTCATATATCACACTCAATTTTGATTTTCTTGGTTATATCTATAAAGATACCTAAACTATTGAGTAATATTATTATCCTTTAAAAATAAAATAGAAATGGTATCATCAACCAGAGAACATCGACTAGTATTGTGTATTTTAAAATGTACTCATAAATAAAAAGAATAATTTCTTTAGTAAAACTTGGAACAATGGAAGTACAGGTGGCATAAACGAAAGGAACAACAACTATGGAAATCTGAGAGGCAAACAATCCAGTGCACGGCTCAAGGAATACAAATTGGGGATCTGTGCGGTCAATGGGCTATAGCTTAGTTTGATTCGTTGGTCTCTTGCCGACACGTACTACTTTTAGGGTCTTTATAGTCGTGTGTTAGTCAATATGTAGGATGTCAACCTAGTTGGGATGCACGACGTCGCAAGGGGTGGGGTGGGGGTGAAGCTTCCAATATATATACATGAAGGAACAAGCACCAAGAAAACAAAGTAATGAAGCTGACGCAATCAACAATCTGTATAAGATAATAATAATTAACCTCAGAATATTAAGCAAATTGAGGAGGAAAAAAATCTTCAATTAACTTAAATTGGAACAATAACATAGAGGGAACCATTGTTATTCCAATTTAGACTGCAACATAAGAATATTGTATATAAAAGGAACTAAAACTTATGAATCAACATATCCATAAGAACACCCCCCTAAAATTAAGTAAAAATTAAAAGAAAACTGTGTAAAAAAGGAACTAAAGCTTATGAATCAAATCATCCAATATAACCAGTTAAAAGCCATGGCCACGTCCACGACGTCCTCTGGGACCACGCGGGATTGGAGCCCTAGGATCAAAATGCTGAGGAGCACGGCCACGACCACGACCACGGCTACGGCTACGGTCGAAAGAAGTACCCGGTCTTAAATAAGGCGGACCGCCTCGTCCATAAGAACTTGATTCTGGACGAAATGGCAAGCCGCTGTCGGGTCCATAAAAGCTAGGTCCCGGAGGCAATGGCAAACCACCACCGCCGCTTGGTCCCCAAGGAAATGGTGTAACCCCACTTGGTCCCAAAGGAAATGTTGGTAAATTGCCACTGTCTCCATTGCCGCCACCAAGTCCAAAAGAACTTGGTTCATGAGGAAATGGCAAAACAACACCGTGTCCGAAAGAAATGGGTGGGAGAGGAAGTGAGGTGGCGCTACCAACGCCACCATGTCCAGATGAACTCGATTCGCCATGAAATATGAATCCATCACTGTTAGAACCCAACCATGGGGGAAATGGTGAAGCACCTCCACTTGAAAGAGAACTTGGCCCCATTGAAAATGGTGAATCACCACCGCCACTTGGTCCGAAAAAACCTGGTGGTCGAGGGTATGGCAAAGCACCACCACCAGCTTCAAAAGAACTTGACTCTATCTGAAAAAGTGAAAGACCACCGCCCCCACCTCCTTCAAAAAAGCTCGGCGGAAATGGTGGAAGACCGATGTCACCTCCTACTCCAAAAATCCTCGGCCCTTGAGGTGGAATATCACTTCCACCTGCTCCTCCGAATGGACTCAGCCTTGTCGGAAATGGTGGAAGATCATTGCCATCTCCTCCAGAAGAACTTGGCCCTCCAAAAAATGCCAAAGCACCACCACCTCTAAAATGACTTGGCCCTTCTCCAAAAGAACTTGGACCAGGAGGATACGAGAAGCCTCCTACGAAGGACGACCCTGAGAGAAATTGAAAAGTATTCTGAATTAAGTATTTTGAAATATTTAAGATAAATATGGTACTTTTTATATCCCACATGCACTATAAGTGAATGGTTAAGATTAATAATTAATTGTGTTGTGAAATACAAGCACCTCCAACTTCACCTCCAAAAGAACTCGGCCCTGCGTAAAATTGAGTGGATTTAAGATACATTTGATCAAATATTCAAGATAGATATGGTGTGCTTTAGTAAACATACACTATACACTATACATACGTGCATGGTGTGATTCATGCATGTAAATTGAAAAAAAAAATAGCTAAAATTTGCTACAAATGGAAAACTTGATCATCGTGAATTTATACCAGCACTTCCGCCTCCACCTCCGTAAGAACTCGGCCCTATCAAAAGATGAGAGAATTTTAACAATTAAACACGTTTGATCAAATATTAAAGATAAATATGGTATATTTTACTATACATACACTATCCGCTATACGTGCATGGTGTGATTCATTTATGTAAATTAAAAATATTGGTAAAAGTTGAAGATTTTAAACATCATGAGATTATACCAACACCTCCACCTTCGAAAGAACTCGGCCCAGCAAAAAAATGAGAGAATTTTTAGATTTAAATATATTTGATCAAATACTCAAGGTAAATATGGTACATTTTATTATACATACACTGTATGTGATACATGCATGGTGTGTTTCATGTATGTAAATTAAAAAAAAAAGTACTAAAAATTGGAAGATTCTATCATCGTGAAATATACCAGCGCCTCCAACTTCACCGCCGAAAGAACTTGGCCCTGCACAAAATTGAGAGGATTTTAAATACATTTGAACAAATATTGAAGATAAATTTGGTAAGTTTTACTATAAATACATTATACTATATATATTCGTGCATGGTGTGATTCATGTACGTAAATTAAAAATATTGCTAAAAATTGGAGAATTTGTTATGAAATTATACCAGCACCTCCACCACCAAAAGAACTCGAACCTGTCGAAAAATAAAGGAATTTTAAACATTAAATACATTTGATCAAATATTTAAGATAAATATGGTATGAATGTTTATTATACATGCAATATTCAGTGCGTGGTCTGGTTCTTGCATGTACATTAAAAAAATCTAAAAATTGGAGAATTTGATCGTCATGAAAACACAACCACCTTCACCACCACCACTTCCGAAATGACTCGGCCCCAGTTGAAAGGCTGCAGGATTTTCCTGTTGCTGATGTGAGAGAAATTCGATTTGATGCCCAACGTTAACATTGAGATTCTCCATGGCAGCCCTCAACTGCTCAAGTTCATCCAACCTCAGCTCCTCAATAGGAGCCTCCAATGGTCGGATGCTCTGGCTCATGGCCCTATCATAGTCAAGCGCAGCCCCGCGTTGACTCTCAGCTTCCAGCATAGCCAGGGTGTTGGTTAGCTGCTCATTGAGTTCATCAACTATGGGGCTCCGTTGAAACTGCATGAGCTGGTTGGTGGGCCCGGACGGCGCCGGTAGACGGATCCCACTCAGGAACCTGTCAATGATATCATCCACCGAAGGGTGGCCGAAGGAGAATGCTTTTTGATTGGGAGAAAACAATATTATTGCTAGCTCTGCGGCACATAGGGTGACAAGCTCACTGGCCTTCTTGAAAATCCCCACCCGGCGTTTCGAGAAGGTCACTTGGAGGTTTCTTTCATTTTCCATTCTTCGCATGGGGACCCTTCGGCGACCACCAGAATGCCTCCTCGGCCTCCTAGGCATGGTTATATTGTCTAGAGCTTTGACCTTGCCAAGGAGGGAGAGAGGAGAGAGAGAGTAAAACTAATAAGGTATGGTTGTGTGTTCAAAAACTAATTGTGTTTGAGTGGTATTTATAGAGTTTTCATTGTACCTTTTGGAATTAAGATTACATTTATCAGGTTCATAGGTGTACGTACGTAGTCCGTACCATTGATTATTCCAAATCCAAGTATTTATTAGTTATGGACTTTTTTATTTCTTTCCTCTTAAATATGGATGCGATATTAATTGAGTATTCCTATACATTAATTATTGTCCTCGTTGGATACTTTTTTAAAAATAATTGACTGATTATTGTAATCCACCGAGTTCAAATTATTTATTGTATTTTTTTAACTAAAAAAAAAAATTGTGCTTGTTAAATTTGTATGAACTATTTGTTAATTTTGATGGGAGAAATTTAAAAAATAAAAATTATGCAATCAAAAGTTTTAAAAAATTTACCTAATACTAAAATAATTCAAAATAGACAGATATATCAGGGTAAAAAGTTAAAAAAAAACATTGCAATTAAAAAACCCATCAAAATGTTAATTAAAAATAAGTTTTTTTACGGAAAAATAGTTCAAAGAGTGTAATGTTAATTAGTGGGGAAAAATTACTTCAAACAGTGCCCATAGGTGGGACCGGAGGGTCATGGTGTAATTTTCTTTAAAAAAACAGTGCACTAATTTTTTTTGTTAATTTTCGAAAAGGTGGACCATGGTTTAATTTTTTTACCTAATGTGGCTAGATTTTCTTTAAATTATTGCGGTCTTGGCAATATCTAGAAAAGATAGAAACAAATTTAAATCAGTAATGAAAAATAAAAGCACCTAATAAATACATAATTTTCATTCATGTACTTACTAAAACTAGTTGGACCTTCTGGATTTTTTCCAAACATTTAAATAACTACCATTAATATTTTACCAAAAAATAAAAACATCAAAAACTTATGATATTGGAGCACGTACTTTTTTGTCTTTTTAGTATATGATGATCGTGAAAATATTTTAATAAATAAAAATCTTCCCGGAAATAAAATATGAAATGACGTGATAGTTAAATATTTAAAATAATAATATTGTCAACATTTGATTTGCATGTTTTTTTATCGACAGAAAAGAATTTATTAATTTTCAAAATAGATAGAAAGATTGATGGGATAACAAGAAAGATGACATCACGACGGAAGAACTCAAGTTCCAATAAACTAGCACTCGAGGCATCAACAATATATGTCACGCTGAGTATTTGATTTGCTTGGTTGTATATATAAAGATTCTAAAATTAATTGAGGAATGTTACTATCCTTCAAAAATAAAATAAAAATGGTATCGTCAACCAGAAGACATCGACCAGTATTTTAGTAAAACTTTAAACAATGGAGTACCACTGTATCCGTAGGCCAATAAATCTCTAATATGAAGAAGAAGAAAAAGGAATTTTCAAGATAAAAAAATAAATATAAATTGAAAAAATTATATTGACCTTGACTAAAGTATCTGATAGTTTCAGTGACCTTTGTAATTTCCATCTTTAGTGACTCCATAGCACAAAAAAAATCCAAAGCTTTCTTCTTTTCTCACCCACACTTCCTTCCTTCTATCCTATACTCACCAATTTAGGGCCGGTCCTGATGTAAGCTCCACAAGCCCCCGGACTCAGGCAACAAAATTTTTTGTTTATAAATATAGAAAAAAATAGAAATCAATCGAAAAAATTATTATTAATACTAACTAGGAAACCAATTGCTGAGGCCGAGCTTGGACAACCCAAATGTCAGAGCTAGCAGTACTGCTCACCATCATCTTCTAATTGCACGAGAACAGGCATCACGTGTGAGTACTGACTGCTAGTACACACACACACGCACGCGCACACACACACACACACACACTATATATATATATATATATGTATATATATATCTTCTACTTCTTCCCACCGTCGTTGAGGACCATAATTTGTCCCAAGTTTTTTTCTCTCTACCTCACCCTTTGTCGCAGACATTGACGAGAAAATGATTTTCTTCTCTAACATGCGTAAATAAATAGGAAGAATCTTCGCTTTTTTGACATTTAATAGAGAAAGGAAACTTTCATCAAGTAGCCGTGGTTTACGGGATTCGCACCTAAAATGATGTTATTGCACTTTTGAAATAATGAGGCCAACAACGCACATTTTGCTTGGTGATTCGCAATAAAAGCCAACTTCACGCATTTTACGTTTCAAAGAGAAAAAAATAAATATGTACAAAAAGGAGAATCAGCATATAATATACAGGAGGAATATTCCAAATAACTTTTTATTATACAAAACCTCCATAGATTTTTTTTGTTTTCTTGGAATTATATGCTGTCTCAATAGATTTTTTTTGTTTTCTTTTTTGAAGAAAAATCAAGAACTTCATACAATTTTGTGAAGTGTTAATATTAGCGATCAAGAGTTAACCCAAATAAATTTAGCCAAAAATCGAACTAACTAAGTCATAGGGAAGGAGGCATATAGGGGCCAGTGGGTTTGACCCCACTGAGCTGAAAATGTGCATAGATTAATTTCTTTTATATTTTTGTAAATTGCCCTTATCAAAATATAATTTGCACCTTCTCTCTTTACTTGTTTTTGATATTTTTGTAATTTGTCCCCTTCAAACATATCTTGCCCCACCTCTCTCTACTTTTTACATCTTAATTTTTCACTTAACAAATGATTTTTTTCTTAAATAGGAGATGTCGTTGAATGTTATTTTAAACGAGTATATAGATAAGACATCATATTTATTTCTTATTATATAAAAATTATGTATTTGGATTGACGTTAGTATTAGATTATTTTGTTCAGGTTCGATTGATTTGTAGACACCAAAAACCGAACCTGATCAGTTTAATTGGGGTATAAATTCTACAACCATTCCCGAATGATTGTTTGTAGGGACCAAAATCAATTCGGTCAGTATTTTGAGGCATTCGTGCTTCCCAAAATGGTCTTAATAGAATTTTTCCTAGGCCCATAAAAAATATTAGTAAAAAAAGTATTTGAGTACACATTTTTTTGTGTAATTTACTTTTAGATTAAACATCATAGACTAGACAACATGAGAGTTTATTTATTTTTTAACAACTCAAGATGTTGCTCTAGCTTACGCGCACTTCGACTAATATCTGGGAGACCTATCACACCGCACCCACAAACTTGAGAGGGGGTGGGGGACTGGGGGGTGGGGGGGTGTTTGCAATTACAAGCAAAACAAAGTTCTGTACAAACTAACCACATAGGAGTTGCTAACACATGAGAGATTTCAAACATGAGATATTTGGAGGGAGTAAATCTCTAAGTCTTAACTTTTGACGATCAAGCTAACCCTTTGGAGATGACAACACTAGAGTTGTCGTATAACAAAATTCAGAATATATAAGAACTTAGGGTCAAATAGGAAACTGAAATATAAAGACGTGACATTTTCAATTGCCAATCTCGTCTGCTAGGTTTTTTTCAAACTTTTTTTCGCCTTTCTGCCCATTAAATTATTTTCTCCTACTTCTTCTCAACGATATATCTCCATTCTTTAGGATTAGGTTGTCAAAAGGGGGAACAGGAATGCAATTATTTATGTTTGTCGCTCTTACGTTAGAATCTCGACTCTATCTCTGCTCACAAAACATATGTACTTATGTATATGCAACAGACTTGCAATCATGAAAGTACCTGTAACATGTAGATAAAAGCCAGATTATTATTATTACTAGAAAGCTTTCCAACTTCAACAACAAACATCACACTTCCCCAAATTGCAACAAGAAACATAACTCTCCCCCAATTAAGAAACAAAATAAAAACGCACAAAGATCCAGTACTGTGACTATCAGCACCACAACACCAACCACAACCACAACCACGATCACGATCACGACCATGAGAAAAACCCTAAAAAGCAAGCTAGAATTTGCCTATAGATCTCAACAAATTAAACATCACAACAAAAACAGAGGGAGGAGGCTTTTATTTCAATCTATCAAGAAACTCAGGAGCTTGCAGCCTCAAGCTTGGTGAGTTCTTCCACTCTCTCCCCCACTCTCTCGTTCAGCTTCAACATTTTCTCTCTCAACTCGATAAGTTGTTCAATGTTAAGTTCCTCCATAGGCCCCCTCAACAAGGGATGCTTTTGCCTCTCAGCCTCAACCGCTTTACCGAGCGCTTCACCACGCTTCTTTTCAAATTCCATTGCCCTTTCAAGCTCAACTAGCTTCTTGTTCATCTCACGGATGTTTTTCTCTCCGGCTTGATTGATACGAACAGATCGGCGTTTTATAAAGAGTAACTGCAACTTATGCGTATTTTTAATTTTCATCGACCTGAATTTTTTGCCACTAATATTTTTCTTATCCATGGCCAAAAAAATGAATTTCCTAACAAACAAAAGCAATAGACTCTAACGAGGGGTGTGTGTCCTTGGAGAAAAAAAGAGGGAGGTATTTATAGGGGTTTTCTCCTTGGTTTTTAGGCCAAAATGAGTTTATTAGGTATTAATAATTTACCTATTAAGCTGACTAACAGCAGATTGTGAAAATCTGTGTATTTATTTTGTACCTATCTTTGGAGATTCTCAAAGCAAGTATAACTAGGTTATGAGGTAGAAAAATTTAATGCTTTGATTTGAAATTTCCCTTGCTATGCTTCGTTTAATTTTTTATTTTTTTTCCTTCTCATACAAATTGGCATCTACTAATTAAAAAATACAGATTTTTCTACAATTCGAATCTTCAGTGATGAGAAAATCATAAGCAGACTTTGGGCATAATTGAAAAGGGTTTTTCATTTTTTTAAATGTAGGTAAAGTTCATTGAAATAAGAGTAAATTTGGGTAAAAATAGTATTAATCAAAATGCCAATATGTTTTCTTAATTAAACCTCGTGATAATTTGAAAAGAACGAATTAAAGTGGGGGGGAAAGCTTCTAATACATGTAGCAGCAAGCACCAAGAAAACATAAAATAATAAATTAACGACAGGGAATATTAAGCAAATTGAGGAGAAAGAAAATTTTGAATTTATTTAAATTAAAACAATAATATAGAGTACTATTTTATTCAAACTGTAACATAAAAACACCACCCTAAAAAAAAATTTAAAAAAACTGTGTATAACAGCAACTAACGCTTATAAATCAGCACATCTGAGATAATCAATTCAAATCCACGACCATGTCCACGTTGACCTCTAAGACCATGGGGGATTGGAGCCCTAGGGTCAAAAGGAGGAGGAGGAGCACGGCTACATCCACGACCCGAAGAAGTACTCGGTCCTAAATAAGGTGGACCGCCTCATTCATAAGAACTTGGTTCAGGACAAAATAGCAAACCGTCACAGGGTCCATGAAAACTTAGTCTCGGAGGCAATGCAAACGACCAGCGTCGGGTCCATAAGAACTTGGTCCCAGAGGAAATGGTAAACTACAGTACCTTGATTGCCGCCACCAAGTTCAAAAAGACTTGGTTCCCGAGAAAATGGTATTACACCACCATGCCCGAAAGAAATCGGTAGCGGAGGAAGTGAAAAGGCATTGGCAATGCCACCATGTTGAGATGAACTCGATTCGCCAGGAAATATAAATCCCCCACTAAGTGGGCAACCAAGTTAAGGTCAGCCTTGAGCAATACAAATATAAATCCCCCACTCAGTGGTCTTTGAACTTGTGCCTTATGTTCCCAAGTCCTAAGTTTGTCCATGGGGGGCGTTCAAACAAGAAGATTTAGTGTACACTTGCATTAACATATATATTCAAAGGTTTAGAGAAGCTATTAAAAAACTTTACTTGGCGTTGAGGAGGAGAAAAAATATCTTAAATTAACTTAAATGAAAACAATAACATAGAGAGTACCATTGTTATTCAAATTTGGAATCCAACATAACAACACCACCGAAATAGATTAAAAAAACTAAAAAAAAAATTAATTGTGTATAAAAAGAAATAAAGCTTATAAATCAGCACATCCAAGATAATCAGTTAAGACCCAAGACCACGTCCACGATGTCCTCTAGGACCACGGGGGATTGGAGCCTTAGGATCAATATGAGGAGGAGGACGGCCACGTCAACGACCACAACCACGGCCGGAAGAAGTACTTGGCCCTGAATAAGGTGGACCGCCTCGTCCATAAGGACATGGTCCTAGAGGCAATGGCAAACCACCACCGCCACTTGGTCCCAGAGGAAATATTGGTAAACTGCCACCGCCTCCACTGCCACCACCAAAAGAACTTGGTTCCTGAGGAAATGGTAAAACGTCACTATGTCCGAAAGACATCAGTGGCGGAGGAAATGAAACGGCATTGCTAGTGCCACCATGTCCAGATGAACTCGATTCTCCAGGGAATATGAATCCGCCACTAGTAGAACATATTGCAATAAAATTCCATCAAATACATATTGCAATAAAATTCCATCAAATGTTAATTCAAAAGAACTTTTTTATGGAAAAAATAGTTGAAAGAGTTGAATGTTAATTCGAAAAGGCACATAAATTCGGGAAGACTTTGTAGTAAATTTGTGGGTAAAAAACTACTCCAAAGAGGGTCTAGCTGGGACCGGTGGGTCATAATTATATGCTTTATACAAAAAGGAAATAAATTTAATCTTTTTACCTTATCTGTCTAGATTTTCTTTAAATAATTGTGGTGTTGACAAAATCTAGAAAAACATAGAAGAATATTTAAATCGGTATTGCAAACATAAAAGCACCCTAATAATTACATAATTTTCTTTCATGTACTTACTTAAACTAGTTGGATCTTATCCTTGAAAATAATTGATTTTTTTTCAAACATTTGAATAACTACCATCAAATATTTTACCAAAAATAAAACTTATTATATTGGCGGACGTACCTTTTCGTCTTTTGGTATATGGAAATAATTGACCGATTATTGTACTCCATCAATTGTTCATGTATAGTATTATCTGGACCAATTTACCATTGTGGGTCAAAATTATATGCTTTATAAAAATAAAAATAAATTTAATTTTTCAGGTTTAACTCACACCCCGAAATTAAAAGCAATGCACCTTTTATTTATTTTCAAAAGTTGGAAAATAAAGTTTTAGGTGGAGATCCCGTGCTGTAATTTCTTTACCTAATGTGTCTAGATTTTGTTTAAATAATTGTGGTGTTGGCAAAATCTAGAAGAAAATAGAAAAAAATTTAAATCGGTATTGCAAAAATAAAAGCACCCCTATAATTACATAATTTTCTTTCGTGGACTTGCTAAGACTAGTTGGATCTTAATTATCCTTGAAACAATTCCATTTTTTTCAAACATTTCAATAACTACCATTGAAGATTTTACGAAAAAAGTAAAAAAATCGAATACTTATGATATTGGCGGAGGCACCTTTTCATCATTTTGGTATATGATGACCCTGAAAATATTTTAATAAGTAGAAATATTGACAGAAACAAATTATATGACGTGACGTGACGTGACGTTTAAACTTTCGAAATTGTTAATGTGTGGTCAATGGGCTATATTTTAGTTTGATTCGTTAGTCTCTTTCCAACATGTACTACTTTTAGGGTTTTTGTGGGCGCGTGATAGTCAATATGTCGGATGTCAACTTAGTTGGGATGTGCGACGTCGCAAAGTGGGGGAAAAAGCTTCTAATATATATACATGTAGGAACAAGCACCAAGAAAACAAAGTAACAATCTATATAAGATAATACTAATTAACCACAGAATATTAAGTAAATTGAGGAGAAAAAAAATCTTAAATTAATTTAAATTAGAACAATAATATAGAGAGTACCATTGTTACCAATTAAGACTGCAACATAAGATTACTGTGTATAAAAGGAACTAGGGCCCTATTTAGCCTGGATTATTTTTCTAATTTATTTTTTATCTTTATTCAAAAAAATTGTATTTTTTATTTTTACATTATTTTTTCGTAACTTATTGGTTCGTCTCGACGAAAGGAATATAAAAAGCATAAAATTATGTCCAAAAGTTAAAAAAAAATCATTAAAGACGAAAATAAGTCAACACAGACAAATCAACAACCATAAAAAAATTGATAAAAAACAAAATATTATAAAAAAAATTTCAAATAAAAATAAAAAACTAATCAGACAATAATCCAATAATCTAGTCAGTCCAAATGGAAAACCTATGAATCAACACATCCATAAAAACACCGCCTAAAATTAAATAAAAAAGAAAAGAAAACTGTGTAAAAAAGGAACTAAAGCTTATGAATCAAATCATTCAAGATAACCAATTAAAATCCATGGCCACGTCCACGACGTCCTCTGGGACCACGCGGGATTGGAGCCCTAGGATCAAAATGAAAAGGAGCACGGCCACGTCCACGACCACGGCTACGGCTACGGCTATGGCCAAAAGAAGTACTCGGTCTTAAATAAGGTGGGCCGCCTTGTTCATAAGAACCTGGTTCCGGACGAAATGGCAAACCGCTATCGGGTCCATAAAAACTTGGTCTCGGAGGCAATGGCAAGCCACCACCGCTGCTGCCCGCTTGGTCCCAAAGGAAATGGTGTAACCCCCCTTGGTCCCAAAGGAAATATTGGTAAACTGCCACTATCTCCAATGCCGCCACCAAGTCCAAAAGAATTTGTTTCATGAGGAAACGGCAAAACAACACCATGTCCAAAAGAAATGGGTGGGGGAGGAAGTGAAGTGGTGCTGCCAGTGCCACCATGTCCAAATGAACTCAATTCGCCAGGAAATATGAATCCATCACTGCTAGAACTGATCCATGGAGAAAAAGGCGAAGCACCTCCACCGGAAAGAGAACTTGGCCCCATTGAAAATGGTGAATCACCACCGCCAGTTGGTCCGAAAAAACCTAGTGGTGGAGGGTATGGCAAAGCACCACCACCAGCTCCAAAAGAACTTGGCCCTATTGGAAAAAGTGAAAGACCACTACCCCCACCTCCTTCAAAAAAACTCGGCGGAAACGGTGGAAGACCAATGTCACCTCCCCCTCCAAAAGAACTCGGCCCTTCAGGTGGAATATCACTTCCACCTAGTCCTCCGAATGGACTCAACCTTGTCGGAAATGGTGGAAGATCATTGCCATCTCCTCCAGAAGAACTCGCCCCTCCAAAAAATGCCAAAGCACCACCACTTCTAAAATGACTTGGCCCTTCTCCAAAAGAACTTGGACCAGGAGGATGTGAGAAGCCCCCTATGAAGGACGACCCTGGGAGAAATTGGAAAGTATTCTGAATTAAGTATTTTGAAATATTTAAGATAAATATGGTACTTTTTATATCCCACATGCACTATAGGTGAATGGTTAAGATTAATAATTAAGTGTTCTGAAATACAAGCACCTCTAACTTCACCTCCAAAAGAACTCAGCCCTGCATAAAAATGAGAGGATTTAATATACATTTGATCAAATATTCAAGATAGATATGGTATGCGTTATTAAACATACACTACACACTATATATACGTGCATGGTGTGATTCATGCATGTAAATTTTAAAAAAATGCTAAATTTTGCTACAAATTGAGGAACTTGATCATCGTGAATTTATACCAGCACTTCCGCCTCGGCCTCCGTAAGAACTCGACCCTGTGAAAAGGTGAGAGAATTTTAAGAATTAAATACATTTGATCAAATATTCAAGGTAAATATGGTACATTTTTATTATACATAAACTGTACGCGATACGTGCATGGTGTGATTCATGTATATAAATTTAAAAAACTACTAAAAATTGGAAGATTCTATCATCGTGAAATTATACCAGCCCCTCCAGCTTCACCTCCAAAAGAACTCGGCCCTACACAAAATTGAGAGGATTTTAAATACATTTGAACAAATATTGAAGATAAATATGGTATGTTTTACTATACACACATTATACTCCATGTATTCGTGCATGGTGTGATTCATGTACGTAAATAATTAGTAATATTGCTAAAAATTGGAGAATTTGATCATTATGAAATTATACCAGCACCTCCACCCCCGAAAGAACTCGACCCTGCAGAAAAATAAGAGAATTTTAAGCATCAAATACATTTGATCAAATATTAAAAATAAATATGGTATAAATGTTTATTATACATGCACTATCCAGTACTGCATAGTCTGGTTCATGCATGTAAATTAAAAAAATCTAAAAATTGGAGAATTTGATAGTCATGAAAACACAACCACCTTCACCACCACCACTTCCGAAATAACTCGGCCCTGGCTGAAAGGCGGCAGGATTTTCCTGTTGCTGATGCATGAGAAATTCAATTTGATGCCCAACATTAACACTGAGATTCTCCATGGCAGCCCTCAACTGCTCAAGTTCATCCAGCCTCAGCTCCTCAATAGGAGCCTCCAACCGTCGGATGCTTTGGCTCACAGCCATATCATAGTCAAGCGTAGCCCCGCGTTGACTCTCAGCTTCCAACATAGCCAAGGTGTTGGTCAGCTGCTCATTGAGTTCATCAACATTGGGGCTCCGTTGAACCTCCATGAGCTGGTTGGTGGGCCAGGACGGTGGCGATAGACGGATCCCGCTCAAGAACCTGTCAATGATCTCATCCACCGATGGGTGGCCAAAGGAGAATGCCTTTTGACCAGGAGAAAACAATATTATCACTAGCTCTGCAGCACATAGGGTGACAAGCTCACTGGCCTTCTTGAAAATCCCCAATCGGCGTTTCGAGAAGGTCACTTGGAGATTACTTTCATTTTCCATTCTTCGCATGGGGACCCTTTGGCGACCACTAGAATGCCTCCTCGGTCTCCTCGGCATGGTTATATTGTCTAGGGCTTTGACCTTGCCAAGGAGGGAGAGGGAGGGAGAGAGGAGAGAGAGAGAGAAACTAATACGGTTGTGTGTTCAAAAATTAGTTGTGTTTGAGTGGTATTTATAGAGTTTTCTTTGCACCTTTTGGAATTAGGGTTACATTTATTAGGTTCATGGGTGTATGTACGTAGTCCGTACCATTGATTATTCCAAATCCAAGTATTTATTAGTTATGGACAATTTTTATTTCTTTCCTCTTAAATTTGAATGCCATGTTTGAATATTCTTATAAATTAATTATTGTCCTTGTTGGGTACTTTTTTAAAAATAATTAACTGATTATTGCAATCCACCAAGTTCATGCATAGTATTATTCGGACTAATTCAACTTTTTCTAAGCCTTTTCTTTTAGTTTTTAGTAGTGTTACAACTTTAGCCCAATTTGGCCAAAATTATTTATTGTACCTTTTTGTTTTAACTCCAAAAAAAATTGTGTTTATTAACTTTGTATGAACTATTTGTTCATCTTGATGAGAGAAATTTAAAAAAATAAAAAATATATATAATCAAAAGTTTTAAAAAATTTACCAAATACTAAAATAATTCAAAACAGACAGATATATTAGGGTAAAAAAGTAAAAAAAAAAAACATTGCAACTAAAAAACCCATCAAAATGTTAATTCAAAATAAGTTTTTTTAACAAAAAAGTAGTTTAAAGAGTGGAATGTTAATTAGTGGGGAAAAATTACTTCAATGCCCATAGGTGGGACCGGAGGGTCATAATTATATGCTTAACAAAAAATGGCAATGAGTTTAATTTTTTAGGTAAACTCACACCACGAAATCAAAAGCAACGCTCCTTTTATTAAAAGCTATGAGGTAATTTTTTTAATTAATGTTTGAAAAGGTGGACCGTGGTGTAATTTTTTTACCTAATGTGGCTAGATTTTCTTTAAATTATTGTGGTCTTGGCAATATCTAGAAAAAGATAGAAACAAATTTGAATCGGTAATGAAAAATAAAAGCACCCAATAAATACATAATTTTCATTCATGTACTTACTAAAACTAGTTGGACCTTGTGGATTTTTTCCAAAACATTTAAATAACTACCATGGAAGATATTACGAAAAAAATTTTAAAAAAAAACTTATGATATTGGAGCACGTACCTTTTTGTCTTTTTAATATATGATGATCGTGAAAATATTTTAATAAATAAAAATCTTCACAGAAATAAAATATAAAATGACGTGATAGTTAAATATTTAAAATAATAATATTGTCAACATTTGATTTGCATATTTTTTATCGACAAAAAAAGAATTTTTTAAATTTTTAAAATAGATACAAAGATTGATGGGATAACAAGAAAGACGGCATCACAACGAAAGAACTCAAATTTCAATTAAACTGGCACTCGAGGAATCAACAATCATATGCCACGCCAAGTATTTGATTTGCTTGGTTGTATATATAAAGATTCCAAAACTAATTGAGGAATGTTACTATCCTTTAAAGATAAAACAAAAATGGTATCGTCAACCAGAGAATATCGACCAGTATTTTAGTAAAACTTTGGACAATGGAGTACCACTATATCCTTAGGCCAATAAATCTCTAATGTGAAGAAGAACAAAAGGAATTTTCAAGTTAAAAAATAAATATAAATTTAAAAGAATTATATTGACCTTGACTAAAGTATCTAATAATTTCAGTGACCTTTGTAATTTCTATGATGCTTCATATTACCATCTTAACTCTATGGCCTAACAAGCCTCCATCTTTAGTTACTCCATAGCACAAAAAATTCAAAGCTTTCTTCTTTTCTCACCCACACCTCCTTCCTTCCTTCTATCCTATACTCACCAATTTAGGGCCGGCTCTGAGGTAAGCCCGCAACCCCCCGGGCTCGGGCAACCCTCTCCGGTGCAAGGCAACAATTTTTTTTGTTTGTAAATATAGAAATGCACCAAAAAAAATTATTATTAATACTAACTGGGCAGCCAATTGCCGAGATTGGGCTTGGACAACCCAAATGTCGAGGGCCAACAGCACTGCTCACCATCATCTTCTAATTGTACGAGCACACGAAATGTGTATGAGTACCGACCGAGAGTATACATTCATGAATATATATGTATATCTTCTACTTCTTCCCACTTTCGTCGAGCACCATAATTTGTCTCAAGTTTTCTTCTCTCTCCCTCACCCTTTGTCGCAAACATTGACAACAAAATGATTTTCTTCTCTAACATGCGTAAATAAATAGGAAGAATCTTAGCTTTTTTGACATTTGATGGAGAAAGGAAACTTTCATCAAGTAGCCGTGGTTTACGGGATTCGCACCTAAAATGATGTTAGAGTTGCACTTTTGGAATAATGAGGTAGACAACGCACATTTTGCTTGGTGATTCACAATAAAAGCCAACTTAAAGCATTTTACGTTTCGAAGAGAAAACAAAAATATGTACAAAAACGAGAATCAGTATATAATACACAGGAGGAATATTCCAAATAACTTTTTATTATACGAAACCTCCATCGAAAAAAATCCGGTAATATCACTCTTGGAATTATATGTTGTTTCAATGGGTTTTTTTTTTTTGGAAAAAAATCAAGAAATTCATACAATTATGTGAAAGTGTTATTAGCGGTCAACAATTGACCCAAATAAATTTAGCCAAAAATCGAACTAACTAAGCCATAGGGGTGGAGGCATATAGGGGCCAGTGGGTTTGACCCCACTGAGCTGAAAACGTGCATATATTAATTTCTTTTATATTTTTGTAAATTGTCCCTATCAAAACATAATTTGCACCTTCTCTCTGACTTGTTTTTGATATTTTTGTATTTGTCCCCTTCAATTGGGGCACTGCTGCACAGCAGGGTGCTGCGCGCCAAAACGGCGTCGTTTTGGCGCATAAAACACTGACCGAAAATTGTTCGGTCAGTTTTTTACTGTTCGGGCAGTGTTTTACGCACCAAAACGACGCCGTTTCGACGCACAGCACACCCTGCTGTGCACTGTGCACAGCAGGGCCCCCGGGTCTTCAAACAGATCTTGCCCCACCTGTCTCTCTACTTTTTATATCTTAATTTTTCACTTAACGAATGATTTTTTTTTAAATAGGAAATGTCGTCAAATGTTATTTTAAACTAATATATATAGATAAGACATCATATTTATTTCTTATTGTATGAAACTTATGTATTTGGATTGATGTTAGCATGAGATTATTGTGTCAGTATTAGATTATTATTGGATTATTTTTATCCTTTTTTGAAAGAAAAAAAAATTGCGTTTTTTCTTGAATTATTAGTTTGTATCAAAAAAATAAAAAAAACCATGTTCAAAAGTTAAAAAAAAAATCAGAAAAATAATTAATAAATCAAAACAAATATGTTTTGACTTATTTTTTTAACTTTTTTAGTTTTTTAACATAATTTTATACTTTTTAGATTCATGTTATCAAGACCAACCAATAATCTATATTAAAAAATTGATGCAAAATGAAAAAATATATAAAATTTAAATGAAAACAAAAAATAATAAAAACCATAGGTCAAATAGATTTTGACCCCACCGACTATTTTTTCTGACTCCGCCCCTGACCCTAGGGGCCGACCTGACACTAGGGATGACATTTTGCTCCGATCCGACGGATATCTGAACTGTAATCGATTTTTTTTCTCCGAACCGTAACCAAAATTTTCTCCATGGATGCGGTTATGGAGGAAGCAAGTCAATATCCGATCGGATACGGTTTGGATACGGTTATTGTTAAATATCTGAAAATAACCGAACGGATATCCGAACCGATATATATATATATATATATATATATATATATATATATATATATAATGAGGATGGCTCCATAGACCAACACTTTTTTAGATCAATATTAGACCAACGGCTAAACTCTTGATTTCCGATTAAATTTTAATGATCCAAACCGTTCAATGTGTTTAAAATATGTTTTTAAGGGGACCCGCGAGAAATCAGCTCAAAATATTACCGGAAATGGCTTGATCCAAACATTGGTTCAAAATGCTGATAGGAACTGTTTTATAAATCACTATTTGGATCAAGCCCTTTCCGATAATATTTTGATCTGATTTCTCGCGGGTACCCTTAAAAACATGTTTTAAACACATTGAACGGTTCGGATCATTAAAATTTAATCGGGAATCAAGAGATTAGACATTGGTCTAATATTGATCTAAAAAAGTGTTGGTGCATTGAGCCTTTCTCATATATAATATAAAAAAAACTAAAACTCTTAATATATAATATAATATATACATAATATAAAATCTTAACAAATCATTTTTTGTTAGCCTAGTAGCGTAAAGCATAAGCAGCTAAGCCCAGTAGCCCACTGGCCACTACCCAAATACCATTTCTATTATTTTATGCCCTAAGTTTTTAACTCTTAAGCCTTAACAGGTAAATGGTAACCCTTATTTCATGAGTTTTATTTGTTGGTAAAATATGAATAGGGATTTATTTATTTTTAAATCGCATTCGGATCGGGTTGGGGTGCAACCTGAGCGGATTCAAAAAAAATTACGAATATCCATTAGGTTCGGAGATTAACCGATATCCATTGGATATGGTTACGGTGCACCAATTTAAATCTCCAACGGATATCGAAGCGGATATAATTATCGGCTAACGTTCAGATATCAGATACGGATATCTTAATATCCGGTCCGATCCGCTCCATTGCCACTCCTACCTGACACTGACCGGGTGAGACTCGCGCATGCAAGCGGACTGAGTTGGTTGGAAGATTTTACAAACCAGACAGCCGTCTAAGAAGATCCTTAAACTAACAAGCATAGAGAATGATTAATTGCTTATGTCTCTATAACTGTGATAATTGGTCCAATACTCTTCCTATTTTTTGAGCTCTAGTAAGGCGGATTTTCCATCCTTAATAATTGTAATTCTGTGTGTAATACTGATGAGCGAGACTTGGCCCTAAACCGATAAGTGACTAGTACACTCTTTAGACCAAACCGAATTACCCAAAGCAAGATGACCTATCTCACTAGCCTTTCAAAAAAAAAAAGATGACCTATCTCACTATCTGTCAAGCATGCACAACGCCTATCGGCATGCTCCTGCCTTGGTCGGCTAATGTGCTCAGACACGAATACCTTATCCTAGTTACGCGAAAAGGAAATTCTGCAAAGACACCCCTGATTGCATGGACGATCTCAAAAATAGAGCCACTGACTGCTCAATATCCCGAAGATGGCACCCAAGATAAGCAAGATAACCCCCAAGACAGAATGCAGGTGCCATTGGCGACAGTCTGCCCTCCTCGGATTGCTCTCCTCCTCTGACTATTAAAACCCATTTCTGACCATGAGGACATGTCACACTTTCATATGAACAGTCCATACTCTTATTCACATTCTACACTCACTAACTTAATCGTCAAAGAGTCCAGGGTCAGACCATTTCGGTCACCAGACTTGTGTACAAGAGTCAAAGCAAGAGATTAAGAACAAGTTACCAATTGTCGGCATCATCAAATACAATTTCCATTACCCAAAAAAAAAAAAAGGAGAGATCTCGAAGACAATGTAAGTTTAGCTTGAACCATGCAACATTTTTTTTTTGGTAATTAAACCATGCGACATTTGAAGAGGATAAACTGCAGCAAAAATGAGACCCAAAATCAGTAAGAGGATAATTGTAGTTCTTAGGCCACAGGAATGCAAAACCATAAATAACTTATTTGACAAAAACTTCTACTTTTTATGTGAATATATTGTTTAAAGCACAAAAAGAGATTCAAAGAAAAACTAGAAAAGAAAAATTAGGTCAAAATTAGATAAAGTTCATTCCACAAGACCCTTGCTGGGCAAAAACATGGCAAATCTGTTGACCCTTAAATACGACGGATGAGCATTCCCATATCTGAGAAGGTAATGTGACTAGGATAAACTATTGGATGGCATGAATGAAAGATCCTTCAATTGTTGAGGATCCACCTCCGAGGGTGTACGAGTAAGGGCACATTGAGCAGTTGTCGTCTTTGGGAAAGCGATAACATCCCTGATGGAATGAGCACCAGCTAACAGCATCACCAACCTATCCAGCCCATAAGCAATCCCTCCTGCACCACAGAGAGAGAGTGTAGGTGAATTTAGTTATAAAAGAGAGGGGGGTTGTTGTGAGGATCAGTTAATTTAGTCCAATTCTGTTTGTTCAGATTAAGGCTTAGGATTGGACTATATAACTCCAAAAAGCCCACACGAATTTGTACCCTACCTTCCCAAAGCCTACGATTTGTCAATAGGGGGCGGCGTTCGGACAAGGAGCGTTTTTAATGCATTTCATGTGAGGCATGCGCTTTTCAAAAACAGGTAGCCTATAATCTTCGCACTCACACCCTTTCAAACTGTCAATCTTTTCTGAAGCTAGAGTACCTGTTCGGGGTTTTTTCCATAAAAATTTGTGCACAATTGTGTTAACATATATATTCGTTAGCTATTATAAATTTTACTTAGCATTGTCATAACTCTGTCACTTTGTCTTTTTAAATAGTGTGGTCATATTATTTAACTCAGAATAAAAAATGCATGCTTATGCCTCAACACCTTGAGGCCTACGCCCAGTCTGATGAGGGATAAAACATCTTCATTGCACATTTGCCTTTATAATATTGGATATGATATCCTACAATATATGAGGTATACAGTACCTTGGGGGATGTGGTATGAATCCCTATACCATTAATCAGAGGATTATTTACCATATGGGATTATAGATCCCTTTGACATTTTTTTAGTAGAAAAGAACAAGGTGTGAAAGTAAATACAGCCCTTGGTAACTAAAATGGAACGAATTCCCATTTCCCCTACAAAACAATGATCTGAGTTAACAAATGCATGGGCTTCCATGTGAGATATCTTTATATCAATGAGGAGATACTGATAGGTAACTCAACAAGGCATCCAACCCAGTACAATAGCTATCACAGCAGAAAGCAAAATTCTTCACTATCACTCGATTGGCTACTACCATGCATGCCCATGCCGATAGATCAAGGTGGAGCACCAAATCTAAACTTTGATAAGAAGTTAAAATCGCTACTTTCCGCCTGGAAAAGCAATGCATCCTAGTATAAATATGTGAAAGTTATTGTAAGGAAAAAATGTTATTCCACAAAAAATCGTCATTGTAACGATCTCTTTGCCTGGATACTATAGGCAGAGACACTTGTGCATAGCATTGAAAAATCCTAGTGAATATCACAAGGACAATCCAATCTCCCCGTTAACCAATGGTGCTTTGTATTATGCATCACCATTTACCATCAGATGCAACTATGTAGATACGTGTCGTAGTGGAACAGAATTTGGAACATACATGAAATCTAACAAAACGCACTTTTAAGTTTGATTGTTAGTTATATGATGGCAACCGTGGAGAAGGTAGAATTTCATACCATGGGGAGGAGCACCCATGTCCAAAGCCTCCAAAAGATAGCCAAACTTTGCTTCAGCCTGTAGAAGAAAATACAATGGGACAGTAAAAACGTAGGCACTGAAATTTATAACTAGTTACCATTTCCTTAAGAGTCTCCTCACCTGCTCAGGGGAAATGCCAACAATTTCCAAAACTTTTTCTTGGATTTCACGCTTATAAATTCTCAAGCTTCCTCCACCAATCTGATATCAGCACAGCAATTAAGTAGAGCAAGTTGAACGTCATGTGGAACTGATGGCGAAAGATCAAACTAAATGTAGTTGCGAATAGACTACCATGTGTACATACCTCAACTCCATTGTATACCATGTCATAAGCTAAGGCACGAGCAGAGGAAAGATCCTTCATATCTTCGGGGTTTGGAGCAGTGAAAGGGTGATGCAAAGCCTGCAATAGAACAAAAGTTTCGCGATGTATGGTGAAAAATAGTAGCCTAGCTCAGGATAACCAATTTAGCCACCCCTCCCAGACCCCATTAATGGAGACTAAACTGGTGATTTTCCTCCCCCTTCAAACAACCCGCCCCCCGCCCCCACCAAAAAAAAAACCACCAAAACCGTTTTTTTAACAATTACTGGACGATGATACAGCAAAATCATACTTGATTGCAAAAACAAAATGACAGCTTTTCAATTGGCAAAAAGAAAAACAGAATACAAATCACGGCATAGCATTGGGAAAAGCATGACTACAGCTTATTTTCCCATAAACATTATATTTAACAAGCTAGACAGACCTCAAGCCTCTGTTCCAAACTGTTCCATTCGAACATCGGGAAATCAGTCACCCAGAGAATTGAATGCCTGGCCTACATGCCAGAAAAAAAAAACAATGTGAGAGAAAGGGAGATAACTATGAATTAAAACTTTCCATGTTGAAGGTGTTCTACGAGCTTACCTGATCAATCAAGCCCAACTCATGTGCTACATACCCACGTAGCCGGTCTAAGGTTTTATTAACTGAGACATGGTGACCCACGGCAAACAAGACAAGATCACCGGATCCAGCAGAGCAACGTGTTAGTAACTGCTCCTTTTTTGCAGGATGCAAACTTGATACTAGTGCAGGGCTCCCCTCAACGGCCCCTATAAGCAAAATTAGAGACCATGTAAGTTGTGAGCCATAGAAATGTCTTCACAAAAATAGGATTGCCTCTTTTCATTGGTTACCATCATCCAAGACCTTTAGGAAAGGCAAACCCTTGGCTCCGCTTTTGATTGCTTCATTGTAGATATCACCTTTCTTAAGGGCTGTGTTAGAATAGCTTTTTACTCCTGAAGGCACACATAACACCTTTATAACTCCCCCACTTGTCAGGGCATCTACAAAAACCTTGAAGGATGAGTCTTCAAAAATATCAGATACCTGCAGCTCCCACAACAAACCACGAATTGCTCATCAAAACAAAAAGATCAGAGAAATATATTCAAACTCTTCTTTTAGGCAGTGACACTTATAGTTGTCACGTGACCAAATAGAAGAGAGAGGGGGAGAGAGAGAGTAATACTTCTTTTAGTTCAAGATCAAAACGAGCATCTGGCCTGTCTGAACCATATCGACTCATCACTTCAGCATATGTAAACCTGGGGAAAGGATTGGGTAGCTGAACACCTTTGATCTCCAGAAAAACCTACAATTACCAGAACTAGTCATACCTTTAGGTGACATTGACCAAATCAAATTTTCAGCAATAGCAACACAAATCAAACTTATTAGGACATGTACACTGTATACTTAAGAACTTGACGCAATAAGGTTTCCAAACTATGTTCAAGCAATCACCGTGCCTGGACTCCGTGGGCGCTGAACAGTGCACAGCAACTGTTGGTAAGCTAAGACAGCTTCATACACTAACAAGTTTAGCTCCCTAAAAGATGAGAAATCAGGCTCAAGAAAAATTTTAAGGCTCAAAAGTGAGTCAGACACTAAGCCAAGCTCATTTGAGTTAAGAAGCCTGAGTCAAGTTGAGATGGATTATGCTCGAAAAGAATATCACTCCGCCATATCTGTCATCAATTTTAGCCATACATGAACTTTACAATATAGATCAGCTACATTACGTTCTTACTAGTCTAGTGCATGCTACGTATTTTAAGCTAAACACTGGTTTTGAAGCTTTGAAAAGCTTACTAGATGCAATAAAATCGTTGATGCTGACATACAAATGATTTCCATATTCTGTCTGAATTCATGTTCGACTCCCTACAAATTGCGTGCCTAAACATCTTCGGAGAACATTAATTCACTACGATACATGTATCTCCCTCTCATACTTTATCCTCTCCGTCTTATTAGTTGATTTTTTAATCTAGTAATATTAAATTCTAACCACCTTGCACAAGCTTACTAACCTGTCTAATCAACTCTTCATTGAGCCTCAGCATGTTCTCCAAAGGAGTAAAAGCCATCTCCATATCTAATTGTGTAAACTCGGGTTGTCTATCTGCCCTAAGATCTTCATCTCGAAAACATCTGCAAAGGATGAAAACCAAAACAGATTTGTATCATCGTATTCTAGGATGCCTGTGTGATTGTTGACATCAGCACAATTATTATACTGGAACTCAAGAAGAACACACATTTCCTACAGAAACAAAAGTTGTGAAGAGACAAAAGAGATAAAGAAAGGGAAGAGCTAAGAATATCAAAACAAAAAGAAAGCAGAAAAAGTAAACAAAATTTATTGGCAGAAGAAAGAGATCACCAAGCACAGTTGAGAAAAGAGCAAAGCAATCAATTTATAATTAAAGTACACATTCAAAAGAGAAGAAAAACTTACCTTGCTATTTGATAGTACTTATCAAAACCAGACACCATTAGCATCTGCTTAAACAGCTGTGGGCTTTGCGGCAAAGCATAGAATGTTCCTGGCTTCAAAATATGCGTTAGAGTGAATCAGATCTGCAAGCCTCGGTGGCTAAATTGCCAAGTGACAGCAGGGAATGAATAACAATAAGACAAATGAACTGGCATACCTGAACTCTTGAAGGCACTAAATAATCTCGGGCACCTTCTGGAGTAGATCTAGATAGTATTGGGGTCTCAATCTACCTTGTAACCATGAAAAGGACCGAATCAAAATAAAGTACGAATGTAGACCATAAAGGCAAGAAGTTGAAAGATAAAATTCAAATATTCAAGTACATTACCTCCACAAAACCATGTACATCCTCTAGGTATCTTCGAATGAGTTTCACCACTCTATGTCGCAACATTATGTGTGAGCTCATTTGTGGCCGGCGCAAATCAAGGCAACGATATCTAGCAACATGCAGTTAAGACCTTCTAATCAATACCAATAATAGAATTAGGCATCAAAACGAGTACAAACGTGGGACAAGCATACATATCATTTTTAGAGGTGGGATTGAAAGTCTTTTAAATCCCTAGCGTATCAAAATAGTTTCCAAACAGAAGGTTAACAATAACGTTAATGACCAAGATGTGGTAATATCAATGATAAACAAAAACATCTTCGAAATCTTATCATATGTTGAGGTGTTACAAGGAAATTTTGGTTATCCATGGGAAGTATCTGATTCTTGGTGAGAAGCGGCTGCACTCAACAAAATACTATCAAGACCATCTCTGAACTGTGGTCTGCATGTGCAAGGCTTCTGCAAATGAGGACGCCAAAAACCATAAAAAGTGGTACAAGTAGGGAATCTAGCAGCAACCCGACAGATATGGATAAATCTGAACTGTGAGCTCCAATGTCTCATTACCGCTTGTATAATTCAAGGATCTAGTGAAGTTTGGTTCAATTATCTTTTGTTAAGAGAGTTGTTTCTTCTGAAGATCAAGCAACTCTAAAAGAAAGAGAAACTATAACAATCTCATACTTGATCAGTGTGGCCAAAAACAGGCTGATTGCCTGCCTATCAGATATTTTAGTCCAAAGGAGTATCATAGATGCAGTATGAACTTTAAGCTTGAGGTCTCAGGTGAGGGAAAAAATGAAACAAATAAGAATATGAGAGGCATTTATATGTGCTTGAGTGCTTGACAAACAGGTAAAATTAGTAAAGCTGCGCCATGGACAAATGCCATGAGATCAATTTTAATTACCCACCTCAAACGGATTTCCTCTTTAACAGAATCTTTTGCATCATCCGATGTGGTAATCAAGAATGGCAATTTAGATTTCACGGCATTCAGTAGTTGTACATGCTCTGCAGCAACCTAGCATGCATAACCACAATAATGTAAAACCTGAAGAAAATACTGATGCTGATCTAATAACAAAACAGATGAAGCCTTATCATATGGGCACGCATAAATACTTGCATCCATATCTAGATGCTCCCCACTTCTACCACACAGTTATATGGTGGCATCTCTCTTTTTTTTTTTTGGGTTTACTCTGTCCGCCAAAAAATACTTAACCCATATTCAATCCTTTCTCTTTTTTGTCCCACCAAAGAATGCGCCAATTAGGATCCTGCCTCTGTTCCCATTACATTCAACACTAATCGAAACGCACTTTCAGACAGGCCAACCTACCAGTACTGGTAAGTACCACACGAACTGCAAAATTAATAATCTGACCAATACAGGATGGGCACATATGCCCTTAACGCCATTTGTAAGGTAACTAGAACAATTATTTGATTGCATCTCAAAATTCTCTGCGGATATCACAACATTCGAGCTCAAACAAAGCGTACAATACAGAATAGAACCCAAGCTACCAAAATATTTGAGTGGAAGACTAAATCCATAAACAACCACAAGTGATGATTATCTTCATATGAACATAAACTACAATATACTCTTGTGTCTAAGATCTTGCCATTGAGTGCGCTTACGAAACCGTGTGAGACTTACCTCTATCATCCCAGTCTTCATTTTCTTGTTGACCGACTCACTGGGCCTAGACCGAACAACACCTTCGACAGCAATCACATACTCGAGCCTCAGATCATTTATAACAGAATGAGCATCCGGAAACTCATCGGGCAGGGTGGTAACCTGAAAGTAAACAATGTGAACATCGTATGAAGTCTAAAATAAGATAACTGTAGTTTCGCAGCATTGGTATACAGACTCAGCACCATTGCATAAAGCAGAAAACAATAAATTTCAAAAGTAAAAAATAAAAAATCGAGCACACTGCAGCATCAAAAACTATCTAGACCGGGAGCACTTCCAAGATAATATTAGTACAAAAAAAAAAAAGCCCTACAACAGAAAGATTTATAACCATCCATCCGCAATGACGCTCACTCCATTTTTTCTTTTATCCAACAAGCAAAATACGGTTTCGGTAATAATACAATACCCTAGGTACATTGACTTACATTTGTCCTACATTGTTTTTGCACTCGACGAGACAATTAAAAGCCAATCCATACAATACGTATAGGAAATGAAATCAAATTTGAGAAATTAATCAGCACCAATTGGTTCGCCCTCTAATCACCACCCTCATCACTGACCCAAAACAACAAACACTGGCTAACATAATAACAACTGGGTACGGACTGTGAATTTCATTTACATATATGTTTATCCTATATACAAGATTTTTATTTTTTGCAAGGTAGTTTCTACAACTATTATAATTTAGGAGAGGGACCGGTGAGAGTGAACTCTCGACCCTATAAATGTAGGACCTCCAAGGAGCAAGTTCAACCCTCAACATCTGTATTCAGCATCGTGATTAAAAAAACTAAAAGAATGCATTTTTCCATCTTGCAAACCTGCACAATCCCGGTGTGGTCTCTCAGGTTGAGGAAAGTGAGGCCTCCATGAACCCGGTGCAGCGCGACCCACCCACAAAGCCTGACCCGTTTACCAACATCGTTTTCAGACAATTCGCCGCACAGTCCAGTTCTACTGATCCACTCAAGAGAGTCCGGAAAGGCTATTTCCGGTAATCTAGAGTTAGAACTTAGGGTTTCTGAGGAAGTGAGCGGAGTTGCTGAAGCAGAAACAGAGTAATTGCTTCTACTTGGGCATGCATTTCGTTTGCTGGGTGTCTGCAAGTTGAGGTACAAGAGAGGTAGAGGTGACAGAGACAGTCGTTTGGAACGGATTGCTATGATGGGTAAGGCTCGGAGAAATAAGGACATGGCGATTTTTAGAGAGAGTGGTCGGGACGATGGCGGAAGGCTTATCTGAGAGAAATTAGGACTGAATAGCAGAAGCCCGTATCGAACCCGCGTTCTTATTAATACGGGGAGCAGAATATGGCATCAGGGTCTGTTTTATATTATCTGATTTATTTTATTTTCTCTATTTTGATTTTTTATTAATAATTGTGCCTGAGTTAGAACATTAATTTGTATGTTACAAAATGTGCAAAACAAACGAGTATATTTTCCACACCTTAAAAAAGGGATTAATTTCCCTTCCTTTTTTTAGCTCGATTATAGTCGTTCATGAGTGAAACATGATTATCTTTTAACTTGTATCTACATACATAAATAAAATAACAAAACGTGCATCTTTCCGTATTCAATTTTTCTCCACTGCTTGCAAATAAATGATAAGTATATCTTTTACGTCCTTTATTATAAAATTTTGTTTTCTACCGACCTTTTAATTTGCGATTATTTAAATTCTTTAGTCTAATCAAACATTAGTCCAAATTATTAATTAGTCAAATCTGCGGAATGTCAATCACGCGTACAAAAAAATAAATAATAATTAGGTTCAAGTTTGTTTACAGTTTTCTGGTCCCAACAATTTTTTTCCGTATTAATTAATTGCCATCTTCGATTTTCAGATTTAATGAGCCAAAATCTTGTGCATATCATGTAGGTCAATTTTGAAAGTGTTGGGTAACATTCCGGAGTTTAAAACAAGAGACGATGCCCTCATAGTATGTTTGAAACATGTAGTTTCGTCACAATGCTCCGTTATGATTTAGACAAGTGTTGTTAATAAGATTCATTCAATTTTAAATTAATAGTCGATGTGCAAAATTTGCGCAGTTAAATGGTGAATATGTAACGCCTCAAATTTCGACAACGTTAAGGAAACTTTTTATAAATATATTTTAATTAAACAAATATTTAAAACTAAAAATAATATTTTTATTTAAAACAAAAATGAATCTTTCATTGCATGTGAAACATTCTATCAAAATACCCTCACCAAGATTATATGTGGTACAATAATTTGAAACTGCTCTCTGATTCAATTTAAGACTGTCTAGAACTCTGTTCGTCAACCCCTTGAGATTCTTTGCCCAACCTACATAGTAATTAGGTATAGACAATCCTAGGTCATCCTAAACCACCTCCAACTCCTCTTAATTGAGACCCTTTCAATAGCAACAAACGGGTTGACACCATTCAACTAAATTGCCATTGTTGAGGCCATCTAAATTAATTAACATTTCATTATTCCTACTTGTCTCTACACGTGATTGCATAATAATGAACTATTGATCATCATTTTTGTCACCTTGATTTGAGTGTCGTTTGTTCATTGTTCATAACATATAAATATAAGTTTCCAAATTCAACACAGCGACACATACAAATATAAACGAACGAATTATTAGTTGTAAACTGAACAATCCTTAAGGTAACAACCGCTTATAAGATCTCAAACAATAAGAAGATAATAGCAAAACGACGTTATAATGAAAACAACGTAACAACATAAAATATTTTGGTTTCAAATTAGTAAATCTGCTCTCACAAATCCCACAGAGTCCGTAGACATAACAACGGTATAAAATATATGCACATGTGAAGTGTACACGGAGTTTGGGAGTGAGCCAGCATTGTCAAAATAAAATTAGTGGATACTAGATCTGGTTTAAGCTTTGTAATGATTATTTTTTATTACAAATTTTATGCAATTTTTTTTAATTATGAGAAGAATCACAAAAGTAAAAACTAAAATTCGAATGAAGTTCAAAAATAAATTTTTATATATTTTTATTTTTCGGCTTAGAGAAATTGTAAATATTTTAATTAATATCTTTTAAGTCTTATATTACTCGTATCAATACAAATCAACAATGCACAAAGAATTTAACACAAGATTAATAAATGCAAAAGCATTTAAATAGAGAATATTTTTTAACGTCGTTGCTTATCTATTATTATAAAGAAAAAATTTAAGTGGGTATGAATTGTTAAAAAATTTATTTATACTTTTTGTATTACTGTGACATAAATAAAAAAATATAAAATAATAAAAACACAGAAAAGTAAAACTTAAAAATCGCATGGAAATGATCAGATTTAGTGTTAAACACTATATTTTTAAGATAATTTTTACTTTCGCTACGGTATTTACGATTTGATTAAGCGTTTGTTTCACAAGATAAAATGATTGAATCCTACTAAAGCAACACTACAATCAATGAATCTAACGAACCAAATTATGTTTATGTACTATTTCATATGAAGACTAAAAACTCAAAATAATAAATAAAAAATCAATTCAAAACTCTATAAAATTGTGTTTCCAAAAGCTCCATCTACAAATGGACGAAACAAATTTATTTATATTAACTTTCGTGATTTTTTCGAATAGGCACGAAAGAAAGTGACATGATTATTCACCTGAATAATTGTCAACGACAAGACACGATTCTACACTATTAAATACTTCCTTCGTCCCGGTTTGTTTGTCCATTTTTTGACTTTTAGATGTCCCAAATTGTTTGTCTAATTATGAAGTTGACTTGTCAAAATTTTTCTAATGCCCTTTCTTTTTTAAAAAACCATGATTTGGAAAACGTGAACTTTCATTTAATGTTAAAAAAATTAAGGGTATTCTTGGAAAGTAAAAACTTTTAAGAGTAATGATTGTGTTTTCTAAATAAGTTGAAATATCGAGAATTGACAAACAAATTGGGACGGAGGGAGTAACCTATTAACATTATACAAAATTCAATAGGAATATGTTATAATTAAATTTCTTCAACTAATATTAAATAAAAATTGATAAGAGTTATAATGATTTTGAACAAATTAATATATTATAAAATAATTTTTTCCAACATGAATAATTTTAAAAAATTGGCTCATACATTTATAATACCACATTACTAGCAGTAAACCCGTGCTATGCACGGGCTAATAACATGGTCTCATAGTATAAAATTAAGTATAGTGATAATCGCATCTAAAAAGTAAAAATAAATTTAGAAATTTTAGATATAATATTAATTTGTACTTGATATATTATTTTTTCTCACTTCTTTTTTATTTTTTCATACTTGATAGTCTTAGATAATAATAACAATCATACAATTCTAATTAAGTTGGTAAATCAAATTACTAAAGTTTTATAATTCTTGAGTTTTATAGATTCTCTACAATAACTGTAGAATAAGTTACGTTTATTAGGGTTTTATTCTTAGCATTATAATTTTCATAATTTAAGCAAAATATATTTCAAATTAAATAAAAAACTAACCTCCACTAATTATTTATCAAATTTACCAGAATATCAACATCTTTAAAATATTTTTTCAAATTGAGCAAGTTGAAGGACTTAATTGCCAATGAACATAAGAAAAAAATCCTACTACTGCTATACAATTATTCTTAATAAAAAAAAACCAAAAGAATAATTACTAATATCCCAAGTTGTAAAACTGCATAAAAAATAAGAAGAAGCAAACATACCCTAAACATTAGTACAACTAAATAGTAAATATCACTCAACTTCCAAAATTTAATTTTACATGAGCTTTTTTACTATTGTTATGTTCAGATTTAAAAAAAAAATAATTAATCTGCTTATTTTAAATCACTCACAAAGAAAAATATTATAAAAACTATTAAATCACGTTCAATCAAATAAGAAAAATACAACTCTTGACTTGAACCACAAAAGACATTTGATCTTTGAAAGATAAATATATAGAGCGTTTAGTTGTCAGTCAAAATTAATCTTGTAAGTGTTGTAATTATGAAGGTTCATCCAAACAGGCTATTAATATATACTCTCTTTATTTCAATTGGAATAGATTATTGTCATTTATCCATCTGTTAATTCGTCAATTGAGTTTTAATTGAATTAAAAAAAGAAAACATCACAAAATTATGTCAAATTAAAAAAATCAATAAAAACTACCAAACTCAAGTAATTAAAAACATTCAAAAATAGTAAATTTACATTTTCAAAGATACAAAATTCTTCAAATTTTAGAATTGAAAAAGTTAAAATTATTAAATGACGAATATGCTTATAAAATGGTTTTAAAAGAACTCGATGATAATACTAAACACCTCTTAAACAAACATCCATACTCTCCAAAAGATCAAATCGATTTATTGATCGACCCACTAGAACTCGCTCAGCTCTCAATCGACTTATTGATGGAGATTTTCTTAGTTGGAGCAAGGTAAAGAAAGAGCAAATCGATTTATTGAGTAGTAGAGATTCCATAAATGGAGTGAAGTTATTGAAGTAAAAAAAATATAGTGTATATACCTGAATTTGATTTTCGCCGTGACTTCACTAAATCAAGCGTGCAACATATAAGATGAAGGTTGGTTAATAGGATTAAGGATAGCAATCAGTAGAGTTTTTAAGAGCGAAAATCTCGACAAAAAATCTTGAAATTGAGGATAGTAATTATCCCTTTGAATTATCATTTTACTAGAAAGATAAGTATTCGTTTGGATTTGATTAATTTAAAAGGATAAATATTCATTTGAATTTATTTTGTTCAATTAATATTTACATTACTTTGTACAAATAAAAAAAAAATTTTAAATTTTAATCCAATTGTGGCGTGTCACTTGGTGTGCTTTTGATCAAAAGGATAAATATTAGTTTGGATTTGATTTTTTTATGAATAATAATGTATTTGAATTTAATTTGCTTAATTAATATTTACATTGTTTGTCATAGATAAAAAAATTGTCAAACAAATTTGTAATTCAATCGTATTGCGCCACTTGTTGCATCCACATTGATTTTCACTAAAAATCGCCCTGCAATACATAATAGGATTAAGGATAGCAATCAGTAGAGTTTTTAGGGGCGAAAATCTCGGCAAAAAATCTTGAAATTGAGGATAGTAATTATCCCTTTGAATTATCGTTTTATTAGAAAGATAAGTATTCGTTTGGATTTGATTAGTTTAAAAGGATAAATATTCATTTGAATTTATTTTGTTCAATTAATATTTACATTACTTTGTACAAATAAAAAAAATTTAAATTTTTAATCCAATTGTGGCGTGACACTTGGTGTGCTTTTGATCAAAAGGATAAATATTAGTTTGGATTTGATTTTTTTATGAATAATAATGTATTTGAATTTAATTTGCTTAATTAATATTTACATTGTTTGTTATAGATAAAAAAATTATCAAACAAATTTGTAATCCAATCGTATTGCGCCACTTGTTGCATCCATATTGATTTTCACTAAAAATCGCCCTGCAATACATAATAGGATTAAGGATAGCAATCAGTAGAGTTTTTAGGGGCGAAAATCTCGGCAAAAAATCTTGAAATTGAGGATAGTAATTATCCCTTTGAATTATCGTTTTATTAGAAAGATAAGTATTCGTTTGGATTTGATTAGTTTAAAAGGATAAATATTCATTTGAATTTATTTTGTTCAATTAATATTTACATTACTTTGTACAAATAAAAAAAAATTTAAATTTTTAATCCAATTGTGGCGTGACACTTGGTGTGCTTTTGATCAAAAGGATAAATATTAGTTTGGATTTGATTTTTTTATGAATAATAATGTATTTGAATTTAATTTGCTTAATTAAAGATAAAAAAATTGTCAAACAAATTTGTAATCCAATCGTATTGCGCCACTTGTTGCATCCATATTGATTTTCACTAAAAATCGCCCTGTAATACATAATAGGATTAAGGATAGCAATCAGTAGAGTTTTTAGCGGCGAAAATCTCGGCAAAAAATCTTGAAATTGAGGATAGTAATTATCCCTTTGAATTATCATTTTATTAGAAAGATAAGTATTCATTTGGATTTGATTAGTTTAAAAGGATAAATATTCATTTGAATTTATTTTGTTCAATTAGTATTTACATTACTTTGTACAAATCAAAAAAAATTTAAATTTTTAATCCAATTGTGGCGTGACACTTGGTGTGCTTTTGATCAAAAGGATAAATATTAGTTTGGATTTGAATTTTTTATGAATAATAATGTATTTGAATTTAATTTGCTTAATTAATATTTACATTGTTTGTTATAGATAAAAAAATTGTCAAACAAATTTGTAATCCAATCGTATTGCGCCACTTGTTGCATCCATATTGATTTTTACTAAAAATCACCATGCAATATATAATAGTATAGATAGATATATATTCTTCCAATTGCTACTTTTTCTAATTGTTAAATTTGTACTCAGATGATTTTATAATTTAGAAAAATTCAAAATTGCAGGCGTGGGCGTATGAGTAGCCGCTAATTTTAACAAAATAAACAATTAAACTGATCAAACTTGCCCTTAGTCCGCGATTAGAATTTAGAAAGTATCAAACCATATGTCTGAGCAATAAAGCACGCGCGCGAGAGTGAGGAAGAGGAAGCGGAAACAGAAGCGGAAAGCGGAAACAGAAGCGGAAACAGACCGCAATCACTTCTCTCATCTTCAACTCTACGGGCACACACACAAAAATTTACAGCTAGCAATTTATCCTTGGGCATCCTCGCGTCGATGTGTAAAAGATTGGGCTAGGGTTTTCGGGTGACATGGCGAACACATCGCAATCAGTACGTTTCGGTGGTCCGGCCACCGGCACAGGCGGTGGTAATCTGGATGCCCTCAACCGCGTCCTTGCCGACCTATGCACCAGAGACAATCCCAAGGTATTATTTCTCCTCTCACTCTATTCAATTACACCCGAAGCAATGGGAAGAGCGAAAAATAACAGAATATTGTGATGATTCTTGTATTTGGTTGCCCACGACGTTAGAAATATGTACGTAGATGAACCCATCATCTGGATCGACTACCAAACGGATGCCGATGTTTTATGTTAAAGAATTTATATGTTTGTATGTATCCACACATATATGCATATATATGTGTGTGTGGACTTGTACTAACGCAAAAAGGTGAAAACATATCACCAGCCATGATTGTTGAAGCGAAGTAAATCAGTCTCTGCCTGAGTAATCTTCCAGCCAAACCTCCGACGGAAGCAGTACTTGAATGTTAGACTAGGTGAGGTATCAAACACGCACACCGTACTCAGTGCAACAAGGAAATAAACATTGAATATATAATTAAGGGGTGCATATCTTCATAGTGGGCATATCCATTCACAATAGTAGCACACCTATGTGGAACTTACTCATATTGAGACTGGTAGAGTTAAGTGGGACTCCCACAATGTACTGTCGTATCTCACCATCTCACACCGTAAACATGGAAAATGGAGAAAAGATGTATGACAAGCTTGGTGGTGTTAGGATGTGGGGTGACATAGTGCTTTCTTTATGCATTACTCCCATAATCTCTGTGATTATTTAAGTGGGAACTGTCTAATCTCACACTTCAAACATGGAAATGGAGAAGAGACGGGTGACAAGCTTAGTGGTGTTACGATTTGGAGTGCATAGAGCCTTGCCTTGTGTTACATTTGTATTTGCGTTTATTGGCTGGTGGACACAGTTTAAATGGTGAATAAACTGTTATTGCTAACCTGTTTTTCCAATTCTGAAAGATGGAGTCTTTGGTTGACTATTGGTTTTGGCTTTGCCTGAATTTAATTATGCTGGAAGGTAGTAATTGTCAACAGGCAGAACTTTGCTGGGAAAACCAGTTTCCTACTTTCCGCATCCAATTAGACAAAAGTGAAACCGTTGTTGTGCTGTTTGAGGTGGATTAAAAGTGCCTTATTTTTCATTGTAGAGTATATCTGGAAACCACGAGATTCTAGAAGTCTATATCAATGAAGAACTTCATGAATTTTAGTTTTTGGTTACCATGTGTTGTTTTCATTTAGTTATTTATGCATTTTTGGCTCAACGCTTTGGATAATAGGATGGTGCTGCATTGGCATTAAAGAAACATTTGGAGGAAGAAGCTCGCGATCTTAGTGGAGAGGCCTTCTTTCGATTCATGGATCAGTTGTATGATCGTATTACTAGTCTGTTAGAGAGTAATGACATCGCGGAAAATTTGGGAGCATTGAGGGCTATTGATGAGTTGATAGATGTGTCACTTGGTGAGAATGCCTCCAAGGTTTCAAAATTCTCTAACTACATGCGAACTGTGTTTGAGGTGAAGCGTGATCCTAAAGTCCTAATCCTTGCTAGTAAAGTTCTTGGTCACCTGGCAAGGGCTGGGGGGGCAATGACTGCAGATGAAGTGGAATGGCAGGTCCGTTCTTCTGTTCCTTCATCAGTTGTATGGTTGTCTGGATCTATGGGTCTCTAATATCCAGTGGTTCCTCAGGTGAAAAATGCTCTGGAATGGCTTCATGGGGAACGGATAGAGTATCGGCGTTTTGCTGCTGTCCTAATCTTGAAAGTAAGTGCAACATTTATGCTTTTATTGACAGTTGTTGTCTCAGTGCTTATCAAACACTGAAGCTTTTCTTTAAAGTTTAAACCAATATCGGATCATAAACGTGACGTTGTGTAGTGTTTTAGTGTGCGATTGTTCACAACCTCGATTGATATGTTCAAAGAACAAAATGATTATGCTGGATTGTTTTGGTTTTAAATTATCAATTTGGTGGCGTTAGCGCAATATTACTATGAACCCTACTCTTTGTTTATTGATCAATTTAATCATACTGTCTAATTCAAAGTACTGTTTGTTCAAGCTTAGAATACAAGGGATTTTCGATTGCTTCGTTGCGACATTTTGTTTTGGTTTGATTGTATTCCATTTGAGACTTTTGCATTGATTCAACTTTGCCAACTTTTTAAGGTTAAAGTTCATCTCAGTTTCATAATTGATTTATTGTTTTCTGTGATATTTGTCATTCTGTTTGGAGATGTAATCATCTCCCACAGTATAATCTCCTATTGTTTTTGGCTTTGTTGTAGGAAATGGCTGAGAATGCTTCAACTGTCTTCAATGTTTATGTACCTGAATTTGTGAATGCTATATGGGTTGCTTTGAGGGACCCCACATTAGCTGTTCGAGAGCGGGCAGTAGAGGCATTACGAGCTTGTCTTCGTGTTATCGAAAAGCGCGAAACTCGTTGGCGTGTACAATGGTATGTGAAGTTTTTTTCTTCAAATCTCGTGGTCGGTAAAAGTGGTTTGGAGAAAGTTACGAGGCTGAAATATATTGTAAGGTTATGAGGTTTTGCTATGTACAAGGATGCAATGGATAAAACATGCTGGCCCGTTGTTTGACGGGACTATTAGTAATGGGACATACATCCATAGGATATGTAGTTTCATGTGACTAATAGCGATGGAATTAAGAAAACCACACATGCCATGGTATTATACATCCCACACTTGCGGGATTATATATCCGGTGTACATTTACTTCGGCCCGTAATTGTACATTTTAGCCAATCTGAATCAGAGAGGAAAATTCTGATGCTAGAATGGATAATATGTACCCAATTGTTTCTTTAAATAATAAATTTTTAGGCTATGAAAATGTTTCCAAGGTTACGAGACGACAAATAAATTGTTTTTCCACCAATATTCAGTTATTTATTTGCCTTAGAAACTGTAATACAGTATTTAGGATTAAGGGTGGTTTGTTGGTGCATCATTGCTTGTTTTTCTTTACATGAGAGCTAAATCTGGTGAAATAATTTTTTATGTACGAGGTTCAGATTGTTGTGAAACTAATTTTGTACCTGATAGTTGATCCCTAGCAAGTAAGAATGTAATGCTTATGGGTGTATATTCATTGCCATTTGTTTAGTTCATTAGGACCCTTTTCCCTTTGTTTTTTCACTTTGACAGGTACTATTGTATGTTTGAGGCTACTCAAGATGGTTTGGATAAAAATGCCCCTGTTCATAGCATACATGGTTCTTTACTTGCCGTTGGCGAGCTTTTGAGGTTGGTTGACATTTTCATTTTGCACTTTTTGCGGACTTTGAAGTGCTTGTTCCAATGATTGTTGGGTTCCCAGTTTGATTTTCACTTGCAATTCTTGCATGCATATATTTTTGTTTCTTGTATTTTCGTAGGATATTCGTTCATCTTATTCTGCTTATTGTATTATATCAAGTTAACTAGCAATCACTGTTGATTTCCTAAAGCATGTTCCAGGGTTGGTGTAAATCTAAGCAAGTTAGGAGTTGATATTTGGCCCATTCTTTTGTGGTTGCTTCTCTTGATTTTCTGTTTCAAGAAAGAATGGATTTTTGTTCTAATGTATTGCTCAAAAAGAGTGTGGGTACCAAGTTGGTTGACTCAGTTTTAAGCTCTCATTAGCCATCTTGTGGAAGCTCTAGAACTGTGATTCTCAGATAGAGCAAGATCAAGATCAAGATACTTTGATAAGGTGCTTCTGGTGCAAGTTGGTTTGGTTTTTGCCTGTAGTGAGTTCTTGCAGATTTCTACTTTGACCTTCTTCTGGTGCCGCTTCTGTGGAGCTGAGTCTGGTTTGCATGAAGTCAACTGCTGTGGTCTATTACTTCTTCAAATGAGTCAAATCATTGAGATATGGAATCGATTGACAGTGTGCATTATCCCCCACACAGTGATGTCCTGAAAAGTAGAGTTTGTGGCGAGACCTTGTATGCGCTTCTTTGTTCATTGTTAGGCAGGATTATTTACTTGCTATATACTAATGACAACAGTTCTATTAATGCTGCCGCATTTGTGAAATAGTGATTTTTAATTTGCTGTTATATGTATTTCTACCCACCGAGCACTCCTGTTTGCACTTCTGCTATCTTGTCAATCCTATTGAGGGTAAGAATTAAGTTCCATGCGTGCAGAAATACCGGTGAGTTCATGATGTCAAGGTACAGGGAAGTTGCAGAAATTGTTCTCAGATACCTAGAGCACCGGGATCGGCTTGTTCGTCTCAGCATAACTTCACTGCTACCTCGCATTGCTCATTTCTTGCGTGATCGTTTTGTTACGAATTATCTAACGGTTTGTGAACTTTGCTGTCAGTTTTTTTATGTTGGTCGCTGAAATTTTACGCATCTTCTGTGTGCACCCATCTTTTGCTCATGAAGACGAGTGTCCTTGTACAGATATGCATGAATCATATTCTTGCTGTACTTAAAACACCCGCTGAACGTGCCAGTGGGTTTGTTGCTCTTGGGGAGATGGCTGGTGCTTTGGATGGTGAACTTCTCCACTATTTGCCGACAATAACGTCTCATTTGCGTGATGCGGTATGATACATGTGCCAATGGTTGTGCTAGTCTCATTGCCCCATTTTCGACTCTTGCTCCCTCCGTTCCCTTTAGTTTGTCCCTTTTTGGAAAAAAAATTTGTAAACATTTTTTCAATTGTTTTTGCACCGATAAAAGAACAAATTGAGCTCTTTTCATTGGTGCAAAAAACTGAATTAGCCACCAAAGTATAACTTTTTTGTTTGAGAAAATAGAAGTTTTTTAAAAAGGGAAAACTAAAAGGGAACAGAGAGAATAATTAGCTTTGTGCACTAGTCCACTATGAGAGAGTTTCTGATGATTTGGCACATTGTGTATTCATAGATTGCTCCTCGTAGAGGGAGACCCTCACTTGAGGCTTTGGCCTGTGCTGGAAGCATTGCGAAAGCCATGGGGCCTGCCATGGAACCTTACATCCGTAGTATTTTGGATGCTATGTTTTCTGCCGGTCTTTCCTCTACGCTAGTGGAAGCTCTTGAGCAAATAACGGTCAGGTAGGCTAGAACATTTAGAAATGTTTGTGTTGGGCATTTTTGTGTGACGGATTCTATAGGTGGATTTTGACCAACAATAATGGTGGACATTGACCAACAATAATGGTGGACATTACAGTATCCCATCATTGTTACCTACTATTCAAGATCGGTTGCTAAAGTGCATTTCAGCGGTTCTTTCGAAATCTCATCATGGCCAAGCTAGGTCATCTGTTGCCATGACTCGAGGAAATACGGCAAATGGCACTCAGCAAGTCGCAGAGCTTAGCGGTTCCGCGTTACTACAACTTGCTTTGCAAACCCTTGCCCATTTTAACTTTAAGGTTGGCGTACTTGCCTTTTTTGGTGTACTTTGTGCTTATTCCACGACCTTACCTGTGAAGCTACTATTTGTTCTAGGGACATGATCTTCTTGAGTTAGCAAGGGATACAGTTGTAGTGTATTTGGAAGATGAAGATGGAGCTACAAGGAAAGATGCTGCACTATGTTGCTGCAGATTGGTCGCAAATTCATTATCTGGCATAGCTAGTGCCCAGTTTAGTTCTAGTAGGTCCAGTCGAGCTGGGGGGAAGAGACGACGGCTTATTGAAGAGGTGTGACTTTAAACTATTTGTCTTTGTTCCTTTGCCTCAAATGGCTGTCTATTTGTACTTTACTGCCACATGTTTCCTCTTCCATCCCACAAGCCGTTTCTGAAATCTAACAACCACTGAATCCCAGAATCCCAGATCACTATAGGTTGAGTGGAGCACCCAACGGACGGCCCTAGTATGATGAAGGAAAAGAACCAACTTTGCAACCTAAGACCTCCGCTAACAAATCTACATCATCCACCTCCCATACTAGAATAATCTTAGACTTTCTGCATTAATCTTAAGATTGGACATGGCCTCAAAACACATGAAAATCCCTCCATGATAACTCAACTTGGTCGCATCCGCACCACAAAAACCAATGGTATCATCTTTACACAACGAACGAGATCATCGCAGTAAAATCCTTGTATGTTTAAAAAGACTTCAGAATGAGACATCAACTTTTACATGAGAAGGCTGCCAACTATTTGATTGGATATGGTCAAAGGGCGAGTTTCTTTTATGAAATGTGTTAGAATATTAGGAATAGAAAAAGAATATTGAAGTTCTGTATTGACTGAATGAATATTGCAAAAGCATAGTACTGCTTAAATAGAATATTGAGTAAACCTAATTACATAAAAAGACTAAATTATCCTTATTGAGGACTACGCGGGATTAGTTAACATATAATACCTTTATTGAGTACTACACTAGATTAGGCAAGATTCACAAAATGGTGTAAGGCAGTTTGTTTTGCCGGTTTGCAACTAACACAATGAGAAGAATTTGGGAACGTGACCTATCACATTGCTAGAAATCTAATTCTTAATTCTAGGAATTCAAATGACCTAATCTATTGTGCCAATGGGAAAATGCACGAGGAGGTTTCACTGGAACTGCCACCATAGCAGTGATTGAGTTCTAAAGAACATATAAGGTGTCCAAATGGAACAGTCTTCCAACCTTACGGCCTGTCCCAACTTGCTTCCCCCCAGATGACCCTGATCACACAGCCAGAAGAAGAAAAAGCAACAACAACACCTTGATTACAACTGACCAACAAATAACAAAATAACAAATTCATGGAAATGTTTGATACATAGATCACACCAGGAAAATAATACTGTTTAGGTTTTGTAATTGAACCAATATGACTAACTGTTACAATTGAACCATCTGTTGTACGAATAGGAGGACAAGAAACAGGACTGGGAGAATCTACTGTATCAAGATCAAAACTCATGTGATTTGACACTCCAGAGTCAATTAACCAAGGCCTAGGATAGATACCGGATATAGCTGAAAATGCAGCGGCAGCAGTAGAATCTTTACCTGTACCAGATAGAGCTTGTTGAATCATCTCTTGGACTTGATATATGGCAGGGTAGTCAAGTTTTGGTGCAAAAGGTTGAGAGTGTCAGTACCACAATTTGTATCAGATGGTACCAAGGCTGTTCCATAACTTGCTGAAGTACTTGACCCCTTTTCTATCATATACCCTGATCGCCCACGGTAGTTGTTAGGCCCCTTCGTTGGAAAGTTGTACCTGATATGATCAAATTCATGACAATAATTGCAACAATCTTCGTACATATCTTCCTTTCACTTTTTTTCCCACTAGACAAATTTAATGATTGAGTCAAGTTCGTGGTGGTTGAGTTTCAGCAAAAATAGCATCAGCTCCCACCTTAGAATGAGAAGCAACACTTTTCTAGTTTTTTCTTGCAATAGCTTAGACAAAACAACATCAACTGTTGAAAGTGGAGAGCGATTGAGTGTGAAAGCTCTGACTGCCTCAAAATCCTCTTTGAGGATCATGAGAAACTGAACGAGGCGAGTTTCTTCCCTGCACTTGCAGTATAATTCAGCATCCACCGTCCACTTTGGTTTCACGAGTGTCCATTCATCCCAAATAATAGACATTTTAGAGCAAAAATAAGAAACAATCTGTCCTCTGCTTGTTTCAAAATTCAAATATCCATCTCGAAGATTTTGGGCTTCTTATTGTCTTGCAAAGTTAGTTTGAATATAATGCTTTGCAAGAAAATTCGAAACTTGCTTTGCAGTGTCAAATTTATCTAGTTGCATGTTAATTGAGACAGTAACATAGTTAGCAAACCAAACCCAAACCATACCGAGCCTTAAGTATCAATCAATCGGAGTTGGCTACATGAATCTGTTTTCTCCAATCAACTTTGTCGAGGGCAACGTGTTCCATGACATGTAAAAACTTCGAACTATGGCCTCTATAGTAAAATTTGCTCTACTCCTCTCCTTAGTGCAACCATTCGTCGTAACCATATCACTTTTCTAATTACTGCATCGACCGATCTCTGATATACACGTCGAAACCACCTTAACCTATTTTTTTAACATCTCATCTTCTATTGGTGCTACAGTAACACAGTTACTATTCGGGTCATTATATCACTTCCAGGTCATTATGTCACTGTTGTCAATATCTTCATCCAATTCCTTTTCAAAGGCATCATCCATTTGATTTTTGGAATTTAGGGATACGTTTTCTTATCAGTTACATACTTCCACATGCGTTTTACTTTAAATAACTACAAAAGAGATGAGACGAATGTCTATAATTCATACAATCTAATTTGATGGAGATGTGTTGAACATTAGCATGTGATAAATGACAGATGAAACATCAGAATAAGGACACACAAAGGTATGCTGTCTACCAGGTCTAGAACACTTCAAACTGGACTTATCAAGGGGAGACAAAGTATTTCTGAAAACCAATTAACTGAGATTTGCTAGCACTAGAACAAAACACAATCAGGAGAGGAAGATACTAAAGAGAGAGGTGGGCTGTGATACCATGTAAATTTCAGAAGCATAATATATAATTATGATACATGTATTGAACTGTAAAATCCATTATAATATGATGATAGTCTAAATAATCCTTTTGGATTTTTCGGGTAGTTAACGCAATAAATCTACGTCAACACACTTGAGCAATATAAAGAAGAGTATTGAAACAGAAAAGTTCACGATTCTATACATAAGGTCACAGAAAGTAGGCTGCCTGCAGAAGCTGCTGCACAATTTAGCAAGTCTCTCTCTCTCTCCCCACTACTGTATATATACTTTGTTGAAGTTGGAACCTCCCAAGAATGGCCATTCTTTTGCGAGGTGATGGTCTTATTCCTCTTCTAACATGGAACACATGCAGATATGAATGTAATATGTATACTGTATGTAGAAGTGCATGAATTACTCTTGGATGGATTGATTCTTCTCGGATCTTCAGAATAGGTAGTACACAATACACAAGGGTCACCCTTGCGACTTGCTGGAAAGACCGATAGAGCTCTTGCCTATCTTTGATGAAATAAATTGCCCGTATCAAGTTCTCCAATTTCATGGAATTCACACCTCCTTAGTCCTCTTCGAGAATCTTTAATAGAATTTTCTCATTCAGATAGAACACCTTTACTTCAAACTACCATGTCCTCTAATTTTGAAGGCATCACGCACCACTCACATGTTATTCCCACTCTCTCTATTGTGGAACATGTTTTCTCTATTCTACATGATGGTTATGGCAGCTTCTCAACGCCACACACTATAGTATAAAACCATGTGTTTTCCTATTTTGATTTTACTATATTATTTGTTTTTTTGTCTCCTGTTGATTCATTCTTGGTCTTTGGAGAGAGAATGATGTAGTCCTAAATGAATTAATGAATTAACTCGGGCACACTACAGTGTGACAAATTGCTCATTGTTAGTACTGTTTGTGGTGTTCATGCAGGTGGTGAAAAAACTTCTTATTGCAGCTGTGGCAGATGCAGATGTCACTGTTCGTCATTCAATATTTTCCTCTTTGCATGACAATACAGGCTTTGATGATTTCCTAGCACAGGCGGATAGCTTGAGTGCTATTTTTGCTGCTTTAAATGACGAGGTACAATCTCACCATATAAAATAGTTCCGTGTTGAATGTTGAGGTTGATCAGCTATGAATATTATTGGGTCTTGTGTTGCGAATGTGTGATGGCAAATTTTAAGCCAAGTCCTATCTCATTGCCTTTTGACTCCTGTTGATTCCATTTGTTATGTTTTCTTGATTTAAGAAGTCAACAATGGTTTGCTATGCATGTTTTCTCAGCATGAGCCATATTAGTTGTCCCCGGATGTTGTCGGTCAAATTTTGCTGTATGGTTTCTATTTGTGGTCTCAGGGGATTGGTTTTACTTGTCAAGTCAGAATTCTGTAGATCCTATAGTATCATAAATTTGTTTGATTTTTGTGTTCGAGAATATCAAAAGGAGGTACTAGATTGTCAGATCATGGTCAGAGGGTTTTGTCTGGTATAGTTTTTCCAAGAGAGTTTCTAGGAGTTGGGAGGCCTAAGAAGCACAGATATGGACATGCACAACTTGGACGCGTGGACCCAATACTGTTCAAAAAATGAGAATGCAAACCCATTGAGAACACATTTAATATAAAAAACATATATGGTATAAGTACATGTTGTAAATAAAAAATTAAAAAATAGTTATTTCTGTAGAATTAGGAATAAATTACATTTAATTTACCAATGTGAAGATCTACAAAGATTTTTTTTTTTGTAAATAAGTCATCAAGAGACAAGAACTAAGCATCAGTGGCTATTTTGGCCTTACCCACCTTTTCAAATTTGCATTCTGACATCCAACCTGTCTCTGAATGTCTGACTCAAAAAGTGAGGCCAGTAGATGGTGCATCTGCATCTTAGATTGGGACTGATGGAGATTTCTTTGGCACAAAAAGCTTCCATACTGTAGCAGAGAGGCAAAGTTATTTTGTTGGTGATGGAGGTGGGTTGAGAGGTAGGGGATGTATGACGGCATTTATTTCGTCGCGTTGGTAAATTCCTCATTTGGCCCAAAACTTTTTATTTTTTAAAGCAGTGGAGCCATCTTTGGGTCATATCACATGTGAGAACACTTCTTGGACACTGCATGATTCTGGAAGTTTACGATATGTTTTCTGTAAGGCATTTAGTCAGCTGACCCGCATGTTACACTTGAAACTGGAATTACTTTATCCAAGTTAGCGACTCCACTTTCTTTTCATAGAAATCAAGAAGAGAAATTGGCATTGTATGCGTTCTTCTGGACGTAACAAACAGTTAATCAATTAAAATGATATGTTGACTGGTCTATGAAATGATTTTCGACTTTTATCGTCTAGATTAGGCTATTGTTTGTGTATAGATAGAAGTGAAAATTGACTTGGCAAAAAAGGAAAATATAGGGGAAATAGCCGCCCTGCCACATTAGTCCTTTCCATGTCCTTCTCCTAGTTTCTTAGAAGATTTTTTTTTTTTGCAGTTACAATCCTAATGTTGGGCTATTGTTTTCCGTTAATGGATGTGCTCATGTGACAACTTGATTTTCACCCTGTCAAACTAGGTTTCGTTGCATGTAGCAATGGGCCTACCTGAAATTGTTAAATCATGATTGTTTTGTGCTTTGTTCTTATAGGATTTTGAAGCAAGGGAATATGCAATTTCCGTTGCTGGAAGACTGTCTGAGAAGAATCCAGCATATGTTCTTCCAGCAATTCGTTGCCATCTTATTCAGTTGTTGAGATATCTAGAACAAAGGTAGAGCACGCAGTTGCTGGTTATTCATTTGTAGTTCTTACTCACTAACTGAGAACATGTCTTGGGAATCATGTTCTTCCACATCATTTGTGGCCTCTGATGTATGCCATCTGGATGTGGGAGCAGTGCAGATAGTAAATGCAGAGAAGAAAGTGCTAAATTACTGGGTTGCTTAATCCGCAACTGTGAACGGTTAATGCTCCCTTATATTGCTCCAATACACAAGGTTCATATTTTCTTCTTAAATATTTACTTAGTTTAATAATTTATTCCCTTGCTCATTGAGTTCATATTCAATCTTAGGCACTTGTGGCAAAACTCCGTGAGGGAGCTGGGGTGAATGCTAATAGTGGCATTACAAGTGGAGTTCTGGTGACTGTTGGTGATCTTGCAAGAGTGGTTAGTAAAATTTCTTCATAGTTCCACTGTTTCTTCCCTGCGTATGTATGGAGTTGTTCGGATGTGCTAAATGTATTTATGAATGGTGTTTCTAGAGAAGAGACCTAGCAACTAGCGTAATGGCTATCACCTTTGATATTCTGGGATAACAAAGTGTTTTTGTGGTTTCTAAATGCATTTTAACAATTTTTCAGTGCAAACTCCATTTGAAAGTGAAAGGAACTTCATGTTCCTTTTTTCATAATAAAGAAGTATATTCTCATGCTAGGATGATTGTTTGTCATAGTTTGAAGAGTTCTTTTTATTACACAGCATGCTGCTAACTGTTGTGCTTCCTCTTCTGCAAAACCTTCTTCTACTGGTTCAGGGTGGTTTTGCAATGAGACAATACATTCCCGAACTTATGCCATTTATTGTTGATGCTTTATTGGATGGAGCTGCTGCTGCAAAACGTGAGGTTGCTGTTGCCACTCTTGGTCAAGTTGTACAGAGTACAGGGTATGTGGTGTCTTTCAATCTGCTTCCGTTTCCTCAACTATTTCTTGTATGTTTTTAGTTCAATTTTGTCTCAAAGTCAGCTCTGCATACGGGTGGTGACTCTTAACTTTGTTCTGGGAATAATCTTACAAATTCAGCATGCAGTTTTCCCTCTGATACTGTTACAAGGTGATGTTTTGCCAGATATCTGGTGTTGCATTCAATCTTATGTAGGTTTAACATGGTAATGCTCCCTGTTAAAGTTTGTCCCACAATGATTAATTATTAACTCCAAAACTAGTATATGGGCTTGAGCAGCCTCTCCAGTAATTACCAATTAGTTTTGAGTTGGATGCTTTAACATGGTATTAGGACTAGGATTTCAGAGGCTTTTGGGCAAGATTCTTGGTTGATTGTCTTGTATGTGTCTTAAGTGCACCTTGTTTCGTTATGATCCGTGTGTTATGTATCCATTGTTTACCTCTCCAAGTGCAGATCAGGGGTTGCACTTGCGGGTGAGTGTCAAAGTTTATTCTACACTGATTAATTATTTCCTCTAAAACTAGTACATAAGCCTGAGCAGCCTGTCAACTCATTGCCAATGGTTTTGAGTTGAATGTTTTATAATCTGCCACTGTCTTCTAAATTAATTAAGCAGCTTCCCAATTTATATTTGAACTATGTTTATGATCCTTTTTTAATTTCTTTTGTTTTGTTTGTGCTTGTAAGTCACTAAACTGTTTTCTTTTTACGATTACAATGGTGCCAAAGGAACTGTGACGGCTAATAGCTGAAATCTATGATCTAGCACAACGAGGAATGGTGATTTTAATGTTGCGATTACCATTACTTTGCATATTGACGGATATAACCGTTGTTTAGTGTAGACGATTAGGTACTATATCTTGTTCTATCATCCACAATACCTTAACAAATATGAATGATTGGGGCGAAGTTGCTTGGGTGAAGCCTTTTGGGAAGATTGTAGATGCCGGGTTGGCACAGGACTATCAAAGTTAAATGGCCTGTGCACTGGCGGTTTTATGCTTGGAGAGGGCGAGAGAGAAAAAGAGAAAGGCAGTGGTGCTCAAACCTGCCGGAGTAGACAACCTGTCCTATGTATTTCTACTGCTTTAGGCCAACTCGTCCATGCAGGACATCTAATACTCAAGGGCGAGTGGTTTGGCTCCTCTGGGTTTGATAGTTTAGAGGTTTTCAGTTACCAACTGCACCATTTTTCATATCTCGGTGCTAAGAAGTTGCACATATATATGCATGTTATGCCTCAGAGGCCATATCAGGGAGCTACAGTGGGTAGCTATGTTTAGAGTTTGATATCATGTCTTAGTGGATGTTCCTTTTGTCTTCATTTAGAGGCCCCTCTTTTTAAGACTCTGGAGCTATTCCCTTCGAGGGAGGAGTTAAAGGTGCCTCGATGAATCCTCAACTTCAACGTTTGAGTAGGCAAGTTCTCTGGTGATCACAAGAGGAGACATGGGTTGTTCGGAACTTCATGCCCAATAATGGAAGGACCAAATTCAGAGCCTCTCCAGGCTTTGCTTTCTACCTAAGCAGCCTGGTAGCATCAGGGGGCTCTTTGGAAAATTGAGTGTTGGGAGACTGAAGGGGCTGGTACGAACTATTGACATAACAAGGACCGAGCGCAACTGTACCAATTTCTTGTGAGGCTTGGATGACTATCCTTGAAGGGAAAATTTTCCAGAACTCAGGCCAAGTTTCACTTGACCTATGGGGCCTGGTCTAGAGAATGCCTTCCTTGAGTGCTTAGGGGGTGCCCTAACCTCGGCTAGCATCTTGACTCCAAACCTTGTGAGGTTGATAACTGGTGTCATGTGTATAGGAGATGATGATCTTGTGGTGACAGTGCTACGTGGTGAAACCAAGTGTGTGTACTCACAGCTGCGAACATTTGACTGAACTGTTTTTAAATCTGGATGTGGAAACACTAAATTGGAATTCAGAATTTTGAACCTTTCAGTGGGAAGATTTGTCTCATTGAACTTATGAATTTAGGGCCATCATCTAAATAACGCAGATAACCAAAGCAGATGCTTTTCCACATGTGGTTGCAAGGAAGCCAGTGAAAAATCATCACCATTCTTATCAACAAATAACACATGCACAAGCGCACCCTCAAATTGCTTGATTGATTGTGCAGACATAGAATCTTATGTTAGATATTGTGGATTGTGTTTGATATGTTACCATTTCGGCCTGATATGCGCCTTTTCAAGTACAAACATTGAGATTAACAATTTGATAACTTGCCGACAAGCAATGTCTGCATGGAATAAGCTGTTGATCTTCATCTTCACGTAGTTTGAACTTGGTGTTGGATACTTGCAGTTTAGTAGCACATTTTTACGATTTAGTTGATGTAGTTTCTGACCTCTATTAAACAGATAAGATTCCAGTTAGTCATTCATTGGTGCGACCATGTGACAAGGTTGTTGAATTTGGCATATGCTTTCAACGAATCGCGATGCTAAGCTAATTAGTTGTTTGACATAAAAATTGCAGTACTACGTCTAAAGAGAATCAATTAAGTAGATCTATATAGTAATGCATAGATGAACATCAGGAAATGCAGCTTGGGCCCTGTTGTACCATCTACATCTCGGATTGAGTTAGGTTTCCTCATATGTCCAGTGTTACAGATCTTGTTACGCAAAGGGCGCCTCTCACTTCTGGGTGAACCAAAAAGAAGTCCCTTGCATGAGATGAGTTGCAGTTTGGATCTCTTGAGTAATACATTCTTTTCAAGCTTGCTACAATGTCATTTGTCACCCACATAACCATCTTTTCTTATGAAAAATAATGAATCCATCTAGTAACAATTAAGCATAAATTGAAGGAATTGACAGAATAGAAGTCCATTACGTCCCAAGAGTGATGGAGTAAATACACTGTGTTAGCCCCACTCTTGAAATCTATCGCCCCTGCTCTGTAGCTCTCGACTTGACCAGAGGGTTTCTTTCGCTATTTCCCCTAGTTGGGTCAGGGGCTCCTCTTTAATCCCTAGTTGGCAATTTGGCATACCAAGCGCCGCTGCTTCACCTTTCAAGCATTCATCACTTCAAGTGGAGAAATAATGTGGGCCATGTTTTCTATTATAAGAAATCTAGTACTTCTAGCAAACTTGTATTAAGTAAAGGAAATAGGTTTTTGCAATTCAGATTTGTTGGAAGGGTTACTGTGGTTAATATAAGGATGCTTTTAGTTTTATGTTCATGTTTTACCTCTTATATGCATGTCTCAAAAGTTATTGGTTCGTCTATTTTGACAGGTACGTCATCGCTCCATATAATGAGTACAAACCGCTGCTCGGCTTACTCTTGAAATTGCTGAATGGTGAGCTAGCGTGGTCTACCAGACGAGAAGTTCTAAAGGTAGTTATGCTTCAACTAGCCTTTGAGTTATCTTTTGGATATTCTTTCCTATGTTGATATTATGGTGGGTGTCCCTAGGTTCTTGGCATTATGGGTGCCTTGGATCCTCATGTGCATAAGCGCAATCAAGTATTGCCAGGGTCACATGGTGAAGTTACCCGCGCAGCCAGTGAAACAGGTCAACACATCCGGTCTATGGATGAATTGCCCATGGAACCATCTTTTGCAACATCAGAAGATTATTATTCGACGGTAAAAAACATAAATAAACCTTAAAAAATGTCAATTGTTTTTGTTCTTGCTAACTCTAATATATCTTCTACTCCAGGTTGCCATCAATTCCCTCATGCGGATACTTAGAGATCCTTCGTTATCAAGTTACCACCAAAAAGTGGTTGCATCCCTCATGTTCATATTCAAGGTTTGGTTAGCCATAACTCATAAGCAATATTAGTTTCTTTCTTTAGGCGTTCCCTACTTTGCTTAATATTTATTAGAATTCTGATTTCTGCCTTATTTTGATTTGCTTTTGCGAGATCAGTCAATGGGTCTTGGTTGTGTTCCATACTTGCCGAAGGTTAGTACGATAATGTAGCTGCTAATTTAGGTTCCTACAAATATTGATTTGTTGAGTCCTAGATAATTAATTTGCCAGGAAGATATTATGTGTAACTTTTGCATCTCTTTCCGGCATACTGTTGAACTTCATTATTTCCACTGCATTTTTATCAATGTCGGATTACCTGCTTTGTTCCTCTAAGATAGTGTAGTGTTTGTGGTTGTCAGGGAAGATCAGATTATCTTGTTTCGTGAATCGGATTATCTTACCTCTATTTATCTGATTGAGGTTTGAATATTGCATAAAAGTGATGTGTACGCTATAGATGGATGCATTCACTCTTGTTGTCTTCTTTTGGATAAACTTGCGCTTGTACATACTCAAAGAGTTGTGGTCTATCAGTTGACAGCAATGATGGATGACCTTCCAAACTCTTTGCAGGATGTTTACTGTTGGTGCATCAAAAAATGCAATATGAATTTAAACTTCCCCTGAATGTATTAGTTTATGCTTCATTTCTCCATGCTTAATACTTTGCCGCTGTATTGTTATAGATTGGTTGAGGTTGGGCTAAACATTCCGGGTTATAACACCCTTATCTATTGGCAGGTTTTGCCTGATCTTTTTCACACTCTCCGTACATGTGAAGATGGTCTGAAGGAATTTATCACATGGAAGCTTGGAACTCTTGTATCTATTGTGCGTCAGGTAAATTCTTGCTGGATGCATCTGTGTTTTCTTTTTCACGTTGAATGATTTTTACGACCATTTGGGGAGTTATATTGGTTTTCGGTGGACAATTGCAGCATATTAGGAAATACCTGCCAGAGTTGCTTTTTTTGATATCTGAATTATGGTCATCATTTAGTTTGCCAGCTGCTAACCGTACTGTGCATGGATCTCCTGTAAGTGTGTTTCTTTTGGGTAAACCTGCCTGCTTCTTGTCTTGTGGTTGATTACTTTTGCTCGTATTTTTCGTTTGTGATCGGTGGTGTCATTTTTTGCACTTTGTTTCTTAGGTGTTGCATCTAGTAGAACAACTGTGCTTGGCCCTTAACGATGAGTTCAGAACAAAACTTCCAGATATTCTTCCATGTTGTATTCAAGTCCTCAGTGATGCTGAACGCTGTAATGACTACACTTACGTCCTGGATATTCTCCACACTCTGGAAGTGTTTGGTGGTTAGTGCTTGTTTTATTGTTACTGCAAGGAATGCAGAATTTGGTTGCCTCCATGGAAGCATCTTACATGAGTGACATTTTAGGGACATTGGATGAACATATGCATTTACTACTTCCGGCACTCATCCGATTGTTTCGAGTGGATGCTTCGGTGGACATAAGACGTGCTTCGATTAAAACTCTAACAAGATTGATCCCTCGCGTGCAGGTAGGCAAATGATCTTTCTTCATTTTTTAAGCCAATGACAAAAATATAGTGGTATTTGTGAACCTCGCTTTTAACTAGTTTCCTCTTGCCATTGTCTTTGTTTTATCAGGTCACTGGCCACATATCAGCTCTTGTTCATCACTTGAAGCTTGTCTTGGATGGGTCTGTTTTTTAATTCCTCAGTTGCCAATATCATCAAGAAAATTGGCCTTCATTCATGCTTGTTCCAGTTTGCATGATGCGTTGATACATATATGTATCTTATATGCAGCTATCTCAATTTGATATATATTTTATACCTGGTACTAAAAATATTTTTCCTTATATCCCTGCATATATTTTTTACATCTAATTATTACCGACAAATCTAGTAATAGGTTCCTCATTTGCAAAAAGTAGAAAGGAAGTGGGAAATAGGTCCCTTGTTTCAATCCTCTTCCAATGTTGCACCAATCTCTGTAAATAAACCAAACCAAATCGAGTCTTAATTCTCAATCAATTGGGGTCGGGCACATGAATTAGTTCTTCTCCATTGAGTTCTGTCAGGGGTCGTCGTGTTTGGTGATATCCAAAAGGCCTAGATCTTTTCGGTCTATCGTCTATAAAGTCAATTTTGGTTTGCCTCTCCATTAGTGCTACCATCTACTTTGTCTGCATATCTCGAATGTACTTGGGGTAGCCGAGACCACTTTGTCCATGCTGTTTCCACCCGGCCCTTGGCACTTACAAATATTCTATATCACTCCTCCTAACTGCATCGACCAATCGACCAATCTACGATAGATATGTCCAAATCACCTTAATCTAGTTTCTCTTATCTTCTATCAGTGCTCCCTACCATTCCTTGATCATTTTCATTTCTAATTTTGTATCAATATCTGTACTCATCATTATTTGGACTTCTGTATTTATGGCCTACATCATTCACCTACTTCCTCAAGTTATCTCCAAAATGTTGTCCTTCAACTTGTGGTCTGAGGCTCTAAAAGTAAGTAAACCCTCATAAGACTTTTTAGAGCAACTTTAAAGGAGGGAATTTGTGCCCAATTACCATACTTGAATCAAGCATCTAGCAATTTTAAAGGAGGAATTTTATACTTGTGATAAATCCAGCATCTAGCTTACTTACCAATTTATCATAATTGGATTCAACTCTTTGGTTTAGCTCAAAAAGTGGGTAACCTGTTGTGTTGTTTTTTGTAGACTAGCATTATAAAATCTTTCTGCTGTGCATCTAGATTGGTGTTCAGTGTTCACTAAATTTGAACATTCGAATGTTGGACCCCAAACATATTAGATGGAACCCAAGTATCTGATATTAGCTACTTACAGGGAGTTTTCTCATAGAATACTATTTTAATAGGAGATCCTGAATCATGCTTCGCAATTCACAACATGATGGAGGAGGATAGGGATTGGTTGGAAGGATCATTTTGCAGTATAGGAAGTATTTTCCTTTCTGAGTTTAAAAATAGGGTTAAGCTTTGGGGCCGGTTGGTGTGGCATTCTTATATAGATGGTTGGAGTACTTTCAAAGTAGGTGTGATGCGCTACTAATTTGAGTCAGGGGCTTCTAGAAGAAATTTAAATCTCTCTTTAATTGCTTTGGTCCCAAAGAAGATCGATGATCTTCATTCATGAACATTCTTTTTCGCCCTTCTTTTTCATCTTTTGAACGGAAGCTTTAAGCACCAGTAGGTCGGTAAGACATGATTAGCGACTCCAAGGTAGGAAGTGTGAAGAGGGTGGGGCTTGGGGGACAATTGGTGTGGGGGTATGGTCATTGTAGGGAGGTGCAGGATCACGACATGGATGAGTTATTGAACCTAATGGAGAGACTGCATCGCTATGCTGAGGATCGGGAGAGTGGACTCATTGTGTTGGATTCTTGATTTGTTGGAGCCTTTCATGGTGTGAAATCATTCTATATCAGGCGTTTTGTGGAGAACACAGTTCCACTCTCCGCAGGAAATGCAATTTGGCGTGTAAATGCTCCGCCTAAGTGTTTTTTGGAGTCAGTGCCACCTCTTACTAAATCCCTTTCATGGTGAACTCATTCGATATCATACTGAATTTCTTCTTGGCTTTTCCGTCTTCGTAGTTTCAGTCTTCTGTGGAGTCAGTGCTACCTCTTTCACTTATTGTCAAATGGCTTGAGAGCTTTGGATTCGGTCTCTCGTGGTCTGTAGTGGCTTGGGATTTCTTAAGGGAGTGGAAGAACTTCTTCCTTGTTGAGGGACTAAAACGGGGAAGAGGAGAAGAAAATTTTCGGATTCCATCACGCTTGATGTGGCCCATGAGCCGGAAGGAATTGACGTCATTTTACTGGCTCAGATTGTCTGTTGTATAGTTGGGAGTCAGAGGGAAAATAATCCTGCCCTTGACCTATTTCTTCACCTGATTAGTCTTTTCCATACACACAGGGGTGTACAAGGTCCTTTTGATGTTGGCTCGATCATTAGGATTCGTTTCGCGCCCGGGGGGGGGGGGATTTTTTATGAGAAAGGGAGGGGACCGAATATATGTAATTTGGGGGGAGCCGAAACGTAATTTTTTTATAATTTTTAAAATTTATACTTAGGTTCTAATTTTTTTAAATTTTTTTTGGGGGTTGGGTCCTCCCTGTCTCCATGTAGTTCCGCTCTTGGGGTTGTACAAAGTCTTTTCCATACACACAGGGTGGCTTCTAATAAATTGAGTCAACAATCACTTTCTCATGGCTCAATTATTTCTAATAAATTGAGTCAACTATATAATCTTTTTTCTCAACTATAAAAAAAAATTCGGTAGCGGCCAATATGACCGGTATTTCCCGGTACCTGGCCGGTATTGAGAATGGTATGGTATTATAGGTACTTGGTACCATTTTTATGCCAAGACGGTACGTACCGGCCGGTACGGTACGGTATTGACAACCTTGATTATTAGTATTTGCTGCTTGGATAGGTACGGTTGGGCAGATTTTATTCTAGTTCGTTTTTTCATCCTCTACAACTATTATATCTCCGATTCAAATGGTAGTTTTGCCTAGACATATGTGTTTGGTAGTTTAACTGTCCCGATTTCAATTTGCAGGAAAAATGATGAGCTCCGTAAGGACGCTGTTGATGCACTTTGTTGTCTAGCTCATGCCCTTGGGGAAGACTTTACCATTTTCATACCATCAATTCACAAACTTCTTTTGAAATATCGCTTGCCGGTCCTCTTTCTGTCTCTATTATTTAATTCATGATGATGTTTATTTGGTGAAGATCTCGTTATCTGCCATTAGAAGATTTTGAAAGTAATAGTAACTTATTTCAGCACAAGGAATTTGAAGAAATTGAAGGGCATTTGGAGAGACATGAGCCTCTTATCCTGGGGAGTTCCGCGGCCCAAAGACTAAGTCAACGCCTTCCTGTTGACGTCATTAGTGACCCTCTGAATGATATTGAGAATGATCCCTATGATGATGGAATTGATGTGCACAGACAACTTAGAAGCCATCAGGTTTTTTTCCTTCTCATTTGGTATCAGTTTGTGTTATTTCCTCTGTTGTAAGCATAGCGAAGTGGACCTGAACATCATATTTCTTCAGTTTCCCTTGGCCTCGCGTCATATTTGCATTTTTCACATAATTCTTTTGCATCTTGGACGAAGGAATTTAGCCAATGTTCTTCCGTTTTTTGTCAGATAGTATTCTTAGGTAGGTGCAGTCTGGGTGGTGTTTTTTCTTTGGGTAGGGTGGGGAGATGAATCACATAGAGAAGAGACAAACTGAGATTGAGAATGAAGAGGATGCGGAGTTGCATCATTGAGTAACAGTTGTTGAGTCTTCATAATTACTTATGCAATTGATCCGAGGTACTGTGTTTTAACCGCATAACCGGTGCCCAGGTTAAGTAAGCGCACTAGCTTGGAGGAAATGCATAGCAAATCTCACATGAGAAAAAGGACATCATGCTAGCCTATGAGCAACCAAACTAAGGCACATCAGCTTGGAGATGAGCCTTTAGTATTTGGTCTCTCCTCAAACCTACTTAACAAATAAGTTTGAGAGGATCTTTTAACCTCGTAATATTTCATTTAGGTAAATGATGGTAAACTACGCACTGCTGGAGAGGCTTCTCAGCGCAGTACAAAAGAAGATTGGGCAGAATGGATGAGGCATTTTAGCATTGAACTTCTGAGGGAATCACCTTCTCCAGCTTTACGAACTTGCACTAGGCTTGCACAGCTGCAGGTGTGATATATTGTACTTCTGTAACTTTATTTATCTGGAATGAGGTGGATTCTTATTTTTAGTGTTGGCAGCCTCTTGTTGGGCGAGAGTTGTTTGCAGCTGGTTTTGTTAGCTGCTGGTCACAACTGAATGACACTAGTCAAAGACAGCTAGTTCGGAGTTTAGAGATGGCATTTTCTTCTCCAAATATTCCTCCAGAAATTCTTGCAACACTTCTGAACTTGGTATTGTTTTTCATCTTGCGTATTTTGTTCCTTTTTCGGCCAGCGGGGATTGTGGGTGGCTTGTATGGATTTTCTTTGAGTCCTTAGGTGGCATGTCTTATAGAAAACATGATGTTTTGTTATGCAAATCAGGGAGCTACCAATGGATTACTTTGATAAGCTACATGTCTTCCACTAAACTATCACCCAAAATCACTTAACCCCCCTTGATTCTTTTTGGAATAACTTTGACCCCGTCTGTCAGTCTTCCACTGTAATATTCTTATCATAATAGTTAGTACAAGATTCACTTTGTTGTTAACCATGCTAAATGATTAAGTGAAAAAAGAATTGAGGTGGAGGGAGCAGTTCAAAGGTACTGTCCAGTACCTGCAAAAAACTAATAATTTCTTAATGGAACGAGGACTGAGAACATCTATATGAGCATCCGCACATTGATTTGCCATAACTCTGTTAGGTTCATGTACCGAACTCTGAGCCTATCTTGCTGAAGGATCTACAGCACGGATATCTCTGACCTCTATGATAGTTAAACTGCAATAAGACACTGACGTGGTGTTTTTATATATGCGAACCATTTTTGTGTAGGAGCTGACATATTGATTTTTTTCAGGCAGAATTCATGGAGCATGATGAAAAACCTCTTCCTATAGATATCCGCCTACTTGGGGCTCTTGCTGAAAAGGTATGCTGCATTTGGTACCTGAGGAGCTATCTTGCTGAATGTTGCATATAATTGCGTCTTTTACTTATCAGCTCTTTATTTTAGTGTCGAGCATTTGCAAAGGCTTTGCATTATAAAGAGATGGAATTCGAAGGTGCACTTTCTAACAGGATGGATGCAAACCCCGTTGCTGTAGTAGAAGCGCTAATACATATAAACAATCAGTTACACCAGCACGAGGTGTTTATTTGTCTGTCAATAGACTGATTTTTGCTGATACTCATATTATGTCTTCGCAATGCTTCTCTTATTTTTTCACCTTTAGGGTATCTTAGGTCATTGATGCTTGCTTCTTTTTTTTTTTTTTTTTCTTTTCTTTTTAGGCTGCAGTTGGCATATTGACCTATGCCCAACAACAGTTGGACGTTAAACTGAAGGAATCATGGTATTGTTGATAATTCCCTTACCTCAGTTATTAATGTTTGCTGCTGCCGAATTAATCTAGATGATTATTGTCATTTTATAGACGTTTCCTGGATTGCTTCTGTCATGCAATATCTTGGTTGTGATGCTTTCAATTAGAATAGTTACATTGCTTGCTCTATTCAAGGTATGAGAAATTGCAGCGATGGGAGGATGCGCTCAAGGCATATGCTACCAAAGCCTCAGAAGTATCAAGTCCACATCTTGTTTTGGATGCTTCATTAGGTCTGTAGTCTGTATTAAATCATGCAATTTGCATTTTTCTATTTATTTACTAACTTTCCATTATTTTTGTAGACTTTTAGACACCATATCTCCATAACAACGAAATGCTTTTATGCCAACAATCTTTGAACTGAAACTTGAATGCTTAATGATATTAATGCCAAATGAGCATACATTTGCCTACATGATGTTAATATGGACATAATTCTCATTTACAAAGAAGTTTGGAATAGCAGAGATTCCCAATTATGGAGGAGACGAGGGATCCTTACGGGCTCTATGCCCTCCCCCTACATGTCACTTTAAACAAGTAAATTCTTCGGGTTCATCCTAATCAAATGACCCCTCCATGGAGTTTCCAAGCATGCTACTACAAATACTTGGAGAGATGTCCATGGCATCTCCTATCTATCTACGCACTCAAATAATAGTGACTCTACAACATCCTACTATCCTAGCCCGGGAGCAGGGTCTAGGTACCTTGCTCGAGACCAAAGAAAGGATGTGGTTTGGAGGCTTGAGCAACGGGTTTGTAAAGCCTGCCCTCTATAAGGGCTTGACCAGTAATTGAGAGGGAGGGGTTGGTGGTTGCCAAAAAATGCTAATGCCCCCCTAATTTGCGTATTGGAACGCACGTTCCGAATCATGGTATAATTCTGTTCTAACAAATGATGAATTTTAGAGATCCCACATCTTTTCCTAGTTATTTGATTAAAAGTCTAAAGAAAGCTCTGTAAGACAACTTGTTAAAAGCAATTGTCCAAATACTACAATTTACATGATAATATTCGAAACAATATGTTTTTTCTTGTAGATGTTTATCATCTGAAGGATGTTTTACATGATAATATTCGAAGCAATGCTTTTTTTTGGGTAGATGTTTATCATCTGAAGGATGTACATTTTAGTATTGTGATTTATAGAAGCCTTCTCCCATCGTACCACAATTCAGGTTACATGGTGCTCCACGTTTTCATTCTCGTTCCTCATGCGATTCGCATTTTAGGTACCTTGCATCTGGCATCTCGGAGCATGTTTAGAACTACCACCTGATAGCTCGAGATACGTCTTCCCGTAATTGTTGTAGTGTTAGCTCTGACCTTAAGACTTGCGGAGGAGGTTCTATCACATATAACATGTTACAGCAATGGCGTTGCACTTTAACTACATTACATCGATATTAGGTTGGCCATTTCTTCACTACTTCCATCCCCTCTCTAATGCTAAGCGGAGCTCTCTCTTCTCTGCCTCCGGTCGTCCTCAGTCTTTGTAGCGCTTGTCTTTTCTTTCTCCTTATCGTTAAGAAAAGTTATTTGAAGGCCAACTCAGGTGTACTTCCTTATATTGATATCCACACTTATTTACCTGGGGTTGGCTTAGCTGTCTCATGAATAATCTCTTGACAATGATCATTTTTGGGCTATGTTCTCTATGAAACCATAGGTCAACTTGTGGTATCTTGCCATCTCTAGCCATGTCATTTGGTCTTCCTCTAGTCATTGTGTTTTTTTAAAATCTGCACAACAAGCCTCTTTAGTCACCTTGACTTGATTCTTCATGTTCTTCTTCTTCCTTCTTCCTTCTTCCTTTCATTATGTATTCAGTTCAACGACCCCAAGGAATTGTCCGGTGGTTAAGGCTTTGGGACTTAGGGATTTGCTCCCTTCTAAGGTCTCAAGTTCGAAACCTCACAGACGCTATCAACTCTTACGGGGTTAGTCCATGCTGGGCTCGCTTTGGCTTTAATGGGGACCCTCCCTAATCCGGTAGTAGATGGTGGAATTGGACCCTAGAGATTAGTCGAGGTCCACGTAAGCAGACCCAGACACTTAAAAAAAAAAATGTATTCACTTCAATGTCTATATGGCGGCCATGCATGCTTGCGATCCACAATTTTTTTCGTCAACCTTTGGTTCGTTTGATTGCATGCACTTAACCAACTTCCAAACCGGATTGAACATTTTCTATAGTCACAATTGCAATCCATTAGTAGATGGACAAAATTGGTGACTAAAAACCTGTGATGCACCCAAAAAAGGGAGCTATCTCCATGAGCTGCAAACGTGGCACAAACTAGTGGTTGCAATCTATGTTACATGAACCCTTCTGGAAAAATTATTAAAAACTGTGTTCGATGTTGCATCCCCACTCTAGGGTCATGATCCGCCATAAATCGAAGATTCCTAGCCCATGGGAGAAAATTGCTCGATTGTCTGTTCATGCTAAGAAATGTAGCTAAGGATAGGAGGTAGAGGTGCCACGTGGATTTGGACGCACAACCACTTGCCTAAGTAGTTGGTTTTACATCACAAGTCATCATTATGCACGGGACTCACATATCATGCATAAAATGCTATTTTGTTTATGCATGTTGGAACACTTCTTAGTTAACAAAACTTCATAGCTATCTAAGAGTCCTTGACTCCTTGGACATAAGAGTTTGTTGATTTGATATTACTCACGTATCTGCGCATGACACACGTACCTCTACGGCAATGTATCATACAGTGCAATGCGCATGCAGAACGATGCCCTTCCAGAGACAAGTCCCCTACAAGTTCCGCAAAGCATAACCAAAATGCTATAAATCTTTTGACTAGCCACAAAAGCATAAAATAATAATTTTGTTTTGAACCTTTGTGCTCACATCTCCATCTTATCAAACTTCTCCCTATAAATATTCACAACACACAATAGGCTGCGACCAAAACTTGTCCAAATCTCTTTGATGAGCATCTTTTTAGTCGACAAGTACAACCATATATCATGACCACACTCGAATCACCCTATGAACTTTAGAAGTTTTGAAGATCAAACCCTTGCCTCTGTTTCAAGCTCAGAATGAAGCATTAGATGTTCAACTAATATTCATCTTTGTTGCACATACATGACATTTAGCAGGTGTTTTCTCTCTCGCTTCGAGGTATGAATTGTTTAAAGCAGCGAATCAAGAACTAGTGCCCACTTTTTTATTTTAACTTAGGATGTTCGAGCTAGTTTATGCGCACCCCGATGCATCTCTTGAGGGCCAATTCCGTCGTCCACTAGCATGGTCCAATTAAAACTGGGGTGAATTTTCCCATGGACTGGCCTCGCAAGAGTTGATATCACCATAGGCTATATTCTTTCTACTGCTACAAAACGCTACTGGAATAATTTTTACGGAGTTTTTACTGGTAGAGAAAACCCTTCTACTGGTAGAAAACCACTTCGACAAAAATCACACAAAGACAGACCTAAACTAAAAACATTACGTCACAGTATCACATATTGATCATTACGGAAGCACAAAATCGAGAAAATAATGATGCCATCTATGACTTAAATAACTTAAGCAAGGGTTCGGCAAGAATCCTACCTCAATTATGACGAGACCACAAACCCTAGCAACTCAACCATCCTTTTGATTCGTCTAGGAATGCAACAACAATTGGTTTGATTTACGCTTCTGGCACCCGGATCGGTACTTCTTCCACGCACACTTTGATAATCTGGAAAGAATAACACACACACTTGATCAAACGCTGGCGAAGATTGTACGGACATTTTCTAAGGTGTTCGTACATTTGGTAACTTGTAGAATAACCTAATGCAGTTTTAACCTTATTGTATACTAAAATTTTGACAAATTACACTTTAACCCGAAATTCATTCAATCTCAATTTAAGTCACAACTTTTTGAAAATTACAACATTACCTCCAAAATCCTCAAAAGTTCCAATTTATTAATAATTACTTAATTTAGGAAATTTTTAAAAAAACTGGAACGGTCCTCATAGATCTAGTATGGAGCAAACTCCTAAGTTCCAGCCCTTGACCACCAAGCCAAAGCCTTGGGGTTAGAATTAGTGCCCACTTAGATTACCTTATTCGACGGATTGAGTGTGACCATATGATTAGGTTTTCCTCTTACCTTTTTTTTTTTGGGGGGGGGGGGGGGGTGGGGTGGGGGGGTTTGAATTGGTGGTGACTGTTATATATATTTTGATGACCACCAAAAGGAACTTCATTGCGTAGAAGAAAAAAGAAAGAAAAAGTACAAAGATCCTTACGCCCTAGTACTTTATGAATAGATTTCCCCATAATTTTATTTTAGTGTCATGTTCCTGTGGTAATTCATAATTGCTCTGTCTATGATTTGTTGTCTTCTTCAGGACGGATGCGATGCCTTGCTGCATTAGCTCGTTGGGAAGAGCTTAACAACCTTTGCAAGGAATATTGGACCCGTGCCGAGCCAGCTGCTCGACTGGAGATGGCTCCACTGGTTTGTTTAGACGTTTGAGTGGCTGTCAAAACATATTCTTTCTGCTGTTACTAAATTATCTGACGTGGATGTCCCAGGCTGCTAGTGCCGCATGGAACATGGGAGAGTGGGATCAGATGGCAGAATATGTTTCTCGACTTGATGATGGGGATGAAACCAAACTACGGGTATTGGGAAACACTGCTGCTACTGGAGATGGAAGTAGTAATGGCACGTTCTTCAGGGCTGTCCTACTGGTTCGTAAGGGAAAGGTATGCTGCTTTGTCTAGTTTCATCTACAACTGCAAGTTAGATTTCTTAATTATTTATCAAACCTTACTATATCTACAGTACGATGAAGCACGTGGATTTGTTGAGAGAGCAAGGAAATGTTTAGCTACTGAGCTTGCTGCTTTGGTTAGTTTCTGATCCCTTCTCATATGCTTTCAGTTCTATCTTGCCTTCGGTATTGTAGTCTTTGGCAAATTAATTCCTGGTCAATTTGAGCGTACATTACATTGATATGTTAGGAATGATGGATGTATGCATTAGACGGTGGGTCTTGTAAATTTGTTTGATGCTCGTGTAGCAAGATAACAGAGTTGTTAATCTTATCTTTTAGAAGCCACATCAATTTGGGGCAATAATTCTTTGCTGCTGTTTTCTTAAAAGCAATTTAGATATGTTCCAACCGTATTTTTCACATTGTATTGCACTTCATCTGAAAGCTTTCTTGTAATTTTCCAGTCACAATTTAACTGATAATACCATCGTTGTAGATGGCTTTTGATGCTCCTATTTGCTTAGTGGAACAACCAATTAATGTGAGTCCTTATGCATCTTTTCCTTAATTTCCAGAGGTAATATCTTGACTCGCATTTGGTGAAAGTATCAAGACCCACATTTGGTTGGTCTTGGAGTTTACTAAGTTGCAAAAACTCTCCTGTAATAACAGCAGTAGCTTTAATATTTTCCTCCTTATTGTAAGTCAAACAATCATTCTCTATATTCATCTGTGCATAATGGTAAGATTAGTGGTACTAGCTTACATGTTGTGATGAGGTGATCACAGAGAGAGAGAGACCAATACTTGGACTGGTACTAGAGTACATGTTGTTGTGATGAAGTAGTCTTCAGAGAGAGACCAATAATTGGATAGAGGAGGCATGGGATTGCTCACGAATAATTTTTTCCTGCATAGTGGTGTTCATTGTGCCATTAGAATATATGACAGAGAGTAGCACGCTACAATTGTTTTACAGATTTTATATTAGTATTAAGCTTTTTAAATGGCCTTTTATATTGCATTTGGTTGTATTGCAAAGTCTGAAAGTTGAGGGGGACAAAGTGTCGCTTATAAAACTACAAGTGAAAATTTGAATCAACATCTGTTTTGCCGATTTAGCTCGTAGAACATGAATGTGTGAGTGAGGAGTCTCTCTAGTACTACATATACCTCACCTGCAATCTCTCCAACATTGTAACTAATTGAACCTAGATAACGAAAATGTTTTGACTTTTTGGTAGCTCATGATTTTTAACCTTCATTTCTTCTTTATTAGTACTTCTGTTGTCAGTAAATGTACACTAATTAAGTATACTCGTTTTCATTGCAACTTAAAACCCTTTTACACAGACAAGCTAATCATAGATTGAAACTGAAAAAGATAGAACAAAATACTATGTTTTTGGAGGAGACCGCCTCAGAAACAGATACCCTGCTGGTACATGCCTCAATTATTTTAAAAGGCAGCAGTAATGATTATGTGAGTTACTGCAGAAATGCTTGTTTAAGTGTGCTTGACTTCAAGCTCCTGTGGAACAGTTGGTTTTTATTTGAGCATCTGCCTATTGAAGTTATAAATGCCGTTTAGTTGTGCCGAAATCCTTTGTTTAAAATTTAGTGAGTAAGATAGATGATGTGTGGTATTAATTTTTTTTTGCTAGTCAGGTCTTAGAGAGCTACGAGCGTGCATATACCAATATGGTTCGTGTTCAGCAGCTGTCAGAGTTAGAGGAGGTTTGCTCTGCTTTATTTCCTAAATCCACTTCACTGCTTGAACTGAAGTTCTTGTGAGTTATAAAAATTGTATTCAACAGGTCATTGATTACTGTACTCTTCCTTTGGGCAACCCTGTTGCTGAAGGGCGGCGTGCGCTCATTCGCAATATGTGGAATGAACGTATAAAAGGCACAAAACAAAATGTTGAGGTAAATATGCTTTTAGAGCTTCTCAACTTGTTTTTTTGCAGCTCCCACCCGCCATGCATGCATAATCATGTCCCATTGTAATTAACAAAAGGGGAGGAGTTATTTGCACATAGATGTGGCTTGAAGTCTTTGTGTGAATCATGATGATGCATCTTACGAGGCTTTGCCTGCATTTTTGTTGAGAATTTCACTGAAAATTTGGCTTCAGAAGGTTAGGCAGGATAAGCATCTGCTGTTCTTCATAATAGAAAGAAAGCAAATAACTATTTCACCTGGGGGAAAGAAAAAATTGTTATCTGACTCGAGAAAAGATGTGGAGATCTACCAATATTTGTTCTGGATGTATAAGTGGCAGCCATCAACCATTTGTAGTTTGACAAGTTAAAGATAGTAAGAAGAACTACTTCAAGTGGCATATGAAGCAATTTTTCACATATGAAACAATTTTTCATATGGTGTCTTAGCTATGTAGCATGGACAGACACGGGGCATAAAAATTTGAATGATTGGGGATATGGAAAAGACGACCTATATACATAGACATCCTTTATGAATGTATGAGGTGATGATATGGTGAAACCTAGATATTTGTACATGCATACGCAACACACACATATATATAGTCCCTTTCTAATCAGGGATCCCTCATTTTAGCAAAATAAGGACCTCTCATTTCCTAATCAAATTTTGATGATCTAAACCGGTCAATGTGTTTAAAACATGTTTTTAAGAATAACCGGGAGAAATCGGCTCAAAAAGTATTGGGAAAGACTTGATCTAAGCAGTTTTTAATAAATGCTGACATGAAGAGTTCTATAAAAAAATGCTTGGATCAGGCCATTTTCGATAATATTTTGAGCCGATTTCTCACGGGTACCTTTAAAAACATATTTTAAACATATTGAACGGTTTGGATCATCAAAATTTGATTAGGAAATAGAAAGTCCTCATTTTAGCAAAACGAGGAATCCAGGGGACTATATATATATATATATATATATATATATAATGGCATCTATCAGTAGTTGTATATGAATATATACACATATAGATATAGCAGTAAGCAGGGTGTATCAATATTTATGTGTGTGTGTGTGTACACACGTAATTTCGACAAAACTTCAAAGAGAGGGAGAAACATACCGAGTGAGATAGGCAGAGGCTTCTATAGGGGGAGGGAGGGTATACGTCTCCCTGCTGTGCACCATCTGAATGATCAAATAAATCAATTGGGCACACCGCGTGGTGTGTCCCTTGCTTATTCTGCCATTTTGAGTGTCCGACACAGGTACGGCGAGGAGTGTCCGTGCTTCATAGGGCTATCACCTGTTGACTGGTAATGAGTCTTTTCATACTTTCTAAGATGAAAACAAACACATTCTATGCGATGAGATATAAGAATGAGCTGATGGGGTAAGAAAACAAAGTACATCACAATGTTTCATTTGCCTGTAGACTTGAAGGATTGGAAGATGCAAGGCCGATGAGTTAGGCTACATAGTGGATTTACTTTCTACTCACCGATGGAGGTTGAGAAGACTGATGTGGTTGGATCTGGGCATGGTCCCAGAAGGGTTCGGAAACCATTTCTAGACACGCCTACTAATGGTGCCACTTATTAGGTCGATTTAGAAATTGTATAATGAAATATGCTTTTGCAAATGCTCACTTGTGTCCCTTTCAAAATGGCATAAATGTGGACGCCATGGCTTCTATATTGCTTGTTTCCTGAGATTGGTGCTGAATATTTGGCTTGCTTTTACTGATATGGTGCTGTTTCCAAGTTTGTTTTTATATGCATCCTGTGCTCAATGTAGGGTTCTCATATGTATACCCTCTCATATTGCTTGACCACTTGGGTAGTACAGGTCTGGCAAGCATTTTTGGCTGTTAGGGCACTGGTACTACCTCCTACAGAAGATGTTGAGACGTGGATTAAGTTTGCTTCTCTGTGTCGGAAAAGTAGCAGAATTAGTCAGGCTAGATCTACTTTAGTTAAACTCTTACAGGTCAGTGGTGCCTTTCTATGGGCTGGCTTTAGTTTGCAATTTGCCTTTTTTGCTTCTGTAATGATTTAATCACTTACTCTTTATGGTTCAGTTTGACCCTGAAACAAGCCCTGAACATGTACAATATCGTGGACCTCCTCAAGTGATGCTAGCATACTTAAAATACCAATGGTCTCTTGGAGATGACCATAAACGTAGGGAAGCCTTCGCTAGACTGCAGGTATGGATTAAATTTCCCCTTTGGTTTCTTGACATGCAAGATTATACCCAATCTGCTGCGTTCTCTGTTTCTTGTTTCTTGCATCTTTGCTTTTTGGTTGCTGTCTTTGTTATAGGATCTAGCCATGGAGCTCTCAACCTCTACACATCTCCAACCAGTTATACCAAATGGTTTTATGGGTGTTTCAAATATTCCGCTTCTTGCCCGTGTAAATCTTAGACTTGGAAGATGGCAATGGGCACTTAATCCTGTTTTGGATGATCATAAGATAAAAGGTGATCGTCGGAATGAATTTTCCTTACTTTCCTCCTCTTCTCTTTAGTCCAAGACTTCTCTTTTGTTTCATCGGCCAATCTGATGGTTCGTCTTCAATTTTCACAGAAATTCTGAATGCATTTGGGAATGCTACTCATTATGCATCAAACTGGGCAAAAGCATGGCATACGTGGGCTCTGTTCAATACAGCAGTGATGCCTGAGTATACTTCAAGAGGTTCTTCTTCCGTGGCCGCGCAGTTTGTTGTCTCCGCTGTCACTGGGTACTTTCACTCCATAGCATGTGCAGCTAATGCTAAGGGAGTGGATGACAGTTTGCAGGTAAGATCAAAATCTCTTGGTCTAGTAGCTTGATGCAATATAGAAGTCATCCTAGGTGCAGACTTACTAGTTGTACACTTGTTACATTATTCGTTGGCGCAGTCCATTTGTCTTCATTTCGACTATTCATGTGAGGAAGTCACGTAATTTGCATGCACTTTTCCCCCTTGTATGAAGTATATGCCAGCTTTTTTTGGTTAAGAATTTAGAGGCACTGAAATTGAGTATTTGTAAGATGAAAGGAATAACATTTGAGTAGCAATGGGGCGCAATGGGATATCATTATGGGATGTCATGCTCTAATTGCTTTACATGCATAGAAGCTACTGAAAAGAATAATTGTCAACATTACTCTTCAATGCCTAGTGTACTCACTGCTTTCTAGTCTTCCTCTACCAGTGTCTCAGTGACAAGAGGACACAACAATATGGCCGCCTTATATGGTACATAGACCCTTTTAATTCGTAAAATTAGTGAAGTACCAAATTTGTCAAACATGGCTGGGGGCGCTCATCCATTGACCTTTTGTGTAGAATAAAGCAAAAAAATACATTAAGTCGAACATTAAGTTCTCAGCTATGATAGGCAATTTAGTTGGCAACGGCAACTAGAATTTTATTTGTTAATTAGCTCTACTCAGGCTCCCAATTTCCCCTGTATGGAATTATCAGAATTAGGATTAAGTGGAAAATAATGTTATGTATCTGTAAACGTGCTGTTTCAACGTGAAACTCTACTTATGAGAGGTCTTTTTTTGTCTATATCTGGATGAATCATGAGAGCTGACATAATCCCAAAAGGTTAAGTTATTAGGAAATAGACGCAACAATATGTATCTAGCTATCCAATAGTGCCCCCATCCCAAAAATGTTTTGCGTATTGGGTCATTAGTTGTAACCCTCTAACTTCTGATTTATCTTTTTTCCATTATTGTTTTGCTTGTCTTTCAGGATATACTTCGTCTTCTTACTTTGTGGTTCAACCATGGAGCTACAGCAGAGGTTCAAAAGGCACTGCAGAAAGGATTTGCACTTGTTAATATCAACACATGGTTGGTCGTTTTGCCCCAGATAATTGCCCGAATACATTCAAATAATCATGCTGTGAGAGAGCTGATACAATCACTTTTAGTGCGAATTGGGCAAAGCCATCCGCAGGTTGTTTTTCAGGGTTCCTTCTTTCTCTAATTTCCAAAATCATAATATCCCTGTGCTACTTTAGCAATTTGTTTTATCTTACAGAAGTTATTCCTGTTAAATATTTGTCGGTATTGTCGGTATATGGGTTTTTGTCAAACTCATTAATATCCAGAGAGTTGTGAAGGAATCTTGATGGTTGAAACATTCTAGGTTGAACTGCAACACCTTTCCTGGACATTTTTCCCCTCAACTTTAGTATCACTACTGTGGGTACTCAAAAGAACATTGCTACTTACCACTTAATGGATGCCATTAAGGCAAGAGGCCTACTCCGGAACTGTATGACTCTCTGTTTGAAACAAGCATTCCGGGCTTCGTCTCCATCTATGCATCTGTATAGGTGATCCTCCCTTAGAGCCCCCAATACATAATACCACACATGCCTAATGAAACCCTCGAGGCACCTCCTATCCTCCAATATTAAGGCTCCACTGATCCTGACGACTCCAATACCCTAGGCCGGGAGCGGAGCCTAGGTACCTCACACAGGATCCAAGGAGGCATGTGGTTTGAAGGCTAGAGCAAAGGGTTTGTCAAAGAGGATGAGTCCACCTTCAGGCAAATTCTAACTTGACTTGTCCGAGAGAGGGGGTGCGTCACACAACATCCGACACATTGAAAGATCTATCACAATTACCTTTTGATACCCAGGAGCCCTTATCACACCTACTACCTGTCATATTATACGGGCCTCCACATATCATCTAAACCATCTCAGTCTGAGTCCCATGATACAGAACCCAACTCTCGATCACAAGCCTTGAAGAGAAGTCTTGTCAACTTCCATTTGCCCTACCAATGGCAAGAAAGTTGGCCTTTTCCCTTCTCCAAGGCTCCTATATAAGGATGGATTGACACATCATTACGGCAAGCATTCAACATGTAGTGAATGCACACCTAACATACTTCACTCTCTGGTTGACCACTCCACTGCCCATCCCCCCCTTCCCCCTTTCTCTCTCTCTCCCTCTCTCTCTCTCCAAGGCTACCCTGAACTCTCTCCTCCTCCACCTCTGGTGATCTCAAGCCATTGTGGTGCCCGCCATATTCCCGGAAGCCCACTTTCACAACTACATTGGTCCCGTTGAATAAAACTAGAAGGTTATTTAGTTTCTTATAATTCTGTGATGTTTTTGTGTTTCTACATTAAAGAATTTTATTGGAAAAACAGGAAGGCGCACAGCAAAATGGAGCACGAGCTTGTTTAGATATTATATACGCTGAAATTATATCCCATACATCTAGTGGGTTACTGTCAACATAAATGAAAAGACGGAAGTCTCCCCAGGCCAAAAAGTCAGGGAGTGAGTAGATGAAGCAAAGATGAAAATATCCCTAAGCCTCGCAATGGTTTTCCAAATGCCCCCCCATGGGCTCTCCATGTGCTAGTTGTTGACCAATTCCTCAAATTGTGTCCATACTTTCACCTAGCATGTTATGCATTAGATGGCAAGTCGATTTCAGTTAAAAGTAAAACTTCACATTGAAGTGGTCAGTGATTGCATAATCATGAAATGCAATTAATTACTGATACAATGAATTCTTCTGATGCCGTTAAGTGCATTTTCCAGTTTGGCTGCTGATAGCCTTACGCTTTCTAATTGATTGAATTCTAATGAGCAATGCGGTCCTTGGACTAGTTTTCTATTGCATAACTTGATTGTAGTCAACTGAAACAGAACATGTTTCTCAACTTCCATGGTGATTGAAACTTAACCTAGTTTGATAGCCTAAACATTTAGTCATTCGAATAGCATTTACCTGAACATTTTTTTTTTGTTTTTTTGCCCTCCTTTTCTTTGCCTTTTTTGGTGGCCTTGTCCCTGGTCTTTCGTAGTTCTTCCTTTCCTTTTCTGGTATAATTTCTTCAATGACGGTAAAAATGGTCATATTTTGTATGACATTGCATGATATGTTAAGGCACAAAGAAACTGGATTTTTTGACATGCAAAGGCTCTGAACAATCTTGTGAATTTATGGCTTCAGCAGGTATAAGAATGATCAAGGTATTTATGGTGTAATTTTTTTTGACATTGCTTGGTTTAACAGGGCACATTGGTAGAATTCTGGCGACCTAGGAACAAACATTGTTGGTGTTTAATCATATGCCAGAAGCTACAAAAATTGTAGGGGTTGCTATTATTTGCAGTTTGGGTGCTGAACATGGGCTTTATAGGGTTGTGAATGGCTAAACAAAAAAAGTAACTTCACCATTTTGGGGCTTCGAAAGGAAAACCTTTGGTAAAGGTTAGAATTTGGCTCAAAGTACGTAGAACTAGAGAAGGAGAACAAGAGGACTATAATTTCTCCTAGCATTTTGGGGTTTACCCTCACAGACATGCAGTTTTTTAGAATAACTGAATCAACTTCTTTAACTCAGGTCTCTTGAAATAGAGAAACAAGATATACTTGCATTCATGCATGTACATACATGAATGTAGGTAGTTGTACTTTAATACTACTAAGACTAGGAATTCAAAATAGAAACTTTTGGCTCTGACTACTGGAGACATGACCAAGACACCGGTATACTACTAAAGACCCACCATAAAGGCTCATGAACGGATGTTGACCCTAATGGAAAACTCATGTACAACTGAGGCTGCCCACATCCAGCAGATGTTAGATTAATGGAGTTCTGTTGGCCTTTAAATGCCACATATGTTAACAGCATATTAACTTAGAACCAGGATTCGAAATTGTTATATCTGGTAGCTTAACTGTATCGGTGGTGGGATCTTATATTGGTCAATATCAGACTGTATTGATATGTGAAGCTCGGCAATCGAGGTCTGATAGGTAACATTCGACCTATATTTAGAACCTTGCTTAAACTATCGTAAATTTGAACTTGGCTCACTGCTGCGGTTCCTTTACTGTTGATTAGGGAAAAATATTTAAGTCTTCTTAGCTATCATATGTGTGGTATCTTACTGATTTAGTGTCTCTTAATGTCCTGACACACTCACTTTTGGGAATACCGGGAAACTGTTACTTGTATTTGCGTATCTTTCTCTTTTTAGATGTGATTATTGCATCGTTTCCCAAGTTTCTAAAGCAATGATGTGGTTGATGCACAGGTTTCGGGTATATATATTGTTGCACCCATGGTTGATTTTTTAAAGGACTATTCAATTTTTTTTACAGGCTCTCATGTACCCCCTTTTGGTGGCTTGTAAGTCAATAAGCAACTTACGTAGAGCTGCGGCTCAAGAAGTGGTTGACAAAGTTCGGCAGCATAGTGGGGTACTTGTTGATCAGGTGAAGTAACAATGATGGTAATAAGTTGTTTTTGCAGTATTTCTGTTAATCTGACATTAGGCTTTTATAATGAAGGCACAACTTGTGTCAAAGGAGTTAATCAGGGTCGCAATACTTTGGCTTGAAATGTGGCATGAGGCACTAGAAGAAGCCAGTCGTTTATATTTTGGTGAGCAGAACATAGAGGGAATGCTAAAGGTGTTAGAGCCAATGCATGAAATGCTTGACAATGGAGCAATGGCAAACAATACAACCATCACAGAGAAATCTTTCATTCTGGTACTTTTTTAATTTTCGTATCGAAAAATAATTTGTCCTTCATGAGTTAAAAGTGTCAAAGTAGAAGGTCTTAGTCTGCAATTTTTGTCTGTTACTTATTCTGATCCATGTTGCACAACGCAATTTGAGTGACCTTTAGGCCAAGTTATTGTTCCCAGGTGCTGCTGCCAATGTTTGTTCCAGTTCAACCTATCATTTATAATTAAAATATTGAATCAAGGATTGTCGATCTTCCTAAACATCCTGAACCCTGTCCATCTTGAAACCAGAATGTAAGCTTGGACATTTTGCTAACAGTTTCACCTTCAATATGATTCCAGGCACACCACCATGAATTGTTGGAAGCCTATGAGTGCTGCATGAATTATAAGAGAAGTGGAAGAGATGGAGAACTTACACAGGTATTAATGGTCTCTCTAACTCTGGTTCTCTATGTTGATTGGATAGTTTTTTTTTGTATAATGATTTATATGTCATGTTTTTTCCAAATTTGGTCCTTTTGTTACTAGTTATGACAGAGCTGTCCTTACTAAAGCTTCTCATGAATAGTGTGAGATCTGCCTGCGTAATCTGTAACCATAATTTCTCTCTGTAGTTTTTTGAAATTACCTTTTTGCCCACACACACTCACTAATTTTCTTGCATTTCCTACGTTAATCTTCCTGGAGTCATAAAATTTTGCAGCACCGGGACAGTTATGTGCTTAATATAGGATTAAACCTCCCTTCTCGGCAGATGTCCTTGATAGCTGAGCCTTGTGCTTCTCTCCTAACTTCTTTTAAGGAGCCTTTGTTTCTTCTGCTGTGCTTTTGGTGTAACTTTTCCTCTGTGCTAAGCAAATTGGTCAATTAATAAAATTAATACTTGTATTCCAGGCTTTCTTTTATCAATGTTTGTAAAATCTGGGAAGTTCTATTATCAAGTCTGGTTCTAAGAACTTCTTAACCGTTTTTATTACAGGTTTTCTGTATCTTATTATTTGGGACATGCGGGACTAAATTATTGAAATGTAACGTGTACGGTTTAATCAAATGGAGTGTGGTCAATTTGTCTTGTACTTCTAGTTATCAATTAAACATGGATAAAGTTTGACCTATATCCAGTGTTAACTCTCCCAGCACCCTCAGCATATTGAGAATAATGTCGTCATTATATTCTCTGAGATAGTTGCAACAGATGTTTATGGTGATTTTTAATGGCTTGGAACTTGCTTGCATCGGCATATGGCCTCCCTAGTTACCTTGGGCTTGGAACTATTTTGGCCCATATATTGTCATGACCTGGAGTTACCAATTAAAATTTGGGTATATTTTTTTCTTTTGACCAGGCATGGGATATGTATTATCATGTTTTCAGACGGATAGATAAGCAGCTTCATTCTATTACTACTCTGGACCTACAGGCAAGAGTCGTGCTTTGTATTGGATTCCTACATTTTGCTACTTGAACACTAACCTGTAGTTGTTTGCTTGACCAGTCTGTTTCCCCCGAATTGTTAGAGTGCCGCGATTTGGAGCTTGCTGTTCCTGGGACTTACCGAGCAGGTAAAATCCAGGTTATGGATGGGAGATATCTGTTTGAACTTAATTAGGTTTGTATTTTCAGACATTGACGTGTACCCTGTTTTCATATCTCAGATTTGCCAGTGGTGACAATTGAATCATTTGCGCCCCAGCTTGAGATCATAACCTCTAAACAGCGACCTAGGAAATTGACAATTCATGGGAGCAATGGAGAGGATTATGCTTTCCTGTTGAAAGGTCATGAAGATCTACGCCAGGATGAACGCGTCATGCAGGTTTTTCCTCTCTCTGACTCTTATAATGATTGCTAGTGGATTATGTTGTTGTCCAGTTGGGTTCCAAAGCCTACAGACTATAACAGTTATGGTTAGTGCCAGAGCATATCTTGTTGTTCCCAGTTTAATTATTAACAGTGGTATTTGAATTGTACGTTAAATGTTTTCCAGCTCTTTGGATTGGTGAACACACTGCTAGAAAATTCTAGGAAGACTTCAGAGAAAGATCTGTCCATCCAAAGATATTCTGTCATTCCGTTATCTCCAAACAGTGGATTGATAGGGTGGGTCCCAGATTGTGACACCTTGCATCATCTCATTCGGGATTACAGGGATGCTAGAAAGGTTGGTAAAGTTCATTTTCTCTCTCTTACCCCTCCACACCAACACCCACCCTCACACCCTCTCCTCTACGGCTTCTTTCATCTCTCCCTGAATGCATGCTTCTGGATTTACAGATCACCTTAAATCAAGAGAACAAACTTATGCTTAGTTTCGCTCCGGATTATGATAATTTGCCACTTATAGCTAAAGTGGAGGTCTTTGAGTTTGCACTGCAAAATACGGAAGGAAATGACCTGGCAAGGGTATGTTATCTTGTAGTACTATGTTGCATGTTCTCTCTCGTGTTGTATTTTTCTTCTCAACATTTTATTTGGTTAATGTAGGTCCTTTGGTTAAAAAGTCGCACGTCTGAGGTCTGGCTAAACAGGAGGACAAATTATACAAGAAGCTTGGCTGTGATGAGCATGGTATCACTTCCTTATATTGTCTGAATCTTTTCCTGAAAAACAAGTAGGACCCAGCTATGGATGGTTCCACAAAATAAGCGTGGTGTATTTCCATGGTTGGATAGCTCGATATACATTGTTGATCTCATTTCCTAGCAGCTTAAGTCTTGGGGATAATTGGTAACTTAACATCGTAGGTTGGGAGAGGTCTTGGGTTCAAGTCTCTTCATTTGCATTTGTCCCTGGTTTGCATTATACTTCTCCCCTTTGCATTCTGTTTCATTCCACGTCTAAATATCTGCATCTCCACTTGCAAGATGGAGTTGCACGTGAGGGAGGGTGTTAGATAGCTTAAGATACATTGTTGACCTCATTTTCTAATAGCTTAACCTTTTGGGATGATTGGAACTTAAGGCCATGCACAATTGATTTGTGAGCCTTCTACGTTTTTGAGAGTTTCTCATATATAGTGAAGTTAGATTTTTGTACATACTTTTATGCAGAATATGGAGGAATTGACTGGACTTATCGTTCTTTGCTAAGATGGACCACTAAAAGCATATTCTATTTATTTTTTGCTAAAGTCTTTTAGTTTACTTTAGTAGAAGTGAACTGGTGCATATTTAGACCCAGGTGTTATTATTATGTGAGTCACTAGTTTTTTTTTCCGTAGCGACCCCAAATCAGGTGTTATTAGTATTGTAGAAACTCACAATAATTTGAGGTTAATTGGTTCATTTGGAGTTGCAAATGTGGGCTGACACACCACTTGTGGTGGTTGATGATTTGTGGCACAATGTGCTTTAGATTGGTCACATATATGTTTTCGGCACATAGCTTTGTCTGACCTGTGCATTTCTTTTTTTCTTTTTTGTTTCAGCTTCGGATCTTAAGATAGCTGGTGCCAAAACCTATGAAATTTTAACCTACTAGCAAGTGCAAGAATTGTACTGAAGTATAGTTATGTGAGAGCAAAGTCAAACCCACAAGAACTTGTAATTTTGGTAGAAAATTAAATAAATCTAAATCGAATTAACCCTAGTCTAGTTAACAAAAGTTGTGATGTTTTTCTATAAGCTAAAAATTAAGCAAGTAAGGATAGAAGAAGTAACTTGAACTCAACAATTAAATCACAGGAAAGTAGTTTGGATGAAGAGTGGCGAAAAATAACTAAGCTTTTGGATTTCACACCGATAAATGTTTATCAACTGCTAGCATGCAATGATTGTTTCTTAGAACTCTACACAATGATTTAGAGCTCAGTTTTAATTTTCGTGGATGATATTATGCTTAGCTCTCTTTATTTATTACTAAATTATTTTCTTCCTCTCTTTTTAATGACCAAATCAGCTATTGTATGTTTAAAAACAAATTGCAATGGAATACACAATGCTTAACTATCAAATTTAATAAAGAGAAGCAATGATATTAACTGGATGGTATCAAATCTTAAAAAAAATCTATTCTGATTGAATTCATAACTGAGTTGCATCCAAACTAATTAAATGAGGCAAGAAAAATATACGATGAACACACTTTTGAAAAATCATAGGCTATAATGTTAATAAAGTTAATGGGGCTTTATCCTCAACCCCTAGTTTAAATGTTTAGCCACTTTATGGAATCAAAACATGTGTTGATAACATAATAATACTCCGTTGAAGAAGATAAAAATCTTACAAAATATGAAAAGATTTTCTTCAAAGCTTTTGTTTTTCTTACTCTCCTCTTTCCTGCTCCAGCCATGTGCATCAAAATGCAGTGCTATGCCTAACACCCTACTACTATGTCTCTTTCAATATTGTGCCCAAGATTTCCTTTTGAAGTTATTCGCGTCCTATTAAAATTCCTTAATTTCAGCTCACTAGCTGGCTAATAACACACGTGCACGCGCGTGCGCACCCACAAACACACGCATGTATACACACTTTACCTAGCAACTATGGTCAAACACGAATGTAATTTGGCCCCACTATCATACACGTGCACATCAAAAAACCTTCCAAACTACTCAACTTGAGCCATGACTCCAACGTGCAAATCTTAGTCAGGCCCCACTTCCCTTATTGACTCTGCCAGAATTACTTGAAAGGAAAACTACTTCCTTTGATCAAATCAACTTCCATTCATACTTGAATGAGATTGAGTGTTTCTCTTCCCTGATAGCTTGGATCCACCAATTGAATTGGACAGTTGAACCTCGAACACTATGCAAAAATTCCGTACGTAAGTCTGGATCAACTTTGGGCTTGTTAAATCCAATGGCAGAAATATATCTAATAGCATCTTCTCCTGTGAATTCAACAGCAGCATAAATGACCAAAAATATTTGTAATAACCAATTAATCATAATTAAGAACTAACAACATAGGATATTGGGATTTCTAGAATCAATAATTTGTGCTTATCACCTCTTTCAGGTTGGTTACCTTCTTGGCTTAGGCGATCGGCACCCTAGTAACCTAATGCTGCACCGTTACAGGTATTTCTATGATCGGAAGATAATGGGTAGTTTTATCCACGACGAGTAAGGTCTTGAAATTATTAAATTAATTATTTCCAATCAATGTTGCAGCGGGAAGATATTGCACATTGATTTTGGAGATTGTTTCGAAGCGTCAATGAATCGAGAGAAGTTCCCTGAAAAGGTATATGTTCTTGTTTTCAACTACTGCAGATGAAACTTAACCACTAGATTTCTATGGCATAAGATTTATAGTATATCCTCTTACATGAAAGTGCAAATGTAGGTTCCGTTTCGACTGACTAGAATGCTTGTGAAAGCTATGGAGGTTAGCGGGATTGAAGGCAACTTCCGCTTGACGTGTGAAAATGTGATGGAGGTTCTTCGAGAAAATATGGATAGTGTTATGGCTATGATGGAGGTATAGGAAGCATACTTCCTCTGTTCTATGTGTTTTTCAGTGACATCTTCTCTTGACTAGTTTCAACCAATGCTGTTAACCATAACTTGGAATGGAGGTAGGGTACCCTAGAATACAGTATTTTGCAAAATTTAACATCCCCCTTCCAATTAAGGTTTATCTACAAGGAAATAGATCAGATAATGCAGAAAAATATTCTGTTATGTTCTGTTCTGCTCTGCGCTGTGTGTGTGTCTTAGTTGGGTGGATGACGGTTTGGCCTGGAAAACTTGTGGTGGACAGCCATTGACGTCTATCCTGCGCGGTTCCACCCCTTTCTCTTGTGCAATCTCTTTCGAAAGAAAGTAGTTTTCTTTTTCTAGGAGAAGGCCTGCCTGGGTGCGATGGGAAGGTTGCACCAATGTGACCTGTTGGTCACGGGTTCGAGTAACAGAAAAGCCTATCCGCTTGCAGGATAAGGCTGCGTATATCCAACCCTAATCCAATCCTTCTCCAAACCTGCAGTAATGGGAGTCTTTTGCACTGAGTATCCGTTTTTAATCATGTAGGAGTAGCTTATGTTTTTTTATAATGGAGAAGGCTAAAAATTAGCTCCACCTGCTTTTAGGCCTTCGTTCATGACCCCCTAATAAACTGGCGGCTGTTCAACTTCAATGAAGTTCCTCAAATGTCAACCATGGCCAGCGCTCATGTTCCTCCAGTGGTGAATAGTGATGAAACTGCTCCCAATAGAGAGCTGCTTCAACCTCAACGGGGTGTTCAAGAGAGGGAACTTCTTCAGGTAGATTCAGTAATTCTTTTCACAAGGAGTTATTCTAATGTGCTTTTGATTTGCGCTTTATAGTACCACTGTATGTACATGCAGGCTGTCTATCAGTTAGGTGATGCTAATGAGGTCTTGAATCAACGTGCTGTTGTTGTTATGGCTCGGATGAGTCACAAGCTTACAGGGCTTGATTTTCCTACTAGTTCTTCGGTATCAACAAACTCCATCCAACATGGAATAGACCACAACTCATTGCTCTCTGGAGAGACTCGTGAAGTTGAACGTGGATCATCTGTTAAACTACAAGTTGAAAAGTTGATTCTTCAAGCTACATCACATGAAAATTTGTGCCAAAATTATGTCGGGTATGATATCCAAAGTTTTCTTGCATGTTCTTGGTTATAGCCCCTGATTAGTTGGTTTTATTTTACAAACGAAGCTTATATTTTGTTCAGGTGTTTGCCCTGCAACAATTATAGGCGTGTAATTTTACTGATTTTCTGCCATTCTGTTTCCTTTTAGATTGCTTAGCATCCTCAAAGATGTTTAGAGACACTCATTAAAATGGTGCAAATGGTGTTTCTTTTCTCGAACATCATAAAAGCAGTAATAGAACTCTTAAGAGGTTTCTTACGATAGCAATTAGCATTTAGCAAGCCTTACGATTTCAAAACCACTAAAAAGAGTTGTAGGCCTTTCACTGAATGCCCTATGAAGCATAGCTGCTTCATTTAGTTGATGTAGCAGTGTGACTTCGTCAGATATGCTAGGATATGTCATGTGGTGTATCTTTTTTCCTTGCATTTAATTGTTTTCGGTTAGGGAATTAGGCACACGCACATCTAAGGGCATGTTCATGACAGTTTGTTGTATATACGATCATATATCTGTAAATAAAGTTAAACCAAGTTTGCAATAATTTGTTGCATTCTATGTGAGCTATGTTAAACCTTCCATCCTGGACATCTGTTGACAATAATATACATTCAGCCAGACACTGCAAAATGTTCCTTATCTCGTGGATTGTTTGGAATTTTTGCCATTTTAGTATTTAGTTGCACTGATTCTATAGTCATAGCGTAGTTGTCTTTCATTGACCTCTTTTCCAACTCTAGTATGTCAACTTAAACATCTTCACATGTTGTTCCATCATTGGGCCTCTAAAATAAGTTGTTTGAACTGAATTCAATCATGGAGTCACGTAGATAATTGATATTTTCGTGAAAGTATTCTTTGAATGACCAAGTCCACTGCACATGTATGCATGCACGTATATGTGGAGACATGTAATGCTTGATTCGTCCATATCAGTTTTGGAGTTCCGAGATTCAGAAAATCATTCTACAATTATTTACCGTGTACAGTACATCTGTTTCTTTCCTCTCTAAGATGGTGCTCAACTGGTAGTTGTCGTGTACAGCTGAAACTGCTTATTTACTCGAATATGCGTAGTTCATTGCATTCTATGAATCTGAGGCTTTTTTTTTTTTTTTGGGTTCACTATGAATCTGATGTCACTTCATGTCTGACAGTTTTTTTTTGGGCTTGTCACAGGTGGTGTCCTTTTTGGTAACTGAAAGGCTTGACCATGTTGAACTTATGTTGTACATAGCCCTGTTATGGTACCTAGTATGTCACTGTTTTCCCCTTATTTTACTTCCTATTTATTAAGATTTTGGCCCTATTTGGGCTGTAGTTAATATTTATTCAAAAAATTTGTCTTTATTCATTTTTTTTTGTATTTGTTGTTTAAATCTCAATTTTTTGTAGTTTATTGGTCCGTTTTGATGAAAGGAATCTAATGAGTATAAAATTGTGTCCAAAAGTTAAAAAAAAGTCACTAAAGACGAATAAGTACAAAAATTTTTGTTTTTTATTTATTTTTGTCTTTTCTGAATTTTTTTCAAATTTAGTCGATGATTGATAACTTTTCTGAAAGCTCTTGTCGAGATGAACTAATAAATCAAAAAAAATTGATGAAAAATAAAAAATTGCAAAAAAATTTCAAATAAGGACGAAAAAAATTTCAATAAATAAACACATAAAAATCACAGTCCAAATGGATTGGAAAATAGCATCTCTCAAGCATTTCCCATTGAAGGGGTTTGTATGTATAGCGTCTCCGAAGCATTTTCAATTTAAGGTGCCCATGATGGCAAAGCTGAATTGGATATTTGTAAATCACAATGCAAATTCTTCTGCAGATCAATCCTGGAGTCACTTTTTTGTTTCTTGCTTATAAAAACACTACCATCGTATAGACTGTTGTTGGTGTATGGGGCTGGTAGTGTTGAGAGTTTCTCTCCCAGTCCAAGAGAGAAGGCACTCCTCCAGGTATCCTTAATAGATTACCGACGATTCATTTGGATGTGCCACTATGGGTGTTCTTGATATTCCGACGTTTCTGGCAAAAATCAGGCGAGCTTTCTACTGCATGCACAATAAGAGCTTGTACAACATGCATTATCATCACGCAGAAAGCGACGAGGATATCATATTTAGCTTTTTTGATGGTCTCAAGTTTATTATGTATTTGGTGAGATATTAGAATGAATTCTTGTCTTTTTGTTTCGGATTTAGTTTTTGCTTTTGAATAGAACTATAGAAGTACATGTGTTACTTGATCCTACAAGAACAGAAGTTATCAGCCTGAATATTTTAAGTGGAGAAATTTTGGTGCCGAGGATAATCTGCAAACCCACGTTCATCAAGCACTTCCCTGATAAATCGAGTATTCTTCGTTCATCAGATGAAAGCTGACATAAGTTAGGCTGAAACATTCTCATACAATCTGCTTTCTGATGTAGACTCAAGGGATTTGAGCGCACCTAGCAAGGACTTTGCCTTCACTCCAGCACTTGCACATAAGTGCTCCCTTGCTGCCTGCCTATGTATGCCTACGACTCATGAAAGGCAGCTACTCACGAGTCTCCTTTTAAAAAATAGAGGTTCTATTATGTCCCACCGGGAGACAATTTGTCATGATTTATCCCATGCGGAAAAAGAAATTGCATAAAAGTTTCTTTTGATTCGTTCACATAAATAATGATGTCCAACTAATATAAATTTTTAAATATAATGTTACTAACACTTTATTTTTATTTTACGTTTTACTTCATGTTGAGATACCTTAATAGAAGTTCGCATTTTTTTTTTTTTTGTGGGGGGGGGGGGGGGGGGGGGGGGGGGGGGGGGGGGGGGGGGGGGGTGGGGAGGGGGGGGGGGGGGGGGGGGGGGGGGGGGGGGGGGGGGGGGGGGGGGGGGGGGGGGTTGAGAGTGGAATAAGCGGTCACCTAGTACAAAATGAAATCTCAGTTGTATTTACACAAAATGCCAAATGAACACGAATAATAATACATATTTTACTGATATCAATACATTTTCACAAATATTAAAACAAAATTTACGAATATTGACGCACTTTTTATATATTACTCATCACCTAATGGACAATTGTTATTATGTTTCTTTTTTACAAAGGTGATGTATACATCAAAACCTGCATAATTAACTGCTTAAATGCTAAAACAAGATTTTGATGAATCTTATTTTGTGTTACATAAGAGATCGCTTGAGAGGAACGTGACTGGAAAAGGGTAGTTAAGGAAAAAAAAATCATTCCGTACCCGCAATGTGATATCCTGTGTCTCTCATTAGCGCGCCTGTCACTAAACACTAATGTGAGGTACTGAATAATAACTCATTGTCAAGGGTCCCTGTTCTGATGAGTTGCATTTCACTTGGTGCCACAAGAAAATTTGCATAAAGAAATGGATGAAAAATTCTACTCGACTGTGAAAAGATTTCAAGACCAGGGATAATGAAATTTGCCCAATCAAGAAATTAGTGATTACAAATCAGCTCATTTTGACATTACAAAAGCGGCAAGAACACAGTTAAGGTTGCAAGAGAAATGTCAAGCGTCTTTGAAGGAGGAGAATCGAGTCACAAAACCATATACTGTCTCGATATCTCAAGCCGACTGAAACAGCAAGGAACGTCATTTACAGAGGATACATCTCCATTTAAGCAGCAAGTCGCTCCTTGTACTTGCTCTGCATGAGGCTTATAAGAAAATCCGTAAATATATGCTCGTACTCCGGCATTTTCCCAAACCCTGTAACGGCTCCCAAGTTAAGTTGAGAAACAAAAGGATTCATGGTTGACTCAGTTAACTCTAGCAAAACTGAAGCATGATGCATTTGTATATCTCAACACTCCACAGGTACGTGATGATTGAAAGAGAGTCTATGAACACAACTTTGGTGTAGAGATCCGGATACAGATATATCCGGAACCGTCCGATGCACGTAGAGTCTACAAAATAATGCGTGCATTGAATGGTCTGGATACATCTGGTTCGGATCTATGCACCAAAGTTATGTGTAGACTTGCTCTGTTTGAAAAATGAGAAGACCAAGTTACAGAGACATGGGACTTAGTTACTGTGTGCTGCCAAAGCAGATGAAATTACCATCAAAGATGCATTAAACGCCTGCCCAAACCTGTGCCTTTGTCACATGGAGATTCACCATGCAGATGACCCATGCATCTTCAAACAAAAGAAGAAAAAAAAAAAAAACTCCTCCCTGCTTAACACCTAAAGAACTGTGCTTTTCTTTAGCCGTTGTCACATTAGAAGAAAAAGGCCACCGCCAGATTGCTAGAAAGGATTTGTAACTGAAACTATCGTCCAACCTCAGTCATTTTCAAAAGATGGTTACTAATCATATCCAAAATTAATTCTGAGTATCGAGATATTAGACTTGATCATGTACTTTTTAATGCTCAAGAATGGTAGAAGTGTTTTTTGTTATGCCTTTGTGTTGCATGCGTGTGAATGAGATGGGGGCAGCATTCAAGACTTGCATACCATTTTTGCAAGGAACCAGCTCAATAGTAATAAATCAAAACATAATAATATCATCTGCGAATAGGTTTCACTTGCCAGGGAAGTAGTTGATATCAATAACATAGTATAGATCTCTGGTTCCATGCTCTCGAATAATATCTATGTTGAACAGCCGGAGACCCTATGCATCACAAAAATGAGAACAATTACCAGCAAAATATAATCAGATATACGTACTGTGTTAAGAGTACACACTCGCAGAGAATAAACTAAATATTTCTTTCCGTGGCACCGGCCAAAAACAAAAAGCTGAAAACAGTGAAATAAACAACGGAAAGCTACCAGTCGATGACGCAGCTCCTTTGCAAGCCCCTCAAGCAAAGGTGTTGGTGGAAGTTCTGCAATAATGCTAAATTCATGTAAGTGAACCTATAAGGCTAAAACTAATCTTTAAGTAGTGTCTTTGCACTAATCAATAAGTGCATCCAGGCCTAGAGGTCTAACTGTGTGTAGATGTCGTGTGTGTGGCATGGGACCAGGGGCAGGGTCGAGTGGTACTTAAAAAGCCAGATTTGACCCAAAAAAAAAAACATAAGAACTCAAAAACCTCACCAGCAACAGCAGGGTCAAGGTTAGCATCCTCAGCTGAAGCTGCAGCACATGAAACCCTAGGGAAACGGAATACACCAGCAGTTTTTGACAGTTCAGGTTTATAGACATCAGGTAGGGAGAAGCGCCGAACCACCTTAATGGTTTCCCCAATAATGTAAACCTTAAAGAGAACACCACCTACAAGGAGGCAAGCAGAAGATGGATTCTGGTTAGAAGTATGGCTCCAAGGGAAATACACGGCTTGGTCATGCATTTCTGAAACAGAAAAAAATACCATGATTGATGAACTCCTGCACAACGAAAGGAGGTTCAAGGTTTGAGAGGGAGAATTCATCATAAGCAATAAATAGTTCATGTGATTTTGCAGTTCCATCCACAAGCAGTGGTTTAGCAACTGGAAAAGTAAAAAAGCCAAAGAATAATTAGCACCTTCAGTTTGGAAGAGTTACCAAAAAGACACAATTTTCCTCACAGCTAGTTATCCTTCTCTTATTCTGATCCCTGAGGGTATCGATATGGAACAAGTGACCAAATTCAGCTATTTAACTAAAATTATCCCATTAGCAGACTAACATCCTACAAAATTATCTAAAAGTCCAAAACTTGAACCAGCAGGTTCACATGGTAAATGTGCAAATGCACCAACTGTGAGGACATACCTAGAGGTAGCTTTAATCCAGCTTTAGTAACTTCATCAGGAACAGATAACGGATCTTTTGTGATAATCAGTTGCCGTGGGACACCAACTTTTCCTACAACAGTAGTTATGGTGAAAAAAAAAACTGATTATACATACAACGATATAGGTCAGTGAAACAAATGTTTTTTTTGCACATTATGACTCCCTTAATATGAGCATGAGAATTACTTCGAGTTTTATCAATACATCTTCAAGCAGACAACAATAAGTCCCGCACTGTACAAACAGAGTAAACAAATAACAAGGGATTAGGAACATGATTCAGACACTACCATAGCACTCAGGCAGGTTGAGATCAGACACATCCTTAAGCATGGACTGGCGGTTGTATACGTGTTGTATGGAATACGGAGGATCAAGAACAGTAACTTCTGGATGTTTTAACCTGTAATCCTTCAAGAAATTAAGAAAAATAGGGAGGTAAGAATGAAGGCCTGCTATAAGGGCATGAAAATTTTGGGCCACAAAGCATAGTGATTTATTCAAGCAGGTCAAATTTGTGGCTTGATTGCCTGTATACTATAGCTAAGAAACACTGACTGATCCAAAAACAATGTTTAAATGAAGGTGTCACAACATACAGTTGTTTACACAATGGTGCATAAGGGGATTGTAGTTCTTTTAGCAAGATTGGATTGAACAGCCTTCCCTCATTCATTACGTGATAACTGTTTTTTCTTTCCTTCTCATCATAATTGAGATGAAGTTCTTTATTTTCATTTAGAACTTCACTAGAGAAACAATCAGTTTATTGTCTAAAGTTGTAAAGACGATAAATATCTTAAATAAAGGCTAAATGGTGTGCCTGTTTTGTAATTCACCAATGGTATATCACACCAACATCGAGCTTGCATGTGCTGAGGTAGCATTCATACCTGCCAGCTATTGCACATCAACTTGTTTAGCTACACAGAATACATGAGCAACGCTTAAGAACTGCTATAGATTGCTACCATGGCAGGTTTGAAATCAGTGCAGAGCCTTAAACTTATAATGAAAGGGTTAAAACATAGAAACCAGCCGCTGACTGAAATATCTTTTGCTAAATCCAAGAGTATTCAACGGATATGTGGCATCATGGCTGCCTAAAAGCATAATCAAATGTTTGAAATATCAATTGACCAGACATGCTTCTTAAGAAACTTCATTGGTCGTCTTACTGTGATTTAACCAATCCTGAGAAACTGAGCTAAAATATCTGATAGTGACGATGGCCTAGGAATCATTCGCCCTGAAGCTAAAATTTTGCAATCAACTCAAAGAAGCCAAACAAACATGTAATAGAATGGAGGAAAAAGTACAATCAACTGATCGAAAGATGCATTTTTGCAACTATGCTTAGCATTGCCTGAACAACTTCTATATTGATCAGTGACAATTAAAATCCTGCCTACTTTGATCACTTGAGGGACCAACCTGATCATGATTCATGATCGAGAGAGCAAAGATTCTGCAACTTATGTAGACAAGAAAGAGTTTTAAAGCTTCAGCCCTACAGGATATCTGAATGTTCACCACTCGCCTGTCAGTTAACATCTTATCTCCGACATGAATAGGTAGCATGATTTATGTTTCGCTAGCGGCATGAAATACTGTGAATGGAAACTAAATGCCATGTGCTAAATTAAATGCACTGCACAAAGAATCTAATCTTCATCTTACGTTTTCCAGTAAATAAGGATCATAAGTTTAGATTGAGCGAACCTCGACAACCTGGCACCATTCCTTTCCCGACAACTGAAATAAACAATAGACTAGTCAGATATAACATAAACTAGAGAATAATTAATTCCAATAATGAAAAGGGAAGACGATAAATAAAACAAGTTTCAGTTAAGACAAAAGAAAGAGGAAAGTGAAAGGAATTGCCGAGCTGAGCATTAAAGATGGTTGGAATAGTAAGAACAAACAAGCACCAGACTTCCCATCCCTTTCCGGACAAAAAAAAAGGCATAAGAAAGAGAGATAAAAGTAACCACCACCAGGGTTTTGGAGAAGTAAACTAAAGAAAATAAAGCTACCAACAATTAGGATTATGGATCTCAATATAGAGAAATCAACACTGACCTTATGCAAAACGACGTCAAAAGGACCTTGCTCTGACAATGGCTTGTTTCGATCAATGGCAACAAAAAATATTCCTTTATTTCTGCAATGGCATATAACAATGCATGTTAAGAGAAGCAGCAAGAAACTTCAGCCTAAGCCAATTTTCCACAGAAGACTATACATAGTGCAAATTAAATTCACGATATACACATACACCAGACACAGGCATAATAAAACATCATGCATATCATAATTGGCAATCAGATTTCAGTAGCCAAACATATATAAATAACAAAACAATCGTATGAACAAAGAAAGGCAAATCATTTTAGCAAGAGATTTACAATATTAAGAAACCTCCGAAAATAATGTTAAATCATTTCACCAAAGTAAACTTTGAAGATTGTGATGTTCTCATTCACATTGTTAACGGATTATGTCTTTGCTACTTGTCTGCTCTCTCATGTAGAACATTCTGGCAAACGGTTAACCCATTCTCTTGCAAAACAAGCCTGTATAGGGGATAGGAAGGAGATCTAGAGGGGGTATGTCCCCAGTGGCTTAGCCTCTAACGTAGAGTCCTTTATCCATAAACTATGTATAAACGAGAGTAGAAGGGTGGTTAAACTATTCACCGCCGTCGCTATTCATTTGCGTGAAATTACAACCTTTGGCTTGTGCTTGGGTTGATGATTTCTTAAGGGGTATTCTAGGAAATATACTTTAGAGAGGGTGGCTTCACAAAAGGTTTGGTTGTTTTGGTAAACCTTGAATGGTTTTGGGTAAAAGGAGCTTCCTCCCATTTTTCTTTTGTTTTTTTTACTCACCTACTCCAATCTTTTCCATCTCTTTTTGAAGATCTCGGTGTACAATTGCCATTTTTTGTGCTTAACTACCAGCAATATCCCCGTCTTAATTCTTTTTGGTTTATTATTAGGGCTATTTGAGTCTATTTATCTTCTTCTCATTTGTTTTTTTAACTTTTTATGAGTAAGGGCAGGTGATCATGGCACTGTTAACAATGAAAGACATCACTTTATCAGAAATAGAGGCAACCTGGAACTTCAAATACATGATTTCTTCCCATATTAAGGCTGTCTACCCACTTTCACACCATTCAAAGAAAAAGATAAAGAACAATCTGATTAGGTGAAAAGTATAAAGGAAACATGATAGTTTATTGTAGAAGGATACAGATTTTGCCAGAGGTGCACAGATTTGGTCATTTTTCATGGGAGGAGAATATAATTTTCCAGGAAGCATGGAAGGAAAAGTACAATGAAGACAGCAAAAGCCACAAAATGTGCCTATCTCAGTTTACTTCTCACACATGTTCTTACCCTGTCCCTGAAAACTGATATTACTTTCTCCCCTCTCTCTCTGTCAACTGCATAGGCCTTGCCCTCCATGGATGATCATCAGAGCAATAAATGGCAAGGCCTCTCGGGCTTGGTTCTCTATCCAAAGGTATATTTTGAGTGTGTAGGTCTTTCTCTGCACCAAATCTATCTCTTCCCTCTTCGCTTATTCAATTTATCTTTGTTAGGGCTTTTTCAAGGTTTCCTTACACTTGGTCTTCAACGAACCTAGCTATCCATACGCTATATATGAAAGAGAGTAGAGAGGTGGTATCTCTCAATCGATGCTAAACTAACTTCTATTCACTCAGTCTTGTTGTTTGGCTCCTCTGCTGCCGCCTTGCATCGATAGGGCTATTTTGTTGAAGGTGTGTACTGAAGATTAGTTGTTCTTCCCTTTTTAGTCTTGGCACTTTGTTGAAATTACTATTCTTTTTGCTTCTTAGTGTCATGCGTTTCATAGTCTAAGACTGGTCTGATGTTATGTGTTGTTGTCCTTGTACAAGACTGTTGATTTAATATTAACATCCAAGATCACAACAGTCATTTGCTACTGATTAAGTCTAGTTAAGCATGTTAATTGAACATCTTTTTTGGAGGTCTTTAGTATTCTGGTGACCTTGAAGATGATAACATCAAGCTGTTTGGATGTTGCAGTTTCTGGGTATGTATATCCACATTTGGATTGATTATGCATGTATATGCAGTTGTGTTTGATTGTTAAATTACTTTTTGAACTAATGGGTTCTTTTTTAAAATTTGAATTTGTAGACCTGATGATACTCCTTAGGATGAAGTTCAGTGATTTTTAATCCCTGTGATTCCTATACCTATAACTCTATTTGAAGAATTAGTATAATTTTTTTAGCTTTTATTTAATTTTCAGCCTATCGATTTTCTTCATTAATGTTGGTTGTGAATTTGTTGCAAGTTAATGAGTATGGATGTCTATAACATCTCTTTTTGTTTCATTTGAAGCAAAAGTTTGACGTCCTAGACACAGAGTCCACAACTTCAAACCAACATCAATACTAATTTTTATCACTCGTTAGGTAATTTTCCTACAACTTTGAATGTGAATTTTGGTGTCTAGCCTCATTTTCATTTATTGCTTGTAATATTGATTCCTAAATGTTGTCACATTTTCTTTTAAATTTGTGCTTATGCTATACTATTATGCTCTACAGTATAAGTTGCATTAGAGAAAACAAAGGATGTGAAGTAATAGGTAGATAATGTAGAAGAGGTCCTCATCCTTTTCTTTTTTTGGCATGTCTTGTTTGCATGTTCTTTTCTACATAGATTATGAAGTCTTATTGTCATAGTATGAGTTTTAGTTTCGTTTCAACCATGGTATTGTCTTTAGTTTTAGAAAGAAATATATTACTATGGTAGTGCTAGAGAAGTAAAGGTTCGTTTTTGTTTTGAAGCTAATGAAGCTACTAAAAACTGATTTATGCGCACGCCTTCACCTTATTATTTTAGTTTGTAAAACATGTTATTTCCATTGTTCTTGTGTAAAGGGTCTGCTCCATCATATTTCATGTAAGTTAATCACTTGTAGTTAATAAATAAAAGTCAAGTGTCCTTTCATAAATTCTTGAGCCATGAACATATTGTTTGTTGTCATGTTTGTTTACCCTTCCCGTTTAATTTCTACTATAAAGTATGTGGTAATTTGTAGATTGGCGGGTTTGACTTTGAAGCTAGTTTCATTATGGCTTAGGGCAATTTATGATGCTCGTATTTAATTTAATTTGATTTGATAAATCAAGCAAGAAATCTGACTTCTTTTCCATGGCATACATTGATGGAAAAAGATACACATTGCTTGTTTACTGCGTTGTGATTTCGCGCGTCATGAAATGTAATCTAATTATCACTACATGACGGTATTTATATAGCAAGTAAATTCAAGAAAAGCATTCATCCAAACATATGGTGTAGATTAAAGAGAGAGATTACTAGGTCTAAGCAAAGAGGGAAAAACATTTTATTTCCTATTTTGGTGCTTCTTTTACAATTTCATTCTGAAGTCCTGAATTATCAACAGATGGTGAACATCAATGGTTCCATGTTTCACTAAGGATTTCTTAGTTCACATGGTGAATGTGTGCATCTAAAACTTTGGTGATTACTAGGTTTCCAAACTTTACTAACATTTTTTGATGCATGATAATAATAGTGTTCCTGTGTGTTTACATAACTTTAAATTCAAATCTGTATTTTGTTGAGGGTAGCATGTTTTAATTTCCTTCTATGGTGGATTGATGATTGATTTACGGGAGGTATCGAATAGGCAGTTTGGGATGAAGGACATTTGATAAACAATAAGCCCACTACAGAAATTAAAGCATCCATTTTGTTCCAGCATTATTTGAGACAAGTAACGTTAAGTCATTAACAGTAGTGTTGAATTCTGATATTTCTGGAGCAGGCAGTTTAGAATGTAAGCTAATTAAGCAAACTATCATTGGTAAACTCTGTCTCTCAACTTCTTCAATCTACAATTGTTGCTTTATGCCTAAGCCTTATGTTATCCTATTGCTGTGTCATTTGAATCCCTTATTAGTAACAAGGTTCTTTTATTGTTATCCTTCTGATGTCATCCTCTCTTTTTTTTCTTTTTTGATAGCTGAGGTATTTAGCTGGCTTTGGGATTACCCCAGCATAATGCCGACTAGTCTTTGGGGGACCAATCCTACCGTCCACTTGCAGAAACCCCATTTAAAGCCAGGACTTTTGCCTTGTGTAGACCGGTCCTATAAGAGTTGATAGCTCCTGAGAGGGTTCAAACTTGAGACCAAGAGGGAGCCGACCTCTAAGTCCCAAGTCAACCCCTTGGGGTTCTTCTGATATCATCCTTTATACACTCTTAGAGGGATTGGAGATAGGATTTTATATCTCCATTTTTACCTATATGTAAAATTTTTGTGATTCCATTACAAGTAATGGAAACTACGGAATTGTTCTTCCAAATTATAGAATGTTAAATGAGTGGCTTTATTAGAAAAACAACCTCTCAAATTGGCCTAAATATCCTGATATTTTATGTTACCTTTGTTAAGTTGGAATGTATTATTTAGCTTCATCCACGTTACAGATATGTCTAGCAGTACCTGTATGAATTTGCAGTTTGGGCTACTAAGATAACGACACGCCCAAAAACTGAATGCAAAAAAGATAAATTAAGTGGCGTCTGTAAATGGTAAATGTTTAAGCGGCTCAAGATGGAAGAATTATTGCTTTACAAATTGTTTGACTTAAAAGGATAGTGTTTATGTTACCGTCGGTCTCACATTTGATCAGTTCTATGATTCCATTTGCTACTTCTTTATAAAAAAAAATATACAGTACTCAAATAATTTAGCCCTGTTTTTGCAATGATAGCACAATTAGAAGACATGTCACCAAGCTTTGTTTTGCAAATGAAATTTTGAATGTTGGGTTCTACTGCAGCACCAACTTAAGTTTTTCACTTTCATGCCTTAGTTCGTCTGGTACCATTTTTATCATGAAGAGAGCAGAAGGCAATAGCACAACCATAACATGTTCTTGTGAAAATAACCGGCACTAGAAAGTAATTGATATAGTAAATTTTACGCTGTGTTTTTCTTTTTCCTATAATCATGATGAAAGTTCCTATATATTGATAGATTTTGGGGTATTAATGATCTTGATTGCTAACCTTTAATTCTTCCACTATGAGAGGCACCCAAAACTACCATCTGGTTTGGAGTGGTTTTTCCTGCATAGGTAGTACAATGACCAGGGGAAGCAAGACTTTTTTTCGTGCTATTTATTTTCTGAGTTATTCTCTGCATCTCATTTTCATTAATATGTATGCATAATAATATATCTTGATATGTGGAATTGAACATATCCTCGGCGTGTTCAGATTCTACATTTTAATAAAATAACGTATTCATATGTCCGCATCGTCGTACCTGTGTCTCGTGTCCGTATTTGTACTTCTTAGCATGACATGCATAATTTTCTCTTGTATATTTGAAATTATGGTTGAACTGCATATATCTCATATAGAATAACGGATGAGGTGCACGCTGAAAAGGGTTCTTGGGGAGGTTGCATTGCAATAATGTTTAACGTGAACACCATATCATCATATTTATTACACAACTTTCATTACGTTTAGCAAATACACGTGAAGTTTTTCGACGACGCATTGCTGAAAATTAGCACTTGCATTAGCACTCGCGTCAACGCACATCCAACAACCCTAGTTAGTGTTATAGAAGATCATGTAGATTTTTTCACTTGTATGTCGTATAAAAAATTATAACTCCAATGTGTTAATCAATAAAGCAACAGACTAGCTCTTGTGCTCCAAGCTTAGGTTTACAATGTTCAAAGAAAATGCATTAACAGTACCAAAAATGAAACAAAATTTATGGACTACAGGAACCAGAGGAGGAACGTTAACCCGACATGCCATAATAATTATCTAAACCAAAACACCCAAGAAACAGTAGTCAACAAAAAAAAAAACAAAAAGCGCATGGGGAAACAGATATTCTACAAGCAAGCAGGAAGATGAGTTGGACTATTAACTTTAAACTAAAGAATAAAGGATGACAAGTTGACAGTAAGCAAGTCTTCTAATGGTATATACAAGGGATATTCCCATTAAACAACAGTATAATATGCCCAATATTCCAGATACCAAGAAATAGATCCGGAGGGATAAGTCAAGCAAATAGTTGCCCAAGACTAAAGCCTAATACTCTAACCACTATGGATAAGGACACCATTTCCCTTAAAACAGCAGAATCCACTGTTACTAACAAATGCAGAAAAGCAGTTGGAACTCACAGGCGAATTTTTTGCCCAATACAAGATTAACAAAATTAAAAAGATTTTGACAGACCTAAATTGATCTAAAAAATTATCTACCTCTATGTAAGACACTAATGTAATGGAGGAACGTGAAAAGTGAAAATACATACTATCCCTATTTGGGGTTTTCATTTTCCCTTTGAACTTCCTGTTCATGGAAATTCTTACAAAATAACCCTTTTTCTGAGAACTTTAAACATATATTTTCTAATAATTGAAAACTACTTCCTTGAATGAAATATGAAAACAATTAAGTTATACTATCTTTAAAAAAAACAATTTTTGAGCAGATTTCTATGAACTGATCTAGAAAAATACTACACTTCCAGAACTTAAAAGATTTCAAGTATGAAGATATCTATAAACATCAGTACATAAGCGTGCGAATGCATGTTATACGTATCAGAGCGAAGTGTACCGAGCCAAGGTCACGAGCTTGGGCTGTAAGAAGCTCTGCTTCTTCTTCGAGGTGAGAGCGTAACCGACAACCAGATTCTGCGTCAGTGGGAAGCCATCACCGATCGAACACGCTTTTAGTGCGTTCATTTCGACTTCTCTCTCCTCTTCATCGTCAATGCCGGAGATCTCTCCGTTTAACCTCATACCACCTTAACAATTACCAAAACCCCTGATCTATAGGTCAATTTTGGGTTTTCCTCACTACTATATCGGTTACGGTTACTCAGAAATTAATTACGCGGATTCCTGTTGAATATATCATTTTCTTTCTTCATCTCTCTCTGCTATCACCCTCGATGAGCATATATAAACGTAGATATAATATACGTATCTATGCATATATCTTTCCTCGCCCCTCTCTCTCTCTCTCTCGATTGTTGGCAAAGGAATGTTGAACTGTACTCCACTTGAAGAACAATCTGTGCATAAATACGCAATTAGCGTGGATAGTGTTATTTATAAAATTAATGGATAAATTACTCTGATCCTCCTTGAGCATTCTAACAAATACACTGTCCTCCTCTATAATTTAAAAAATTACTCTAACTTTCTTTACTTTTGAAATATTATTCAAATCAGACAAACTATTAAAACTTCAAATTCAAGATTTTTTGGATAAAATAAACAATAACCTAATTTCTATCATGTTCAAAATAGTCTATATTGAAATTTTAAGATTTTTTTGTAATAGAAACTTAGACAAAAATTTTGAGATTAGTCCAAATTTTAATTTTAGAAAGAATTTAAAAATATAACATATGACGTAATAAAAATCATGTTACAATTTATTTTGCAAAAAAAATCTTAAACTTGAAGTTTTAATAATTTAATTAACGTCGTTTAATTGATTTTAATAATAGATTAAGTAACTGCATAATAGTTTTAAAAGTATAGTAGACTTACTAAGGCTCTGATACTATTATTGTCACGACTTAACATGAAAATATATGAGCCCGTGACTAGTCAATGAGATTAATTGACTAAAGCTTGATGCCTATGGTAGTTTCAAATTTTTCTTTCTTTGGTTAACTAACTTATACTTAATCAAATAAATAAATAATACATCTGCAGAAGCATAAATAAGATAATTTGGAGTCGAATGTGCAAATAAATATTCTTTAGCCTACAAGATCTAGCTCGATCATTAATCAAAACAACATGATAATAAGCATCCAAAAACGCTGTAAAATCATTATTCAATGCCACAACAGGCCATCATGTTCATTCGTCATCATCTTAAGAACCTGCAATGGTACGTTTACACAAATATTTTTAGCACTAGGCTAGTATGAGTTACACGATGTCAAATTTACTAGTTTGTCATGAATTAATCATATCTCTGTTTGTTTCATCAAAACGTATGTTCGTAATACAACAAATATATCCAACATTTAAGGCTTATGCTGGAACCATTCATTATTCGTTCAAAGGTTGTAACAAATGATAAGTGTCAAAACACATTATTATATAATTGATTAAGTACACAACATTTGAAGATCGACAGTATTTAAAGTTTGGTGTGATGTCACTCATGATTATCTAGCCATAATCCCTCATTTATTTCTTCACCTCATTATTCCCTTTCCCATAGTGGCTGGAAACACCGTTCGAAGTACGTATCATTTATGATTATGTTTTCTCATTCGAAATTTTTCGCAGAGTATTTCATGGCTTATAATATGACATGCATCTTTCGTAGTTCGATCGTCAATGATGTTCATCATTTTCTCAGATGCATAAACATACTATTTCTTTCGTTTTTAAAAGAGTAAATCCTTTCATCAATAATAATTTAATGCCAAACATTTACATTTATCATTTCAAGAATTCGAGTAAATAAGGTATCACGAGACTCGCTAGAGCGCGTCACAATCTCCCGTCGAGTACTCGTTCTAATAGTTCTTGAACTCCGAATCTAACATGTAATCGACGAAACACACTATTTAGATAACCATAGGATGGAACACTAAATACACGTCATAAGATATGGGCAATATGGTCCATCACTAGCCCTCTACCGAACGTCTTGGCACCACAAATCTTGGAATTGGTTTTCTGATATTTTAATGTCAGTGGACATGGGCTCAGGTGATCACGAGTTCAAGAAGAAAACTTTGGGGTCCAAAATCATAAAAGTAAGGAACTTGAAAATTTTGTAGAAATTTATGTCATCAGAAATTAGTTTGAGAATCATATCAAATCGTGTCCAAGTTTCTAATATTCAATAGGGTGATAGTTTAAGATGTTATGAACATTAAAAAATGCCTTTAAATGGGGTAAAACCCCATGAAACATAATTGGTCCAAAGCAGACACAATTTCCTAAAAATAGTTTTTTTTTTTTCTCAAAATATAACTATTGAATCTCCATGATTCAAGTTCTAGAAAATTGATAACATATTGATTTAGTTGTGTTCTAAAAATCCTCCCCTTAGACTCTAGCGTAAGGCACTTGACTGGGATTGATTAGTTCTTACCTACAACCAATCTTTGATGAATTTAGACTAAAGTGATATACGACTAACCATCATCGACCTTATAAGGGAAGGACCTTCTACTGCCATATCAAGTCAATTCCGACGTCACCTTACCTAGATCTCCACGAATAACACATCTTAGCTGCTCCTCGATTTGGCTCAAGACCATCCAGAACTCCAATCGTCACCCCCGAGATTCTCTGCCCAACCTGCATCGTCACTAGGTACAGACGATCTTGGGTCACCCTCAACCGTCTTCAACTCCTCCTAGTTGAGGCCCTTTCAATACATAAACTAACAAGGTCCATCCTATCCAACTGAATCGCCACAGTCGGGGCTGCCAAATCAATTCATCAATCCTATCCAAGGGTTCTGGTTGAACCTAGTTAGGAAAAGGGAATAGGGAGGAGCACGGTTTGGCTAGGGATTAGACGATGAATTTGGTGAATTCATAGGGGGAGAACAACGCCAAAGGTCATGGGGGAAGGAGAAGGGGAAGGGATGGACCAGAATTTACCATGACGCTTCTTACTCTTCTCTTGCACACATGCACTCGTAATCCTCACCATTCATTTAGTTAATTATTAATTTAGTTAAAAATATACCATATAAAGTAATTTGAGAAAATGGTGCAATTATTAATTTAAAGAAAAATTCCATTTAATTAAATTGAAAAAATATTTTATTAAAATTAAAAAAAAAATCTGGATTGTTACAACTTTGTTGCATGTTATGAGTTGCTCTATTGTTTGATTTCCATCTCTTCCCTATAAACTGATTTAAGCTATGGAGGAGAAATCAAATAGTGAACACAAGACATAATCAATAGAGAGATTGAGAGTTTTACCTGATAGAGAGATTGAGAGTTTTACCTGTAAATTTGTAAACTCTTTTGAATATAAATTATCTTGTCCGTGGATGTACCAAATTCAAAAGATCACGTAAATTGTTTTGTTTCTATATGATTGTGTGTATGTGTTTGAGTTTTATTCGTTAGAGCACAATACTACTGACACCTTATGATTAACTTTTTCTATAGAGAGATTACTATTTTTGTAACTCTAAATCCATGCCATGAAAATACTTTTTGTGTAAAAAAAAGTCTGAGAGCGATTTGAAGTGGAACTGCCGACAAGTAGAGTGGAGCATAGAACACATGAAAAAGAAAGAGTAATCGAATACCTCGATTATAAAAAAGTAGAGCGTAGCATAAAACACATGAAATTTAAAAATATGGGCATGCAGTATAATAAAGAATCCAATGAGATAATTTCAGTTGTATAAAAGTTCTCACATTTCACTACGGTAGCCACGAAATTATAAATGTTCACATTAGTTGGAAAAAAAAAAAAGGTTTAGAACACAGAAGTTTTGTGCACATTCTGATAAATTTGTGTTTGGAATTATCGAATGCACATAGAATCTTTTGTAATTATGTGAGTCTCGCGTGCATTTGATGATTCTAAATATATCTGTATCCGGATATGTGCATGGAACATCTATGTTTTTAGACTCGGAAAAAATCATGAAGTCAGCATGCTTCATATTCATAAGAGCTTGAAAGAGATCAAATGTTCTTTTTATTAATTTTCTACTAATGTGGGATCTAGTCAAAGGATAAGATCATGATTGTCATGATTAATCCAAATATTATATGGTAACAATAATCATTGAGCTTCCATTATTATTTCATCACTCCACAAGGCCAGGGCAATAATTAGTCTAAATGAAAGCATAATGTTAGGATTAGGGTTGCTAATACAATGAAATTTTGTTTGTTTGTGTTGTTTCTACTATGTGGTCCCAAACCTCAATATTGTAAAACCTAATTATATCTAATCCGAACGAATAGAATATGAACATGTGTGGAGTCTCGAATTTGGTGGATTTTTTTTCTAAATTACTCGAACAGAATTTTCTTGTTTTGAACGGCAAGAAGAACAATTATTTACGACTTGTTTGTTAGCAGTTAAAATTATGAAAGAAATATGGTGGATATAGTCAGAGGAGATATATAGTAGGAGGGGGAGATTTTATAGATGGGTGAATAAAGAGTTTGTTTGAGTATTTTTTGAAAAAGAGGTTATGTTATGATATATATGAATATGTGGATGATATTTTCGTAAATAGAAAGGAAATATGGAAGGAGGATAAGATACGGATGTGGAGGAGTGTGCAAATTTTATCAGCCTATTTTATTTCCCTCAATGCGGATAAAATTTGGATCTTGTATATCATATCCAGAGTCCAAAGTCAGTAACAAACCCCGAATATGACAACCTGGATTGCCATATTCGGGGTCCAAATTTTATACTCCTGATTTGAACCTTAATAAATTGGCCCTTAGTGTCATTTTTCCGAAAGCAACTGAAAGAAATTTCGATGCTTAAATAAGTTCTTGAAAAAAGTGATTCTAATTGAAAGTATTTGAGAGTTGTTTGACAGAACGTACCTCGCCTAAAGTGATTCAGTTAAAGTGCTTTAGTTACAATACATAGAGAATTGTACTGTTGGAAATTTGAAATCTCGAGAGTGTGAACGAAGTGAACACCAGAGGGTCTCTCCGCATCTGAAAGGTCTCTTTCTGTTACGTAACTAAGAGTCACCGTTTAATGCTCAATTATCCTCACTCATAGCTTCATTCATTGCTAGCAACTCAAAGGCCATTTCGTTTCTGGCTCCATTCATTGTTAGCAACCCAAAGGCCATTTCGTTTTCACATTCCAAAGGCTTTTTTGGGTCTTTAAATGCCAAACTCATTTTTGGTATTGGAATCAGATTATTCATGAATTTGTTGATTCAATGAGTACTCCCTAGTTCATTCTCCAAGTGAAAAAGAGTCAAATACGAGTAAGTTCGACAGACGAATGAAATTAGGTGTTACCTAGTTCATGGAGTTGTTTTACCTTGGGAGACGATGCCGAAACTATCCTCCAACACTCATGGTGAGGTAGCGATTTAGTTTTATGGGAACTGTATAAAATACATGGCTCGGTTCAATAAATTTGTTTCTATTTTTCATATTTCAATTCTTATATATATTGTATCGTTGTTTCGTTTCTGTATTGTTGATTCGATTCCTAATAAAAATAGATGTATATTTTCTAGATTCTTAGTTGTCTCTTTTGAATCCGTTCTGTAATTTTTTCCTACATGTACTTGTGCCCAAGTAAGCACGTGGTCGGCACATGTGCCATGACGTTAGAAATTACAATCTGCTAGGTCATACTTTACGTGGTTGTGTCTATGTTTGGCTGATCTTTGGAGTTTTCGAAATTGATTCGTTAATTTTGTATTTCTTTTCTTTTACACATTATTGCGCTTTATAGATCTTACCGCAAATAATGACATATGTTCACGACATTGATAGCATTCCAATTTTGAGCTTCTATCAATTTGATACGCACATTTGTCGTGTACCCGAAGGTGGGTTGATTGCATGTTTACCTAAATTTACACAATGTAGGTAAATTCTTGCAACTTCCGCGAAATATCTACACTAAGTATGACGACTAAACTTAGCAAATGTCCCTTCATTTACTTGACAAATGTACTACCATCATGTAAAGTTATTAATCTCGTACAAGCGAGCGTACCAATTTTATTACTAATACAGTAGATACCGATATGTACCAACATATTATTTCGGATTTATTGTTAAAAATGATAAAAGTTTCTATATATGTTGTGTGAGAAATAAATCTTATAATTAAAATTTTTCCTTTCCCCTACAAAGGCTATGACTTCGAGCCTTATAGGCTCTAGTCCTTATTTGTTGTCTTGGATGTTTCCTCTTGTAAATCTATGAGTTTGTGACTCTTGTAACTACTCCTCTCTCTCTCAGACAATATGTACTATGCATAGACAAAAGCAACTCTAGCAACAACTCTCTCTAAGGCTTTAGAGGGCTTTAGATGAGACCAGAGCTTTGAAGATTCATAAAAATCGCTTCACAGGTTTTCATCTACCTCTCCAAGAATCTAACACTAACTCATGACACCCCTTCCCCCCTCTCTCTAATGGACCGTCTTCTCTCTTGCCATCTCGAGCGTAACATCATTCTGGCAAAAACAAAATACCAGCCGATATCCGATACACTGTCGGAACCGTTGAAACTGGCCGAAATTAGCCAGAACCGTTGGTAACTTCGTCGAAACGGTACACCATCACAACATGTCTTGTTTTGGCTCCGGTACGGGATGTACCGCTCGAGACGGTATCATACGGGATTAATAACTTTGCTACCATGTAATGGTCGATGTTGTATTTGCCAATTTTCACAAGTTAGGTTGTCACCGAGCTAGGTCACATAATTTTGTACGAAACATGTTGGAGAGATACTTTGACGCTCTTGCATGAGTTTAGTTTTTTTTTTTTTTAATAACTCTAAGTGTTTGGATCAGTTTAAGTGTATCTCAACTAATTTCTAAATGACTAATCACACTATCCACTTACAGAGATCTCAATTAAAGTCAGAATAAATCTCTACATGGATTGTCTCCATAAGAGTTAATAGTACATGGAAGGTTTTAAACCTGAGACTTTAGGAGAGATCAAATCCTAATTTCCCAAGTCTTGATCACCAGACTAACCCTTGAAGTTGTTTGTAGCTTAGGTTATAAATTGTATATCTAACATGATTCAATATAGATCGAAAATAAAATACTAGGAGTGAAATCAGTTTGGGACGATCAATTTTGTGGGATACAGGGGACCGAATCGATAAGTTCAGAGAGTAAATATAGGAGACCGATCTTGATCGAAATAATGTGAGAATCGAAACCGATTTGGATGGTTCGGTTCGATCGGATAATTCGAGAATTTTGGGGTGGATCATCCCATTTGTTCGCATAAATCGTAAATGAGAGAAGAGAACAAAAGTGACTTTGGAAGAAATAAAAAAGGAGGGGGGGAGGCACTGTTGTTTGAGCATGTATTAGTTTTTTAGGGTCTATGTGTTCGCAATGAAGGGATGAGATGAAATCAGAAGTCAGAAATAAAATCTTTCAATTTGGTCCATACTCCATGACTTTGTCGTTTCAATTTGTGATCCAAGATTGATTTGTAGAGATCCAAGATCGAATCAAACATCAAGTTTTTTACGACTAAAAATCAAAACCGACGCATAAAATTTAGACAGACCAAACCTCGAAAATTCCGATTAGTTTGATTTGACCAGCTATTTTTTCACCGCTACAAAATACTAACATTTCATCATATTGATGCAAAACAAAAAAAATAAAATAAAATGTAGTGTAGTTCCATAATTCCAATAGGTTGGACTATGACAAATTGGACATTCTATTTAAAATGTTTCTTGTTCTTCATCCGTCATTTTTGAAAATAAAATATGATTCCGGTTGAATTTTTTTGAATTATTATTTGAAAAATTAGCATTGATTAATTTTATGTTGTATTTAATAATTATTATTTTCTTTCGAGAAATTTTTAAAAAATATTTTTTTAAAAAAAATAAGAACTAATTAAATAAACCACATAATCGTGAGGTTGATAACTGACGGAATGTATTGGATGAAGGGAAGTTGTACCCGATTCCATCTCCCGCGTGTTTCCCTGATGTCTTACTTTCAACCGCAAAAAGCAACCTGCGCATGATAGACCATACAAAGCTTAACAATTCTACTCTACGCCCTTCTCTCTCTCCCCCACCCCCCTCTCTCTCTAGAGAACTCTGGTCGTACACTCCATCTCCGTTCCCAAAATGGAATTCCCATCTCATTAATCCCAATTTCAACACCATTCCAGTAAACAAGCATGGCTTCTCTCCAGATTCTGAAATACAGCTTGTTGCCGTTCTCAATTTCTCACCCCAATTCCCCCCACAAATCGTACTGGTTTTGCTCGCAATTCAATTTCCAATTGCGCAGTAGGAGGTTCCTCAACTTCCAAAGCAACCGGCGCTCTAAAATTTTAGTTTTCAGAAGTTATAGGATTTCTTGCAAGGTTCAAGAAGGCGACAACCAAACTAATGGTTTTTTCCCTCTCTTTTTCTTTTCCCAACATTTTTCCCCTTAATCTTGACTTGGTCCTTCGATTTTTGTGGATGTGGATGTGGGTTTGCTATACTATTTTTCAGTGTGTAAGGAAAATCTCCAACTCAAGTCTTCGTTTTGAAGACTAAAAATATCATATTCAGAAAGTGATTTTGGGACTATATCACTATTCACCCATATTCCAATCGTAAAATTCTTCATTTCTCTTCACAACAAAACCGTTTTTCACTTTTTCTCCAAAACTTAATTTTTTATTTTCAAAGTACTCCCAAAACATAGTGAACATGGGTTTGTTTTTTGGGGTACAAATTTCATGTAATTTTGACCATTATATTTAAAAGTTTCATATAATTTTGGTAATTATATAAGAAGTATGCCCATTTTTTACAGTGTGAATGGAATATGAAGAATGGTCTTCCGTTTTGAGTCTTTGTATCTAGAGTGGCAAAGTTGATTCTTCAATTTGAAGAATGTATGGTTGGAGCAACCCCATCATTCATTTTGAAGATATGAAGTATGGTTGGAGTTGCTCTTAATATGCTCATCCTCTTAAGCTAAATATAACAATAACTACAGCTTCCTTATGCTGATAGATCGACTATTTACAGAGAATACATCATGCTCATGTTCTTGCTCTCAAATAGATATTGTTTCGTTATCTAGGATGAAATTAGAAAATATTAGGATCTATTTAAGTTGATAGAAACATTCTCGTTTGAGGCTCTGGTACTGTCCCGTCTTCTATTTGTGAAATTTATGGAACATCTGCATGGTTAACTTTCACAGTTTTGAGTGAAGGTTGGATAAGTATGACATTGGTTTGTTACAGGACAAACTTGAGCTTTTGTCACTTTACTATGGCCACAGGATCATGTTCGTGTTCATCTTCCTTTCTGATCAACTGCTCCTTTACATAGAGTTCTTTGTTCAATTGGGTCTGCACGTCCTTCTTTCTGGCTTCCGCTCAAAACTTGGAGAGGTGCGTCCAAACCCTTGACTCAGTTCCTTGGCTTTTCAGGTGAAGAACCTCCGGAGTCGTTGTTCTTGAAAGAGTTAAGAAAGCGGGGTATGACTCCCACTTCATTGCTTGAGGAAACAAATAGGACCACCTATGGAGATGAGGAGATAAAACTGCAGGAAGAAGAGGGAGGGTACTCAAAAAGAAATGCACTGTCAACAGATTATGAGAAAAGTTTATCTAATCAAAGGGAACGTTCCATGGCACTGAACAGTGAAGGCCTTGAGGTTGACTCATATTTCTTTTTGGTGTTTTTTGCCGACTCAATAAGCTCTATGGTTCTTTTTTGCAGTATAATGTTGTTTCTGGTCATGGATGATAACTCACTTGCATTTATCTCAAGCATAAACTTCTCTTTAAGCCTGATAGTTCGCACAGATTTTCTCCATGTTTCTTTTCAATGTTTTACAGAGCCCCTCGGAATTTAATCCTAGCGATAAATTTGCATCCTTGTTTTTGAGTTGCGCACATGATCGTGTGTCATGACATTAGTTGCACCCGAAAGTCGATTCTGTTGAGCAACCAAATTCTTAGGTTATGGGCCTACTCAACACACCACGTGGACTTCTGTCCCAGCAAAATAAAAGGCAAGAGAATACACCAAAAGCAAAGCAACCAAAATCATGAGCTTACTAGCAGTGCATGAGCAACTGAATACATCAATGGCCTACACCCCTTAACTAGTTCAACTTGTTTGAAGAAATTACAGGTTGAGTTAGACTGCTACTCAAATACGCTAGAAGAAATGAACAGCTCCTAAAATCTGCTCCTCCTATTCTAAGATATTAGAAACCGGGCACTTGCGATGCATGTGAAAATTGGAGTTCATCAACTTATCTGATAGTGGGATCAGTTATTTAGGGTAAATAGTGGAAGGAGTTTTTTCTTTTTTACCCTTATGGTTATTGGGTGGTTCGAAGTTGTTCGAAAGTGATTAGTGATATATTTTGGGGGCAATTTAAGAATAAAAAAATTGACACAATGCCAAAGTTGGGAGACACCAAACTGGTGCTCTCCCTTTCTAAATTAGAATAGATTCACAATTCCAGAGATAATTTGATTTAGTCGTGTTCAAGGGGCTTCTTCAAGTGTCGTTTTCCTTCTGTTATATATTTGAGGAAAAACTTTCGTGTGCCATCTTCACCCGTGACGTCTTCTAAGCTTTGTGTTTATCATGAACTTTCCACTTCATGGAAGTATTTTGCATTGATGCCATTAAATCCCTTTGGCATGTGCTTGTGGAAGTAACTTCCAACTTCTTCCTTTGCCATTTATTAATTGAAATAATTTCCACTTGCACCAATTTTGGATTACATGGATGTATTTATACTGTAATATATTGGCATGTGAACATGGCATCTTTAAATTTTGAGATGCATGGCATTGGAAATAACATGTCGCAATAGTCATGAAGGTTTAAATGTCGAAGTACCATCTCAAGAAGGCTTTCTCTAGATAATTTGTTCATCTTGAGATAGCTTCTCGAGACAAAACACGTATGGGTAACCACACAATTTTTGTTCTAGGATTTGGTTTTTTCACATCTGAATCTATATTCTGTGAACTTCTGTGCTTTTATGTGATCTCATACAAGGATACTTAGTCATAGTTATCTGTGAAGCGTTCAACCGACGTCCTGACATCAAGAAGATGACACAGAAGCAATATACCACAAAACTAGCATGTAAGAGTACATAAACTAAAGAAGAAAGCATGTGTTTCAATCCTGTTGTGACACTACACTTGTTAGAAACTAGGAACCTCTGAAACATGAAGATACATTTCACTAGAAATCTTGACACAAGAGAGAAGGTTGACTCTCTCTAAGGAAAAAGGATAGTAATGGTCCAACAAGTAAATAGCATTATGTGGTCTGATGTTTGCATCAAAGTTGGCCAGCATGATGACTAAATGAGACCTGAGCTGTTAGTATTGTTGGTGATCTTAGGTGCATAGCACTGCTGTAGTCATACTCATCAGATATATCATCTATTGTTTTCCATGGTTGCTATGAAAAATCAGGAAGTGGACTGTGGACCTAATCTGCTTTTTTTGATGCAGGGATTGATTCCACGTGCTAAACTTTTACTGTCCCTTGGTGGAACTTTTTTCTTGGGGTTTGGGCCATTGATCCTCATAACAGTTGCATTCTTCTTGGCTCTATACATCGTAAGCTACCCTTCGATCTTTGGCGTTTGTCTTTAGTTAATTGTATTCCAATACCAAATTGCTTGATGCATTATTCGATAGTTACATTTTTGCCATTTGCTGTTGTTATCGTGTCAAGATATGAGATTCAGAAGTTTGAATCCCATGTCAATCTGCCTCCACTTAGCTGCCTTATGGATTCAGTTGAATATGTATGATATGATCAAAGGTGAACTTTTCTATATAAATATCCACACTAGTGCTGAACCCAGTGGAGGTCTTTCACGTTGAGAAGTTGCCAAGCGTTGTGGAAAAGTCGACTTCTAGATCTCGTTGGAGTCTCATGTTGAACCAGTATGGCTTAAGGAAATCACTGGCAGGATATCATATGTTATTGTGATTTTTAGAATAATTCTTTACCTTCTCTCTCTTGTTTCTTATAATATTTGCTTTAGTTTTTTGACTTGGTATTGTGAAGTTTTTTTGATCTTTTTTCCCTTGTAACTTCGGCAGTATTTTGGACCCACTTTCGTCCATGATGCAAGCAGAACTCCTATAACACCACCCCAATATATCGATCCCTACGTGCTTCTGGAAGATGAAAGGATATCGCAAATGGCACCTCTTGTAAACTGAAGGGGAAACATCAATCACAGACACCAGCCACTTCAAGCTTCAGTTGCAGGTCTCTGTTGCCTATCTGCTGTTGTCTTTAGTTTATTCTTTCCCCGTACAAATCTTAAATTATGAACTTGTCTTAAGTTGGTTTTATCGGGTTGCCCTATGAGTTTGAAAATAGTTATGATTCAACTTTCATGAAGAATCAAAGTTGATATGATACCCACTGTTTTGGTATCTCCTTTCAAGGAAAATCACATTGAACCTGCGAATGACAAGAAAACAGCTTGTATATATCTTAAAAAGTATATTCTACAAATTTAGGGTGATGAAAGCTGGTCTGTTGTTGGGCTTGGAAACATATTTTGTATGGACTTTCATATATTTGTGTATACCAACCAAATTTGCCATGATGTGCAGGAACTGCCACACTGAATCTATGCTAACAAGTATAAGATGGTTTTGACAGGCTTATTGTTATTAGATGGAATCTATTTACTAATGGTGTTTTGATGACATTTTGGTATAACATCCATGTATGGAGGTTAAAAATGTCATCAAAACACCATTAGTAAACGACATTGTTTACCCATCCCATTGGCAAAAGCCATTTCTCAGACTTCTTTGATAAACCCTATTACGTCAACCAAAGCAAAGAGACAGAGGAACACAGGATGTATTTAGGATATAGACTGGAAAGGCTTGTAGGTCTGGACAGACTTGATGAGGCCCTGAATAGATCCAGCGGCAGCAAGAAGTGACACAATCAAACAGAGCAAGCTTAGTAGCTGCATCCAAATCCAGGTGGGGGAGAACCTGCGAATTTGTGCCTGCGAAATGTACATCTCGATTGGAAAATACACGGTCAATGGCCAGAAACAAGCTGCCCCCATGAGACCCAAGAAATCGTTGAAGAATGGGAGCATCGTTGCTACCAGTGTCGTGAATATTACAAATGCTGTTCTCCATACTAACCGAAAGAAGTTGAGGCTGAAATTACCCCCACATGGTATGGGAATGGGGTATTCTCTTGCTATGAATCCACTCTGCGGCCACTTCTTATGGCACCAACCTTCAACGAACCCATATACAGGCTGACTGTAAACCTACATATGCAGGATACATTATCTTATGGCACATACTATAGACGACATTTGTACGTGTACTTGTATAGGGTTTTGGTCCTTCCCAACTCTGATGGGATGGGTTTAGAAGGCTTTTAACTGGATATTGCAGATTTGTGGAGGAAAATAGTAAGCTCAAGAGAAATTTGTGCCGCTTGGAGAACCTAGTTTCGTGTGGATGTATGAGTGGGACTGGGAGGTTTGGGGCAACCACTCGAGTTAGGTTTGGGGGGGAGGGATTAGTGTTTTAAATGTATGCCGTCACGTGTTGTATTGGTCATTTGTAATGGGATTTTGAATCTCTGATATCATATTTACTTACATATGTCTGGGTAGCACTGTGGGGCCAGGGCTGTTATATTTTCCAAAGCCCTTACCCAACCCGTCTTTTTGGTAAGCTCACACATGAGTGGTCGTCATCCCCGGTAATGATTTGGGGTTTTAAATCCTTGTCTTGGCTAATTAAGAAGCATAAGCTCTCTCTCTCTCTCTCTCTCTCTCTCTCTCTCTCAGCAATCTTGGAGCAAACGCTAATGATAGGAATCCACGAATACCAAGATATAACCCAGTTATTTCCATAACAGATACACGTTGAATGTTTTACCTGATAGGCTCCAACAAGATGAACAATAATGCACAAGTTAGCAAAGTCCACAAGCCAGAAGGGCTTATAAAAGCCGAATCCGGTCAGAAAGTTCCCTGGCGCGTTGTTGCCAAATGCTGCATAACCCAAAAGTCCGCATAACATGTAGAACAGAGTGCTGATTGAGATCCCAATCAAGGTAGCCTTCTTCATCACTTTATTCTCTGGTGGGCTAGATTTAAGTGTGTCCTGCGATTCATGGAACTTCTATTTCGGTCAGTTGCAGTAGATACAATGATTGGTTTGCCATATAACTAACAGCAAATTAACTAGGTGTCGGACGAGTTCCACCAGCTAGCCTCTATCGATTTGGTATTAAGAATGGCTTCGCTGTAAGCTTAAGGGTTGTTGCTGTCAGTCCATTGAGGTGGTTACTCGCCATAATTATGTTTGGATCTTAGGTTTGTAAGGAAAAAGAAAGATACGAGATCCTTGCAAATTCAATTCGTTTTTCCAAACTTGTTCATCTCCTTCCACAAATCCTTTTGTAGATTCAAGCTCAGAATTGCCTACAAGTTTACAAGGGTGGATTGCTAGTTCTTTGTCTACAATGGGTAGCTAATATACGTTTCGTTACAGTATATTGTACCATACCCGTTTCAAGTATTGTTCATCACGACATGAATCAAAGACTGTCCGGAATCCAGATAGGTGCCCTGACAAGCACCATTAAAGAGAATCCTATGTTTGCTGAAGGATATTGATTTGCAGGTGGTGATAGAATAGCTTGCCTGTATCTCAACAAGGACGAGAGAGTAACTATAGGCAAATGCAATGTTTCCAAGGGCTTGGAAGCAGCTCCATATTTTCTGTGAACTTGAGACCTCATCTCCGATAGATACACCCGTTAAGGTTGTCTTCACATGTGCCCCTCCTTCAAAATAACCACCACAGTATCAGATATGCTTACGATATACACACCTATCGATATACACTAAGGTACATAATTGGAACAAGACACCTAATACATAACTTGGCTTTGGGTTTTAGAGCTAAACTTTTGATGATTAATACTAGATTTTATGCATAGCTACTGACCTGCAACTTTGGCTATGGCGAGACCGAGGCCAATGAAAGAGTAAGTAAAGGACATAAAGGCTGCGATTATGGAGAGCATCGAAAGCTCGTTGATGCCTGGAATTTGGCTGAGGATGATCTGTGTTACCCCAAATATCATCATAAATAAGTTGTTTGATGTATGACACCCTGCAGCTTGCCCGTGCTTATGGAAGCAATCTGATCTTTTAATGGCCCTATGTTACAGAAGTATTGAAAAATAGACGTACTTAGGCCACGCCAATTATTATCATTAATTTGGTGATAGCAAATGATGAATATAGTTTATGCTTACGCCATGCTAATAGCCGTAGTGATTGTGTATCCAATGCTTGTTCCGATGATATTAGTGTACTGAGCCCATCCGCAAAGCTGGAATTTGATTCCGCCTGTCCACATACAGAGAGAGAGAGAGAGAGCGTTAATTCATTGTTCGAAAAAGGGAAACCTGTATTTGTTTTTTTTGTATTTGCGAGGAAACAAACGAAATTATAAAAGAAATCTCCGAGAATGAAAAAGTGAAGTTCTTGCAAAGGGTTTTTGGTTGGGGAGAAGAAAGACAAAGGTACCTAGATTAGCTTTAACGACCTCTGTGTAAGTGTGGTTTCTAGTGCCTGTAACAGGATGCCTGTAGCAGTCAGCAAGCAGAACAGAAGTGAACCAAGTGATGAGCGAGAAGACAAGCAGAGCAATAGGACCAGCAATCCACCCCAACTGAGCCATAGCCCATGCCAATGACAGCACACCTGACCCTATTACTGCTGTTATTATATGGGCACTTGCAGTCATCAAAGTACCTTCAAAAACCAAAACCAAAACCAAAACCAAAAAAAGTTAGGGCCTGTTGGGTGTTGGTTTTATGTTTTCTGTTCTTATTTCTCCAGAAAATACAGTCCAGAAAAAAAAGAATTGTTGAAAAAGGAGAACAAAAAATGTCATGAATTGCACATACCGGTTCTTATGGCACGACCATCATCATCAAGCTTTTCAATAGAACTGCCATTGTCTATGGCAAAGCTTAAATTCCTCTGCATCTCTCTCTCTCTCTCTCTCTCTCTCTCTCTCTCTCTCTCTCTCAATGTTCTTGACAACTCCCCAACTCTAGCAGGAGAAACGGTGGTGAGGAATAAATTTAAAGGGAATTGACTCTGGAGTACAAGAGAGGGAAGTGATGCAATAGCCAGTTCATGTTTTGTCAAACAGTGGATATTCAACAAAGGTCACTTATTCATTCACACTGTGATGCACCACCATCTGTTGCTAACTACATTTCTTTTTTTGATTCTCAACGAGAACTCAACTTTTCAATAAATACCCAGATTTCCATAGATGCTGCATTTTGAAAATGTGGAGACAATAAATATGAGTCATCGGTATTTCAATTGTCAAATTGTGATACAGAAATTTAGGACAGTCAAAACATGTACATACACATCCACCAAAGATGTCCAAAGTTTGAGGTGGAATACAACATGGATGTCATAGGTTCATTTTCAATATGAAGATTAGAAGGATTTGCTATTCACATTCATGATAATGGTGGATGGGTTTTTATCAAATAAATAAGAAGTAACCCTTTCTGAAAGTGAGAGCTTTTTTGTTCAACTTGATAAGGGGGTCTGGGGTTCTTAGTCTTCAAACAGAAGAAGTCGCCCTAGAGAGATTAATAAGAATTACATTTTAATTTACGAGTGTCTTGTTGGATAGTCATAAAAACAAATCATATGCGCAAATCAAAGTGTCAAGGAAGCGAAACCAAAGAGCTAATCAATGAAAATTTAGAATGCTAAGCAGAAATCAAAAATAGAAAGGAATCCCTTACTCTAACATAATGAGAAATAGCAGTTACAATAACATTTGTGAAGAAAGAAATGCAACCGAATTTAGTGAGATGATATCCACAAGATTCCAGATATACTAATAGCCTTTAATAATAGTAAACAACATATAAAATGAAAAATAGGATGGGATATATGGGATGTAGCTTCTCTTGCTAGATTTATATCTATCTAGGAAAGGTAAGACTATTTTCTATGAGAAAGTCTGTGTACACAGACTTGTGTACACAGATCTGGACACAGATCCGGATCCGTCGGATACACGTGGGACCCTTGAATTATTAAGGGCCCCACGTGTATCCGACGGATCCGGACACATCTGTGTACACAATCTGTGTCCAGATCTGTGTACACAATTTGTGTACACAGCACTACTCATTTTCTATCGGTAGCTAGGCCACATGCCTTATCCTTCCCTTTTCTAACAATGTATACAAGAGGGAGGGGATTGGAATTAACAATACCACCCCTATGATGCTAACTTATATTTTAGGAGATTAAGAAGTTCAAGGTATTCATGGGCCGTTTGATACGTGTCATAAAAATTGAAGAAAATTAGTAAGGAGGAGAGGATTGAGATTAAAATTGATAGTTAGGAGAAATTAATAATAAAGTTAGTTGTTTGGTTGGAGGAATAAGTTTATAAATTACTATAATCACGAATTTCTCCCTCATCTTGCAAGATTCAGAATCCGAATGAATTATCAATTTCTAACCTCGAAAAAATACAACCAAACAACTTCTGTGAGGCTCAGTCCAACCCCCTCCCCCACAGAGGATATCAAACATGCCCTAGACGCCGAATACCATTTTGTCAAACCAAAACAAAGTATTTGGGGGGTTTAATTTCATTCGCTAAATTTTGTATCAAACCCGCGTGCCTTACGAATACGAGTTTTGTTTAACTTATTCACCTTAGTTTATTATTATTTTTTTTTTATAATGGAAACAAATTCATCTTTGTTGACTCCACTATATGTGAACAAAGAAGAATGACGAATAACATTCCCCTTATACCTTACCAAGATAATCAATGGAAGATTTGCAGAATCTATAAGTCAATGCATGGGACAAAAAGAAGATAAATTCCTTTTTGATTAGCATTCAACTGAGCATGAAAAAGCAAGGAAAAAATGAAAAACTTTACACCCCTTGTTTCTTCTCGAGAAATCATACATTTCTTATCGCTGATATAAAACGCTACAAAAAAAAAAAAGAAAAGGAAAACCAAACGTGGCTGCACAATATATCAAAAATAGTGAATTTGGCGAATCAGATATTCTCTGTATTTATTATGATTTTTTTCTCCACAAGTATCGTAATTGGAATAGTCTTATAACTGGATCTTCCCCATAACTTTTATTTTTATATAGCATTTTGAATCCTGTTTTCCTTTAGTAATTATCTTTTTTTGTCAAGTTGAAAGATAAACGTATATAAACAAACTTCGTGTAAGCCGGCAATCCTTATTTTCCAAAAAGAAAAGGAAGAAATCCAGAGAATTGTGCCGGTTGTAAGAAAGGCGAATCATTGAAACCCATTAATTGATTGAATACTAGTCACTCGTTGAATTTATTCCGGGCGTAATAAAACAAAGTAGTTTTGTACAAGTAAAGAGCTAGCATAAAATAACTGTGTGGCTGTACTTTTAACCTGCACGGAGACATGAAATTTAACCTTTCCAGTGCTATATACTTCTATCTTCTGTGCAGATCAAAGTTATCAATCTTGTTCCATACCGGCCAATACGGGCGGCCTCGTGACAGTACTAGACCACCAGAGTACCATTCCGGCCACTGTTCTAGCATGTTCCGGTCTATTCAGGCCAATACCAATAGGTGAAGATATTCTCTCTTGTTTATTTTTGCCTTTTGGTAAGCAAATAATTCATGGAGAAGTGCAGAAACACAGGGATAGCCTCTCACACAAACCATATTAGCAAACTTGAGTTGAGGGGCTATAGAACTGGCCAACCCCATTTTTTTTTGGCAAGACTATTTACTCAATGTTTATTCGAAATGGAAAAGAAAACATCATGAACTTTTGTTGGGATTACAGCTTATTACATGATTTTCTCTGCTTTTTTTCACACATGCGAAGTGATTTATGTCTTTTAAGAGAAGTGATTTTCAGTCCATCTTTAAACTTTTCAAACCCTTTTATTTCGTCTTTTTAGACTCTCAAAAGATGAATGTGATAGGTAGATGGTGAAAAGTGTAGGAAAAAATATTGCGAACAAGTTGATCGGATTCAATTCCATAAAATAATTTCAGTAATTGACAACTCGAAAATTACAAAACAAAATTATAATACCGATTCGGAAAATAGAATACATTACCAACCGAGTCCTGTGAAATCACAGTTCCCTTAAAACAGATTCGCCGCCTCCCGTGGGTGTTGGAGGATCACTCCGGCGCCTGTCTCCCAGGGTAAAACGGCTCACTCGGCCGATGGAACACCATCCGATCGACCGCCTGTCGAACAAACTGTGTCTGCCTCTCTCTCCGTAAAAAATTATAAGGAAATCATTTTGTCTCTCCATAACCAAATAAGGATTCACTATTTATAGAATCCATAAACCTTGAAACCGCTAAAATCATAAAGAATGGGGTTAATAGGGTCATTGATGGACATCAATAGCGCTATTGATGGACATCAATGCGACCATGAATGAGTTGTAAATGCGGAGACCTTCCGGTTGCCTCGTGAGACCCTCCGGTGTCCCAATTTCATTCACAACCCTTTCAAATTTCCAACAATCCCCCACATGAATGAACTTGGCAAAAAACTCACGCAAAGTACAAAATAAACTCGGAGAGAGAGCACATCAGATAATTTCTGCATAGGATAGGTAGCTTTTGGCCTTGAACCTTCCATTGTGAAAGCCCATCGGATTTACTGGCTGACCAGTGAACATGATGTCTTGAACTTTTCTGCCGTTTGTGTAAACCGAGACAATAGACTCCACATAGGAACTTCTCATAACACAGTTTAGTTCTCACTGTTGTGTTCGTTTTGGCCATGAACACGCATCCTGGTTCTGCAAGTGTTATTAAGAATTTTGCCTTCTCAAATTCTTATTAAAGCGGCCCCACTTCACACTCACATAGGTGATCTCTTATCGTGAGCATCTCAAATACTCTACTAGGAATCCCAATTCCAACGCATAAGAGTCATTAAAAGCAAATAGAAATTGCTTATCCTTAACAACTTCATTGTTGCGTCATAGGAATGGGTAGAAGAATCAATCTCCTCAGTGATATCTGTAACCACACGTGATTAGGTTGTCCCTTTGAACCTTGATCTTGGGATCTCCAGTCAACAAGGTTGGGTTTCCATCACGGTAGTTTTTAACGTCATAGGCTTTAGCCCCATTCCCATCGATGCTTTACAACCAACTCTCTATTTAACCCTCGGGTTAGTAGATCTACAATATTGCCTTTTGACTTCACTCTGTCAAATTGTGACAATCTAACTTGAGAGCAGTTGTTCAATGGTATTGTGTCTACGATGACATGTCGAGACTTACCATTACACATTACTCTGTGCCCATCCAATTTCTGATTGGATATCGCAATTTACACATATTGCTGGCACATATTTTTGTCCACATAGGAACATCTTTCAGAAGTTGGCGTAGCCATTCTGACTCTTCAATTGTCTTGTCTAGAGTAATAAACTCTGACTAACATCATAGACTGTGTTGTACACGTCTATTTAGAAAATTTCCACCACGCAACTGCACATGTTAGTATGAAACATACCCACTTATGGATTCTGAATCCTTTATATCAGATATTCAATTTGCATCACTGTACCTCTCTTGTACTGCAAGATATCTGGTATAGTGCAGTCTATAGTCATGTGTGTATCTCAAGTATCACAACACCCTGACTATCGCTTTCCAATGGTTCTATCTTGGATCCTTTTGGGTGTAAGTATCATCACATCTGCTAGATACCCCCACAATTCAAGAATTAAGGGGAAGGCTCTCAGCCCCCACATTCTTGAATTTTTAATCACTTTCCTTGCATGGTATCTCACATTGAGAATATCATTCACATTTCGTGATAAAACAAGATTTATCAACGTACAATTATCATTGCCTATAAGCCATGATTTTCCAATTCAACAACTCTATCGAGTTCTAGCAAATATTGTGTAAACAACTTCATGTTTGAACACTAAATTCACCAAACGGTAATTAGCCCCCACATTCTTGAATTTTTAATCACTTTCCTTGCATGGTATCTCACATTGAGAATATCATTCACATTTCGTGATAAAACAAGATTTATCAACGTACAATTATCATTGCCTATAAGCCATGATTTTCCAATTCAACAACTCTATCGAGTTCTAGCAAATATTGTGTAAACAACTTCATGTTTGAACACTAAATTCACCAAACGGTAATTTCTCAGCACTTTAACTTTATTGCTATATTGAATTTTAAACTTCATTCTGAAAAAAATGAGTTTATTCAAAATCTCACACTTACTCTCGAGCAAGTACTGATAGCATAATCTTATTCTATCAACGACAAAAGTATAAAACTCTTCGTCTCCCCATATGCGTGAGATATTCAAGTGATACACATCACTGAATCAAACTCAAAAGTTTAGTGCTTCTTTCAATGTATTGAAAAGAAGTCTTTTACTTTGACATTCAAGTTGGCAACAATTTGCCACTCTCCTCTCATTCTCACAAAAAGAGGAGCATGAGCCCACGAGATCACTGTTGGCGCACCAACAGTTGTGGTTACACCACTAAGGACAATATCTCAAATAATATTCTCATCCGTTAGAATAATTCTCAAATATATTTATGCATGCAACCAAATTTGTTTTTCCCAAAAAAAAATGATACTAGCTCAATGCATATATATTCAAAAATGATAATAAAATATCATCTTAATGGGCAATTGTCCATTACAAACACAAACTTTATTTGCATTAAGGCACCACATAAATGGCTAATTAAATTGAAAATTTAATCACCCTGATTTTTTAAATGCCAAAGAATTTTAATTAAATTCACACATAACATAACACATGTCCTTAAAATGGGGAAATCAATAAATATATAAACTTATTCCTTGAATGTTGCAGGAAATAAATTTTCCTTCTCTATTTCTTAGAAAATTTTCAGCCCTTATAAATACTCACAATAAAATCACATTAGCATGAATTAAGTAACTGAAAACCCAAAAAATATTAAAACTCATAGGAAAATGAACAAGGGTGAACTCACAATACTCTTTTCGTCTATTTGTTTGAACCACATAACTAGTAAGACTCAATAATAATTTACCATAATTACCACTTACCATTGTCAAAACAAATATTATTTTCTCATAGCCGTTTTGATAGAGGATTGATTATTCATGAATCATATATACATTCTTTTAATTAACCATAAACCAAATACCAAATCACGGCTTCATCTGGTTTAAGTAAACTTAAACAAATAAATCAAAAAAAATTGGTAGCTAACTGATTTTGTTTATTTTGACCAAGTCAAACAAGATGACTCTCAATCATCAAAGCTAACCATGATTTCTTCCCAAAAACAAAAACCAACAGCAGCAGCCCTTCTCTCTTTTTATGAACCTGCAAATATATGTATATATAGATGTATGTTTTTTTTTTTTTTTCCCCTTACCTTCTCAAGGCCTGGTAACAATGCAGTTCGTGTATCCCTTTGGTTTTGGGTTCCCAATTTTCCTCCAGTTGGGGTTCTTGGGCTCATGTGTTTTGTTAATCCAAAACATAGAACACAACATTTAGATAGATAATTCCACCGAAAATTGAAATAGGAAGTTGTGAGTCAAACCTCTCTTGGTAAATGGGATACAATCCTTACCATTTGTTCTCCGTCACTAGCCAACAAACTCTTTGTTTAGGATTGCCCATAAACATTCCCATGAGTTCACGCATATAAGATTTTCTTGATGGACTATTCTTAACAATAATAATCGTGCCAAATAACAACTGATCTGCACGAAACGATTAGTTGCAAAAATAAAACTATTTTCATGAAACATCCGAATACCGATCAACTGAAATCGAATCTTTACCAACCGAGTCCTGTGAAATCACAGTTCCCTTAAAACAGATTCGCCGCCTCCCGTGGGTGTTGGAGGATCACTCCGGCGCCTGTCTCCCAGGGTAAAACGGCTCACTCGGCCGATGGAACACCATCCGATCGACCGCCTGTCGAACAAACTGTGTCTGCCTGCGGAGCATGATCCCACAGAATCTCTGTTGGCATGCCAACAATTGTAATTACACCACTAGGAACAATACCACAATTGATTCTCAATTTTCAGAACCATTTCTCCTTCTTTCTCTTTTTTTTTCCCGAAAAAAGAAAAGAAAAATCTAACTTCAAAGTTAGACCATTAAAATATGCGTCAGTCAAACATATCATTGTCATGCATACAACTGATTCCATATTAAGGATCATATTAATAATCCAAGCATTTTTTCCTATAAAAAATGCTCCTGACCCAACGCATAAATATTTAGTAATGATAATAAATATATTTTTAATGGGTAATTATCCGTTACAAATAATTTTATTTGTATTAAAACACCTCTTGGGAGCATTCATGCAACTTTTCCCAAAATTGTTGATATCCCACCGCTTTCACATAAGGTTAGTAACCTTCTCTGTAATTTTTACATCCAAGACATCATCTAGGGTAAATCCATCAATCAAACCTTGCAGTGAAACTTGGACATCAATAACTACAAGAATTTGTGAAAGCTTTAAAAATTATTTGATCGCATCCAAAAATAAATAAATAAATACCCCACGTTCATAACGTCCACCATATTTATGGTCTACATAAATTCACACAAACAAAACATTAAAAATCTGAATGTGATTTTGAGAAAACAGGAATAAACTCACAGTCATGGCACTAATGATAGCTGAGTAAGGGATTGCATGTGAAGGCCAACACAAGTGTCTTACTGAATAAAAAGTAAGGCCTGGAACAGTTTCAGTTTCAATTTTTCCATGTCTAGCCAAATCTAGCACTTATGATATTAAAATTAATACCGGTAACAAATGCCTTTGGCTATTGAGTTGCATAATTATAAGATACTGTGGCACTAATGAAACCCGGCACCCCACCTTGTGGTGGCACACAGATCTGGTGTCCGTCAGTATACTTCGCTAGACAGATCATGCAATCGCTGTTATCTTCTCTATTTGATTGGACAGTGGATTATAAAGGATAAAGTAAGACTACCACTATTTTTTATTTGAAATCATCCCATGTGAGATGAGTTTTGTCCCTCTGGATTCCCAACCAAACAATGGGTTTCATATATGTACGTTATTCCCAACCTTATGAATCTATTGTTTCCCCCAACCAGAAAAATTTTAATATCCCGAAATTGGAATTAATCAATTTTTCTCTTGTTCTTATCAGGAAACTTACATTGTTTTCTGCAAATTCAAGTGTGCATACAAACCTTGTTGGACTAGCCTGCCGAAACACCACCAGTTCGATTCGGAAAATAGAATACATTACCAACCGAGTCCTGTGAAATCACAGTTCCCTTAAAACAGATTCGCCGCCTCCCGTGGGTGTTGGAGGATCACTCCGGCGCCTGTCTCCCAGGGTAAAACGGCTCACTCGGCCGATGGAACACCATCCGATCGACCGCCTGTCGAACAAACTGTGTCTGCCTCTCTCTCCGTAAAAAATTATAAGGAAATCATTTTGTCTCTCCATAACCAAATAAGGATTCACTATTTATAGAATCCATAAACCTTGAAACCGCTAAAATCATAAAGAATGGGGTTAATAGGGTCATTGATGGACATCAATAGCGCTATTGATGGACATCAATGCGACCATGAATGAGTTGTAAATGCGGAGACCTTCCGGTTGCCTCGTGAGACCCTCCGGTGTCCCAATTTCATTCACAACCCTTTCAAATTTCCAACAAAAAGTGCAATGATTTTTCTCAAACTTGGACAAATCAATGCCTGGGGTAAAAACACCATAGTAAGCTTTGTTATGATGGTATCAAATTGCAGGCTTGAACACAGAAAAAGCTCTAATGGGAGTAACCATGTGTCCGCGTGTCCATTGGCAAACTTTAATTCCATTTGGTTTGGCATGGTTTTCATCTCAAATGTAGCTCATAATGCTCATCTGGCTGGTGAGGTGCTGTCACTTGGGTTTAAATACTGGTTTCATTTCACATAGATGCATCCATATGTTGTAGTTGTAACTTGTAACAGACAAGTCTACAACATCAAAAAGCAAGAATATGCAGCAGGATTTTGAATCGAAAGCTCAAGCAGCAGCACCACCACCAATCGCATAGCCGACTCTTCTTCCCTAGGGAAAAGTATACACGTTAAACTCGGAGGGAAAAATCTATATAATTCGAAAATGCTGCGAACAAATATAATATACCAACAGGATGGCTAGAAACTTGGGGTGAGGCCGGCCCTGCCCAGCCCAACCCCTCGGTCGATCCCTGGTGTCATTACCAACTCAAAATATTGAGACCACAGATGAGGTAATCCCGGCGTTGCAAACCAGTTTCCTTGAGTCTAACAAGCTTGCATACTTTATGTTCTTGGCTTGGTACCACAAATCCCTCCGGTCACTGAATAAAGATTTTTTCGTCTAACTCACCATTAAGGATCGCAGTCTTGGGGTTCATTTGGTGAATCTCAAACTTATAGATAAAAGCAAGAGTAATTATAACTCTAATTGTTGAGATTCTAGCAGCCGAAGCATACGTATCAAAGTAATCAATACCCGATACCCTTTTTCTAGATAAAACCTTTGACAATTAATTTGGCCTTCGACTTATCAATAGTTCCATCAATTTTTCTTTTCTTCTTGAAAATCCATCTACAAGCAATTGGTTTAGGACGAGGAGGTAAATTAGTTAGAATCCAGATATTATTTTTCAAACTGGAATCAATCTCATCTATTCTTGTATAGCCTCCTTTCATAAGCAACACTTTATGACGCCCTCCAAAGTCAATGAATCTGTTTTCACATGTAACTAGAACACACTGTGATGACATGTAGTTTCTCAAGTACATGAACTCGTTTGTTTCTTCTTAGTTTAACGTGTTCCACAGGTTCATTATCCTTGTCTAAGGGAACTTTTTTCTTGGGGTTTGGGCCATTGATCCTCTAATAGTTGCTTCTTCTTAGCTCCATACATCGTAAGCTACCCTTCGATCTTTGGCGTTTATCTTTAGTTAATTGGATTCTGATCCCAAACATGATCGATGCATTATTTGATAGTTACGTTTTGATGGATCGTGTGGCTAGCATGCCATTTGCTGTTATTGCTGGGTCATGATATGAGAGTCAGAAGTTTGAATCCCATGTAAACTGAAGGGGAAAAATCATTCACAGACACCAGCCACTTCAAGATTAAGTTTGAGGGGAAACTTGAAACTTTAGTTTATTCTTTCCCTGTATAAATCTTAAATTAGGAAGAATCTTTCTAGTCACAAAGAAATGCCATTCAGAATCAAAGTTGATATGATACCCAATGTTTTGGTATCTGTGGCATCTCCTTTCAAGGGAAATCAAATTGAATCTGCGAACAAGAAGAAAAACAGCTTGTATATATCTTAAAAAGTAATGGGCTTGGAAACAGAATTTGTATAGACTTTCATATATCTTTAGGATATAGACTGGAAAGGTTTGTAGGTCTGGACAGACTTGATGAGGCCCTGAATAGATCCAGCAGCAGCAACAAGTGACACAATCAAACAGAACAAGCTTAGTAGCTGCATCCAAATCCAGGTGGTGGAGAACCTACGAATCTTCGCCTGCGAAATGTACATCTCAATTGGAAAATACACTGTCAATGGCCAGAAAGAAGCAGCCCCGATGAGACCCAAGAAATCGTTGAAGAATGGCAGAATCGTCGCTACCAGCGTTGTGAATATTACATACCCTGTTCTCCAGACTAACCGAAAGATGTTGAGGCTGAAATTACCCCCACATGGCATGGGAATGGGGTATTCTCTTGCTATGAATCCACTCTGCGGCCACTTCTTATGGCCCCAACCTTCAACGAACCCATATACAGGCTGACTGTAAACCTACATATGCAGGATACATTATCTTAGAGCACATTATCTTGTCTTGGCTAATTAGGAAGCACAAGCTCTCTCTCTGTCTCTGCAATCTTGGAGCAAACCTTAATGATAGGAATCCGGAAATACCAAGATATAACCCAGTTATTTCCATAACAGATACATGTTGGATGTTTTACCTGATAGGCTCCAACAAGATGAACAACAATGCACAAGTTAGCAAAGTCAATAAGCCAGAAGGGCTCATAAAAACCGAATCCGGTCAGATAGTTCCCCGGTGCGTTGTTGCCAAATGCTGCATAACCCAGAAGTCCACATGACGTGTAGAACAGAGTGCTGACTGAGATACCAATCAAGGTAGCTTTCTTCATCACTTTATTCTCTGGTGGGCTAGATTTAAGCGTGTCCTGCGATTCATGGAACTTCTATTTCAGTCAGTTGCATTTGTTACTATTAAGTGTTTTGCCATATAACTAACAGCAAAACTAGGTGTTGGACGAGCTCTACCTTCTCACCTCTATCGAATTGGTATCAAGAATGGCTTTGATTTAAGCTTAAGGTGGTTACTCACCATAATTATGTTTGGATCTTAGATTTGTGAAGGAAAAGAAAAGATACGAGATCCTTGCGAATTCTATTCGTGTTTCTTAACTTGTTCATCTCCTTCCGCAAATCCTTTTGTAGATTCAAGCCCAGAATTGCCTACAAGTTTACAGGGGTGGATTGCTAGTTGCTACATACTCAACACTAGCAACAAGCTAGTATGTTCTATGCATCTACCTCAGAATAGTTTGTCTACAACACGTGGCTAATATACGTACCATTACAATATATAGTACCATACCTGTATTAAGTATAGTAATTACAACGTGAATCAAAGACCATCCTGAATCCGGATAGGTGCCCTGACGAGCACCACTAAGGAGAATCCTATGTTTGCTAAGCATATTGATTTGCAGATGTTGATAGAATAGCTTGCCTGTATCTCCACGAGGATGAGAGAGTAACCGTAGGAAAATGCAACGTTTCCAAGGGCTTGGAAGCAGCTCCATATTTTCTGTGAACTTGAGACCTCATCTCCGATAGATACACCTGTTAAGCTTGTCTTCACATGTGCCCCTCCTTCAAAATAACCACCACAATATCAGCCATGCTTACGATATATGTAATTGAAACGAGATACCTAATACATAACTTGGCTTAGGGCTTCAGAACTAAACTTTTGATGATTGCGATACTAAATCTTATGCATAGCTACTGACCTGCAACTTTGGCTATGGCGAGACCAAGGCCAATGGAAGAGTAAGTAAAGGACATAACAGCTGCGATTATGGATAGCATCGAAAGCTCGCTAATGTCCGGAATTTGGCTCATTATGATCTGTGTTACCCCAAATATCATCATAAATAGGTTGTTTGATGTATGACACCCTGCAGCTTGTCCGTGCTTATGGAAACAATCTGATCTTTTGACGGCCCTATGTTAAATAGAAGATGTACCTACGGCATGCTAATTATTATCATTCATTTATGATACCAAACAATCATTATAGTTGATGCTTACGCCATGCTAATAGCCGTAGTGATTGTGTATCCAATGCTTGCTCCAATAAGAGTCGTGTACTGAGCCAATCCGCAAAGCTGGATTTTGATTCCCCCTGTCCACACGCACACGCGCGCACACACCCATACAGAGTTAAACCATTGTTCGAAGGGAAACCTGTATTTGTTTTTCCAGTAATTTCTTTTCCTATTCGCGAGGAAATAAAGGAAATTATAAAAGAAATCTCCAAGAATGAAAAAGCGAAGTTCTTGCAAAAGGGTTTTTTGTTGCAGAGAAGAAAGAGAAATGTACCTAGATTAGCTTTAACGGCCTCAGTGTAAGTGTGGTTTCTGGTGCCTGTAACAGGATGTCTGTAGCAGTCAGCAAGCAGAACAGAAGTGAACCAAGTGATGAGAGAGAAGAGAATGAGAGCAATAGGACCAGCAATCCACCCCAACTGAGCCATAGCCCATGCCAATGACAGCACTCCTGACCCTATCACTGCTGTTATTATATGTGCACTTGCAGTCATCAAAGTACCTTCAAAAACCAAAACCGTAACCAAAACCAGAAAAAGTTAGGGCCTGTTGGGTGTTGCTTTGTTTTATGTTTTCTGTTCTTATTTCTCCAGAAAACACAGTCCAGAAAAAGAAAAGAAAAAAACTTGTTTTAGGGACTAATGTTTTCAAAACAACCCATTTTACAGGAAAACACCAAATTGATGTTTTCATATTCTGCCAAATTATTTCCACTAAAAATGCATGCGTGTTTATACCATATTTCAACACGTGCTAGTGAAATTGACGAGTTGACAGTGCCAAAAGACCAAACAGTTAAAAGGAGTTTGTCAGAATATGCCAAGTATGCATGTGTTGATTACATAAGAAGTAAGATTGGATTGGAGAAAGAAATTAAAGACTGTTAAGGGTTTAAAAAGATGAGAGTTTTTCCTTGGTAGTTTTGTGTGATTCAAACAATACGAGTCTGAAGGAAAAAATTGAGAAAAAAGTCCCAAAAAAGGAACAAGTAGCATTTATCTTTGCAGTTTTCTTCCACAAAGTACAAAGTTGATTAAAGAGGTTTAAGGTTTACTATTATAAATGGGTGCAGAAGAAGAATCATCGACACACAGATCAAATCTTAGTCCATCAATTTTTTTCTTTTCTACTTGGAGAAATAGTATTACAACTTAGATTAAGTGTCATTTTAAGAGATCAATAAAATCTCACTTGGTTTCAAAAAGTTCGTGCTTTTGAAAAATTTTTGAAACACAACTACTTAGCATGTCGACGTGCAAGAAACGATGTCGCACCTAGGAATGCAAGCCCTTGTTTCTAGGAAATGCATGGTTTCTTGCACGTCGGTGAACCGTACCTCCCTCCACCTTATTAACAATTCATGTTTCAATCACTTGAATTTCTTGTTATTTTCTCTTTTTTCTCTGTCCATACAGCGAAATATTGGGTAACAATAGGGTATGAAAGTGATGGCTGTTTCTGTTTTCAAAAACAGATTCTGCAAAATGATATCTCATAGTTTTTGAGAAAAGGAACCAAAAAAATGTTGCGAATTGCCCATACCGGTTCTTATGGCGCGACCATCATCATCAAGCTTTTCAATAGAATTTCCATTGTCTATGGCGAAGCTTAAATTCCTCTGCATCGCTATCTCCTCTCTCTCTCTCTCTCTCTCTCTCTTCTCTCTCAATGTTCTTGACAACTCCCCAACTCGCAGGAGAAACGGTGGTGAGGAATAAATTTAAAGGGAGTGGACTGTGGAGATACAGAGAGTTAAAAGTGAGATTAAAACTATCTTTTTTTATTGTGAAAATATAAAAGATAAAAAGTAAAAAAAAAAAAAGCATTGAAATGACTGCAATTAGGTATAATTCAGAAAATGATAATAAGGTAAATTGTGATCGAAATTGATAATAAAGTAGGATTATGAATGAGGAGAGGAATTGTTTCTCTATTCATAGGATTAGAGCATGAAATTGCTAAAAAAAATCCACGAACACATCTTTTCCGGCACAAATCCAAACACAAATGTATCGAGAATCGTTCGATGTACGTGGAGTTCATATTTTTTAGAGGGCCTCGCGACATCGAACAATTTCAAACACATCTACGTCTCAATTTGTATACGAAAGGTGTGTTTCTAGACTTACTTATTGCCAAAAACATGTTTGTTTTGCCCAAAGAAAATATGATTAAAATAAATAATTTTTACTTTTAGCCTTATATGAAAATGAGAGAGGGATCATTTTCATCAATGTATACTAACAAAAACCGTACTAAGCACGGGACAAATTAAGTTATTTTTTTATTAACGCGAATCAAATACCAAAAAATATGTGCTTCTAAAATACTCAACTTTTTACGTACTTATAAATAATGTCACTTTGATATCTATTTCAAGATAATTTTTATTTACGCTTTCACCTTCTATATGTAGAGAAGATAATATTGATTTAGTGCAAAAAGTTCTGAAGACAATTGAACAGAAACAAAGAGTTTAGCAAAACACAAACATCTTGGAGATGAGGATAGTAATTATAGCTGTTAGTTATCATTTGATTAAAAGGATAAGCATAGATTTGAATTTGATTTGTTCAGAATAATAATAATTTACACTACTTTGTATAATTTAAAATTTTATCAATTTAATTCTTAATCCAGTCGTGTTCTGCCACTTGGCGTGCTTTTAATCAAAAGGATATGGGTTTAAGTTGTTTAGAAGGATAATTTCTTCATTTGAATTTGAATTTAAATTTGATTTGTTCAAATAATTTTTACATTAATTTTTATAGATTAAAATTTTGTTAATTAATTTCAGAACCAATTTACCGCCCTAAGGGCGAGTTAATATTTATTAGAAATGGAAAATGGAAAATCTGGATTTTTTTGGGATTACGGCTTTTATACACGATTGTGTGTATTTTCTCACACATGCAAAGTGATTTATTTATGTCTTTTTAAGGAAAGTGATTTTCGCAATCTATCTTTAAACTTTCGACACTCCCTTTTATTTTTGGTTGTCTTTTTAGTCTCTCAAGAGATGAATGTTATAACTAGACTCTGAAAATCATTTAATTTCGTAAATTTATTTTCTTACGAAATGTACCACCTTAATTTGAGTACCTAGACAATCTAGTACCATTAGATAAAAACTTTAGGTATTCAAACACGTAACGAGCGCATGATTTCTTTATTACTTGGACCAATATGCCCTAGGATAAAAACACCATAGTAAGCTTCAGGGCCGGCCCTGACATTTGAGGGGCCTAAGACGAAGTTCGAAAATGGAGGCCCTTAAAAATGCTAGCGAAACTACATATAAAATCGATAAACACCGTTTCAAAACTACATGCATGTATTTAACACGAAAAAAACCCAAAAAATACATTATACTATAAGAATCAAAAGCATCGTCCACCATAATCACTTAAATATCACTTAAATACATATTGGGCCTTTGGGCCCCTTGGCTAGTGAGTAGTTGTTTGGATAACTGGACTTTAAAATGGGCTTCAATGCAAAAAAAAAATTGGGCCTACATACTTAGTGGTAAAAAATATTTGGGGGCCTTTTTTTTTCATTTTTTTGGGGGGCCTAAGACGCCGGCCTATTGGGCCTTAGCCCAGGGCCGGCCCTGGTAAGCTTTGTTTACACCATAGTAAAACTCCAATAATGGGAATATAGAACAATGAAAAACACCAATTCAGTACTCGTCCCCATCATCCCCATCCTCTCCTTCCGCCAACTCAGCACCAACCTCTTCATAATCCTTCTCCAGAGCCGCAAGATCCTCCCTTGCCTCCGAAAACTCTCCTTCCTCCATCCCCTCACCCACATACCAATGCACAAACGCCCTCTTCGCATACATCAGGTCAAACTTATGATCAATCCTTGAAAACACCTCAGCCACGCTGGTGGAATTTGAAATCATGCAAACAGCCCTTTGCACCTTGGCCAGATCGCCACCGGGGACCACTGTGGGCGGCTGATAATTGATGCCGCACTTGAACCCGGTGGGGCACCAGTCGACGAACTGGATGGTGCGCTTGGTCTTGATGGTGGCAACTGCGGCATTGACGTCCTTGGGGACCACATCGCCGCGGTACATGAGGCAGCAAGCCATGTACTTGCCATGGCGGGGGTCACACTTGGCCATCATGGAAGAAGGCTCGAATGCGCTATTGGTAATTTCAGCCACGGAGAGCTGCTCGTGGTAGGCCTTCTCTGCGGAGATGACAGGGGCATAGGAGGAGAGCATGAAGTGGATCCTGGGGTATGGGACCAGGTTGGTTTGGAATTCGGTCACGTCCACGTTCAGGGCGCCATCAAATCTGAGAGAAGCGGTCAATGAAGAAATCACCTGAGAGCCACACACACACACACACACACACAAAAAGTTATTAGTTTAGGGAAGTCTGTCAAGAGAATGAGAAATAATCTGGCAAATATAGAGAAAACTGGTATCCTTACGTCTCTGTTTGGATCAAGAATTTGTAGAGCTATTGTAGATGAAAATATAGAAGATTTCCCTTCCCAAAAATTAGGTATGTTTCTCACCTTTTCTTTTACCTCAACAAATTCCTCTCCAAATCCTCCATCCAAATACAAACTAAGCTTGGTAAAGAAAAGCAACAACTAACCTCTCTAAAAAGCCTACAAAAAATTGTTTAGAACGTTCCAAGTCCCCCCCGCCCCTTATAAAAACCAATAACCAAGAAGCCAAATGAACACAAGTTACCTGTGAAACAAGGCGGTTGAGGTTGGTGTAGGTGGGCCGCTCAATGTCAAGAGAGCGTCTGCAGATGTCGTAGATGGCTTCATTGTCAAGGAGCACAGAAACATCAGTGTGCTCAAGGAGGGAATGGGTTGAGAGAACACTATTGTAGGGCTCCACGACAGATGTGGAGACTTGAGGAGAGGGATAAACAGTGAAACCAAGCTTTGACTTCTTGCCGTAATCGACTGAGAGACGCTCCAAAAGGAGGGACCCGAGACCGGATCCAGTGCCGCCTCCAACGGCGTTGAAAACCAGGAAACCTTGGAGGCCAGTGCAGTTGTCAGCAAGTTTACGTATGCGGTCCAAGCAGAGATCAACAATCTCCTTACCAACTGAAAATAGTGGGATAAAATATTCACTAACCCCATAAAAATGCAAATAGAAGAAGCACTTAAACTGTACCCTAAAGATCAGAAAAATGTGAAACAAGCACATACTAGTGTAGTGGCCACGGGCAAAGTTGTTGGCAGCATCTTCCTTGCCACTGATGAGCTGTTCGGGGTGGAAGAGCTGACGGTAGGTACCAGTCCTCACTTCATCTATGACAGTGGGTTCCAGATCTACAAAGACAGCACGAGGAACATGCTTTCCTGCACCGGTTTCACTGAAAAAGGTGTTGAATGCATCATCACCTCCACCAATAGTCTTGTCACTTGGCATCTGGCCATCAGGCTGGAAGAAGGGAAAAAAGGTAAGAGTTTTAGATGCACTCAAAAATTATGGACCGTCTCAATCAGAGAGCAGAAGATGAAAGCATAATAGTGCATATACGAAGCTGTTCACTTGTCACTACAAGAAAAATGACCTTTTGAGTCAACGTTTTGAGACAGCTAAAGTTCCCGACGCAAAAGGTGATAGTTTTTGCGACCGCTGATATTCCAATCGCAAAAGGAAGTAGTTATTTGCGACGGCCGAGATCCCCGTCGCAAAATGTGATAGTTGTTTACGATGGCTGAGACGCCCGTCACGAAAGGTATGATTTTAGGACTCGACCACACAGGATCTTTCCCTTTTTCATTTTCCCTCCTTCACTTTCCCTCCTTCACTTTTAGCAGACGACTTTGGTTTTTTTCACTCTCTTTATTTCCCTTCTCCTTCTCTTTCCTTCGCTCCTGTACTTGCGCGCCCTCCAGCGTGAAGCATAGCCCCTCTCTCTCTCTCTCTCTCTCTCTCTCTCTCTCTCTCTCGATCGAAGCTGTCTCATCTTTCACCAAGAAGCCCTCTCTCTCGCGAGAAGCCTGGTAAATCTCTCGCGAAGAAGCCCCCCCACCCCTGTATCGAAAAAGCCCCCCCTCTCTCGCGACATGGTAGATCTCCCGCGAACCCCTGGTAGATTTCTCGTGAAGCCCTATTTTCTCTTGAAGCCCTGATTTCTGCCGGCTTCTAAAAACCAAAGGTAATGAACCCTAAATCCAGAACTAGATGATGATTTCGGTTATTGTTATGCTACAGTATTTTGTTGGATATGTGTGTGTGTGTGTGTGTGTGTGTCGATATTCACATTGCGCTTTGATTCGGATGCATACTTGGGTCTACCCTTCTGTTGTTCTATGGGTATTGTAGTGATTCTCAAGAGGATGTTTGACAAAATGACTGAAAGAGGTTTTGTTTATAATTGAGTATTCTTACACCAAAGTTTGAGTTTCTGAATGACTGATAGAGCCGTTGATTTTGGTTTACCTTTCTCAATTTCTCATTTTCCACTATGACCATATACGTTTTCTTGCACCAAAAATTGAGTTTCTGAATGACTTCTTGGAAACAACCACACAAAAGTGGTTGTTACTTTTATATTACTTGGAAAAGTTATCAAAAGTGGCATATTCCAGTGAACTCAATACTTTATCTATGTCAAGTTGTAAACATAAATTATCCGAATAAAAAAAAAGTCAAAAGGGAAATAGAATCACATAGTTGCTACTTCTTCTTGTTTTGCTCTTGCCTCCAATCTACTTCTAACCTGTTATTGTCTTTAGGTATGGGGAACTTCAATGTCTTAACAAGCAGGAAACATCATATAGATATGGGAAGGAGAAAATTCACTAGTGGCGCCACGGAAATGACATATTACCGCCCAATGGCGAGAGTTTGGAAATGCTTACTTAGAGAACCGTTGCTTACTTTGAAGAAGATGTAATTAGTAATTACATTATTTTCTTGTTTCTTTTATCCCGTTGTCTACTTTCCTCTTATTCACTAGCAATTGATTTTTGAATTTATTGTTCCAGATTGAACCTCAACTTGTGGCTGGCAAAAATGCAATGGTCGCTACCCATGGAAACTCGTTGAGGTCCATCATTATGTATCTTGACAAATTAACTTCTTTGGAGGTAAGACCAAATTTTCTTTTGTTTAGCTTGTGTTGATTTCTCAATTGATTATGACAGAAATTTATGGCTTGTTTTCACCAAGTTATTAGCTTGGAACTTTCAACTGGGATTGTTTATGAACTCGGTGATGGAGTGTTTGATTCAAATGTGAAGGAAATTGAATTCTACTAGTCAGAGTTTAATTTCTGAAACTCGATAGTATGGGTTCCTTATAAGTTCACAGCTTCATATGCATTAAGGTTTCGTTTGGCATTTCCAAATCTGCACTGTTTTCAGTTCATTTTTCGGTATGTTTTCATGTGAAGGTCATGTTTGCTTGTTAAAAATTCACATAGGTGGTCGATTCGAAATTCACATATGTTTTCACAGGTTGTGATTAAGAAAATGAAGAGAATATTATTCTTGGGAGGAATGTATAAATTTTAGAGAAGTTAAGGTAAACACTTCACTGTTTAATTGTGCAGAGCTTGACTTTAATCTTTGTACGGGTTTTAACATTACATGTTTATGTTTTTCTTCTCAATCATTGCGGAAAATGAAGCATCCTAATATACTTATCCATTTTCCCTTCATTCACAATTGATATGGCCATGACACAACAAAATTGGGTGACTTGCAGATTCACTACTGTTAAGATGCTTAGTCACTTCGATATTTTGGCCCTAGCAGACTCATATCATGGAATTTCTTTCCTTTATGGGACCCTGAATCAACATCAAGTATGGTGAGCAGCCCTTGCTCTTTCACAAGCTCGAACACAAATATCTAGCCATTAGATAAGTTTTGTGATGAAATAGTGCACAAAATATCTCTATTCCATGTGGCGTACATGTATCCATACTTGAACATGAGTAGTAGTTACTTCGTAATTTTTTTTTTTTTTGCACCTGTCAAGTGAGAAAGTGGGAAGTTCGTTGTATCCCCCCTTTAGAATGTGTGAATTTATGAAGTTGTGGTTCTCGACAAGGGAGCAAGTGTGATACAATGACTCCCTCCTTTTAAACACTACATTTGACCACATACGTGGCAAAGTATGTAGTAGGAGTAGAAATCAAGAACAACCAAACCAAACCTTACAAATTATTATGTGCTCCCGCGTTGTTTTATTTATTTATTTTTCTCATTGATGTTAGAAATTTCGTTCTCATATGCTATTGGTTCTTCATGTTTGTTCCTTTTTGTTTGCATTTTGATCGTTGTTGCTAATCTCAGTCTTTGTTTACACGTGTCTGTATCTTACCATGTGTAATTGTACTCATGATACTTATATAAGCATGGAGAATTTTTTATAAAATTGACATGTGGGCATTTTTGTATGTTGTCGCATATGTATTCATGATTCTTATATAAGCATCGATAATTTTCTTTTCAGGTGTTTGGACAAGACGAAAGTGTTCGGTCATTGAGAAGATTTGCATTTTGAAGTCCACTTATTTGTGGATAAATGAACATGTATACCGTTGAATGAACATATTTTGAAGCTTGTTATTTGAGTGTGTGATTTAGGACAATGTAATGTGAAGATCGTGAGATTGAATGAATGTCTCAGATGTTAATTTTGTGAATGAAGAATGATTTCAAAAGTATAATATGTGGTTATGTTTGAAATAATTGTCATCGTTTTATTGTCTAGAAAATTATTTTAATTAATTGTGAAATGTGAGTTATGGAATTGGTATTAAAGTGATTTGAAATGTAATTTTTATTTAATTCAATGTCTTTTGCGACGGTAAATCTACTTGTCGCAAAAAGTAAGGCTATTGCAACGTAATAAACAGTCGCAAATAGGTTCGTACTTTTTGCGATGGCATAATATGCAGTCGCAAAAAATCTCTACTTTTGGCGACGCCAGACTTAACAGTCGCAAACGATGGGGTCTCGACCACAAATTAACAGTTGCAAAAGGTCTCTTTAACCGTCGCAAACCTTTTGCGACAGCTCGTGGTCGTCGCAAAAACCTTTTGCCACCCAGTCAATCACGACCCCCATATTGCCGTCGCAAAGCGTCGCAAAAAGTCTTTTGCGACTGTTGAGTAACTTTTAGCGACGGCTAAGGTTTGACGCAAAAAGTCTTTTTTCTAGTAGTGTGTAGATCTGACACATTTTGCTGAAGATCAGGACAGAGTAATAAGAAGCAATTTGAATGACACACACATGCAACAATAAATAATTTAGTAGGGAAAAAAAAAGAATTCAGTTGCAACATATGACATAATATGTGAAGCATAGCCTGTCAACAGATGTAATCACCAAGAAATTGGTGCCACAACAAACGCTTTTGTATAAGCTGATCCGACAATTTCAGCCCCAAATTTTCAGTTCTCACTTAAAGTGTCCGTACGTAACTGCATATATAGATGTGTACAGCAGCAACACAATTATTTACCCAATTATTTTTGGCAAAGGTGACCAATGTGCGAAAGGGTAGACATCCAGATACCTTCAACAAATAGTACCCAAATTCCATTGAATAAAGAAACCTACTCTCCAAACTTAACAGGGTATTCATCCAAATCTATGGCCTCAACAAATAGACACACATCAGAGACAATATAAATAAATAAATCAATTTTCGTGTAACCAGTTAAACAACAAGATCTTGTACAAACTCATTTTCATGTCTGATCTCAATATCTCATAGTCTGATCTAAAGAAGCACATAAATTTTGCTAATATGTCTTTGAATTCAACCAATGCCCAAACAGCAATTTTTTACCATTTACGGAGAACGACGAAACTAGATCTTCCATGTTTCAGATTTTACAATACGAACTACGCGTCTTTGCCCAATGAAACTTGGCATCGTCATTCCATGCGGATGAAATGCAACAGAAAATCGCAGATCCCGTGAATTTTCAACGTATACATAATAAACTCCAGAATAAAAATTCTAATAAAAACTGATATTCATGAGCGATCTACACAGTTTCTTATAAAACATCAACATGTCTGACGGACATTACACAATTGAAGCAACAAATGCGCGTCTTGAATACCAGATCCAACAAAATTGAACACCAAAAAATATATAAATATGTATATAGAGAGAAAGTAAGAAATTAGATGGTACCTGGATGCCATGCTCGAGGCAGTAGAGTTCCCAACAGGCATTGCCGACCTGAATCCCGGCCTGACCGATATGGATCGAGATGCACTCTCTCATTTTCGGTGTTTGGAAGGTAAGAAATTGCAATGGCAGAAAAAGAAAAGACAGCGCGAACGCTCAAACAAACAAAGGCGTTTATGAAGACGCCTTCGGATGATGTGATCCTATCGGGTGTCGAGAGGTGCAATTGGTGTCCGTATTTATAGCAGGAGAGGGGGAGAGAGAGAGAGAGAGAGAGAGAGGTGGTTGCTAACCATAGTTTGTTTTGGCTCAGCGGTTGCTAACCACAGTTAGGTCGGGTGAGGGGGTAACATCTACCGGTGGCACTGACCGTGGTTAGCTTTATCCACAATATTTAATCTTCCGGCCTAGTGCCAGATTTATGGATTTATCTTATTTTTATCGAACTTTTGCTATGGGTACTAATTATGTGTATAAATATATACAAATAATTAGGTGACAATTTTTAATAGAGAGAGAATACAAGTAAATGGGTTCAAGAGAGAGTGAGGTTTAATTTTGTATCTAATTAGATGCACAAAAAATTGTGTACACAAACTTTTTCTGTTTAAATTTTGAGAAAAAAAAAGAAAACATACAAGTATAGAGGAAAACTGTATATACCTTGTGTTAAAGATATTGTCTAAAGTGCAACATGTGTTACATGGCACTCCCGAAACAAGAACAGACCTACGTAATAATAAGTGTGGAGTCAATTGATTCTACTGAGTTGAAAAATTCCTCTAGAGTATGTATATTTTTTTAGATACTTCGATAAATTTGTTACACGGAACACTATGCATTGTCCCACGAATGATAAGCATCGCCTCATGCAGATTATACAAATTATAAATACTTAAACTTCAGTGTATAAATCTTAAACCCTCCTTTGCCCGGAAAGCTCTTAAGCCTGATTGCTTCGTCTATTGATGTCAGCCAGATAGAGAAAACAGTGGAGACGATTTTCGCCTAGTTCCGACTAAGGAATTTTAATTCAAGATTTACGGGTAGAACCATAACAAGAAAAAGAGGACAGCATTCTCTTCCTTTCTTTTTTTCTTTTGGTTTTGCACAAGAGAAGAAAGAAAAATGAGATCCAATCACTCAGGCTCTATTTGGCTTGTTGTTTTGCATTTGACTTATTTTTTGTCTTTATTCAAATTTTTTTTGTATTTGTTATTTTTATGTCATTTTTTCGTGGATTATTGGTTCGTATCGACGAAAGGAATCTAAAAAGTATAAAATTATGTCCAAAAGTTAAAAAAAAGTCACTAAAGACGAAAATAAGTCAAAATAAGCACTTTTTTTTGCTTATTTTTTGTCTTTTCTGAACTTTTTTCAAATGTAGCCGATGATTGAGAACTTTTCTGAAAGCTCTTGTCGAGACGAACCAATAATCATCAAAAAATTGATGAAAAATAAAAAATTTAAAAAAAAATTCAAATAAGGACAAAAAACTAAACAGTGAATAATCCAATAATAACCACAGCCCAAATGGACCCTCAATATGCTCAGTTTGATTTGATGTGATTATGCTCCACCAGACCACCACAAGGGTGATCGTAAAGCACAAGCAACATAACTCAAAATTCCCTTGGCGTCCTGACGAAGTCAATGAAAACCACTTGGGAAAAGAACAAGTTTTTTATGGGTCCATTTGGCCTGTGGTTATTATTAGATTATTCACTGTTTAGTTTTTTGTCCTTATTTGAATTTTTTTTTTAATTTTTTGTTTTTCATCAATTTTTTGATGATTGTTGGCTCGTCTCGACAAGAGCTTTCAGAAAAGTTATCAATCATCGGCTACATTTGAAAAAAGTTCAGAAAAGACAAAAAATAAGTCAAAAACAGCATCCGTGTTGTCTTATTTTCGTCTTTAGTGACTTTTTTTTTAACTTTTGGACATAATTTTATACTTTTTAGATTCCTTTCGTCGATACGAACCAATAATCCACGAAAAAATGACATAAAAATAACAAATACAAAAAAAATTTGAATAAAGACAAAAAATAAGCCAAAAAAATTTTTTTGGCCAAATAGGGCCATAGGTGTCAAGGAGGCTGCTGCTATGCAAATATAATGAAGTCTGGTGACTGCTCTACACAATGATCAGATAATTTGAAATGAAAATTAGCCCGCATCTTTTGCTAGATATTGAAAGTGAATCTATATATAAAAGTGGTACATCCGGTTCTTTTGACATGTCAAGAGAGCAAAAGGGGTGGCTTCCTGAAGAGGCCTTGCTCTTTGTAGAGTGAGTGCAATTCAAGCAATGGGTACAGTGTAAATGATCCCCATCGCACCGAAATTAAAGGAGTAAAAAAAGACGACGACACAGCTTTACCCAATGAATGACTAACGCTCATCGCGGCTTTTATCCTGTACACCGGAAACGAGCAGCTCGTGTTGAATCTTCACATAATCTTCACATAGGTTTAGCCATTTGGATAATCGCCAAAAACAGAAACCAAATCTGTTGTTGACTTCTCATCGGACTCAATTGTTTCCCATAGGAAAAGAAAAGACAGTTCTTGCCCAGAATCATCCAACATTAATTTACTTGTTGTTTTGGAGGTGAAGAAATCAAGATACAGGCTGTGCACCAGTCCATGCATGATTGTCATCATCAAGTTCATTAGCCCTGTAGTTGCGGCCTTGTTGTAAATAGGACAAGCCAGACCATATACCGCGGATAAGCAAGATGCTTACAAACACCGCACTCCCAATTGTGCAAACCACCTACAATTGGTATGAACATACAAAGAACAATGAGTGGGAATATTCACAGAATGGGACACTGCAGTAACTAAGACATCGAAACAGGCACTGCAGCTAGACTAAAACACTCAAGGCAGTCTTGCATAAAGCACACTAAGGCATTTATTAGCCATTACTCATTAGTTTATGAAAGTTTAAAAGTATGGACCATTAAACATCTTTGTCAAGTACATCAAGAAGAAAAAGCAACAAAGCATTGTTTCTCAAACTATTTGTCATTACTACTCTGAGGGATTATGAAGACAGGAGCCTGTTGACATAAAGGACACATAAAAAACAGAGTCGTTTGAATGCACCATGGCATTGTATCTGAACCAGGCTGTAGGCTAAATGTGTATCGGAATACATTGTTATTATTATAACATTTACTAATTTCAAATGCAGGCCAACCACCACTTTCAAAAGTTCAGCACAAGAAAACAATTTCATTTGTTGAGTGTAGTGGGCCTAGTTGGCACACGGATTGAGCAATTTATTGGGCGAGGCCCAGCGACCCAACCCTGTGGGCCGGGCCGAAAGATCAAAGTGGTCTGCATGGTTTGCGCAACCAACCTGTTTCATAAATTCAGGGAGGCTGTAGTGCACTTTACTGTAGTGCTCGTGTAGTACGGATAAAACGACATAGTTTTGTCCACTTTGTTCTCAAAATTACATCGTTTTATTTTATCACGTGAATTGTTATCAAAATACATGAGAATTAAAACGATGTAGTTTTGATGACAAAGGAGACAAAACTATGTCATTTTGCCCGCACTACACGCACACTATAGGAAAATGCACTATAGCTCTCCCAAATCTCCTGTTTCATGGGCGCATCGTGCAGACCAGGCAGAAGGAATACATGATCTGGATGATAGAGCCAATGTGGCTACAGTCGTCTTCCACGCCCTTAAGGTGGCTCAACCCTGACACAAGGTATCCGACCTAGCGTCCGGTGCGTCATGCATGAGTCAATGGTGGCGATGGTTGTTTGTGACGTTACCGAGAGCATGCTTCAGACATGCTAGTTTGGAGCCCAAGCCAAGTTACTGAGAGCATGCTTCACACTTTTAACTAGAACGTTAAAAGTACAGTATGCTTTATCACATTACTCTAAAGTGCTTTCCCTCCTTCAGAAACTAACTTAAGTATCGGAGTGCCTTCTGGCTGACAATGGCCGGACGGCACTAACTTGTTCTTGCTTTTGTAGTCCAACAAGACTTCCAGATCAAGTAACTTACAAGGCAATCCGTAGGCCTATTTTCTATAAGCTGAAGTACTGTGCACTTGCTTGCTACCATCACTACTAGAGAATAGAATACCATGGTTTTCTACCGATGTGGCCCACAATTCATCTATACACGTGTGCACTGTAGTAAGGAAATTTTTTATAAGAAAAACCATGCATTAACTTGTACCAAGATATCAATAAATCTGACAATTAAAAAAACTACATGTATGCGGGCAAAGACATGGGAAAACTCCTCTACAAAATCAATCACTTTTGAGCTATTATATTTTTTTGAGCTATTATAATGAAGTTGGCAAAAGGTGTGTCAATTTGAATTTCAGCCTATTGGAAAACTTTTGCTCCAATATTTGGATCCCATGCATCCAAAGGGCTTTGGAAAAGGTTGCCGTGTCAAACAAAAGAATGATACGAGAATTGGGATGTGTTAAAGTTTTATGTGTATAGGACTGTAACTAGATTAGGATTATGTTTTGTTTCCTAAATAGAATAGTAGATTAGTTAGAGTTAGAGTTTTAATTAAACTAGATCTCGTTTTACTTATATAAATATTACACTTGATGAATAGAAAATTCATTCATAACCATTCAATTTAACATGGTATCAAAGCGGGACGATAAACCCTAATTGTCACCCACCACTATCACCACTCCAAAATCCAAGCGCGACACTGTTCATTGCAAACACTGTTCATCGTCGCGCAATGTTCATCCGCGCGTACTGTTCACTGTTCATCGCGACCATTGTTCACGTCGCGCGCACTGTTCACGGGGGTACTGTTCATCGGAGGTACTGCTTACGGCTGCACTTTTGTAGTTTTTGCGCTGTTTTAGCACATTTCAGCGCGTCTTCGCACGTTTTTGCCCTATTTACTGCACTGTTTTTGCTGTTTTTTTTGGTGATGCGATTTGCGGTTGCCATCTGTTATTTTCTGAGAGCTATTGTTTTTCGTTTGCATTCAAGTTTGTTTGCTCGCTATTTTTTTTAGTTTATTGTGGGGTATCCCTCTTCCGCATTGCAATATGTTTACTACCAGAAAAACCAACGGACTTATTGATCGTAAGTCCATTCGATGTGATTATTGCCATAACACCGGCCATACAATGAATTTTTGTTGGAAGTTACATGGTCGCTCCTCTCGTGGGTGCGAGGGAGGAGTTGGTAGTCATGGTCATGGTTCTGGGCGTTCTGATCATATTGGTGATTTTTCTCAAGAAGAAATACATGCTCTCCGGTGCCTTATTTCTTAGACTGATTCTCCATTTGCTATAGCTTCCACTTCCATAGCCGCCTCCGCTTCATCCCATTTTGCTCACATAGGTATCCCATTATGTGCATTTACTGCCTCTTCAGCTGTTACTTGGATCATAGATTACAGTGCTTCCAATCATATGACAGGTTGTTCCTCTGTGTTTGATTCTTACTCCACCTGTTCTGGTAAAGATAAAGTCAGAATAGCCGACGGGTCATTCTTTGCTATTTCAGGGAAAGGTTCCGTTCGCTATTCTCCCTCTTTGTTTCTCTCTTCAGTTCTACATATTTCAAACTTTTCCACTAATCTTTTGTCTGTCAGTAATCTTATTCGTTTTGCAAATTGTTCTGTGACTTTTTTTCCTACTCATTGTGTTATTCAGGAACTGGATACGGGGAAGGTGATTGGCAGTGGTAAAGCACATGGTGGCCTCTATTTTTTGGACTCTACCCCTCGTCCATTTCATTCACCCATATCATGTGATCAAGCTCTGCAAGCAGATGTGAGTTCAGCTATTTCTATGTTACATCAGTGGCACCGTAGATTGGGTCATCCCTCTTTTAGAATCTTGGAAAAACTTTTTTCTACTTTAGTTAAACATTGTTCTCGGAGTCAATTTTTTTGTGAAGCTTCTGAATTTGGAAAACATAAACATTCTTTTTATTCACTTATTAATAAAAGGAGTGATTGTCCGTTTGAGGTTATCCATTTTGATGTTTGGGGTCATCCTCCTATTCCATCTCTCAAAGGTTATCGGTGGTTTGTCATTTTTATTGACTGTTATTCTCGTGTCACTTAGATTTGTTTACTTAAGTTCAAAGGAGAAGTTTTTTCTTATTTTAAATCTTTTCATGTTATGGTATGAACTCAGTGTGACAAGCCGATTAAAATTTTCCGTAGTGACAATGACACTGAGTATACAGATAGGAGTTTTCGAACCTTACTAGATGAAAATTGTATTCTTTTTCAGATAACTTGTGTTGACACTCCGCAACAAAATGGAGTTGCCGAATGCAAAAATCGTCATCTTGCTGAGGTTGCTCGCTCTCTTTTATTCACTATGAACGTTCCTAAATTTTTATGGGGCGAAGCTATTTTAACTGCCACTTACCTTATAAACCGTTTACCATCTAGTATTCTCCTATTCAAAACCCCTTTAGAGTGTCTCCCTAGCAGCTTCCGTGTCATGACCTTCCTTCACGGGTTTTTGGTTGTGTGTGATTTGTTCATGTCCATCATTCCTTGGGTGGCAAGTTAGGTTTTAAAACCCACAAATACATTTTTGTTGGGTACTTTCATACCCAAAAGGGCTACAAATGCTAAGAGCCTTCCTCTAAAAAATTTTATGTCGCTATGGATGTCACTTTTTGAGAGTTCGAGTCCTTTTACTCTCCTTCTTTTTCATCTCTTCTGAGGGAGTCTAGACAGGAAGAGATATCGACCTGGTATAATCCCATTGAGAGGGAGCCACTATTCTATGACCATAGGGACCATAATGAGGGGGAGCCTATATCTAACCACAATGAGGGGGAGCCTATATCTACTGAAGGGGCAGCCAGACATGACGTTGGTGGTGATATGGGGGAGCGGTTACACCGACTACAACAGACTGACTTAAAAACCTACATAAGCCGAAAGAACACAAAGTCCTCATGTGCAATACTACCTTATCCATCACAATTGCCTACTCCAGTTCCAAACTCCTCGGTTGACTCATCTGGTAATGACTCTTCTCTCATTGAAACTCCATTTATTAATTCTAATATTGATTCTGATAATCTTCCTATTGCTCTTCGAAAATGTGTTAGGTCATGTACTCAAAATCCCATTTCTTAGTTTGTTTCTTATGATCGTTTATCTCCTTCGTACCATGCTTTTGTTTCGTCTTTATCTTCTATATCTATTCCACAGAAATGGCAGGATGCAGTAATGATACCCAAGTGGAAAGGAGTTATAGTAGAGGAGATAACGGCTTTGAAAAAGAATGGCACTTGAGAGCTAGATCACTTCCAGGGAGAAAGAAAGCAGTAAGATGCAAGTGGATTTTTACTATTAAGCAGAATGCTAACGGTACAGCTGAGAGATACAAGGCGAGACTTGTTGCTAAAGGTTTTACTCATACCTATGGTATTGACTATGAGGAAACATTTGCTCCAGTAGTAAAGATGAACTCTGTGCGAGTTTTACTCTCTTGTGTGGCAAATTTGAATTGGCCCTTTCATCAATTTGATGTGAAGAATACATTTCTTCATAGTGAGTTAGAAGAGGAAGTGTATATGGATATACCGCCAGGTTTTTCTTCCTCTGAGACAGAAGGAAAGATGTGCAGATTGAAAAAGGCCATTTATGGGTTGAAACAATCACCTAGAGCATGGTTTGGCATATTTTCAAACGCTATGTTGCAATTCGGACATAAACAAAGTCATGCCGATCACACTATGTTCATCAAAGAAAGTACTGGTAAGATTGCTGTCCTTATTGTTTATATTGATGATATAATAATGACAGACAATGATATGGATGAGATTCTTAGTCTCAAGTCTAGTCTGGCTTAAGAATTCGAGATTAAGATTTTGGGGTCACTGCGGTACTTTCTGGGAATAGAAGTGGCAAGGTCTGATCGAGGTATTTTTGTCTCCCAACGGAAGTACATACTTGATCTATTAGAAGAAACAGTTATGTTGAGTTATAGACCTGCAACTTCTCTTATTGAGGCAAATCATCAACTCAGTGAAGATTCGGGAGAACGCACTGATAAGGAGAGATATCAGCGTCTAGTGGGCCGACTAATATACTTAGCCCACACTCGACCAGATATTTCTTATTCAGTAGGCATTGTTAATCAATACATGCATGATCCTCGTGCTTCACACCTGGATGCAGTCCATCGTATTTTGAAGTATCTCAAATCAGCTCCAGAAAAAAGAATCTTTTTTTCTAATCACGGTCACTTACGGTTAGAGGCATTCACTGATGCCAACTGGGCTGGTTTTGTGGATGATAGACGTTCTACTTCTGACTATTGTACTCTCCTTGGGGAAAATTTGGTTACTTGGCGAAGTAAGAAGCAATTAGTGGTCACCAGGTCTAGCGCAAAAGCTGAATATAGAGCTATGGCTCATGGAGTTTGTGAGCTTTTGTGGCTCCAAACCTTGTTACGTAATTTGGGAATATCTTATAATGGTCCGATGAAATTATACTGTGACAACAAAGCTGTCATAAACATTGCTCATAATCCTATTCAACATGACAGAACGAAGCATATTGAGATTGACAGGCTTTATTAAAGAAAAGCTAAGTGAAGGGTCGATATGTATGCCCTTTGTAAAATCTGAATATTAATTAGCCGACACCTTCACGAAAAGGCTGGGCAGCAAGAGTTTCCACCCTATTGTGTTCAAGTTGGGTTTGATTAATATCTTCGCATCAACTTGAGGGGGAGTGTTAAAGTTTTATGTGTATAGGACTGTAACTAGATTAGGACTATGTTTTGTTTCCTAAATAGAATAGTAGATTAGTTAGGGTTAGAGTTATAGTTAAATTAGATCTCGTTTTACTTGTATAAATATTACACTTGATGAATAGAAAATTCATTCAGAACCATTCAATTTAACAAGATGTTTGTTGAAAGGAGCAAATTAAAGGGAGCCCATTTTCCTGTTTGTGGCTGGTGCTACAGTAATACATTATTTTTAATTTAACAAAATTACGAATCAACTTTGCATAATATGATTGATGCAAAATTAAGATATTATCACCATTCTTCAATCTGGTCAGGTTGTGTTGTGGGACACACAAGTGCATTCATTTTGACCTTTTTACCATGCTAACGATAAGATCACATGACATCTAGGGCAGCAAAAAGAAAGGAAATCTAGGATTTGGGTTAAATTATTCTACGCCTCTACAATATAAATGAAAGCCAGCACCCGATCAAGCTAGCAATCTCAGGATCCATATCTCCTTCAAAGCTTCGAAGGAATAATTACCTCATTAGCAGAATCCTCAATGCTCAACAAGCATTAGCCAACTTGGCTATTTAAACAGAGGCTTCCACAGACTGAAAATGCCCAATTTTTAGAAAAACCTCTCATAACCAACAGCCTGGCTCCCACCTTAGAATCTAACAATTCACTATAGAAACCATTTCAACTGCATTGTTTTTTAAAATTCACCTGTGATGAGAAGAATATGATATCTTCATTTTGGAATTCCTGAGAGGGACACACCATGGACCCTTACAGCACCTGATTCAAATTTGTAGGCAACATCATGACTACCTTTTGTGAATGAAAAAGCTGCCTACTAGAACTACTTAACATGATGGATCTTCCTTCCAACATGTGAAACTTTACTCAACCATGTCTTGCAGTCTGTTTTTGGCACATTTGCGCTCTCTGTTTCTAATACATCCCTCCACATTATAACTGGCATTGAAGCTATTTTAGATTCTTTAACACTGACCAGTCCTTTCCCAATTTTTTTTAATTAATTGCTTACATAGATAGATATGAGAACTGAGAAGTATATGGCCATTGGTCACCATATAGAATCATCTCCTAGTCTCGGACAAAAAAAGCTTAGTAGATATCTCACATACCCACAACAAAGAAGAAGGGCCAATAGGCACACTGTAAAAAACCATTCAGGCCTTGAGTGCCAAGCATTAAAATAGATTTCTAACACGAACTAAATAAGAAGACTGATCAAGTTTAACTGCTCAACTAAGCCATCGTTGCAATTGTGAACATCAAAAAATAGCATAAAGTGATGATCATGACAATGGATCTGCATATATACATTTTTCCGGATAGAACATGTATCTAAATAAACACAACCATCTATGTAGGTATATTACCTCAAGGAATGCTTTCAAAACCCACAAAAATGCCAGCACTATCACTCCATTGACAGCAAAACCCACCTACATTGAACAGCGAATGGACCACTAGTCAATGACCAAGACAGGGCTTATCTCCTAGAAAGCATAAAGTATAACAACCATCCCTGAAGATTTTCTTATTATACAAAGCACAAGATAGATTCTCTTAGGTGATGCGCAACTATTCAAAAGGAACAATCATTTAAACTCTCCAAAATAATTGTTTTATAACTTTTCTTGAACCCTTCTCCATAAGAAGTTCAGTGAAAATTTACAGATGTCTAGAATCCATCTGCGTTTTGTACATACAGAACATATGTAAAGCAAAGGGAACCGTAGGGGCATCAATATAGGAACTCCTGTAGACCCTGGGAAAATTTGCGTTATTCTTGATTTCCCTAAGTGTAGTGATTAATGATTCATTTCAACCGATTACTAACCTTCACTTTCAAATCAGTCCATTCAAATGGAGCTTAATTTTCTGTAACTATAACCTCTCTCACATCGTTCCAAAGGCATGTTCTGTAGCAAGAATCATGTCGGGAATTGTTACCAATGGGCAATCGAAAGACTCGAAACCTATCTCACATCCTTACGAAAGGCCTATTTGGTACCAAGAATCCTATCCAGAATTGTTACCAAAGGGAATGAGTTGCGACAAGTACCAATTTGGTAGAGATGGTGACGGGCAGAACAGATCGAACGGCCTTCCTCGCTTTTCTCGAGATCTTCTTAAAAACATTCTGAACAAACTTCACCAGAAGATTCAAACTCCGATCCTCTTCTTCTTCATCATCATCATCATTTCCATCATCATCATCCTCACCGCCATAATCTTCAATAACTAATTCTTGTTCTCGGCTCCAATTTCGAAAATCATCCACCAAATTACCACCTTCCTGCATACGACACGAAGATAAATTCCGCATAAAAACGCACTATACATGTATGTATGTACTTATGCATAGAATTGAGAGAGAGAGGGGACCTGGGGGAAATTGGAGATTCGTCTGGCAGCTTGGATCCGGGGATAGATTCGACGAAGCTGAAGTTGGAGGATGATTAAGTTCCGATGTTGATCGGAAGAGCGAGAGTGCGTTTTGGGAAAGGAAGAGAGAGTGTGGGGACGATACAGAGTAATCGAGGAAGCCATTGTTGAGTCGGAGTGGCAGAGCCTAGAGACTGCGTGACCGACGAGTACATCGGGTGGCCGGGAGTTAGGTAGAACATAAGGCCTGAACGTTGTCGTTTTGTTTCATGAAAGAAAGTACCCCATCAAAAAAGCAAAAGAGTGTGTGGAAATTCTGTGCAACCTCCCTGTCAATTCTCCAACAAACAAAGAAGAAACCCCGGAGTTCGATTCAAATTTTTGTGCATCCAACTGAACATTGATGTTTGAAATTGTTCGACGCACGTAAAGTTATCATCATTTTTTCTTAACGAAAAAATTAAAAAATTAATTTTTAACTGTCTCTAGTGTTTTTAATCTAGTTTTTATTTAGACTTTCTTCAATTTCGATTCACATATTTATACTTTTCAATTCCTTTTGTTTAGCAAAATAACAAAAATTGTAAAAATAATTACTATTAAAAAGAACATTTTGTTTTTAATAAACAACTGCGAGGCAGAATAATTAAAAATAATATACGTAGTAAAAGACCAATTTGCATATTTTTGCTGCGTTTGAATTATAAAATCTGAAGAGATTCATAAAAAATAAAACAAGCCAACAAAGAACTGATAGATAAGTTGCGATTCTTAGCTCTATTATCTCACTGTAACTCGTAACTTTTTACATAAAAGTTGTAAAAATTTAAGAAAAAATATAAGAGCAGACTTTGAGAATTCAGAAATTATCAATTATCAATTTTAACATTTTGCTCTCATTTTCCTCTCCTCTTTTAGCACGTTGCAAATTCTCTTTTTAGAGAAGGTAAAAACTTTCCAGTCGTAAACCTTATTACAAATTGACGTTAAAAAAAATCTTGTAGTTCTACTTTCGTGGACTCAATTACTGTTCTTAGAGCTTTGAATAATTTTTTCTAAACCAACCTATGGTAGTAGAGGTCTAATCTTAATCACGTGATCTTTCTAGTGGAATTCTCTGTTCCCCTTCTCAATCCTCGCAATGAAATTTAGTAGTTTGGGACGTGTTCGAAAGATGCTTTCAAGCTAGCTTGAGCACACATATTATGTGACTTAGTGTCTTAGTCTATAAAATTCTGATGATAACAGAAATCTAACTTAGATCACGGAATCTTTTTAGTGAAACCCTCTATTTTCAATCTCAATCGTAGCAAAATTTATGAGCTTGAGACGTGTTTGAAAGATGCTTTCAAGCTAGCTCAAACGAGCTCATTATTGAAAAAATTGCACTAGTATCCTTAATTATTGAAAAAAATTATCAACTTTAGAAGTTAGGAAAATACCTCTTTTAACCAATGTCATTCACTGATTTTGTATGTCATAATTGCGATTTTCCATTGTGAAAAACAAAACTATCTCACAAATTTATCTTAAGTGGGCTAAAAATAATGTTATGCTTGGTTGTGATAAATAATTTTCGTAATAATAACTGAAAGTGTGCCCGTTCTGAATTGATAAACAAACACCCCATCTCTTTTAAAATAGTATGGAAGACGAACTCACAGTGGAAGAGGAAAATCAATCCTCTGTAATGTATAAGGATCTATAAATTCAATACAAACATTACCAAACCAAAACCAAACTGAGCCTTGTGTCCCAAATCAATTGGGGTCGGCTACATGAATCATTTTCCTCCAAAGAGTTCTGTCAAGTGCTGTTTCCTCACTTAGCCCTAGTAGACTTAAATCCTTGCGCACTACCGCATCTAATGTCAATTTGGGTCTTCCCCTCCCCGGAGCATTGCTATGCAAAGCTATCCTATCCGCTCTCTTAACTATTGCCTCCGTAGGTCTACGATAGACATGTCCAAACCACCTAAGCCTATTTTCCCTCAACTTCTCGTCTATAGGTGCTACGCCTACCATCTCGCGGACTGTTTCGTTTCTAATCTTATCTCGTCTAGTCTTACCACACATCCACCTCAACATTCTCATTTCCGCTACACTCATCTTGGTCACCTGTTGTTTCTTCATAGGCCAGCATTCTGTCCCGTAAAGCATCGCTGGTCTTATAGCAGTTCTATAGAATTTTCCCTTCAACTTTGTGGGTACCCTCTTGTCGCACAGTACACCAGTAGCACTTCTCCACTTGAGCCACCCCACTTGGATCCTATGGGTCACATCATCCGTAATCTCTCCATCTTGACTAATAATAGAGCCTAAATACTTAAAACGGTCACTCTTTGGTATCTCCTGATCTTGAATCATCACTTTTTCTTCGTACGCACTTCGGGTATCACTAAACTTGCAAACCATATACTCAGTTTTACTCCTACTTATCCGAAAGCCCTTAGACTCTAGTGCATCCCGCCAAGTTTCTAATTTAGTATTAACACCGCTAGCAGTATCATCTACAAGGACAATATCATCTGCAAACAACATACACCATGGAATATCCTCTTGAATCTGACTAGTCAATTCATCCATACAAACATTCAATCACAAAAAACACTGAAAATTCATATGAACTTGATCTCTCAACCTGATCACTATCTCTCTATTATCTTCCTTTGTTCACTCTGAATTTTTCATTTACAGATTACATATGGAATGAGAGAGTAAGACGAGAGAGAAGAGGATGAACATAATCTTTCCCATATATTCAAAAACTGCTATGAAGTAACTTTTTACCAATCGAAATTTTACTTTTCAACTCCAAGACAAATCTTGAATAAACTCACGTTTTTAACCGGTCGGATAGAAGGCAGGGGTCGGTCCTTCCCACCACATCCTTCCTTTTGTATTGGAGATACACGAGTGCACCTGAAATTCTCCACGGTGAACAAACATGAAAGGGAGACACAGATTGTACTAAAATTGGAACACTTCACAATCTCGTAAATCCTTGTCCATCACTCGACCTCAGCTCAAATTTAACCATCAAATATGAAAGCCAATGTTTGTGTGCAACAAAATTGAAGCATGTATCTGTCTTTCCTTTCCCATTTTGCTTACATTTATGATTTGAATTTCTGTCCTTTTTCTGGGTACAATTAGAGCTAGGGCATTCATTTTACTGAAACAAAGTAGAGATTACATGGATGCAGTGTAATATATTTACAGATCACCTCTGAAATAGGGTGCACTGAAAAATGGGCTAGAGAATGTTCCCCCTCCATTGGGGAAAAGAGTGAGGAAACATACGAGGCCGAGTACAAAGCCCCAAGCATATCTATCGTCGCCCAAGGGCGTGATCTCATCCTTAGCCGGAATTTCTTCTCCACCCCGGAAGAAGGTGGAGAACAATCCCCATGCCAAACACAGGACACTTCCACTCAAGCCTCCGATACCCAGGAGAAGTGAGGTGGCAAAAGATAACAGAGCAGCAGTGCTTCTCCCAAACATAGCTTGCGCAATGCGGCCCCCTTCAAGTCTTCCACATGGCAACAGGTTCAAAGAAGTCACCACCATTCCTGCAGGAGGGTGATCAGATTGTACAAGTCAAGAACTCAATCATGGATGAATGGTTTCTTTTTCCCAGGAGTGATACTTTAGTTAGTGTTTGGTTTGCTGGAATGATTTTTGGAAAGAAAGGAATTGTGAAACCTTGGCCTCCCAATGAAATCGCTAAATAAAGCAGTGTGCTTCATTAATCCAGGCTGCATATGGGAGTGAATACTCCCGTTGTGTGCTGCCCGTCCGAGTATTTCTCACGAGATCAAAATATCTTACCATTCTCCCTCCTTTCCATCATCATATGAAGACGGAAGGACGAAAAGGAGGACCTACTAGTTAACATTGACTTATCTTTCTTCTCGCTCTGTTGGTCAATAATAGTGCTACTCGTAGTGTACATTGTTTCACTTTTCAGCGAACAAAACATTGGAACAAGACCACCATTCAAGCTTCATTCTGGTAAACAAAAACTGCCTTACCGGAAGGAAACATACAAACAGAAGCCAGCTAAAAGGGTTTAGATTTATTAATACCCAAAGAAACTCATGACTTATGAGATTGAGTTATCAAGACACTTTCCAGCTATTAGAATCGGGTGACTGTGTTTTTGTAGTCTTGCAAAAAGCATCCGATACTTAGAACTCAATTATTTTGAGCAATATCCTGAATCTTATTACGGAAAACTTACTTTCCATCTCTACCAAAACAGTACTACCAACAGAATAATGTTATATATCTTCTGTTTAATTTGAACTCAAGAGCAATACTTCGATAACCATTTCAAGTCTTCTATGTTACAATCATAAGAAGTGCATATTCGAGAGTGTCAGTTAGACATTGTACGAAGGGGAAGATAGCAATTTGAATTTGGCACACTCACCTAAGAGTCCAGCAAAAGCAAGGGGATCAACAGGGACTCCCACACCTTCAACAGCATACGGCAATACATTCCCAAGATCATCCGTATATGGTCCAATAACAAATTGGACAAAAGAAAGCAGAGGGTTATTGTAAAAAAATTGTGGCCTTATGTACCTGCAAAAAGAGAAAAATAAAATAAATGGCTTTGCAGTGGAAATCTTAACCAAGTGCACATGGTACCTTCAAGTGTAACATATAATAGGTTTTTCTTCATTCTTTTTCTATGGTTTCTAAGGCATCAAAGAAAACTTACAAGGCATTGTCACCCCCATTAAAGCTTCCATCGGACACAAAAGCAGCAATTGCAAGAACTAGTGATGTCAGATATGCGCTGGCCGTGCGTGCTACTGGGATATCAAAAAGTGCCTTTTTATTTGGCAGAAGAGACTCATAGTTATTCATCACTCCCAAACATCCTGTCCAATTGGAAGGCACGAGAAATGATGGACTGAGTTTCACGCCATAACGAGCTGCTGTTAACCTCGTGGCTATCTGCAAAACATGACAGATAACAGACCTTCAGGACACTAGAGAGACACTTCTGATTCTAAATAATTGAAGGACACGAGTTGCTTGAAAGCATTTTGATAGTTTGTTGAGAATCAAACATAAGCACATGAAAACTTCTTCCTATAGTTTTTGTTTTAATTCTCAATTAGGAAAGAGCTCACAAGAACTAAACTCCTCAATAATGAAGAACCTTGAGATTTTGCTAAAAGTGTTTTAAATCCAATTGTTGACTAAACTTTCTCCTTTTGGGTTGTTATTTTCACTTTCCAACCATCACAGTTTTACCGTTAAAGGACATTTTGGAACAATATAGTCCGAAGGTTAAAATACTAAAAGAAAAATGAACAAAGCCCCCCTTCAAAATTTTACGGCAAGATTCACCACCAGATTTCAAGTTTGAATTAGAATATAAGAATTTAAGTGATTGCAATCGAGTTCACTCAGAGACAGAACCAGTGAATCTCCACTGAGAAGTTACATCACATCAAGTGAAATGATTTGAGGCTTGATGAACAATGAAAGAAAGATATTGCACAAGATTCAAAGAAAGACTCTCTTCGTGAAGACGAATTCATCTGCAACGAAGTGTTAAGAAAAATGTGAACAAGAAGTCGAAAGTCTCTTTTTGACAACCTTGTGCGGTTAAATAAAACTGGAGGCCCCACGCATGCTCTCACGGCTTCAGCCTAGGACCTTCCAGTTCGCCCACCTAGTGGGACAAGACCCTTTTCCCTCGTATAAGGGATAGATCCCAGTCAAAGTGGAGATCCCTTCCCTATGCGTGGACACAAAACTAATGACAATACAAAGCGTGCATGACTGTCATTCTATAACATATCCTCTTATTTGGCAGAAATACGAAAAGAAAAATGACTAGATGTTTACAGATTTATAACCCAAATAGTCCCTTATTTAGATGTTGGAGAGGACTTTAAGTTTCAAACTATTATGAAGCACATAAGTTTATCTCATACAGTCTAAAGCACAAAAGCTAAAATGGTTGATACTGACAATGGAAAAAATACCAGTTGATATCCCCAGGACACTAGAATTAGACATTACACTCATAAGATCACAAACAGATTAATAAAGGATTGCATACCTCGGAAACTCCTAAAATGGAAAGGAAGCCACCGAAGAGAGGCACAACATTAGCCACATAGTCATCAAATGTAGCATTAGGCTTGAGGAAGAATCCACTCATTAAAGCTATTGTCCCAAACGTTGCAACACATAAAGCTATTGCACTAACATAACCCCAAGGAGTGCTCAGCTTGGTTGATTCAAACTGAAGATCCATCTCTGCTTTAGGTTGCACCATACAAACCTTAAAAAAGCCATAAACCATGAGACTCAGATACAATTACAAAGAACTAGTGCAGTAGTCTCTACTCTCTAGGGATTGCAACACAAAATTTGGTTACTTTTAATTCAAAGAAAACAAATCACAAGGTAAAGGTACAAGAAATTGCAATTGGAGTTCTAAAAACAAGTTTAAGTAACAGAATTTGAAATTTTCTGATCTTCAAATTACCACATACCTGTTTTGTAATGTCATTATTTTTCTCCTCCATTAGCCACAACACAACCTCCCTCTCCGCTGCTTCTGATAGTTTTTTCTCCAATTTGGGTATGACTTCTTCTACGGGTTTCCTCAAATTTCCAATGAAAATTCCCCCATCTCCGAATCTCCTGGCATCGGTTGCGAAAAATGTATCAAACCCGAAGCAGCTTCTCAACTGCCATTTCAGAAACCTCACAAAAGTTACACAAATTTCCAAGCTCTTGGCTAAGATAAAAAAAACACAATCCCCACAGTTGATGCATACCCACAAATAGACATAGGTTCATGTATGCTAACATAGGTGCATGTGGACTTGTAGAGATATGAAATTAATGCATGGTGATTAGTAATGGGTATTGACAATGGATAATATGTGCATTATAATAAAACCATGTGATGTAAACAAGTACCTTGTTAATATCAAGAGCCTTGAAAGTTTCCTCTGCTTGCTCTAGCATCTCCTTCTCTCTGGTCAAATTGTCACGAATCAGTCTGTTAAACAAACCCACAATTGGATTATCACTGCTACTTTCCCTGTCAAGCTCTTTCAGCTTTCTATCAGCCCTCTTCTTCTCAAGCTTTATTGCGGCCTCAATCGACGGATTACCCATGAACTTCTTGAACTCGTCATCGGTCTTCCAGTCCATTTCTTGCTGTTCCTCACTCTCCTTAACCTCCGGTTCACCTTCTTCACTCAATTCAACTTTTCCGGACACTTCCCCCTTCTGGGTGTCCTCAGTTTTGGGTTTTTCGGGTACCACAGCAACAGAAGAAGAAGAAGAAGAAGAAGAAGACGGCTCGTTTTCTTGCTCTGCTTTGACCAAAAATTTAGAAAATCTTTCGGAGGAGAGGGAAAATGAGAGGTGGATGTTTTGGCCAAGTGGGTGTTTGGAAAGAGTAGTTGGAGAAGAAGGCATGCAACAGATACCGGGGTTCTGCTTGAGACCCCATGAAGAACAAGAGAGTGAACAAGTAGTGAAGAGGGTTGCCATTGGGGGGATGAAGTATGATCAGTTTGGAGTTGATGGCGAGCATGTTTGGGATTCACTGGAAGTATGATTTTTATTGGGAACGAAGAAACAGAGAGATTGATCTAGAAATTCGGAGAAGTTCTACAGATGGATAGGTTTGTGAAAGAAGTGACAAGAGATGGGAAACCCCACAGTTCTTGAGGATTTTTGTGGTGATGGATATCTTTCGCTCGTGTTTTTTTGGGTTCGGATTTTGACCAGGACATTAATCCATTTTTATAAGTCCTTAAACGCCATCAGCGAAAAAATGTGTCAGATTCCAGAGAAAAAGAAAAAAGGTAACGCTAGAAAACCGAACATATTCAGGTATGGATAACTATTAAATATATGTAAGAATTTTAATAATTTGTGAATTTTATATACATCTAAAAATACATAACACATATGCGTCTGAATATATTCGAACATGCCTATATTCTTAGATTTTTAAAAGGAAAAAGATCTAGGACCTTTAACTACAACGAATAAAAAATTGATAGTACGCAAATTTTTTTAAGAAGGAACAAACTCTTAAATTTGTTCGAGGCCAACTCCTTGGTATTTCTATAGCTTGGTGTTGACGACTGAAACATTTTTAATGTTAAAATTGTGAAAGGAATATAATAAATTTTGTAAAAGAAAAAATATAATAGAAAATAAGACTAATGTAATATTTGTCAAAAATTATAGCGGTTAAAATTACAATAGGTATTGAAATTCTGGTGTTATATATATTTGTAAAGAATCTTAAGGGGGATTAGTGTAATTTATCTTTTTTAATGTATATTTTTCACGACTTCCAAACCAACCTTTTACCTTATTCTTACGCACACTTATCTAAAGTCTCTATCACAAATTAGATGTTTAAAATTGATAGTTGGATGATAAATTTGAAAACAAGTTCTTTTTAAGGACAAAATCGGAAATAACAATCACGTAAGGGATTAATACTGTGAATAAACAATCATGTAATTACCCAGAAGGAAAAACCGCCACCAAAGGAGCAACTTTCGTCGTTAAAACGCATATAAAGAGGGGAATGTAAGATTCCCATCCACCTATATATATGTTCCCTCACCTATATATACACCTACCTATATATACGCATCACCTTCCCCCCCTCGATTTTCCAACTAACAAGACTCGTCCGCGGCCGAAACCAGTGTCGCCCACTTCGTTACTCTGCTATTCTCCCTCCTCTTTCAACTCATCTAATCCCTGGTTCGATCTTTTTTCCCCTTCTAAATCATTATGTAGGATCTATATAAAACACGATGTCAAATCGAAGGAATTGGTTCAATGCGGTTTATTTTGGCATCATCAACGCCGTTCTAATGGCTTGTTGCTACAGTTAGGGCGTGATTGTGTTTTTGGGCTTTGCAAGGAGTTATGAGTGTCCAGTGCTCAAATTCAAAGCACCTAATTTGGGGGTTCTGAATGAAATTTTTTGCTTAATCTATAGAATTGTGCTTGATGGACCAGAAGAGGATTATCTTGATTTTATCTTTACAGCCAAGGTTCTTAATATATATATATTTTTTGTAAGCCGTAAAGTTGGTTCCTTCTATGGAACCTAAAATTTATAATTTATAGAGTTCATATTCGCGAAGGTTCGCATTTGTGGCTTTTGGACGGGTAGGTTTTTCATGAAAAAGAGTCAGAAGAGGAAGAATAGATTTAGATGTTAATTGGGAATTGATTTATTTTCACGAACATCAGAGCTTATAGTAAGATGTTTACCAAGACAAATGAGAAAGGAATCAACACTCATGAAACAAATGTGGCCCTGGGAAAAGGAAAATATAAAAAATGTTGCTGTAGCTGGTAATTTGAATCACAGAAATTGGCTTCTTCTCTGATTGTATCTTTAGTTTTTAATTTTAGGGTTTTGCAAGTGAGACATGCCTAATCAGTATGATACCAGCACGCAGAACAAATTTTTCATAAATCTTTCTTAAGCATCTTATGACAAAAATGATAAAGATATTAGATAATACGATGAGGGCTTGAATACCTTTCTCTTCCTGATATGTTTGATTGATTGGAAAGTTGCAAGGAGAAACCTACAGTTCAAAAACTCTCCCTGTTTGTTTTCATGCAAAATCTTAGGAATTATCCTTTTTGGAGTTTTTGAGCATTTGATTGGTGGCCTTATTTTTTATTTTTTTATTTTATGGAACTTAAAGTGAGTTGCAATGCACCTAGGTCCTGTCAATCAGAGTTTTTATTATGTTAAAATCGACTAATCTATTTTTGATTTGTCAAATGGAAAAATCCAGTATGTTGTTGATGCATATTCTGCTAGGGCTTGGTGAAGTTCTATAACCTGTACTGACGTTTGCGGTGTCTTTCAGAGCTTCTTCTTGTTGCTGTCATGGCCAATAATGCTCAATTTTCTGGCATGCAGGTAGTTCATCTGGAGATAACTTTTATAGTTCTTATGTTCTGCAAATTATAAGCGTTTGTTTGTAAATATTATTAGCTTAAGAGGTTTATCCTGCTCATCAATTCAGGTTCTCCTCTGAAATTGTTAAACATATCGTTTGTAGAGTGTAGCATATTTATCGCTTTCGTACCTTAACAACGAGACTTCAGATTGAGGGTGGCACTTTTGTCTTGGAAACATTTTTTGAGAAGAGAAACTTGATTACACCGGAACTGATCAGAAGCTTGGACAATAGCTGAAGACATTCTATGGGCAACTAGCCTTCAGGAACATTTATGGAAGTTGAGGATATATTTTCTCACTCTAGAGAAACTTGCAAGAAGCATGTTTCTGTAACTTTAAGTAAGATCAAATAATTAGAAGACTGTCGTCGCTAATAATAATACGCGTGAATTCCTTAAAATTTTCTTCAACTTTTACCTAAAATTCTTGATTACCAGACAACTTATGTTGTTTTTTGTACTGGCTTTTAAGAATTTTTACTCAAAGTTTCCTGATAAGCTTTCAATTTGTTTCATAACCTTTTCTTATTTCCCATTTCCCATCCAATGTTAACCCAGGTTTCATGCTTCTATTTCATTTGTTGTTTCGGCTTGGCTGCTTTTGCTCCTCTTTTTAACAGCTGTGCTTTTTTTGCTTATGTGCTTTCGTTGAGGCTATCTATGTGGTGGTTTATATCATAAACTAACTATATTTGGATATTTTATTACTTGATGAAGGAAAAAAATTTAAGATTACCTGCGCTCTGTATGTGTGTGGGTTGTGCGCACACGTGTAGGGTTGGGGGGGGGGGGGGGGGGGGGTTGGTTCGTGTGCATTCTAATCAGAATTACTAATTCATTTAAGGACGGGAGGTGAGTCATTGTTGGCTTTTACGCACCTGAGACTTTGGGAGGAACATAGATTCTTTGTTCTATAAGTACACATGACACGCTTGTCTTTCTTAATCTATTATTCAGGCTAATCATTGATGGTATGTGAACCTCAATTTTCAACACGAATCACTGAGAAGCTTTTAGTGTCCTCTCTTCCTTTAGATGCATAAAATTTGAAGTGCTATGCTTGTACCTTGTTGCTCAAAACCATCTGTTATCGTAAAATATCTGCATCATGAACTAGAAATAGGATCAGCAATGTGTTCGTGCTGTATAGGTATCCAATGATCTGACTGATTAGACCTGTAGCATTACGTCTACACTGTGGATGGGGTCGGTAATTAAGTATTGCCTCTGCCTCTTGTCTTCCAGAACTACGGATGTGCTTATTTTTTAGAATTTGCTTTACTTTTGGCTTATCGTTGTTGCTTTTTTTTGTTGCTGGGAAAGCCTCTTCATCCTCCTATACCAACGGGTCCTCCTCAAGGTGCTCCTCCGCTCATACCAATGCAAGTAGGGTCTTGTTCTCTGAGTTTGAGAAAGATTTCCAACTTTTTCTGCTAGCATACAATACGAATTTGCTAATACATTAATCAAAACTATGTGGCAGTTTCGAACTGCGGTTCCAGCACCACAACCACAGGTCTATATTCCAATGGCTACTCAACAATTTCAGCATGTTGGCCGCACAAACATTGGATTGCCTTTTCACAGTCAGCAATTCCAGTACTCCTCTGTTCAGCAACTACCTTCAGTACCGACCCCTGAAGTTCAAGCAAACCGGCCCCCACAAAATGCTCAGATTGCCAGTAATTATGTTGCTGGGTTAAATGGTCCACGAATGCTTCTCTCTTCGACATATACGGTGAGGTTTTACTATCTCGCAGTTGATCAATTTGATGTAGGATTATCTTCAGCCCTTCACTGAATTCATTGTTTTAGTTTGGTGCATCATCTGGTGGCCAACTACAAAGAAATGCTGATGCCTCAATCCAGTATCAGCCGAATCCCCAGACAAATGTGTCTAGTTTTCCTGGTGGGGTCCAACCTTTTCCGCCAACTGGATCCCAGAGCATGATTTCTGTTGTCCAGAAGACTGGTGATCAATCGGCTTCTCCTTCGGTTCTTCCTGTGAGAACCTTCTTATTCTGTTGATGAATTGTTTTTCAATGTTTTTGACAGATCCTTCTAGGCTTTAAATACTGCATTTTGATGTAAAATTTCAGGTAACAGCCATGGAGCCTAACCCCATTGAAAAGCCTACATCAGATTGGTTGGAGCATACTTCTCGTGCTGGAAAACGGTATGTGATTCAATTATGGCCACTTTTCTGTAGGTTTGCTTATTTCGCTGTTGTTTTCTGGTGTTGTAAAAGGTGATTCTATAATTACTTCGGACAGATGGTTTTACATGCATATATGTCGGAACTAGTCTCAACCCCAAAACAAGTTCAATACTCCTTGCCTAAAAGATGCTCGAACTCATTGAAATCACTATAATTAGGGTACTTTTTTTTTCCTTTCCCTCCGTGGTAGTTGCATGAGAATAGGAAAAGACGGTTCTGTTTTCTAACTTGATAAGAAGTTCTCTTTTGTGTTCAACTTGGGAAATTTCGGTAGACGCGGCTTGCTGATAATGCTGAGATGTTAATGCAGAAATGCATTCTGTAACTTTGTGTCAGTCACGGGTCATGACATCGCTCCACCAAACTAGTTTGAGTGGATGTGAACCAAGAGGGGAATGCTTATCTTTTTAATAGGATATGCCGTTCTAGGGAAAAAAAGAAGATAAGAAGACTTCACACGAGTAGGATCAAAGAAGTTATATGAGTTATAAGTGCGTTATCTTAGGCACTCTAAACAGTAGACTCTTCTACGTGGTCTTGCTCCCCCATTCGTGCTCCTACTCCATGCAACCAAGTGGTATGATTCTATTGTCTTTCATGCTATATCCCATTTCTTGCTTGCAAGCATGGTCCTATCATATTTTGTGCTGTATCCCATTTGATAACAATTCATTGTTACCTGGGTTGCATATGCAAATTCATTATATAATTAAATTTATGTGGGATGGATGAACCCCTGGAAGTTGTCATGTGGTGCCCTTGTTAACCTAAATAGTCCTTCCAAGGGGTGTAGTCAAGTTTTTTGCTTTGACCAAGTAACAGACCATTATTTTTCAAAAGAATGTCTAGACCAGGTTTCTTCAAAATTCAAAGAGGAAATTTAAGTTGAATATACACGATAATCTCCTAAGTTTAAGTGAGAGCTATTGTCATCAACTTGTAGTGCCTCTGATCTGATATGACTGCTGTGAACTGCTCAATGCACATTAGTCTTAAGTGATTCAAGCCCTTGTTTCTGCTTCTCAAGCATAGTTATCAAAATAGAACGATTCACGACGCACGATTCAATTCGATACACCGTGAAAACGATTCGAACCTAACGACGAATCGCAACTTGCATTGAATCGGTAAGAGAATCGGTGAATCGATTCTGAATCGCCTGATTCGCATGAATCATCGATTCACTTTCGATTACCATTTTTGTGGGCCTGGGTCGGGTTAGTGACCCGACAGAACAAAAAAATTTCCAAAAAAACAATAATACAATTATCGTTAGGGTTACGAAGTGTCTTTTGTAAAAAAATTGGGGATAGAAAGAGTTGCAGACTGAAAAATTAGGTTTTCACTTGTTACCTATTGGCTTTTCTTAGTTTTCAACCTTGAGACTTGAGAGAGCTATAAAAGCAAGTGACTTACCTATTTACACTACGTGATCATCAATATATTTTTAGATATAATATTTTTATTGATTGCTATGTTATATTTGCATTTTTAATATGTTTTAAAAAATATGACCAAATCGGAGCGATTCACGATTCAATTTGATTCAGATTTGTACACAGACCTTTTCGATTCGCGATTCAATTCTCGATTTGACAACTATGTTCTCAAGTATTATGAGTTTGATCTTTCCCCCAAAAGCCCTTGGAACTTGTAGAAAGGTTGTTGTGCTATTGTTCTGTAACATCAGTAACGTGTTCCAGCTTCTTCAAGTTACTGATGCCATGGTCTAGTTACTGTAAATAGTCAGGGATCTGCTAGTGCATTGGTTCCCCTTGGAACCTTTAATTGCCTAAAAGAGCCACTATTAGCTTTTAGTGGCTCTATGATCCATAACCTCTAGCTTCAAGTCTTCTGAAAGGATGCATGCTATGAGTTTGGTGAGGTATATTTTGATGCTATGTGATTCATAATTCATCTTTGTTTCAATTTTTTTATTCCATTTGTGTCTAGTATGATTTTTCCCTGCATAATTTATTCAGATATTATTACAACAAGAAAACGAAATTGTCTACCTGGGAGAAGCCTGTGGAATTAATGACACCAATTGAGGTTAGTCACTTATTAGTATTTTTCGTTTCATTTAATATCGTCATATGTTTGTGTTAGTCTTGTTTCCCTCTTTATTGAACTTTATAAAGTTTTTTGCTTTGCAAAGATCCTTTTGCTGTACTTTCTCATATGCAATTCTTTCGCAAGTGTTCTGATGGAAGGGTCTACGTTTTGCTGGTTTGGTCGTCACTTCTAACGCTTTTGTGGTTGGACTATTAAGATCTGTATGTTCGTTGAAATGTACGTTGGTGTTTGATGTTATATTTAATAGAGACTAATTTTGTTTCTAACTAAATGTTAATAGCAATCAGTGGAGCTTAAATTCCTTCTTGTCACCCTAGGTCTTAATTTATCAATGTGTGCTTGAATTAACAGTGAAAGATTCGCATTTCAGTGTAATTTTCTCATTTGTAATACAGAAAATCGTTTCACTTTCCATATACCATTGTAATTTTTAATGTGAAATTATGGGGAAATTTTCTTTTGAAACCTCTCTCCCTCCCTCACCCCCCCCCCCTTCCTTTCCCTTCCTCCTCTCTCTCTCTCTCTCTCCAACAAGTCATGTCCTCAAAGGGAACTTCCTTGCACTGGTGCCCCAGAAAAAAAAGGGGTTTGAATTTACCTCACTGCTTGAGTTTTTTTTTTTCTGTTTATGTGTGCATCTATTTTTTGTTGCATTCTTAGTAAAGGAGGTGTTGTTTTGCTGCATTAGTACTCATTTTGGTACAGCTAATGTTATCATTTTATTGGAGATATCTACAGCAATTTTGTTATGTGGGTATAGGCTTCAATGCAATCTAAGAAAGGTTGTAATAGGGAAAGTTTTCATGGGGCAAACGTCTGCTTATATGATTCTAAATTTATATGTCAATGTAAATGTTACTTTGAACTTCTGTTGTTTCTATCCACGGAATGAAAATGGGATGTGGTACACTAAATGATCGATAAGATGTGTCACGTGAGGGGTAGATAATATGACATGAATTATACTGTTATTTTTTGTGGGCGGTGTTGTGGTATTTCTGGTAGGAGAGTATTTTGTTAGGATACCAATCCATGCTGAGAAAACTTTATATTAAGATTTCCCATTAATTACAAAGTCAATTGGCAGTAATTTGGGCCTTGATAATTGCCGTGGAATTGATCATGTCGTCAGGAAACTGGTTTAGGTCTGAATCAGTTGTATGTTGTTAGGATGACACAGAAGCGTTGTGGAGAGTAGAGATACTGTAGCATATCCGGATCAGCTTTCTTTTTACCTTTGACAATGTGTAATGGTTGGCATCTCTCCTCTTCATCTACATCTCTAGTCATTCTTACAGTTTGGGCAATACACACTTTCGTAATTCAAAAGCAGCTATTTCTCGAGAGGACTACCAATGCAGTGTGTCTTTCAGTGTTTTTGTCTTTTCACATGAAACTTACATGAGTGTCAATATATCGTCTGCTGATTGAATTTTTTTGTCATGTTCTGTTTTTGTACTTCTGGACTCCATACCTGCCTTGATCCTTTTGACTCTATAATTGCGTTGTCTTGTAGTTTATTCACAATTCTGCGCACCGTAATTGGTACCACTTGAATTTTGCTGGATGATGCCTTTCGTTTTATTGGTTCTTCCTTAGATTCAAATTTGTTTCACCATCATCACTGGAGTAGCTCTTGTTAAAACATTGCAGATAGACGTCCTCGTTCTATCTTAAGTTCCCTCTTAATGAGTTTTTGCAATGAACAGAGAGCAGATGCGTCCACCGAGTGGAAGGAACATATGAGTCCTGAAGGAAGAAAGTGTGTAATCAATTACATTTCCGTGCTGAGTACTGTATCAATTATATTTTCCAGAGATGATAATCTTGACAAGGTTTATCTTTCTCAGATATTACCACAACAGGGTTACCAAGCAATCAAAGTGGAAAATCCCTGATGAACTCAAGGTATCATCTTCCAGCTTAATGTTTGGCCAATACTGTTTTCCTCTACTTTTTTTTCCTACTCTGAACATCTGTGCATTCAGCTGGCCCGTGAAAATGTAAAAATGGCATCTACCGGAGGAATTCAGGCAGGAAATGATAGTTCTCCTGCACCAGCCCTCAATGCAGTTACCCCGTCTTCCTTGGCTCATGGGCCCGTGTCAAGCCCGTATCAAGTGACAACAGTTCTTGCTGCTGTTAGCCCTAAGCATATCGCGACTTCTGGGCCATTGTCCTCACCTGTTGTCCCATCTATGGTAGAAGACAATGCAATTCAAGTACAGACACCTATCGAAACCATCACACCAAATGCCGCTGTTTCAGACAATAACGAAACCTCTAACATTATGCTCACTGCTATTATGACACAAATGTAATTCCAGCTTTGACCATACTCTATGTTCTGGCTAGAGTTTGCCAATTTGCAGTGGTTCTAATCTGCTTTTGATGTGAGTTTTTGTAATAGTGTTGATACTAAAGCAGCTGAGGATGTTGTCGATACTGTCGACGGATTTTCAATGGGGGATATAGAGGTAATTTATGTTTTCTTTGTAGTTCGAGTTTAAATAATTGTGTTTCGGTTGATCACAAATACTTGATATCTTCTGTTTCGACGTTCTGGTTTTATGTTTTGAAGGAAGCTGAACATAGCAAGGGAAGTGCTAGGAATGTCAGTGTTACTCTATCAGGAGAGAAAACAGTTATTCACGAGCCTTTGGTCTATGAAAATAAATTGGTATCACGGAGAACTATACTTCTTGCTTTCTTTTTAGCCTTTGCATGGGTTCTGATGAATTTTTTTCTTATTTTTTGAAGGAGGCCAGAAATGCATTTAAAGCACTTTTAGAATCTGCAAACATCGGGTCTGATTGGACCTGGGATCAGGTAAATTGGTTACCATGCATATTTTATTAACTATGTTTCGGGGTTTCTTGACAGAGATACTAACTTTGTCAGGCTATGCGAGTAATAATAAACGACCAAAGGTATGGTGCTCTAAGAACACTTGGAGAGCGGAAACAAACTTTTAATGAGGTATATCTCCACATGGATGAACTTGCGAATACTTGTTGCGTACAGTGGTAGTTTTGCTGCTCAAACTGTTCAAACGTATTTTATTTCTTCTTTTAGTATATTAGTTGGATTAAGAAATTTAGAAACATCATGCTTCAGTTCCTGGTGCAACGGAAAAAAAGGGAAGCTGAAGAGAGGCGTGCTAGACAGAAAAAGGCACAGGAAGATTTCAGGAAAATGTTGGAAGTAAGTTGGTTGCTGCTTTTGGAAGTGTTTGGTTCATTAGGGTTTGTATTTCTCTCTCATGAAGGCTAATTTTGCTTTGTTTTCTGTTGTGTATTTATTGCCTGGATTTCTGCATAGGAGTCCAAAGATCTGATGCCATCCACAAGATGGAGGTCCGTATCTGTTGCTATTGGATATTGAATTTTTCTTTTCCAAATATGATCTTCTTTAGTCTATGGCATGCTTGTTCGAGCTTTTGATAATTGTATTTCGGTTTGTATTTCACATGGCATGGTCAACAAAAGTATAATTTTCATGTATTGACAAAGTTTCCTCAACAATCATTCAGCAAAGCAATCCCTATTTTCGAAGATGATGAACGCTTTAAAGCTGTCGAACGAGCTAAAGATCGGGAGGACCTTTTCCAAGACTATATGGTGGAACTGGAGAAAAAGGTGTAATTCTTCATCATTAAGTTAGTTGAATCTCACCCTTTCTCTGTCTCTTTCTGGACTATAGGCATCGCTTGCCACATCATTCTCTCACTAATGCTATGATATGAGCGAATGCATAGTTTAGCGTGCATGTCATTCTTCTTTTGTTGGATTTGCCTATTGCCACAGAGATGATGTGAGAGTATTTTGATGCAAACAAGCAGTGTGGAGTACCTGAATTTTTTTTTTTTGGGAAGAAGAGAATTAAGGGAAATCACCATCACAATGAATAAGCAACGTAATGCAAACACAATTTCCAGTTGACGAGATTGCTTAAATATTCGGTGCTTGTTCCACTAAAGACTAGAATCTTAGAAGAGAGGATACGGGCACGGGATATGTACATGGACACTATATGACAAGGACACATGAACATGCCACTTCTTCAAAATTAGAACACAGACACGTTAAGCATGCGCCGAACATAGAATATAAATAGAAAACGTTATGAGATTATTCTATGGATCTTATGAAGTCATATAGAAGTCGAAAACACTATTTCTTTGCAATTAAGGTAAAAAAATGCAAATATATAAGCGTCCATGAATTAAACATCCATGGAAATTTTGGCTCTTGGTCAAGTTCTAAAAGTTGCATTTTAACGTCCTAATGCATCCTTAACATGTTCTACGAGTGTCCCAATGCGCAGGTAAGAAAAGGATAGCAAGGAAGGTAGAAACGGGGTTTGCTCCTATTTGGGGGTTCTCTTGTGGACTGGCTGTTGACCGACCTTTGCCTGTTGTTGGAGTTAGTGGGATTAGAGGTTGGATAAAACCTGTGCTTTTTAGCTTAAATGGATTTTCACAGGTGAGTGAGATTGGCACAATCCAACTTTAGGAAATCCTCCATCCTAGAGTGTTCCCAATGTGTCCTAGAGTGTCTGGGTGTTTGAGTAAAAAATCTAATAAAGAAATTGGACAGGTATTTAGGTGCGCCCACGGCGAGTGTTGTGTCGTGTCCATATCGCATGCATGTCCACACGAATACTTGAGATGGTAGATGTGTCCGTACTTCTTAGCCTAGAACTACCACCCAGGAATGGGGAAAACTTGGACAACTAAAGTTTCTCTAGGCCCATAACCCAACAACTCATCCATACAAGACCATCAGACTGCAGTACAGCCAGTACTCTTTCAGCAGAAGTTAGCAAACCTTCTGACTGTTAAACATATTGCCCTGAATCTATCTGTAATGTACTAAGTTGACTCTGAAACTAGAAAGTCTTGAAATCAACCCAAAACTTGATTACATGAGGTCCAAAGTGCACCGTGTCAAATTTCTTATTTTCTCCTTATCTTGTCACTAAGCTCTTCTTCCTTTTTCTCCTTAATTACAATGTTTTTATGTTACACATCTCTAGAACTGCCTAACACAAGACCTGGGGTTGTTGCATGGTAATTGAATGAAGCTTTGCAATTCATTATTTCCCCTCAATAGGTCATTGGAAACAAATTACATCTTATTTTCTGGGGAAGGTAGGGCCGAGCTGTCGTCTTTTTTTTTTTTGCTTTTATAAGGTTTGTTATATTGATTCTGTTCTAGAAACTGGGGCATTCCTCTTGTGGACTCTTACACTTTTGTATTGGGATTTTGACCAGGAAAGGGCAAATGCATTGGAGGAGCGCAAGTGGAGTAGAAGGGAATACTTGAACTTCCTGAAGTCATGTGACTTCCTTACGGTATTTCTGCAGATTTTAATTTCCTGTGCAATCCCTCTAACGGGGTTCTTTGGGTAGTCAATTTACTGCATATTTTATTTATCCTTCTTAGGCAAGCAGTCAGTGGAGAAAAGTTCAAGATCGCTTAGAGGCCGATGAAAGATGCTCACGTCTTGAAAAAATTGATCGCTTGGAAATTTTCCAGGTAATATTCCAATTGAGTACCTATAGTTAAGTCCTCAGTTTTGCTAATTTTGACTTGTCACAGGAATATATTCGTGACCTAGAGAGAGAAGAGGAAGAGCAGATGAAGATACGGATGGTAACTCATTGATACTCTTTCCGTAGTTGTAATCATTTTCCGCATTTGGTTTTATTTTTTCTCCTTTTTTTCCTGTTATTTGAACAGGAGGAATTGAGAAAAGCGGAGCGCAAACATCGTGATGAATTCCGCAAATTGATGGAAGAGCATGTTGCTTCTGGAATACTTACTACCTCAACTAATTGGCGTGACTATTGTATGAAGGTTAGCGTTCCAGCTTGGTTCTTAGATGGGGACAATGGGTTTGGTTTATGCTAAATTAGATGGCTGACTCATGGGTTGTGTATAGTTTTGTGTCTTGACTTCTCTTGTTGTTAATGTTGGCTTTTAGGTCAAAGATTTACCTGCATATTTGGCGATCTCATCAAACACCTCAGGTTCAACAGCAAAAGATTTGTTTGAAGATGTGGCAGAGGAGCTACAAAAACAGGTAGCTATACTTGCTTCTTAAAGTCAACAAACAAAATGTAAAACGAGAGGCTGCAGCTTTGTGTACAAAAGGTTCTACTTCAATTAATCTTAACCATAGCTACCTGATAAGCCCCTTCATAAACCTCCAATCATCAGGGACATAAAGTTTACAAATTTTCTGAAGGTAATTTTAGTATCCAAGAGAGCTTGATTAGATCCAAGATCTAATAATAATATGCTAGCCCATAAACAGAGCTCAAGCTGTACTAAGGGAGGTCTACAATAATAACATGGAAAAGTATATAAATTCCTCCGTCCCTCAATTTTAGTCCCTTTTGGGAATCCAACTATTTAAGGAGACAACATCATTGCACTTTAATTTTAGTCCCTTTAGTTTCAATTTTTTCCATTGGAGCTATTACTTCACTTCGGAAGAGAAAGTACAAAAAAGGAAATCTAACAAACTTTTCTCTTTGCCTCGTCAAAATGGACATGTATTATGGGTCATCCAAAAATGAACTAAGGGAGTATATAACTCGAACCAATTATGTTTTCTTGTGCTCGTGAATTTTCAAATACGGCACTCAATGCCGGAAGGGGGGAATATTTAGTAGTATTGCCACAACAAATTATGCTGTCTCCAGAGTCTTGTTCTTCCTTTAACGAAGCAATTATAATGAATCATTATGCAATTGAAGAGGAGCTTTTTGTTTTTTTGACACACATGTACTGCAGCATGGCAGTAATAGAACGATTTATATTATAGTTGCGGATTTTTTAGATTAGGAAAATTGCTACATTGACTTATGCAAAGCCCCGCCTTATTCTTCCTTTCTTTTTTTCAATATTGTATTGAACTGATTTGTAATCAAAGAGAAGTGTCTTTGGCACCGTGGACTTAGAGAACATTTTCAATAAGATTTGCCAGTCATATCTGAACCATTGTTTTGTTTCCTTGAGCTTTTAATATCAGTCTGGACTTTTTGTTTACGTTGCAGTATCTGGAAGACAAGGCTCGTATAAAAGATGCAATAAAGTCGAGAAAGGTATAATATTTGTCATTATCGTGTTTTGAACAGTATTGATTTTGTTGGGCATTTAATGATTCGTTGTGCTTCAGATTGCTCTGTCATCAAATTGGACACTTGAAGACTTAAAGGTTGCAGTTTTAGAAGGAATTACCTCTCAACCAATATCAGAGATCAACTTAAAGGTTTGCTTTTCCCTTTTATATTTAATTTACTAATTATTTTTTTTCGGGTGTTGGTTTTACGTTTTTTTGTGATGTATGCTTTATTTCTTTGTAGCTTGTATTTGATGAGTTGCTAGAAAGAGCCAAGGAGCGGGAGGAGAAAGAAGCTAAAAAGCGGAAACGTCTTGCAGACGACTTTTACAATATCTTGTGCACTTCAAAGGTGTTGCAAACAACCTACACCTACAGTGGCCTAATTTTATGATGGTTGCAGTGCAAGAAGTTCTGTCTTTTTAACAAAATAAATGGTTATATACTTCATGCAGGGGCTAACAGCATCTTTAAAATGGGAGGATTGCAAGCAGATACTTGAAGATAGACAAGAAAGCTGGTATTACTTGGAATGTGAATTTTGACATGAAATCCTTTTTTTTTTTTTTTTGACTTATCTGCTTTCTGGAAAGTAGAATTTTGCACACCTTTTTTGGTTCTGCTTTGAATGGTTAAAGCTAACAATTGTGAGATGCACACACTTTATGGCCTCATCTAAGTGTGTGCATATGTTTAGCACCTGTTTCAATCTTTAATCTGTACCCTGTACTTGCTTTGAAGCATTCAGAAGAATGGGAATTTGATGTGTTATTTAGGATTTGCAAACTATTGCTTTTCCTTGTAAATGTGATTATTTGTGATGCTTTAATGGACCTGTGTCCTGTTTTCTTGTGTGTGCTGAATGGTGATAATAATTGGCAAACATAACTTCTAGCATAAGTGCTCAGATTACAGAGCACAATTATACATGCATACACAACGAGTTTCCACAGATCTGGCAGCGGTTCCACATTTTGATTTTGCATGTGGCTTTGTTCTGTATCTGAAAATACATGTGTACATTAGAGTGTGACATGAATGGTTACATAACAACGAAATTGCCTTTATATATGCACCCAAAGTTTAGTCCAAGCTTCTTGCATTGTTCATTTAGGTAGTCACATCCTACCCTGCTTTAGTTGTCAAAACTCTCAGACTTCTATGACATAATATTGTCAAAACTCTCAGACTTCTATGACATAATATTATATCTGCTACAAGTCTGTCTTTTCATGAAGTACAACGTAATCAAATGCTTTGCAGGTTTGTTGGTGAAGATAGCTTCTATAGAAACATCTTTGATGGATACATAAAAGAAATGAAAGAAAAGGAAAAGGAAAAGGAAAAGGAAAAGGAAAAGGAAAAGGAAAAGGAGAGGGAACGGAAGCGAAGGGATGATAAGGTAACTAAAGATTTCTCTCATTTTAGTGTAGATTGTTCTTTCCATAATAGATGAAACATCTGATTTTAGTATGAAGATTTCAGTAACTGAAAGCTTGGTTGATGCTTAAGAAAAATTGCAAGCCAATTTACCAATTAAGCCTGCATCTTTTTGCGCTATTTGGTTTGTGGGAACACATCAGTCTGCAGTTGGCAGTTGCCAAATGATGTTTTTCTTTCATATGGTATTTTTGTCATTGTTTTAGGGCGGGAATGCTGATTGGTTGGTGTCATTTTCTTGTGGGGTTCCCATCTTTCCTGGTTGCATTCCTTTTTCCTCTTAAATGTTTCATTCTGTAGAATATAGTTAAGAACAAAACTTCATTGTCATTTCTGTGTTGTAACTGATTTAGAAGGTGTATTATGTGTTCTACTCTCTATGATAGTTTCGTAGGAAGTTAAAATCTGTGGGATTTGAAGGTACGGGTTTTGAATTTCATATTGTTGCAGGCTAAAAGAGAGAGAGATGCGAAGGACAGAGACAAGAAGAAGGAAAAACACAGCCGGGAGAAACGACGAGGGTATGCAAGCAAAGATGGGAAGGATAGAGCACACAGTGAAGATGCTGGTAAATACGAATCTTATGTTCCGGAAGAGAACAAAAGATCTGGAAAAGATAAGAATAGGAAACATCGAGAGCGGTATGTAAATTATGCAGATGATTTTAGTGTGGGTGAAAATGAGAAAGATCGGTCTGAGGACTCCAACAGGCACAGCAGTGACCGGAAAAAATCAAAGCAGGTGTCGTGATTTCTCGTCATTTTTCACATGAAGAATTTCTTGTTGGCACATGTAGTACTGGGCTTTTAGTGTTATCATGTACATTTGTATGGAAATCCAGCTTATGTGGTAGTTTGGGCATTTCTAAATATGATGTTTTTCTCAACTTATGGTGATAGATGGAGCAGCAAAGCCCTTCAGAACCAGATGTTGAAATCAGGCACAAGAGGCACAAGAAAGATCAGCATGATGGTTCTAACAGGAATGATGATTATGGCGAGCTTAGAGACAGGGAATTTGGTGAGGATGGGGAAGTTTGGTAGTTATTTTTCCGCTAATAGATTTCATATTCTTGCTTGCATCTTGTAATTATCTTCCACAAAGGCTAGATAGAATTTTCTTTCTGTATACCTGATTCCATATGCAACAAAAGTATTTTCAATATAGAGTTGTTTTTCGTTTTAACTATGCACTTATCTAACTTGTAGTTTTAACTAGGTGACTGGATGTTTCAAATATATTTGCTGGTTAAGTGAACAAACTCAACTATAAGTTGAGAATTAATGTCAATGACTGAGTTTAAATGGCTTTTGGAACTTGATGGAGGTGTTAATCAGTTATATCAGTGCAATCACTTTGGTAATTATGGATTTTAACAGTCAAACACCGTTTTCACTCCTATGGAAAGGGTGGTAATTTGTTGATAACATGAAGTGCCAAAGCTCAAACTTTAGAAACCTAGTTGGCAATAAAAAAAACACCCAGTTAATACTCATTAATGGGGTGTTTGGAGGGGGTTGATTGGTACAAAATTAATCAGTTGACGTGAAGCGCACAAATTGGCTCTCCTGAGACTCAAACCCACTACCCAGAGATTAGTAGACTGAGTTTTTGGAACAAGGTTCTTCCTTGGGATTTGAGAAAAATTCCAAAGGTAAAAGATGCAAACTTGTGTGCGCAGTCTTAGCTTGGTTGTGAGTTATGTGCAGGGACTCAACTCAAGTAGTGATAGGGCTGTAACCGGTCCGGTTTGGTCCGGTTTGGACCAAAAACTCGGACCAAACCGGTCAACCGGTTTAGAGAAATTACAAACCGAAAACCGGACCGGAGGAGATCGGTTTGGTCCGGTTTGGGCCAGCCGGTTTGGGGTCGGTTTGGTCCGGTTTCCGGTTTAATTGGTATTGGGCCAAAATCATTAAAAACTTGTAAAGAATATAAAAACTGGGCCAAATCCACAGAAAAGCCCAATCAATACAAATCCATAGAAAAGCCCAATCAATACAAATCCTGGGCCAAAACCATTACAAACATGTACAAAATGTAAAATTTGGGCCGAATCCTCAAATAGCCCAGTCAATCCAAATCCAAATCAACAAAAAGGACAGTCAATCCAAATGACAGAAAACCTCAAAACCCAGTCAATCCAAATACAAATTCACGTCCCACCCAAACAAGCAACATAATAAAACAAGTTTATGCCACCATTACATCCCAATGATCCCGTAAACAAATACAACCACATTAAAAAGTTAAGAAAGAGTTCATTAATTAGAGTTCTCTAAATAATTAAAACCACGTAAACTTGTCCAATTCCAATTACGAAGCCCTGCATAAAAAAAATTAAAAATTAGAGGAAATCAAAAGCTAAAAGCATAAAAAAAATAAAAAGTATTGAGTCTAAACGTTAAAAAATATGATGGTCTTACTCATATTTGGCATTTGCGATCATAAATCATCAGTGATAGTTGAATCTTCCTTCATTGCTTCCAACACCACTAGAAAATAAATAATAAAACATAAAACGAATTAAATTACAATTGTTAATAAAATTGAAACGAATAACTTATAGATAAATATCAAAATTATATTACCGGATTCAAGTTCCTCCACTTCATCCATTTGATCTCGTAGAGAAATATGAGATGGATACCTCAACCAATTTTGTGCACAAATGAGAGACTCGGCCATTTTCGGGGAAAGAGAAGTCCTATACGGATCAAGAATACGACCTCCCGTGCTAAAAGCAGATTCAGATGCAACTGTGGATACCGGAATAGCTAATATGTCCCGTGCCATTTCAGAGAGGATACGATACTTATTGCAATTAGCCTTCCACCAACCCAATATTTCAAAGTTATCATCCCCATTTTCGCAACTCTCTGTCCAATACCTATCCAATTCGCATTTGCTTACCATGTTGTTCTCTGCCTCCAAGTGTTGCTTATATTCATCATCTATTACAGCCCCAACATCTAAATCATCATTCATATTTGTTTCCATGCGAGAAGATGACTCACCACAATTTTTTTTTTGCCCTTGTTCAATGCTTCTCGCCTCATACCAATTATAAAGTCGTGTCATCCCATCTTTAATCTCTTCAACCTTCCTACTAACAACACCATCACTTTCCATCTCATAATTTTTTTTCAAACTCCATTTCACATAAGAAAGCTTGTAACGAGGATCAAGAACATGTGCAAACAACAACAATGGATTGATCTTCTCAAATTTTCCCCAATATTTGTCAAATTTTGTACTCATTCCCAAAGCCAATCCCATCAAAGCCTCATCCCTACTCTCACTCAATAAGTTAATTGCCTTTTTAATTGTCATCAACTCTTTGAAAAACAAGTTACAAGTCACATATAAAGAGCCCGAAAATCGCTCCGTGGCTTGGTAAAATGTTTTAAGAATTTTGACATACATCTCCGTAACTCTCCAATCATGAAAATTAGGAGGCCCATGTGCTAACCCCTTCCCCTTCCCCTTTCCTTTCTTGTCTTTCTCTCTCTCTTTTCCTTTATTGCTCCCCAATGCCACAATGTCACTCGATCCATCATCTTCCCCTCTCAACTCTACATGACCAACCTCCATGTCTACACCAACCTCATCCTCTCTAATACCACCAAGGAGTGAGAGCCTATCTTCTTCTTCCAACCTCTCAAAAGCCTTTTGATATATTAAAGCCCTTTCCAACATGAAATAAGTTGAGTTCCATCGGGTCGCCACATCCAAACAAGGTACAAGTTTTGACTGAATTTTATCTCTATCAACACATGACCTAAACTTTGTATACCTACTCGGAGAGGATCTAACATACTTAACAATGTTGCGAACTCTTGCAATCGAAACATCAACATCCTTCAATCCTTCACTAACAACCAAGTTTAGAATATGTGCACTACACCTAACATGCAAATTTTCATGATCCAATATTGTAGTCTTTCTTTTGAATGTCTTCTTCTTCACAAAATCAATTAATCCATTGTTTGAGCTTGCATTGTCAACCGTAATCGTTAAGAACTTTTCAATTCCCCATTCATGCAAACATTGTTCAACCATCATACCTAGTGTTTCACCCTTATGATTCGGAACCACACAAAAGTTAAGAATTTTTTTATGCAACTTCCAATCACAATCAATGAAATGAGCGGTAAGGCACATGTAATTTAGGTTTTGGAGTGATGTCCAAGTGTCCGTGGTTAGGCAAATTCGTTGGTCCTTAAGCGATCTCTTCAAATCCTTCTTCGTATCCTTATACAATTGAATACAATCCTTCGCAACGGTTACCCTAGATGGAATTTTGGTCCACTTTGGTTGTACCACATACATGAATTTTTTAAAACCTTGGCCTTCAACAAATCGAAAAGGCAATTCATCCAAAATAATCATTTCAGCCAAAGCCTTCCTACATGCATCAACACTAAAATTTACTGCCGTAAGCTTTGGACCCGTATCTCCCCCAACTTGCGTAGGTTCAAACCCAAGGGTTTTTTGCCTATTATCTTTTTTTTTCAAATTCACCTCACTGAACTCATAAACCTTGCACAACTTAACAATGTGAGTTTTCATCGATGATGTACCATTGGCATTGGGATCACAACAATAAACTTGACCACAATATATACATTCAGCCCTCTCTTTCTCACCCGGCTCCTTCTCCAATTTGTTAAAATGTTCCCACACTATAGATCTCACTCGTGAAGATTTAGGACTCCGCTTTCTCTTTACTCTTGGATTATCATCCAAAATGATGGTTGGAACAGTTTCATCAATTTGTTCATTCACACTATCAACAGTCAACGATGCATCCATCTAAGAAAAAAATAAGAAGTAAAAACATAAGAAACCATAAAACATTGCCTAAAGGAGGAGGGGAGCCGTGGTCAGCATCCCTCTTGCGCCCTCCATTATCAAAAAGCATAAAAATATTGTGCGAAGGAGGAGGGGAGCCGTGGTCAGCATCCCGCTTGCGCCCTCCATTATCAAAGCATAAAAATATCTCAATCAACATGCTGTGATTTAATTCTAATTAAAAACATTGCCTAAAGGAGGAGGGGAGCCGTGATCAGCATCCCACTTGCACCCTCCACTATAAAAAATATACCTGTTCGAGTATGATTAGTTGATTACTCCTTTGGCCTTATTTCTCCCCAATGCTCCAACAAAACTGAGTAGTGAGTATTAATCTGTGAACATCAGTATACACGAATCAGTATACACGAAAAAATCACTAATCAGTATACACGAAAAAACATCAGTAATCAGTATATACGAAAAAATCACTAATCAGTATACGCTTCCAGTTCACACAACAAAAATCAGAACAAAGAACAAAGATTAATACTCGAACAGGTATTAAAAATCAGAAAACAAAGAAATAATACAAAGAACAAAGAACAAAGAAATAATACAAAGTTAGTATACGAAGTCTGTATATGCGAACGAAGTCAGTATATACGAAGTCTGTATACGCGAACAAAGTCAGTATACAAAGTCAGTATACGCTAATCAGTATATACGAAGTCAGTATACAAAGTCAGTCTGTATATGCGAACGAAGTCAGTATATACGAAGTCTGTATACGCGAACAAAGTCAGTATACAAAGTCAGTATACGCTAATCAGTATACGCTAGTCAGTATACGAAGTCACCATACGAAGTCAGTGTTTACCTGTTTACTGTGGTCCGGACTCCGTCCGAACCGGCGACCTTCAACTCAGACCTCGAACACGAACTCACGAACCAGATCTGCGGTAGCGCCGTAGCGGAGGCTGAGGGAGGGAGCGGCGGAGCGAGGGGCTGAGGGAGTGAGCGGCGGAGCGGGGGGGCTGAGGGAGCGGCGGAGCGCGGGGGGGGGGGCTGCGGGAGCGGCGGATCGGGAGGAAGTGAGAGAGAGGGGCTGTGAATAAAAGTGAGGCGCAAGAGTTCAAAAATCAGAAAACCCTAAACCAGTAAACCTAAACGGCTAAAAAATGAAAACATTAAAAATATTAAAAATTAAATTATAAATAACGCGAACCGGTTCGGTCCGGTTCGGTCCGGACCAAAAACCCCTAAAACCGGAAACCGAACCGGAAAATTTACAAAAACTCCAAACCGGACCAAACCGGACCGGTTTACTCCCAAAACCGGACCGGACCGGCGGTTTGGTCCGGTTTACCGGTTTGGTCCGGTTTTTCGGTTTTCTCTTTCACCCCTAAGTAGTGATTCCTTCTGTTTGATGCTGCTTGCCGTAGCTGAGGAACGATTATCCAACCAGAACTAGAAGGCGTTCAAATATAAGATGGAAGTTGTTACCGCCATGATTTGTTTTCCTTTTTTACTAGAATACTTGTATAACATCAAATAATCAGCCACCAGAATGTAAACCAAATAACGTCCTGGTATTAGTAAGGAGTACTGATCAAGCTGCTACCCTGTAAGCAGGTTTTGGGTACGAAACTATCTTGTTTTCTTTGAGACATAGAATATCTTATTATTGTTCAGATCTTTGCTCCATGGGACTCATTATACCTACTCCCACAGGAAATGAAAGCTCTTTTTTTTCCTTCTTGCTGACTAGGTTTGTAAAGCTAAGGGTTTGATGGACACAAACTTTAAGATTTAAAGCAGTAGCAGCTCGAAATTTGTTGGGGCCTCGGGCCAAACATCAATATGAGGCCTATTTTATTGGTCGAAGTTGGTGCCTTCGGCAAGATGGAGATTTTTTAGAAACATTAGTGGTTCTTGGGCGATGTGTCAAGTGCTCTCATGGTTGAGCTGCCTATCATGATATTGTTTGGATGGTCTTGAAGAATGTCCATAGCTTCAGTCACTTGGATGCTGATGTTGGTATTAGCATGATACGGCATTTATTAGAGATTAGCATTTAGCGTCAGTAGATATGTTGTGCTGGTTTCTGTTTGAGTTGCTTGGATTTGGTCTGATCAATCTGGAACTTAGTTGAATGGGAGAGGGGACGAAACTGTTATGAAAATTGTTGTTAAATTGAGATAATGGATCGGAATACTCGTTGTCTATGCCTTCTGTGTTTTTTTTTCTTTCTAGTTTTGGACAGAGGATCTCCTTCAATTTTGGGTGTGAATTTGAGGGTGGCCACTTTGTGCCTATAAGCCAGAGGAGTTCAATTTACCCCTCCTCGAGCCCCAGTAATGCATGCTAAACTGGCATAGTTACTGAAAATCTTCTGTTGTAGTTGTATGTCTCTGAGCATTGCCCTCTCGCACCCAGCTGCAGTAAAACTATACCTCTTTATTCTATCACCAATTCATAGTTTACAGTTTCTGCGAATATATTTATGATGCGTGGATCATTGATCTCCTTTTTGTTTCTAGTTCAATGTTACTGTAGAGCAAGAAAAGAGAGGAGAAAATAATTGAACAAATTAGCTAAATCTGATTAGCTCAATAACCAGATACCTCAATTGTTTCCATGATAATATCACACAAGATGGCATCAGCTATCTCTATCCCAATCTTTTTGGTTACTAGTTGGAAATTTCTGCATTTGACTGTTGTCATAGAGAAATCTAAATGTATCAGTTGGTTTATGGTTTTAACATCTCCATATTGCTTCCCGCATGAGCTGATTTGCTCGCAGATTACTTTACGAAACTCCTCAGTGACTTTTCCGAACAAAAGCTGCTTCCTTTGCATTGAGACCAGTTTGGGCTTCAGGAAATGAGGTGATTTTTCCTTCATCTCGAAAAGTAACTGACTGTATTTATCATAAGCTTGATAACCTTCATCAGATGGTAGTTCTTCTAGTACAGATACTGGACTGAGCTGTTTGCTGTCTTCCATATCTCCCCACTGATTTGTACGAGTAGCTGCCTGTTAGCATTTGTTACTAGCGTTAGGCAGAGATATGTAAATTGGAAATATGTTTGTCAAGGTGCTTTATTTATGTAACCAACTACAGACACTTGACCTCGGACGACGGTGTGTTCAACATTGTCTTCAATTAGGAAGCATATATATTTTGGGTAGTGGGCCGGATTGGCGGGTCGTTGCCCCTACCTGATGACGCAAATAGAAGGCCCATGGCGACAAAGATTGGGCCGAACAGAAGAGATGTGTCAATAAGGTTGGAGGCCTGACGGAGTCCTCGTACCTTAACCTGTACACCGGATCTTCGATTGGATCTGGCACCGGGTTGGGATGGGGACCGGTGCTGCTGAAGCTTTCGGAATATCCTAGAAAGATCGGAGGCTGACGTCAAAAGAAGCGGTTATTTTGATGATGACGTCAGCCGAGATGTGTGTTCGGTGTAAGCGTGACGTAAGGATCAACTGTAAAAGGAACAATACCGAACCCTAGAAAGGTACGGCTTAACTAAGCATTGAAACTCTGTTGTACTTTTTCCGATTTGAACTAAAGCCTGATTTAAGCATCGGAATACCCTTCGGATGGTATCGGCCGGATGGTACTGGCCGGATGGTACTAATAAATTATTCCTTGCGCAGATCAATAGGAAGGGATTCAGATCAGAAAGGAACCAGTCGGATCGGATAAACGCATCTAGCCACCCTACATTTTGTTTTCTAATTTGTCTTGTAACGATGCTCAAAATTCCCATATTACGCATAGTATTATGTATAGCACCTCGCAAACTTCATTTTACCCTACAAAATAAATTATTATATGTAAAGGGATATGAGTAGTTTGGCGTGTCCCTTGGACCTAGCTATAACCATAATTAACATCACTACGGTCAGGCTATCGAATACGGAGTCAAACGTGAATTACGAGTTGGAGATAGAAACTAAATGAATCACTCTTAGACTCATACCCGTATCCGACACCCGTACCCGAGTCCATATAATTACAATGCACCAAATTAAAATAGAAGTCACATTAGTTGTGTTTGCTACCTCTGGTTTTCTCAGGTTGTTGAGTTTTAAGGCTTGAAACGAGCTCTCACAATCTTGTGTTGGGCAGCGGAAACAAATTTTAGCATCTCCCTCTGAGCTCAAATGGATCAAATTTGTTCCTTTCAATGAGGATGGCGAGATCATTGCATTATTCTGCTGCTTTTTTGCCTTCCCATTAGCCTGCTTACCCTTACAATGTCGAATTTTATTCTTGCGGCACAAGACTTTCTGGAAATATTTGTTGGAAATGAGCTTGTTGATTGCCAATCTCAAAATAGGTGAGCCATTTGGAATTCCCTCTCTCCCCTTCACCTTACGACCCCGCAATCTGTTGTTGACGTTCATTGCTGAATTTTGTGGTTCGAAACCGTTACTATCTGATCTCGAGCTTTTGTTTCTGTATCTCCTTTCTGAGAGGTAAACTTGTAGTGCAAAAGGTTCTTGTTTCTCTTCAAGGAGTTGTGCAAGCTGTTTCATTGACACTGGTTGACATATAGAAGCCATCAACCTAGGCCTAGTGTGTGTTTCGGAGTTTGTAGAAGGAGAATGTATGGTGGTGGTAGTTCAAGCAATTGAGTCTGGCTCTGACTGCGCGGATAAGAAAAAGCCTTTCCTTTACAGTAACTTTAAGAAAGAGTGGTGTAATATTTTGATTCTTCTTTCAAGAGTTACGAGCTTCAATCTGGAACTAGTAGAGCTGCTACCGAAGCTACTGGTTGTGGTTGTGGTTGTGGTTGTGGAATAGTTAGTAATGAAACAGTACCTGCATCTCTGGCAACTGGGCTTCAAGGAGAAGCTGAAGCAAGTTTAAATACTCAAGAGAGATCGAGAGAGAGAGAGAGAGAGAGAGAGAGAGGATTTTGTTGTTTGGTAAATTTTCGTTGTCAGAGAGAGAGATTGCTTGTATCAAGACAATCTTGTAATTGATTGGAGACAGAAGTTAGGAATGAATTCAAGAATGGTGGATGGTGAGGAAATATTATTTGCATGGCGCACTTCTGTCCAGGCAATCTTGTAGACAACGAAACATACCAACCAACAAAATCCACTCTCTCTCTCTCTCTCGTATACAAGGAAAACTTACCAAACAACAAATTCCTCTCTCTCTCTCTCTCTCTCTCTCTCTCTCTGAGAGACACACACACACACATCACTGGTCATATACGGTGGTCCCACAAAAATTTGTATGTGTTGAAGAAGGCCATGAAAACACTGACTAGAATCAGAAATCAAATTAATGGTGCAGATAGAAATGGATAGGGGTTTGATTTTGTTGCGGTCGGTCTATTTCGGTGTATATATATAATATTGTATCCAAATTTTTCATTTTAAAATATGTTTATTAAGCCCCTAAATTACTCCATAGATGTCCCTCACCATACTGCATCCATATGATTGATTGTGGTCTTTCAAATTTTATGCATGTGGATGATGGGGTCCACCTTCGACTACATGCCTTTGTTTCCCTTTGTATACATTGAACACACAAATTTGGATGCAAAAATTAATGAGTGGTTAGGATTTTATTTTATTTTAAATATAAATCGGAATATGCGGTTCAGTTTACGTTTATCTTGATTAACTTCTAAGAGCTAATTAATTTTACTATCTATTAGCGGAAAAGTTTCGAATCTCAAACATTGACCACCACGGCAATTTTTTAGGATTAATGAGGGACCTATAGAGCATGTTGTGCAAAACGCACAAAAGGCTATGCTGCACACCAAAACGATGCCGTCTTGGCATCCCAAAAATTGTCCAAACGGTTGGGCAAATTTGGGAAGTTTTGTTTTGAAGCCCCAAAAGCTGTCCAAATGGCTGGGTAGTATTTGGATAATTTTTGAGGCGCTAAAACGATGTCGTTTTACCGCACAACGCACTTTATGTGCACAACAAAATTTACATGTCCGTTAATGAGTGTTTCAGACTATACATTAATTTTCTCCCTAACTTTCCATTCTTTATTTTTTATTTTTGGATATTCATATTGTATGAGGCCGCGTAATTAAAGGTAACATTTTTGGGGAGGGGAGGAGTTTGGTTTAATTGGTATGATATATCTATCTATACTAATAGAATGGGCTATTTTTTAGTGTGAACTTCAAAATGAAATTCTGTTACGTTTTTATTTTTCAAAACAATTCCTAAAAACTTTCTTCCATCATAATGATATAGGGATATTTATGTAAAAATTTATTCCAAAAAGCTACTAAAAAAATGCTCCCTAAAATTGCTAAAAAAAATTAATAGCAATGGAGGGTATTGGAGCACCACGTGACGGTATTCCAGGATCACACATCAATTTTTTGTTATTGTGGCACTCGCCAAGAAAAAAGAGTAATGTAGGAGCTCTTTTTTTTATTACTGAGTGTTAATTATGTGATTACTAATTACTATTTTTAATTATTAATTGAGAATCTTTGAATATTAATTAGGTGTTTATACTGTATTTTTTTAATTAATAGGATATGTATATTTTGATTTGATTTTTAGATAAGATTAAGCGTATAGCATGTGATTTTTTTTTTTTTTTTGTGTGTTATGGACGGTTAATTTAAAACATATATGTGTTCAAATTTCGTCACTCCCGAAAACGTGTGCCACGGATGCTAGTGTTATTGACAAGACTATCTAATTGCATAAGAAAATTAACTGTTATCATTGACGAGTAATAATTCTGTGATATAGTGGCACCGTTTTTAGTACCATCACACATTAACGTGAAGTTAATACATAATGTTATGCCTTATGCTAATTTGCGACAGTAAAAATGCCTAAAATATAACGCGACGGTTTGTGTTTGTTGCACACTGAATAGTTCTAATCATAGTTTTTTTTTGGATAAACATAGTTTCTTCATAAATGACACATAGGATAGGTCTTTTATGAATCATGAAAAGCTACCTGATCATTTCCAGGCATGGCAGGTTCAGGCGATTTCTCTCTCCCTCTTGCTGTGTCGATTAGTTTGTGGGGGCCTTCATGGTGAGTAAATTATTGAGTGGTTTTGGATATCGTCACGCGGGTCTCAACATCTTCTTGTAATACATATTTTAAATACATATATATTCATGTAGGATTCATATATTTAGTCTTAAATCTTAAACGAACGTGTGGTAGAAAAAGAGATCTGGGTATCACATGACAGGGGGCGAATGATCGAGCTCTCAATAACTTTTCTTCCATGGTAGCTGGAACGCATTGGTTTGATTGTACTATCTGCCAGAAAAACTCAGATAAGTAATTACCATTTTTACTCGACAAGTTTGTTTTTTCAAGTGGTCCTGAAAAATTGAAGCAATGAGTCCAGCTATTGTCTCTGACCTTTTTTTTTCTGGTCATGCATGCAATGCCTCTGGTAACAAAGATACAAAATAGTTGACCTTTGTGTCATATTTTACTAATATTTTGAGAACGTTGAATGATTACTTCACAAGCACAGAGGAACGATGTGAATACACAGTACCATGTGTATTATATGGTACTCCTGACCAATGACTTATCGCAAAACACAATTATGTGTATCACCCTTTGTCTACAGACACTTTAATAAAAGTGTGTTGATAACTCACTCGAGAGATCTATCGCTATGTAATTTGTTGAGACTAGTAGGTGAAAACGTCACATGATATTTCAAGAGCGTTGAATAATTACTCCACAAGCGTAGAGAAATAATGTGGATACACGGTACCATGTGGTATTGTTTATATTACATTCATGACCATTGAGTTATCGCAAAACACACTATGTGTGTTACTCTTATCCAAAATATACATCGCTACGTAATTTGTTGAAAGTATTACGTGAAAACGCCACGTGATATTTCGAAGCGTTAGAATAATTACTCCACAAGCACATAAGAACAATGTGGATAAGATCTAAGGGCAACCCAACAAAGATGGTATCATTTGTGTTGAAATAGGCTTGATTTCTTGTGGATAACACAACACACATTGACCCTCGGCCGCAAGGCTGCTGGTGGCTTATTTGGCAAAAGGCCTATGTTTCAACGGAAGCCCAACCCAGTGGCTTCCATCCCTCTCTCTCTCTAGCCTAAAAGGAAAAGATCAAGCAAACAAATCAAACAGGTCTACAGTGTGTTCCCATGCTCGAAAAAAACTTAGGCATGTGGCCCATTAAGATGATATAGTAATTGGATATTAAATACTATGGTTTCTCTCCATTGGTTAAGAAAACAGTTTTGTGCGTGTCTCTGTCTGATAGTAACTTTTTTTATAGTCGAGGTATTCGATCAGTTTTGAAATTACTCCCAATTTAATGCTAACTAGTTCTCGGAGGACTAATTTTACCGTTTATTTATGGGGTTCTCTTTAAAGCCAAGATATTTGTCCTGTATAGACTTACCTAATAAGAATTGATAGCATGTAAAGAGTTTTGAACTTAAAACTTAAGAGGAAGCATATCTCTAAATTTCAAGCCTTGATTACTAGGTCAACCCGTTGTAGTTCTCTATCTGATAATGACTGACTCCTAATGAATAGGGGGCTTTTTGCAACCCCAAAGGGTTGACTTTGTATGTAGTGAAGGCCCGAGACTTAGAAGTATGCTCTCTCTTAGCTCTTAGGTTTGAAATTTTTTAAGTGTTATCAATTTTTATGGGTCAGTCGATACAGGATAAAGTCCTGGCTTTAAATGAGACTCCCGCAAATAGACGGTGAAATTTGTCTCCCAAAGACTAGTTGATAATATGTTAAAAGTAATCTTAAAGTCAGTCAGGTACCTTAGTTATAAAAAAAAAAAAGGACTTTATGGGCTTTTTCTTTTTTGGTTCTTGGTGAGAAACAGTCTTTACGATCATAAATGTTAGGCGGAACCACCACCAATATCCTAGTCTGGCTGAAAACAATAGTCAACTGATAATAAATATGAAAATATATATATACATATATATTGTGTATATGAATAGATACACGTAGCCGTCATATGCAACTTGCAACGTAAAATGCTGACCAGATAAGCTTCTGGATGATGGATACCTCTATAATGTTCAAATGGGTTTCAAACCACCAAACTCACCAACATGCATAAAAATAGTAAATGAGCCAAGAAAAGAGGAAAACAAAAGCAAAGGAAGGGTCAACTTCTTGGATTTGAAGGCCCTGTTGTGTACTGTGCATGTTAGGATATATTGTGTGTCAAACAACGTCGTTTTGATGCACGGAACATTGTTTGAGCAGTTGAAGTAGTATTTAAACATTATTTTTTACGATAAAATGATATCGTTTTGTTACACAATACGCATGTTGTGCGACAGACTCCCTATTTCCCAACTTCTCTAACCAGTTTTCATTGCTCCAACTTGCAAATTCATTCAATGAAAGAGATGGTATGGTATATATGTTAGCATTAAACACAACATCATCCATTTTTCATGATGACCCTATCCCATTATCTATATCATGCTTGTGGCCCTTCATTCACCTTGTATATATGGCCCACAAAGCTAATGGCTATGATGTATGTGAGGTTTTTTTGATTGGAGGGTGTCCACCTAAAATTAGCATCTAGCTAGATTATATCTAAAAAGCTTGATTAATTAAGCGATGCGACATAAAACAAGAGGAGGTATGGATTGTAGAGGTGAAGGAATTGATTTAGGTAGAGACTCGACCACATGAGGTAGGAGCAGATATATATGGTGGCAAGTGAGATCAACTGACCCCATTAAGTTATAAAGTTCCCACATGATAGGTATATTATTTTTTTTTTGGATATTTTAGTAAATTTAACCCACAAGCCTTGCACCACATATAGTAATGTCTTGCTCTATAAAATTATATATGTTGTAGATACTTGATCATAGTACCTATAAATTCCAGATTCACTATTGACGTGAGGTGAGACTACCCAATACCTAACTTTGATATCATGTGAGTGTTTTTCGAGGGTATCAATCTAAACCCAATGATTTAACCGAGCCATGGACTTCGATGTTCTAACCAAGCCATGTAATTCAAGACGACTGTGCCTGCATTAGATCTCTTGCAATTATTTAATCTTAACAATCGTCCAATAAGTTGTTTTTAGTATTTTTCTTTAAATATTAAATAAAGATTTTAATGAAACTCAATTTTAGAAGTCAGGAAGCTTCCATTTTCTCCTTGAATTGAAAAAGAGCCGAATCCGCGTGTACAAGTGGATGGGCGACCGTTAGAGAAAACGGCGCATTTGTTTGGTCAGGAAAAACAATTGATAAATTAGTTGACAAATCGAAAACATAATCCTAGAACATTACCTAGAACCCACCAAATGACATTTTGTCTTTTAATGAACATATTTAACACATAATTACTTGGTTTAATTCTTTAATTAGGTAGGAAAGAGGGACAATCTCGTGTACTCACGTAGATGAGACAGATAATTAACCCCAGAATTAAAGAATGAACTAGTTAGTAGGGGTGTAAGTGAAATTCGATAAACTGAGCTGAATTAAAAAACTGAACCGAATTTCTAGTTTGATTCGATTTTCTAACTAGTTTGGTCGGATTTGATTTGTCATTTAAATGTTTGGTTCGATATCGGTTTATGGTCCTAAAAACTTGACCGAATCGAAACTAAAATGAGCTTTGTATTTTTTTTATTTTTGAACTTGTAAATTTGTCAATTTATTTAATTTCGAATGATTGATGATCATTTTGTTGTTGGATAAATTTGCTACTAGATCGTAATTCATATTTTTTACATTATAAACACTTGTATAGATTAATATCCCTTTTTTTTTTTGTGGTATTGAGCATGGAACATTCATGGTCCACTCAAAAAAATTAGGCCGAAACCGAATAAATCAAATCAGATCAAACCGAACTGAATTAATTTGATTCAGTTTCGATTTCTAAGCTTTCTAAACCGCAAACCTCGGTTCGGGTCGAGTACCCCCATCAAACCGGACTGATTACACTCTTACTAGCTAGTGAAAATAAGAAATCAACGTACCTACCATCAGGTGAGGAACTATATGGAGACTACCGGGGCCGAGCCTCCCAAAAATTTTAAAAAAATTTAAGACTTGGGAAAACATTTTGAAAATTATGAAAAATATTACATTTCGGCCCCCCCAAAATTATATTTGGCCCCCCTCTCTTTCCAACAAAATCTCGGTCCTCTCAAATCTCGAATTCTGGTTCCGTCCTTGCCGACCATTTACTTGAAGTAAAGTAATACCTACATATCTCGAACTTCTTCGAGTGCTAATGCTTTGTATTCATAGGAAGTAACTAGCCCATTGTGGCCGAATAGTGTTGACTTCTCAATTAATTTTTTGGTCCTGCGCCTAATAGAGGGACCACTGCAAGACTTCTCCCCATTTTTTAAATTCGGGGACTATGTAGCTCGAGATCATTTATACGACAATTTGCTTTTATTTACTTCATTAAATACTTATAACAGTCAATAGGCCTATTTTCTTTTCATCATTTTTAGGACATACATGGAAAACTTGTATCATGGTCTAAGAAATTATAGAGAGAATATAAGGCTTGGTTATTTGATGGGACTAATATAAATTCTACAGGACATATATATGTCTCATCGAATTAATATCGATATAAGGGTTTATAGTGTCATTATTATATATCCAACATTTTGTGGAATTATGTTTTCAATGAGTTTAATATTTCGGCCAACAAAATTTTAATCAAACACTGATTATATAATTTCTTTAATATATAATCTAATTCAATTCAAACAGTCCATAATGTATAGTTCTAATAGAGAAATTCACAGTCCGAGTCTTGAAATTAACCCTGATATTTCTTAATTAATTAAGGGAAGCAAATATCGCAGTCTCCTTCGATGATGGACAATTCTTATTTATGCCGGAGTTGGTGGGTATTAAGTTGGAGTTTTTATATAAGCCCACAAGTTTTTTTTTCTTTTTAAAACACTTACTAATGGATGTATGAATTTTCTCTAACCATTTTAGCACTATATGAAATTAGGAGAAACACAATGAATGTTTACCTACTTTTCCAATTACTTTTCCAGAAAAAACAAGAGAAAAACAACAATAAAGAAACTAAAAACGTTGGGAAATAGTCAAGCCAAATGTTAGGTTGGTTTCTAGATTATGTTGATATTCACACTTCTAGATGCTATTCTTTTTTTATGCAAATTTTGAATTATTTGTGAATGAATTTCAAACATTTGAAGTTCGCACAAGACAATCAGAATGATTCTCTCATTCAAGACAATCATTGATGGTTGTAGCTCAAAGGTTTATGCTATTTGAATTTTGAAGAGTCTCTCAATATTTATGTGTGTGTGTGTGTGTGTGTGTGTGTGTCAACTCCCTAATAGATTAATGTTTAACCGATCTATTATTCCAGATTGACCGAATTGGTGGGGTCTAGGTACCAAGAATTTCAGATACACGAGCATACAATATTTTTGCGTTCTTGAGTAAAAGAAAGACATGCACAAATTCGGCTCGACATGCAATCGATGATTGGTATTTAATCAATTGAGTTATTGGTTTTTTCTTGAGAGAAAAATCTAAGGTGTGACCTTCAACACCCGCGGTGATATGACGAATTTGTTTTAAGAGGATTGTGATTTCACAGAACTCGATTTGATTTGTATTTTGTTATCTATTTTTTGTTTTTGCTATTATATTTCGTATCGATTTTGATGATTAATGAAAATTATATACTGGAATCCGAATTTTTGGTTGTACAAATCTAAGGTTTGTTTCTAGATCTCTTATGTTAAATATTCACACTTCTAGATGCATTTCATATGTTAAATCCAAATCAGAGCCGTCCAATGTTTTTTCTAGCTTCTGTTGTTTTTTTTCCAAAGACAGAATTACCTTATAATTCCCAATTTGCCCTCCCTGAATAATTGGCTCTATAAATAATTTCAACAGAGTCCCCTCTTCTTATTCCATCTCAGTTTTTGTGCCAATTTCCTCAGAGCTGCAGAGAAGATGTCGAAGGTCAGCTCCTTTTGTATCATAGCCCTCCTCTTCTTCTTCTTCACGGTAACCTGCACCGCCGCCCGTTCGGGCCCTGCATTCGGCGACGTTACTCCGATGAAAACCCAACATGGGGTACGTTGATTTCCTAGATTATATCATATTCGTAATTCTTTATACCGCAGTTTTTTTCTGGGATTCTGGAAAATTTATCTTATCTGATTGGAATTTTGTTTTGTTGGGTCAAAGGATGTGGAAGTTGAAGTTGAGGGGAATTGTGAAGGAGTTGGAGAAGAAGAGTGCTTGATGAGAAGAACACTTGCAGCCCATGTTGATTATATATACACCCAGAAGCAGAAGCCTTGATAATGCTCTGTTTTCATCACACACACACACACCCATATATTTGTTATGTATTATTCATGTATCAGATGCTTCATATAGTCCTATGCGGCTTTAGGTTCTTCAGGTAATGTATCATTCATGTATCAGATTCTTCATATAGTCCTAGGCGGCGGCTTTAGGTTCTTCAGGTTCTTCAGGTAATGTATTATTCATGTATCAGATTCTTCATACAGTCCTAGGCGGCTTTAGGTTCTTCAGGTTTAGTGCTCTGTTTGATCGAGAATCATGGTTATTCTTGATTATATTTCTTTTTCATTTTTTCCCATAGGATGATTTTCTTTGCATAGTGTATGATGATTATTATTGAGATGATATATATATAGAACATTTCAGAGATGGAATTTTTTGTTTGAATTTTCCATTTTCTTTATTTTATGTTTATAGCTTGGCCTCTGGTCTCCCCACCTACACTACATTAGAGATGGATGCTCCTACTGATACTCATGAAAGACAGTGTTGATTGTCTCTTTTTATTATTTATATCAAAAATGTTTTTGTTATAGAGAATAATACTTCGACTCGAGATCAGACCTCAACTGTGCATGCACAGACCTACTACCTGCCAAGTACTAGTCATCTCGTGCCAAATGCAACAAAGAATGGGTCATTTTTCCTTCTCGCGAACCACAGGAGCGTCTAACGTCCAGAGGAGCAAAGCTCATTTTCCTTTCAGGGAAAAATTGCGCATAAAAAATAGATGATCCGTTAAAAGTCCGATTCCTTTGCAAACGAAATTTAGAATCAATAAGAGTTCGTAGAACGAAGGGAGTGTACAATTGGGGTTGTGCCCCAGTTTTTTATTTGTAACGAGGGAGAGATAGGATGGAATTCTTCACGAAGTTCAAGACAAAGAAATAAAAAAGAGTTTTTCTATGCCTTCTTGTTAAGTTTCCATATTCTTTATTTTATGTTTATAGCTTGGCCTCTAGTCTCCACCTACACTATATATTACAGAGGTTGCTCATACTCATTAATGAGAGTGTTGATTGTCTCTTTTTATTATTTATATTAAAAATATTTTTGTTATATAGAATAATACTAAAAATAAACATGTGAGATTTTTTGAAGGTATTCAAACTAAAACTAATTGATAATATGTGAGAATAGTCTTATAATTAGAGATGGATATAGAATTTATAAGTATTGGAATATGTATCGATTACAAAAGGTAATATTCTGTAGAACAAATTCATAAAAATGTATATACCTATGGAGGATTTTTCAACTCAGTGGGTCAGTGTCAATTGTCCCCCTTGCCTCAGTATAGATCCGTCCATGCTTACAATATATAAACGAAGATTGGTTGGTTTCGGTGAGCGATTTGCAACGATTTTAATGATATTAAACAAAAATAAAGTTGATCAAATTTATTTTTGCTATATGGCTCCAAATTTTGTAAGTATGCTCTTATTTCATCATTACCATTGATGTATATGATATGCAATTATATTCACTCTCCAATATCTTTTGGTGCATCCTCCACTACATGCTTGTGAATTAATACACTCAAACATCTTGATGTGTTAGTCCCATGCTTGCTGGGGTATATGATGGCTATTAATCATTGACTTTGAATAGCTGTCTTCCTTCTTTTGTAGATACCCATTATATATCTTTATAATGCTTTCACACATACATAATTGATAGAATCACTAGGTAGGGGATATCAATACTCTCGAAAGATTCTTAACGATGCCATGGTCAAGGTGATTCATAGTTTCTTTTAAGTTTAAGAAAGCGTTGTTAAGTCCTAAATTTGAATTCTATTTTCATTGCGCCCTTATTCTCAGATCGGGATATCCGAGCATTGGCTTAATCACTTTATAGCAAGCAATGCCTAACTTCTTAGCTTAGCTTTCCTCGACTCTACCTTTGTTTAAAATGCCAAAGCACAATCATATGCCATGCGGAATCCTATTTTTTGGAGTCCAATTTCATCCATCTTGAAACTCCGAGGTAATTATCACTTTTATACTACACTATACTATCAAGTTCCTCCATTCGCTATGAATGTCATTTCCATTACAGATGGACAAATCTATTTGAAAAACATAGTTCTTGTATCGTGGAATTAGACATGCTATTAATGACAACTTATTTGTCAGTGGCGTCAGGTTTGTCGCTCAGTTGAAAGCTAAGTTTTTTAAAAACCGTGAGAGCGTCAAAATTAAATGGAACTTTATAGCGAATCGTACTCGTTTTTCATCAATGCAAGGATAAGTAACCGACTTACTGGGAAGTTCATGAAGTTTGGATGATAAAAACGAACAATATTATATAAGATGAGAATGGCTCATTATAAAATAGATAGATAAAAAAATGAAAAATCCATAGTCTCACACTTGTCTTCTAGAACTATGGGTGAATATGAATTGTCTATAGGTTTGACCAAAACAGGCCACCAAGAGCTTTAACTTGTGATAATGAAGTACCAAATTGTGGTGAGTGCGTGCATTTTGGTGGTTGAATCTTCTGTGGTTTACTCTTGTTTAATGTTAGCAGGTCTTCACAAGTAACTTATACATCACTCTTACACATCATATGTGATTAAGGTATTTGACTTGGATTTTTTCTTTTTTCTTTTTGGAAATGTGGGGACTTAATTTTGTTAGAATTAAAATTTTTACAGTTGCTGGAGAAATTGATAAGAACCAACCATTTTAAAAAATACAAAAAAAAAAAGATGACTTTAAAAATAGAAAAAATTTTATAATGATAAACAAGGGTAGGTGGAATATGAGACTATCCTCCTTAGAATTTGTTTTTTAAAAATTGCTTTTAGGAGGGTTTGATGATAAGTAGTAGAGTCTTAATTACTCCTACTGCTAATCAGTTCGGTTCGATTCAACAGACAAACTCGAGCTGAAACTAGATTTTTGACTTAGGAATTTAGAAATCAAAATTGAACCATAATATATAATTCGTCTCGTTTTGTTCGGTTTTGATTTGAATTTAGAGTCTACCGGTTTGGTGGGTTAGGGACAAGCCAAGCCCAATGTAACAAAAAATTAAATTGCTAGTTAACAAATGAGAAGATGGGTCATAAATGAATCAAGTGCAATGTGAAAAATTTTTTTGTTAACTTGTAGACAATGTAAAATATATGGGTTTCCATCTAGTAGTAAATTGATCATTAATCATTAAAATAAAAAAAATGAAAAATTCACAAGTTCAAAAATGAAGGTGGTCTATTCTAGTTTCGGTCCGATCTGATTTTTAAGATCATAAAATTGAAATCAAAATGGACCTGGCCGGACCTAACTAGTTGGAAAATGAAACCAAATTGTCGATTTGGCTCAATTTGTTAGTTCGGTTCGGTTTATTGATTTCCACTTATACTCCTAATTGGATCAAATCTAAAACCACCGCCCGTTGCTAAAAGTAATTATTTAGAGCTCCTGAGATACTGGCATTTAATGCTTTAAGTCTCTCAATCATTATGTATTAGTGTGGAGTCCATATCCTATATGGCGGGCCATATTTCAAGATTGACCCTAGGTTTTTTTAGGAACCCTCTGTCTCTTAGAGCATCCGCATCAGTTTTTCTATTTTTTGCACCAAATTAAAGACAAAATCTTTATTTCTATTTTAGGAAGTTATATTTTATAATGTTTTCTGCATCAGATTCTCTATTCTATCCCTATTTTATTAAAATATTCTTTTTTCCTTTTATATTTAATTCAGAGGAGAAAAATATAATAAAAGTAAAATGTTAGGAGTGAATAGTGACACTCTAAAACTAGAGAGTTACTATTTATTTTGAAAAATAAGAAGAAGGGATAGAGAGACTGATGTGAACATTATTAAGAGAATTTGCTTCTCAAAATAGAGAAAGAACATATTTGAGAAGGCTGATACGAATGCTCTTATATCCAGAATATTGGGCCAAGTCGAAATTTATTGGATAGACCTACCTGAAGTGTCTGGGCCTGTTCAGACTAGGCCCATGGAACAACAATGCTACTCTCACATCTTCTGATCCACACCCCCAAACACACCCTTGAGGGACCCACCCCACGCTCCACTCTACTTCTCCCACGTACCCAACCCCCTCCCCGCCCACACCCTTTTCTCTCTTCCCTCTCCCCCTACAACCCTTTATGTCTCTCACATATTTTATTTTTTAATTCTTATTCTTATTTTTTAGTTATTAATTAATTAATTAATTTATTTATTATTTCAGCATTAATTTTTTTTATAAATTATTAGTTTATCTTGACAAAAAAAATTAAACAAGTAAATTTTTTTTGTTTAAAGGTAATTTTTTTTACTAGGGACAAAAAATAAGCCTAAATGTGATTTGTTTTGATTTTTTTATGATTTTTTTAGTTTTTAATATAATTTTTTACTTTTTTAAAACGTCTCATCGAGAAGAATTAATAATTAATAAAAGATTAATAAGTAAGACAAAAAACAAGTTCAATTAGACAAAAAATAACATGTCACGTATTGTATTCATATTTTTCGTTTGTAAAAAGACTTATTTCTTGCATGTATGTGTGATTCTCCAAATCTAATTAGTTTATCTGATTAGTTTTGCCTAATCGAACTTTATTTTTTGTCTAACTTAATAATATTTTATTAATTATTGTGTGGTAAAAAGAAGAAAGTACAAAAAATAGTAAGGTCTGATTAAGCAAAACTAGTTAGACTTAATTTTTTTTATAACATATAGTATAATTTGATTATGTAAAAATAAATCTAATTAGGTAAAATTAATTAGATTTGGAGAATCACATATACATGTAATAAATAAATCTTTTTATAAATGAAAAATATGAATAAAACACGTGACATGTTATTTTTTTACCTAATTGGACTTATTTTTTGTTTGACTTATTAATCTTTTATCAATTCTTAATTCTTAATTCTTCTCGATGAGACGTTTTAAAAAAGTAAAAAATTATATTAAAAACTAACAAAAATTCATAAAAGAAAAAACAAGTCAAAACAGATCACATTTAGACTTATTTTTTGTCTCTAGTAAAAAAATTACCTTTAAAAAAAATTTACTTGTTCGATTTTTTTCATCAAGATGAACTAATAATTTATAAAAAAATTAATACCAAAATAATAAATGTAAAAAAATTAATAAATAAAAAACTAAAAAAATAAGAATAAGAATTAAAAAAACAAATGTGTGAGAGAGGTAGAGGATTGTAGGGGGAGAGGAAGGAGAGAGAGGAGGGGGTACGTGTGAAAGGGAGAGTGGAGGGTGGAGTGGGTCCTTAAGGGTGTGCTTGGAGGTCTGTTTTGGAGGGGTGTGAGAGTAGCATTATTCCCCATGGAAAAGATCATTATCTCGAGCAATCAATTGTAGCTGATGCTGATGAGAATTCAGATTCAAGGATAATTTATTGGGAATGGAAGACTTCAATGTCCTGTCTCTAGACGAATGGGCAAGAGAGAGAGAGAGAGACGATGTGGCGGGAGACTGCAGTGGGAGTAGTACAGGTGCTGCGCATTCCTTGAAAATAACTGTAGGAATTCTAGAGGAAAATCCAAAATTCGGCAACGAAAGGTGGAAGACGCGTAAACCAGATCGCATAAGGTAGAGTATAGAGATATAGGCGAAAATGGCGAATCAGTTGGAGAACCTAGTGGAATCAATCAAGTCGAAGGTGCGATCGCTGAAGAAGAAGAAGTCGACGAAGAAACCGTACGTGAAGATGGATAAGAGTGCAAGCGTGAAGGTTGAGATTCGCAGCCGCAAAGCCCGGAAGCTCATCGATAAAACCCTCAAGCTCGCTGATTCCCCCGGCAAGCGTACCGTTTCCTAATTACTCTCTCTCTAAATCTGATATGAATATTCATGACTGTCCGACTATGTTCTGAATTCTTTTTTTTTTTTGGGCTTTGAAACCGTTTTGGGTATTGAATAAGAAAACGATATGATTCTGAAATGAATAATATCCGAGTAATTGGTGCTGGAGAAGTAGCAATAATTAGCGCCTGTTTTTTATACAGTGTCCTTTCTGTTCTTAGGATAATCCCAGATGTGCAATTTATTGGGATCTAACGTTTCACATGGTGAAGATAATGATGATGACCTTTTCAAAACATTCCTTGGAAATATATGATGATCCCCTTTATCTATTCTTCGTCATTCTGACAGCCCTTCTAATTTCTAAGGAAGCAAATGAATGATCAAAAATATATCACCTCTTATATATACTATCCAGTAGAGATCCCCATTAGCTAAATGTGTCCTTAGGTAGGGTATATGCACCGATTTTGGTGTAAATTACATAGAAACATGTCTTTTCCCAGCGATGGTAGGTCTGGTAGGAGAATGGAGAAGGGAAAGAGTTCCCATGCAAGGAACTCGGACTTGGGTACTGGCGAAGGGGAGCGCATCTTTTCAGCGCAGCTTGTTCTCAATTGATTTTGAGGGGATTAATCTCTTCGTCTACTAGTATGAGGCCAAATTAAAATCGGGAATTTTTTTGTATGGACTAATCTCGTAAGAAATGAGATCAGTAAGAGAATTCGAATATAAAATTTAGTTTGTGCGATGTTATGTGGAGAGACTGATTTACACTTTTGTAAGTTGGTCTTTGTTTTGCCCGCTCTCCCCTTTGATGTGCAAGTGGTATGCAATTGATAATTTTTTGTTATCTCAGTGGAACTTTGGATTGGAATTACCTTAAAAATGAATTAAATATGCTGGAAATTGGATTGTGGCTTTTCGAGTTCTTGTTGTGGTTTGTGCACAAGTCATAATATCGGGAGTGTTTTTTGGTCAATAATCTTTCGACGATCAAGTTAGATACCGGTAGAGAGAAAGAAAGTATGCAGGTTTGTAAGTTTTTGAGTGTGAGAATGAATCTTAGCTTTGGTCTAGAAGTCTTTTTTAATAGGGTGAAGGATGGAGGAATTTAGGAAACGTGATGGCGGCCAAATCACGCTCCCATTTTCTTATTGAGAAGAGCGGGTTATTTACTGAGGGTTTTGATTTTTGAATTTTGAGCTTTTGAGCTTCATTTGCAGCATCTTGCCATACGGATCTCATGATTGGTTCTTCTTAGAAGGTTGAGTGTCGACTAACAATGTAATCCCGAAAACTCAAAATTTGAGTGGCCATGTGCCGAACAAACGAGCACTGAACGACTGAATACTAAGCAATTGATCGCGTCCGTGGCCCGTTAGAGTTGATTATGCAGTGTGATGGACTCGTGGCTATATCCCAATTAATGGATTGTGCTCGCTTGCTCAATTGAAATGTTCCAAAATCATAAAATAGAATTTTAAAGCAAGTAACCTGCAAAATTGTTTTGATCGAAGAACCGATTTCTCTATAGTTTACAAGCGAATTGTAGAAAGTAGTTCAACTTCGGCTATTTATCTCGACAATTGATTGTCTAAATTTTTAGTAAGATCTTTTTTGCAAAAAATAATATCTTATTGGGAAGATACTTTATGTCTGATGGTTTCAGACACATTTTTGTTCAGATGTGCACGAATAATTTGTGTTTTTAGATTTTTTTTATCAAATGAAAATGATATAGTAACGTAGTTTTGTATATTTAAAACTGTATATGTTTAGAAACAAACCAGTAGTTGGTGGTGGTGAATGAAGACTGAAAACTAAAAAAGTCATTAAAAACGAGGAAATTTTTTCAAATTTGATTTATTATTCATAACTTTTCTGAAAGTTCTCATCAAAATGAACTGTTAATCCACAAAAAATTAATAAAAAATAAATATTACAAAAAACATTCTCTTAAAAAATCAAATAAGAAAATCAAGCTAGATGAGGCGAAATGTTTTAACCTTGTCATAATACTAAAGGTTGAGTGGTTGGAGACCTATGTGGATTTTCCTAGACAATTATATAGGTGCGTAGTCCAATGGGAATGCTCATGTATAACTAAAATCTGTTAGGATCGAGCTGTTTATTTGTCCGAATATAAATGTTAGAGATATAAAATATTGCAAAATATAATGTGGATATGATATCGAGTGAATATATAACTAGATATAAATAAAATAATATTATAAGTTTCTTTCGAATGAAAATATCGGGATATGAACTTTGATATGATGAGACATAAAACTTAATTATCTACTTTGCCCTTAAAGCAACTATTACATGAAAAGATTGCCCTCTAATTACTCATTTTTTAGTGTTAAAAGTAAAAATAAAAGATGCACTAAAAATATTGGTTATACTTAAAAAAATAAAATATTCCAAAAACTATTATTGTTAAAAAATTGTCCGCTTCGCTTTCAAGTAAAAAGATATTTGTTTGGTGGCTTCTCAATGTGCTTTGTTTGTTCCAAAAACTCCTATTTTTAAAATTTTTAATTCATCCCATCGGCCTAGTATCGAATTTCTCCTCCATTACTATTTGAGCAATGCTATTAATACATCAGGTTATACATCAATTTATATATCATACTTATGTGACATTCACTAATTTAAAATATCAAAATTCATGGGATTCATTTTTACGTTTTATCTTATAATGATATAGTACGTAGGTATGATGTATACCTTAATATATAACTTGATGTGTTAGTAGACTTATTCTTACTATTGTCCACAAATTTGGTTTGTTGGGAGACAATATATTCTCAAAGATTTTCTCCAGACTTGTTGCTTATAAGACAAGAATGAGATTGGACAAATTCCTTTTTGTTAAACAAAGTAGGCATTTACATATTTTTTTGGTCAATTTTTTTATATTTTTTTATTCATCTTCACGTGAGGAATCTAAAACACATAAAAAATATAAAATAAAGTTGAATTTTGAAACATAATATGATACTAAAATAGTACTCCTATACGCGCTATGACTAGCTAGTTTTCAATCTAAAATTGGTGCTAAATTTAGAACTAAAGATGGCTTGTCTTTTTTGGCAATGTGGAGTTTAGAATTTGATTTAGACTTCTCGAAAATATCTCGTGAACTCTTTTAGTTAAACTTATAAAATACTCAACACTAAATTAGTGCCGATTGGGATTAGATCTCTGGTAGGCACTCTGATGATCAAGTTAGCCTTTACTAAGAGCACAAACAACTTAAAAATACAAGAGTTAGTGAGAGCGTGTATGTATGTACGTACCTGAAAACGAGAATGTCCATGGAGTAGTATTTATCAAGTAGAAAACACAATTGCCTACCTAAGGCTCCGGCTGAGAGGGTAGCATCGTGGTCCAGGAACTACAGTGGTACTAGCACGTGTCGCACAACTGTGCGGAACGATTGAGCATGTCTGCACTACCTTTCCCACGTTTGCCACGTGGGAGTACGTCTCCACGTGGTAATGCCAAGCGCGGAACTTTCGACAACATGGCCGAAAGTCAAGACGATGCTTAGCCGAAAGACAATGCCGAGGTTTATTTGGTCACCTCCACCTGTACATTGATAGCTAATAACATAGTTTTTTGGGCTTAGCCCAACTCGGACCCAACACAGATGAGCAGAGGATGTCCGGCCTACTGTTGTGTATTCAAGCCTATTACAGGCAGTAAAAGGTAGCAACGAATCGGTAAAATTTTTGTAAAAGAATTATTAAATTGTAGTTTTGGCAGCCTACATGGATTATGAGTGAATTTCATCTTACGAGTACAAATTCGACTATTGTGAAAATAAATTTACTTTGAAGTTGGATACGGACTAATACACTAGTTTTACTCTTATTAGTTTTATGATATTCCAATCCTGCATGGTAGTTAATTGTGATTGGGCCACATTATTAAGGGCTGATTTGACCAAACTAGATTATCCGGATTATCTAGATTATTTGGGGTTTTAATCTAGCTCATTTGGGCTAAATTATTTACCTAAATAATCTGGATTAATTTAGCTCCAAACACAACATAACCAACATATAAAAAATAATTTAGTCCAAACACTTTGAGCTAGATTATTCTGTCCGGCACCCAACATAATCCAACAATCCAATAATCCCATAATCTAGTTACGCCAAATAGACATAAAACATTGAATTTAGGAATTAACTTATCTAAACATATTATCTATTAATACTTGTACTACGCAATGAAATCTGAGCTTGAAAACAAATCTAGTTTTTGCCCAAGTGATGGGATTCTCGACAGGTCTATTTTTTACACCCAAAAAAACTTTTTTGAGTTTATGATTAATTAATAGTAAATTTAAAAACTCTAAGAAGTTGACTTGGTAGTCAATATTTATGATTTAAGAATTTGCTCTCTCTTAAGATATTAGGTTCCAAACAAGCTCATATATAAGTGCTCTCAACTCTTACGAAGTAGTCCCCGCTAGTAGCGTTTAAAGTTTTCAATTTTTCCCGCTTAATAATAGTACATCTGGTCTGATAATAGCAATTTCCACCATATATATAGTAAGGAATACTTATTTAGTACTCCTGGGATACCATCACGTGATGTTATATAAATGTATACATGTATTTTCAAATTATATTCAGTCTCCTCCTTTCTCAAAAAAAAAAAAAATCTTGATCTTCTAAATGTCGAATTCCGATTTTGCCCCAGTTCACGCAGACGGTAGATAGTAGTTGTTAGATTTGAGGGTTTGGTGTGGAATCATGACTGTGGGTGTGCTTAATAATTGGTCTAGTCGTTTAGCGTAGGCAGAAACCCTTTGCATGGGTCCCTGTCCCACAAAATTTGGACAAATGGTGCTCGGAGGTTGGATGAAAAACTTCGAAGGACTGTTGTTTAGCCGCTTGCTGAACTAATAATTTATACTTTAGAAAAATTTAGAAACACAGGTGTTTCGGACATATTCAGGTACAGATGTATTTAGAATTGTTGGAATGCAGGATTTATAAATTATTAAGGATTTCATGTGTATTTAACGATTTCGGACACATCTGTATTCTTAGCATTACTCATAGACTTCTGCATGACTGTACTTACGATTGCTACTTTTTATCACGAGGTCAGTTCAAATTTCTTATTTGACTGTGGGATTAGTATTTTTTATAAGAGAAGTGATACAATACCCAAAAAAAAAAACCTCAGAAATTTTTCCGAATTCAAAATCAAAGGCTACGATTCACTTGAATTTGTGTACCCAAGTAAATCATGGCCTTTAATTTTAAATTCGGAGACATTTTTTTTTTTCTAGTTCCCTAGACTTTCTGTTTATATAAATCAGTTGAGATATATGTAAACTTGTTTGAGCTTTAATTTATTATAATATCAAAGGTCAAAAAGTAATACTATTATGTTATTGTACGAGTTTGATGTCATTTTGACACATTGTAATTTTGACTATTGCACTAAAACTAACGAGTTTTTGGAGGTAGATTAATTGGCTTGAATAATGCGAGAGATTTGACAATCTAAAATTGGTGCTACATTTAGAACTAAAGATGGCCTTGTCTTTTTTTACCATAAAAGATAGCAACAAATATTATAAAAATAATAATTAATATGTAGTTTTGGGAGCCTAAATGGATTATGAGTGAATTTCCTCTCACGAATACAGGTTTGACTATTTCGAGAATAAATTTACTTCGAAGTTGGATACGGACAAATTATACTTCCACCCTTATTAATTTTACAATTTTCCAACCCTGCATGATAGTTAATTGTGATTGGGCCACATTATTAAATGAAACATTGAATTTACGAATTAACTTGTACTAAACATATTATTTAGTACTCGTACTACGTGATAAAATCTTAACTTCAGCCTCGACATAGGTGTTGCGAGACCATCATCATTGACATATGACATAGAGATTTGTTCTTTCCTAAAGTTTTAAATTCAAAACCTCATAGGCACCGTAACTTTTATAAAGTAGTTCACATTAATGCGTCCCTGCTAGTGGCATTTCAAGTTTCTAATTTTTTCTCTGTTAGTAATATTAGATCTGGTGTGATAGTATCTCGAAAATGTCAAAAAATTTAACTCTCAAATTTTTTCAAATTTTTTTTGAAATACTTACACTAAATAATATCTCAGAATTTTTTTTTCAAAAATCGTTTCAGAAACACTCAACCGAACACACCTTTAGCATCTCGGGGACATCATCACTTCATGCCCTTTAGTCATAAAGCAGTACCAGATGTACTATTATTCAAAAAAGAAAGGGTTAGATGACATGTAAGGGTTAGATGACGCACGTGACGACCAAAAAAGAAAAGCATGGGAACTTGGATTGCCTACCTATTGGTATACCCAATCGTTGAATACTGCCATCAATTGCATTTATGGTTTATGAATTTTATAACTTTGAAGTATTTTTTTATTTAGATTTTAAAAAAAAACTTTAGATAATAACTGAGGATACGAATTTTTATTATTTGACTTATTGGCTTAACTAATATAATACTAAAGGTTGAGTGGTTGGAGACCTATGTGGATTTGCCCATACAAACATTCTTAGGTCACCATAAAAAAACCAAGTATTCAGTCGGTTTTAGAATTATTTTTAATCTAATATCGACTAGTCATCAGGAGACCAATCTCTCATTTAAAGTCAGGGGCATTTTGTTTAGTATAAACTGAGATCCTCATAATAGAGTTGATAGAACATAAGAGGTTTTGAACATGAGACTTAAAATGAAGAATATCTCTAAGTCCTAATCCTTGATCACCAGACTAACCTTTTTGGATTAGGTTCTCAGCTCCTGGTCTGATCCTTTAGGTGAGGTTTTTTTATTATTTTACAGGGTGGTTCCCTTTACGGTTCAGAAATGCACTCACCTTAATTTTAAAAGAGTCCTATAGGAAGATTCAGTCCAATTAGAATGTTCATGTGTAACCAAATTCTCTTAGGATTAGTTGGGTAGGAGAATTTCAGCAAGTAAGACACTCGTAAAGTTTTCAACTCTTACCGTCAATAAAAAAAATCTTAGAAATATTGTAGGTTTACCTCGTCATTAATTAATTTTTTAAAATTTGAAGTGTGTATAAATTAATTATAGCCAATACCTTTCCTCTTTTCTTCAGGGCCGGCCCAAGGGCAAGGCCCACGAGGCCACCGCCTTGGGCCCCCTATTTTAGGCCCTATTTTTGGGCCCCCCAAAGTTGAGTAGGTATTAAATATTTTATATGTCTCCCTCTGTGCAATAGAAAAATACACAGATTCAATGGTAGGAAGCTTTACTCTCAATAAAGAGGTCAAGTGTTCAAATCTTGTTAGTTATGTAAAGAAATCAATTTTTATTTCGTTCAAATAAAAAACATGCTTTGTTGGGTTTGGAACACTAGACCACAAACGTGTACAACTCTTATGTTACCAACACACCAACCGAGTAGCCTTCTATAATAATAAGAAATTTAACAAATTATTCCGAATACACTCATATATTTTTTTATTTCTTTCCACCAAATTTATTTAATAAAATATAAGTTAGGAACCTCATTTAAATTAAGATGTAAGTGTCTAATACATATTAAATATGATATCATTCTATACAAGTTATTTTTTTTAGAGTTGCTAATGAAAATTTATAAGCATGTTATATTTTTTTATTTTTTATTTTAATAAATTTTCTCATCTTTTTCGTTTAACAAATGATCTTATATTTTTCTTGTTTCTCTTTACTTTTGAAGGTATTATCATAATAGTTAAAGAATACTACATATTTAAGAAAAATAGTCACTTAAATCGAATTTCAATACATTATTTTACTAATATCATCAATATTTTTTTATTCTTTTAATTTCACCATTGAATACGAACCAAAAAAGTAAAATTTTCGTCAAAAAAAATAAATATTGATTTTATGTCAAAATAGGCCTAAATAGATTACTAAATAACATTTAAGTGTAAAATTTGACCATTAAAAATATTTTTTGTTGGTTTAAATTTTTTAATATATATATACAAGGGCCCCATTTTAAAATTTTGCCTAGGGCCCCCAAAATCTCAGGGCCGGCCCTGCTTTTCTTTCTAAAACAAACTGCTCTTAATATGGAGAGACACTAGTACCCTTCTTTTCTTTGTTTATACTGCTCTTAATATGGAGAGACAAGAGACACTAGTACCCTTCTTTTCTTTGTTTATACTGCTCTTAATATGGAGAGATTTCTTTGTTTATACTGCTCTTAATATGGAGAGACAATTGTTTATTCTCCATCCTTGGTCAACAACTAATGAAAATTCTCTTTGATTCTTCACTCCTCGTACCGAAAGGAGTACATTTCTGTCTAGAAAGAGCCATTTGTTCTCAATAAATCATGCCTCAACTAGAAAGTCAACGTGATCTAACTACCTTTCATCGTTTTTCACCTTCCCATCATTTAAGTTGAGATTATAAAAACAAAAAAGTGTTTGAAAAAATGCTTGACCTCAATAACAAAATTATCAGATGACTTTGGGATACCATTTCGTGATGTCCTAACATTTTTCATCACCACACATTTATGTGGGGCTGAGTACTAATCGACATAAATGTGCGATGATGAAAGATATCGGACACGTGTATGCCCAACATTTATCAGCTACCACTGTCCAGGCATCCAGCAGTCCCTCTTTATAAACTGAAGGGCAGAGACACTCATTCAATCCCCACTCCCCTTTCAAGGCGTTTTACTGCTTGAGTGTCTTCCCCAAATTTGAAAGTAAGGTAGGATGGTTATAACAGAAGCAGAAGCAGAAGCTGCTTCTGGTCACAAAAAGCCATGGATATTGTTTCCAAGTAGCAGTAGTGGTAGATGGGTGTATGCCCATTTCTTGCTTCTTCTGCTTGGGTTACTCTCAGCACAAACAGCCCTCGGAGGCCAAATTGTCAAGTACCTGCCCGGATATGGTGAACTTCCATTTCAACTTGAAACTGGGTATGTAATGTCATTAATTTTGCTCAATTTTCAGACTTTGGAATTAAAAGATTGCATATATATATATATATATATATATATATATTTCAGATGGTGATCATAGAGTGTTTTTGTTTTGGGCAGGTACATCACTGTTGATGAATCCGAGTTGTTCTACTATTTCATTCCGTCACAAGGGAACCCCCAAGAGGACCCAATTTTTCTTTGGCTTACCGGAGGTCCTGGTTGTTCTTCGTTCAATGGTCTTATTTATGAAGTTGGTACGTCCCCTTTCTCTCTCCCTCTCCCTCTTGATCAGTTGAGCGGTGATTAGACTTAAAGTCAATAAAAACCTGCCAGTAAGAAACTAGACGAGTGATGCTTTTAAGTTATTTTTGTCTTTCTAAAATTTTTTAAAATTTGAAACTACTAGTCAAGACGAGTCAATAATTCACAAAAATTTAAGTTTAAATTATTAAATATAATTTTTTTAAATAACAACAAAAAAATAATTCAATAAAAAGAAGAAAGTTAAATACAGCCTAACTACCTGCTTGTACTTTCTAATGTCACCTAATTTTCTCGGGAATGGACCGTTGATGCTTTACATTCTTTCCCTTGAGCGTGGAACAAGACTTTCTGGTTCAGCGGATGATTAGTTGAAAAATGTTCCCTAGTGACAGGACATGGGTAGAGGATTAATTTCTCCGAAACTATTCAATGCACGTCAAATTTTTTAATATAATATGAGTTTTATATGTATCAGACAATTTTAAACACATCTGTATTCGGATTTACGTATTAAAAATGTTTATGTAAACTTTCTTAAAATAAATTACCACGCAAAAAAAAGTCTTGAGACGCACACATCTGTATTCGGATATTGTTGTTGAGTTTTGGACATTTTTGTTCTTTCTTGTCTAATATATATGTGAAGTATATGCTAGATTTTCTTTTTTTGTCGCCGTAAATAATTTGAGCTGAATCACGTAAATATTTATATCTTTTTCTTTTTCTTTTTTCACAATTACTTCGATTTACTTATATTTATGATGCCAAGGGACATAGTAATTCACATTTCATCTTTGGCTGGAAATTAGAAATTAAAAAATTGGTTTTCACAAACAGGTAATTTAATATTAATTAAAATTTCTTTTTCTATATTTCCATGTAGGCCCAATGGAGTTTGCCATTGAAAACTACACAGGGGGTTTGCCACGATTGAGATATTATCCATATGCGTGGACCAAGGTAAAATAATACTACCTTTACTAGCAGCAGTTGTAATTTTTTTTTTTTTTTTGGCACTTAAATTCCTTGTGAAATTATTGTTAAATTAAGTATATGATGGTAATTAATTCACCAGACTGCTAGCATGATATTTCTTGATGCTCCCGTGGGCACTGGTTTCTCTTATTCAACAACAAACGATTGGGCTAGTTCTGACTCACAATCAGCTGAACAATCCTATCAGTTCCTCAGAAAGGCAGGGCCATCAAAATTCACATTCATTCCATATTTAATGCATCTTTTTTTTTTTTTGGTTTCTTTTTGTGTAACTGTGAAATACAATTTATGCAGTGGTTTAAAGAAAATCCAGAATATCTGGCAGTTCAACTATTTGTGGGTGGGGATTCTTACTCGGGCATTTCTGTCCCTTTGATTACAAAAAAGATTGCAGATGGTAACTAGCTTACTTATTCACATGAGTACTCATATTTAATCAATCTCATGAATCTTCAGACTGGATGGTTGATGGTCACCTTCTTGATCTGAGTCTCTCCGACCGGACTCCCTAAATGCCAAATGGGTTAATCTTTGTTTATTATTATTATTATTTTTGCTTGCAGGAAATAAAGATGGAATCGAACCAATTTTGAATCTCAAGGTACATCTCCCAACCACCCAAACCAAAAAATTTGTATTGAAATTCTAACTTCTTTAGCATCACGTATATATTATTTAATTACCCTCTTAGCAGAAAGTGATTAGTAATACCTGACGAAAATAACTTTGATTATCATTTAAAATATTGGTAGGGGTACTTACTCGGGAGCCCGCATACGGATTCAGTCATCGATTCGAATTCAAAAGTGGTATTTGCTCACCGGATGGCACTCATATCAGATGAGATCTACGAGGTAAATATTCAAATTATCGTACTAAAATTTGAAACAAAAAGAAAAAGAAAAAATAATGAAAAAAATTAATATATAAATTGTATTTAATGGGTTTAATGCTAATATTGCAGAATGCCAAAGTAAGTTGCAATGAGACCTACGTGAATGTGGACCCTGCAAATACGGGATGTATTACTGCCCTTAACGATATCAACAAGGTTAGGGAAATTATGCTTAGCAATTATTTATTGACATATTAAAAGTAAATGTTAAAGTTATTTTTGAAAACCTTACTAAAAACGATTCTGTATATATCTGAGCATGAAGAGTGTATATGTAGACTTGCTCTTAATTATACTTCCCAATACTTGGTACTCCTTCCGTCCCGGTTTGTTTGTCCACTTTTTGACTTTTAGATGTCCCAAATTGTTTGTTTAATTTTGAAGTTGACTTGTCAAAATTTCCCTAATGCCCTTCCTTTTTTAAAAAACCATGCTTTGGAAAACGTAAACTCTCATTTAATGTTAAAAAAGTTAAGGGTATTCTTGGAAAGTAAAATTTTTTAAGAGTAATGATTGTGTTTCCTAAATAAGTTAGAATTTCGAGAATAGACAAACAAATTGGGACGGATGGAGTATTAAGAACCATGATCCCCAAATGATGTGCTTCCCTTTGGCTTGACAAAAAGATTTGACGAGTGGCTGAAATTGCAGTGCGTGAATAGGCTGTTTCGCAATGATATTTTGGAACCCAAATGTGTATTTGCAAGTCCTGAACCTGGTGATGAAGAACCCCAACCCAGAAGAGACCTCCATCAACAAGAAGGCCCTTCAGATTTCCTTCTCTCTCCCCCCATGATCCCAAATCTTTGGTGCCGCGTAATCTCTCTCTCTCTCTCTCTCTCTCTTCATGATTTTCTTGAAATTAATACGTAGAGGCCTCAGTAAGTTAATTAGCAGCTTTATTAATCTCGTACAGACGTTCAATTATGCGCTTTCCTACATGTGGGCAAACGATGATGCTGTTCAAGAAGCTTTACATGTTCGAAAGGTATCTAATAAAGCAATACTTGTCATCGTGTAAGTTGGAGATAATTTTAAAACCAGCCGGATAAGTTGGCTGTAAAAAAAAAAAGCACAAGTTTATACGATTGATTCAGCTGATCGAAAAATAATTGTAATTAACATTAGGGAAGTATAACAAATTGGAAGAGGTGCAACAAGAGCATTTCATACACAAAAGACGTCGCCACTGTGGTTCCTATCCATCAAGAACTCAAAAACTTAGGCCTTGAAGTGCTTGTGGAATGGTAAGATTTTCTCAACACTTCCCCCCAATCACTTGCCTATATTTGCACTGCTTGTAGTGTCTCTCTCAAATTCAACTTTACATGATTTTCTTAATACTACGTACCCAGATCTTTTCTTTTTAAATTGTTAGCACTCACTCACGAATTTTAGATGTGATATGATAGATATAGTGAAAAAAGATATAATAGAATATGATATTTATTATAGAACATGAATGAAGGAAGGGGGTACGATAGTTTTATCCCCCTTCCAAGGTGATTAAATAGTTATAGAATATCGTATCCGGAGTAAAAAGAAGTAAACACACCTGTGTATATATGACAAACTTATTATTGTATTACAATTTAGCTCCAAATGATCTCAATCATTCGAAAGTATTTTAAGTGGTTTATATTTGTTAAAAACTACTAATTTCTACCAAAAAAGAGTCCTTAATAAGTTTAATTTCTGTGATGGACGATTAAGATTGAAATTCTTCTTGCAATATGATCAGCATTTGCCCTTACGAATTTAGTTGTGGTTGAGCTAAAAGTACTTCAGCTTTGCTCACTAGCTTACATATTTCTTCCTTTTTTTTTCCACAGCGGTGATCGGGACTTGGTTGTTCCCTATATTGGCACTGTAAGATGGATAAAATCTCTAAATTTGACAATTGTCAATGATTGGCGACCGTGGTTTGTCGATGGTCAAGTTGCTGGGTGAGTTCGAAACTCCTCACGATTATTACAAAGTCCATCGTAGTTTGTAGTATACAATTCATAATAGAAAACATTTTTGATATATGCAGATACACAGTAAAATATTCGGAGCACGGGTATCGCTTGACATATGCAACCGTAAAAGTAAGAAGAAAAAAAAACTTCAATTTAAATTACCTTATAGTTGTCCAAGCAATTAGAACAAACACATGTTGATCAGTTGAGTTTTAACTTTTTTTTGCTTTTCCACAGGGAGGAGGTCACACTGCTCCAGAGTACTTTCGTAGGGAGTGTTATGAGATGTTTGACAGATGGATTCATTACTATCCCCTTTAGTAACTTCCATTTGATATGTTCCATTTCATGTATGGAGGGAGCTTTGTTTTGTACCCGCATGGGCTTCTTTTGTGTCTTTCGTGTGTTTGTGTATCTCAGAGACACAGTCTAGATTCAGCCTATTCATAATAAAGTTAGTTAATAAACCAAGACTCAATTAGATCACGAGTTTGGTAATGTTGGCGATCAAAAAATCACACACACACACACACAGAGATAAAACTTACGTGGTTAGAACTTCAAACACCCAATCACAGAAAGAAAATGACTACTCGATTAACCAATCGCAAATATGAGTTATAAACTCACTCTTTCTCAGACTTTTGGTCTCACTTTTCTCTCTTCTTCCCTCACTAGCCTTGCCAGCCTACATCTAAAAATAAAAGGAAATTAGATGCTAATTTCTTTGATCGTAAGCCAAAAAGAAAATTCCTAGAGGACAAAAGCTATAACTGAAAAAACGATACTAACTATACTAGATATAACATATACTATTTCAAGCAAGAATCAACGGTAACACACGCATATACGTGGAAAACCCCAAAAAGGGTAAAAACAACGGGAAGAAATCATTCACTAAAATACCATTGTGCGATTACAAATAAACCTATACTTACAACTATGACTCCTCAAAGTTGTTCCCAGGTTGATTTGCCGAATCCACGTTCACCGCACCGTGACTGATTTACTTCCGCCTTGAATCTTCAAGTCTTTTTGATTGAACTTGCCATTCAGATCTCTTGACAGCCATATGATCTCAGAACCCCTTAATTTCTCTCTCTACATGCGTCAATTGCTCAGAATACGAAATTCAGTTTTATAGACGAACCGCAACAGTCGCTTGAGCGACTTCACTGTCGCTGGAGCGACTCTACTGTCGCTGGAGCGATTTCACTATCGCTTGAGCGACTTTACAAGAATACAAAACAAATACAAATAAATTGATTTCTTCCACTTGCCTAAACAAACTCTTTCTAGAAATTTAAAACAACATGTGGTAAATTAAAACGTCGAGTGGCACAGTTGTTTTGGTAGATAGCCCGGAAGTTCCAATACAGAAGAGACGAGTAGGACGATGGAGCTTACAATCTCCCCCTTTGGGACTTTCGGGCAAAATTTGTGCATCCAGAGAAAACCTGTGTAAGATAAGAACAACACAAGAACAACACAACCAACAGACAGACAGGTACCTGGATATATAATTGACAAGAGGAAAACATAAGCAAGAAATCAATTAAAACGTTCGTTTCTCCCCCTTTTTGGCCGAAAACCAAAGGAGGGGCGATAAATACCCATAAACATAAAACAAGATAAAACAAACATGAGATAAGACTTAAAAACCAAAAAGTAAATAACTGAGTCCAGAAGCAGTGTAAGCAATCACAATAAACATGTGAATCATTGATGAGGGGGCGAGTGCTCAGGAGACCGAACAGGATACCCAGGAAACGGCGGAGCTTGAGTAGTCTGTGCCACAAAAATAGTCACTTGATTAAGCAAAGTTGCAATCTGACTGGAGTGGCGGAGGATAGAGCCGGTGGACCGGGAGAATTCCTGTTGAGCAGCAAGTTGAGAAGCCTGAATTTCATTCATCTGGGTAATGATGCGGCTTTGAGATTGTTGCAATTCACCCATCATATCAAAAAGCCTGGATTGATTTGCAGCAATGGAATCCAAGGAGGCTGGAGCAGACGAGGAGGAGGCAGCAGCAGCAGAAGCTTGACGGGTACGACGACGGGGAGGCGAAGGGGCGCCAACGGCCTCAGCAAAAGCGGCCTCATTAGCCGCAAAGAAGGAATCCATGTCTTCCTCAGTTGGATTAGGAAAGTAAGCATCGTGGTTGGCATGGGCAGTGCTAAGACTACAGGATTGGGCATTTATAGGGCGGATATGAGTGCGGGAAACCAGAGTGGGTTCACCCTCAATCACAGGAATTTGAAGAACATTGAGCAAGAGGTTGGAGATAAGGACACCAAAAGGGAGAGAGGCCTTTTTCGGGAACTTGCCGGGTTCAAATTTGGCTAGTTGCCGGAAGGCTATGCGTGTCCAATCAATAGGGGCTTGCTGGCCAATGAGATGGAAGGCCACACCCCTAAGTGCAGGTACATCTGATGTGTGTGAAGTGGGTTCAAAAGAGCTGCAGAAAAAAAGATTGAGGATACGATAGTATGGTAGGAGCACCCCCTGGTTAATTTTGTTTTTGTCCCATGTACGTGGGTAACCAGAAATAGCATCAGCAACATTATTTCTAATCTCCAGAGAAGGGACCCGCTGTGTGTGGGTGGGAAGAGGGTAATCATAATGTGGAAGGGGGGCGAGACCTACAAGGCTGCCTAAGGTGGAGGGAGTGACAATGATTTCACGACCTCGGACCCAAGTGGTGAGGATCTCAGCGGCATGGTCGACATGGGAGATATTGCAGTAAAATTCTCTAACCATATTAAGGTTTACTACCCCTTCAAGAGAAGCAAGAGGAACCCAGCCTTGAGAGGTGACCCATTGGACAATTTGGGCATCCCCAAAAGATTGTAGGTCTAAGATGCGTTCGATTAAAACAGTCCTTTTTTCAAAATTTTCAAATTTGGTGCGAAAATCTCGGGACGGAAAGCGATTGATATCAGGGCCTGTCCCCCGAGAAGCTTGACCCTTTCCACGAGCCATTTTTCCTGAACAAATAAACCCAACAAAAACCACACAAAAAAAAAAAAAAACTAAAATCACAATGGGAAGAAAAACATGCAGACGAAAATAACCCAAAAGCAGACATCACTACCAGACACGTAGTGATGAAAAAAAAACTAAACAAGTAACCAACCAAAAAAAATATTAGGAGAACATACGGTCAAACACTATCAATCACATAGTGTTTGAAACAATGTAAAATGACTATGCAAAGAACGAAACAGCAAAAAAAAAAAAAAAAAAGAGAGAGAATACCGGAGAGAAGAGAAAACTAGAGAGAGATCCGGGTGATAGGAGCCGATACGTGTGAAAAACGACGAAACCCACGTAGATCGCCGAAAATCGCCTCAGAAACGCGAGAGAAACGATCTGAAAGCGAAACGACGATATATATAGATACGAGAAAGTCGCTGGAGCGACAACAAAGTCGCTGGAGCGACGCGGTAGTCGCTGGATTGTCGCTCGAGCGACAGAGTGTCGCTGGACAAAAAAAATATTCAGTAGACGGCAGAGAGCGTCGCTGGTAGGTCGCTCGACCGTCGCTGGAACAGTCGCTGGACGCAACTATGATCAGAGAGCGTCGCTGGTAAGTTCGCTCGACCGTCGCTGGATAAAGAATCGCTGGACACAACTAAGGTCAGTGGAAATCGCTGGTAAGTCGCTCGAGGGTCGCTTGACGTCAAGAAAGGTCGCTGGACACAACGAGGATCAGTGGTAGTCGCTGGTGAAGTCGCCCTTCTGTCGCTGGAGCGACTTTGTCGCTGGAGCGACATGTTGTCGCTGGAGCGATGTTTGAAATAACCGAAAACTCAAATGGTGGGGTTTCGTTGAATTTTTAAACCAAAGAGAAAAAACACACCGAATAGAATGAGAATATAAAATGACATGAGCAGAAAGTAAGTATTCAATATTTAGAAAACACAAGAAAATCCAACAAGATTGACAAAAACACATAATAACCAAAAGAAAACAGTGAGATCAACACAGGACTAACAATGAACAATATATGGTCGAAACATAACAGTAGCCCAAACTGAGAGGAGTGTGTGGGTGCAACATGCGAAAAATAGAGATGATCGGATATACCAAACCGCATTAATGTCTGAACAACTTACAGGAGACATACTTCCCTTAGGAGTTGTGTATAGCAAGATATACTTTGTTACCCCACTGTTGTTTGACGCGACCAATTAGCTTGACTTAGGCCCATTGACCGGTTACTAAACAAGTGGTTCGTATGAGTTAATTGAAGCAGATTATCAAATATTACCCCATCACTGTTTGACGCGAACACAAAGCTTAACTTAGGCCCAGTGTCCGGTTACTAGGTGTATGGTCCAGATAGACTTTTAACGAGGACGAATTCCCTTTTGACGCGAACAGTACCGCTTAAATTAGGCCGACTGTCCGGTTACTCAGAAATTGCCTGGTGAGAATATCACTCCTTTTCTTTTGGGGAAAGTACCAACCAGTAAGAGGTGAGACACGAATGAGGGAAGGAAAACTGATCAAACAAGCAAGCTTCGATGATACGTGAGCATAAGGATGGACCAAGTATGTTTCATCAATATACAACTCTTGTCAGACACTAATGAGGAGCACACAGTTTATTTGATCATATGGAAAATGACAATAAAGTAGGAATAACTTGAGTTGGATAAACAGAGAAACAACAATGCCATGTCATATTTTTTTATTATTATTTTTATTATTATTATTTTTTTTTTATAAAATTATCCAACATAACCAACACCGACAAGTTTTCGAAGATAATCAAACCGGACATAGTCTAGAGGTTTAGTGAAGAGATCAGCACGTTGAAGGGTAGTTTCTAGGTATTCAAGAGTTATAGATCCGTCGTCAACTAAGTCACGAATAAAGTGATGTCTGATGTCAATGTGTTTAGTACGGGAGTGTTGAACAGGGTTTTTGGAAATATTTATGGCACTAGTGTTGTCGCAGTAAAGAGTCATATTATGTTGAGGTAAGCCATAGTCGGTAAGCATTTGTTTCATCCAAAGAAGTTGAGTGCAGGCACTTCCAGCTGCGATATATTCAGCTTCAGCAGTGGAAAGAGAGATGGAATTCTGTTTTTTACTTAACCAGGCGACTAGATTATTCCCTACATAGAAACAACCACCTGAGGTGCTCTTACGATCGTCAACACAACCGGCCCAGTCAGCATCACAATAGCCTGCTAAGACCGAGGTTGTATCGCGCGACATCCAGATACCATACTCTATAGTACCGTGAATATACTTTAAAACACGTTTGACTGCGGCTAAATGTGATTCCTTAGGGTTAGCTTGATATCGGGCACACGCTCCGACACTAAAAGCAATATCTGGTCGACTAGCAGTAAGATATAGTAAGCTTCCAATCATACTTCGAAAGAGAGTTTGATCTATGTCTACTCCAGATGTGTCTTTTGTGAGTTTTAGTGTCGTGCTCATGGGAGTGCGAGAGTGTTTCGATGATTCCATTCCAAATTTTTTGATCAGATTTATGGCATACTTGGTTTGTGTGATAAAGATGCCGGTCTCAAGTTGTCGAATCTGGAATCCGAGGAAATATGACAGTTCTCCCATCATGCTCATTTCAAATTCATTTTGCATGAGTGTGGAGAATTCATTTGCCAAATCAGGAGACGTAGATCCAAATATAATATCGTCAACATAAATTTGAGCAACTAACATGTGTTTATTGCTGTGTTGAACAAACAGGGTTTTGTCAACACTCCCCCTAACAAAATTATTTTTCAGTAAGTACTCAGTGAGACGTTCGTACCATGCCCGAGGTGCTTGTTTCAAACCATAAAGAGCTTTATTCAAGTGATATACATGATCTAAGTTGTGAGGATCTTCAAACCCCTTAGGTTGAGAGACATAAACGTCTTCTTTAATTATTCCGTTTAGAAACGCACTTTTAACATCCATTTGATGTAATTTAAAACCTAGAAAACATGCGATTGCTAACATAATACGGATAGATTCAAGTCTGGCAACGGGCGCAAAAGTTTCATCAAAATCAATCCCCTCCACTTGTGTATATCCTTGAGCAACTAGTCTAGCTTTGTTTCTAACTATTGTTCCTTGTTCGTTAGATTTATTTTTGTATATCCATTTAGTTCCGATTATATTAGTGTGCTTAGGACGAGGAACGAGTTCCCATACATTATTCCGCTCAAATTGGTTAAGTTCTTCATGCATGGCGTTCACCCAATGTTCATCACATAGAGCCTCTTTAATATTTTTAGGTTCAAATAAAGAAACATAACAAACATAAGATACCTCATCTCGCAGTTGCTTCCTAGTTTTCATAGGTTCTGTTACCTTTCCCAGCACTTGACTTGTGGGATGGTGCAGTCTAACACGTGATGATGGCTGTAGCGTACCTTCTTCACTTTCTTTTTCTGACTCCTGGTCATTCTCTTTAATTTCAACGTCATCCTTGTCACTTTCTTCAAGATCATCGGAATTAGAGTTGTCTTGTGAGTTTCCTGTATCTTGGTCAAACACTTGTTCCAACAATTCATTAGTAGAACATGATTCTTCATTTACGACCTTTTCATCAACAATAACATTTATAGATTCCATAACAGTATGAGTTCGTTTATTGTATACGCGAAAAGCTCTACTATTCGTAGCATATCCAAGAAATATTCCTTCATCACTGCGAGTATCGAATTTTCCTAGGTATTCTCGATCTCGCATGATATAGCATTTACTGCCAAAAATTTTGAAGTATTTGACATTGGGTTTTCTGCCTTTCCATAGTTCATAGGGAGTGTGTTTCGTACCAGGGCGAAGATACACACGATTGATGGTATAGCAAGCAGTAAAGACAGCTTCTGCCCAAAATTTTAAAGGAATATGTTTAGCATGAAGCATAACTCGAGCCATTTCTTGAATGACTCTATTTTTTCTTTCAACAACCCCATTTTGTTGAGGTGTTTTTGGAGCAGAAAACTCATGGCCAATGCCAAGTTCATCACAGAAGACAGCAAACTCAATATTTTCAAATTCTCTACCATGATCCGATCGGATACGAACAACAAATCCTATTTTGACATTTTTCTCGTTCTGTAGTTGTTTGACAAGAGATTTAAAATTAGATAAGGTTTCAGATTTTTCTTTAAGAAATCTTACCCAAGTAAATCTAGTGAAATCATCAACCATAACAAATATGTACCGTTTACCTCCTAAACTTTCTATTTTGGAGGGTCCCATGAGATCCATGTGTAGAAGTTCAAGAGGTTTTTTTGTTATGTTACTGTTGATTTTCTTGTGTGGAGTTCTAGTTTGCTTCCCTAGTTGACAAGGTCCACATATTTGGTTCTCAAGACTTCCCAACTTAGGTACACCACGAACCAATTCTTGTTTAGCCAGGACAGAAAGATCTTTATAATTGACGTGTCCTAGACGTTGATGCCAAAGTTCAGTGTCAGATAGAAGACTGGAATTGCAGTTTAATTCATTATTAGGTATGATTCCATAGCAATTATCAGAAGTACGCTTTCCATGCATGATTTCTTTTCTCGTATCATCACAGATGTAACAATCGTGTCTAGAGAATTTTACTTCATGATTGGAGTCACACATCTGACTTATGCTGATAAGATTTGCTTTTAAACCATCAACATATAAAACATCTTCTAACAAAACGGATCCAGACGTGCTCACAGTACCACGTCCTACAACTCGAGAAGTGTTTCCATCTCCAAAAGTAACTATCCCTCCATCATATTTTTCGAGTTTTTCAAAAACTGATTTATCACCGGACATGTGTCGAGAGCATCCACTATCAAGATACCACATATGAGTGCTTTTAGTCTTCAAAGCTGTGTGTGCAACATGGCAGGACAGTTCTGTTTTCTTAATCCATATGAAACGGGATCTTTTATGGGGGTTTGCCTGATTAGAAAAATTACTCCATTTGTTTTTATGATAAGTGGTAGTATTTTTTCGGGATTGAAAATCACGTGGGAACCCATATAGTTTGAAACAGTTAGGACGAATGTGACCAGAAACATGACAGTGATGACACACAGGAATAAACCTTTTTGAGTTGTTTTGATTCCTTTTATTTTTGTATTTTCTTTCGCTTTCGTAATTACCAGTGTAATTATTTTGATGATTTTGGTTCGTCACTTTCTTTGCCTTATTTTTAACCTGTTCATTAGAAGAACTGGTAGCAAAACCCAGACCGGCCCTACTGCTAGAAGATCTTTGCATCCCTAGAATATCATCTAAGCTCTTAGTTCCAGTATTTAATCGTTCAAAAACAGAATTAGCTTTGGCAAGATCAGTAGCTATGACTTCTAGTTCATCTTTAGATTTTTTGTGTAGGTGAGTGAGTTTTTCATTTTCGGCATGTAGCTTGATAATTTGAAGCTTTAGACTATCCCTTTCCGTAGTAACTTGATTAAAGACAACATTCTTATCTTCAAGTTGTTTCACTAAGATAGAGTGTTTTTCTTCACATTTTTTATATTTCTCAACAAGTTTGAGATTTGTCTTGTTTATTTTGTTACTTTCTTTGTAGATCAAGTTGTAAGCTTCAAGCAGTTCTTTATAATTACAACTTTCTTTCTCCTCTTCACTCTCACTTTCTTCATCAGAAGAATCTCTAGTGTCAGACTTAGCATTAAGGGAAGATGTGAAAGCAATATAGTTTATATTATTATCAGAACTTTCTTCCTGTTTATCAGTGTCACTATCATCATCCCAGGTAATATTAGCTTTAAGGGTGTTTTTCTTCTTTAATTTGTTAGCACATTCATGTGCAAGATGACCATACCCATGACATTCATAACATTTGGGTCCAGCAGGAGGGCCTTTGATGATTTTCTTATTCTTGACTCCAGATGAATCTTCTCTAGGTTTAGATGAGTGGCTATTTCCTCCTTCATTAAAATTCTTCTTCTTAAAAATTTTTTTAAACGTTTTAGTAAACAAGGTCATGGCCTCAACATCGTATTCCCCTTCACTATCAGATTCATTTATGAAAGTTTGAGAACTAGTGAAGGCTATCGGTTTAGTTGTCATTTTAGGTTTAGGTCTTTGAGGAGAAAGGAGAAGCATGTCTGCCTCATAGGTTTGAATAATGCCAACTACTTCTTCTACAGATTTTTCTTTTAGTTTACGTTTTCCTTCCAGCATAGTGACTTTAGTATTAAAACGTTCTGGGAGAGATCTAAGAATTTTCTTAATGACACGAAAAGAAGGAATGGGATCACCAAGGGTAGCACAATTGTTTACAATAGAAATGAGTCTAGAGTAAAATTGGGTGAAAGTTTCATCTTCATGCATACGAGTGATTTCAAATTCTGTAGTTAATCTTTGCAGTTTTGATTCTTTGACGATATCAGTTCCTTCATGACAAGTTAGAAGAATATCCCATGCCTCTTTAGCTATTTCACAGTTAGCTATTTTTCTGTGTTCAGTCATATCCACAGCACTGAAAAGAATGTCAAGAGCTCTATTGTTTGCTTGAAGAGCAGATTTTTCAGCAATGGTAAAACTGGATAAGGGTTTACGTTCTACAACTCCCTCAATGACACTTGTAGGATAGACATATTTATAAATGCATGCATTCCAGATTTCTTCATCAGCCGATCTCAAGATAACTTTAATTTTAGATTTCCAATAATCGAAGTTGTCACCATCGAGAAGGGGCGTGCGATTAGTAATATGATTCATATTGATGTTAGTACTCATGATGACCCAGGAGAATATACTAGATGCAAGAAAGTATCCCGCTCTGATACCAATTGAAAAAACGATACTAACTATACTAGATATAACATATACTATTTCAAGCAAGAATCAACGGTAACACATGCATATACGTGGAAAACCCCAAAAAGGGTAAAAACCACGGGAAGAAATCATTCACTAAAATACCATTGTGCGATTACAAATAAACCTATACTTACAACTATGACTCCTCAAAGTTGTTCCCAGGTTGATTTGCCGAATCCACGTTCACCGCACCGTGACTGATTTACTTCCGCCTTGAATCTTCAAGTCTTTTTGATTGAACTTGCCATTCAGATCTCTTGACAGCCATATGATCTCAGAACCCCTTAATTTCTCTCTCTACATGCGTCAATTGCTCAGAATACGAAATTCAGTTTTATAGACGAACCGCAACAGTCGCTTGAGCGACTTCACTGTCGCTGGAGCGACTCTACTGTCGCTGGAGCGATTTCACTATCGCTTGAGCGACTTTACAAGAATACAAAACAAATACAAATAAATTGATTTCTTCCACTTGCCTAAACAGACTCTTTCTAGAAATTTAAAACAACATGTGGTAAATTAAAACGTCGAGTGGCACAGTTGTTTTGGTAGATAGCCCGGAAGTTCCAATACAGAAGAGACGAGTAGGACGATGGAGCTTACACATACGGTACTTAAACCGCATCAATCTTTGGAGTGCAGGGTAATGTTTGAACAGAGGCAAAGTTTACTTCATGGAAGGTCATGCACCAAAGCCCCCATCTAACACTAACCACTTTTATTTTACTGGTTTGAGCTGCCAACCATGCATATATCTCTACTACGGGAGGGCATACGTTTTTTTCCATAGCGATTCCAGCCTATGATCCATTGGAAACGAAATGTCTTCCCATCTATTATTAACTGACTTTACTGGGAAGATTTTGTGTCTCTTGTCATGTCGATTTATGCACTTTGTAGTTGGATTTGTAGTTCCCTCAGCAGACTTTCCTCCAATGCAAAAAGACTTCTCCTAAAAGCTAAATTGACACTACCCTGATTGCCATTTCCCATTATTTATTGTAATGCAGCATTCTTCTGTGCTGAGATGCGAAATAGTCTTGGGAAATTTGATTTGATACTTGCATTTCCTAGCCAAATGTGACTCCAAAAGTCTATTTTAGAACCAGAACATACTTTAATTCTGAATCCCTGTTGGATGATTTGATTCATATAAGGATTATTAGAGCCAATTAAGTATACGTAAGTCCATATGGCAGAAGCTTTACCATTAGCCCAGGAAGCCAATTGGTTGCAGGTAGTCCATAGTTATAGGATACAACTCTTGACCAGAGAGCAAGCTTCTCATGTGTATATCTCCACCACCATTTTGTGAGTAGGGAAAGGTTGTTCTCCATGAGTCTTTCAACTCCCAGACCTCCATAAGCCCTTCCTTTTGAAATAGAGTCCCAGCATACCAGGTCAAGTTTCTTATGAGGAAGTGATCCCTAAAAGAATTGTCTTCAGAGACTTTCAATCTTTCTAGCAACCTTGAATGCGATTTTGAAGATCGACATGTACAAGATTGGAAGACTGGACAAAATGAGTGTTAATCTACCTTCATAAGATAGTATTCTTCTTTTTCCAGATTGTTAGCTTGCTTTTGACTCTTTCTATAATTGGCTGCCAAGCCTATGATCTTCTGGGATTGGCTCTAGTGGCATCCCCAGATATTTCAAGGGAAGATTACCTGCTCTGCGTTTGAAAGAAATGGCTAATGAAGATGTACCATGCTTAGCAGATCGCACACCACAATAAGAAATTGATTCTCAGGCCAGAAAGAATTTGAAAACCTGTGAATATTCCTTTTAGGACCAAGAGGTTATCTTCTTGATTTGGGCAGGAAATTATTGTGTCATCTCGAATTATAGATGGGAAACAAAAATGCTATTCTCTCATTGGCCAAAACAAACCATTTGTATCATGCCCAAACTTTTATCTCTTTCAAGCAAAGTGTTTTAGTCCCTCTACCACGATATTAAATAGGAAAGGTGAGAGGGGGTCACCCTGTCTCAACCCATTCTGAGTGTTGAATTCTTGAGATGAGCCATTTAATAGAATAGATATGGAGGAGGTTGAGATACACTCCTTTATCCAAGTGCACCATTTGCTTAGGCAGCCCATGTTCTTCATCATCTTCAATAGGAATTCCCTATTCACCGAGTCAAAAGCCTTTTCAAAACTTAATTTGAGCACAAAGCCTCCTTGATTTCTTAGTTTCCATTGGTGGATGATCTTTCAAGCAAAGTGCAGTCCTTTAGTGCTCTAGTGATTTCTTCCTCCTCTGTGAATGGTTCTTGTAGTGTTAAAGCTTGGCGTTCATCATTCAGTCTTCCTGGAAAAATTCCAACCAATTAACTCAGGTCTGCTTGGAACGTCTTCTGTGAATATATTTTGGAAATGAACTGCTGCGACTCTTCTGATGATTTCTGCTGGTTTCCTCTATCAGATCATCCTTTTCTCTAATAACCCCCATCATGTTTTTCTTGAATTTATTGTTTGCCATGATCTGAAAGAATTTTGTGTTTCCCCAATTTTAACCATTGGATTTTTTATTTCTGTCTCCAAATGAATTCTGATAGGACTGTTGTTTAGCCGCTAGCTGTTAAGCTAGTATAGGATTTTGGATGGCGGATTTGCTCCTTTTTAAGATATCACATATGAAACACTCTTTAGTGTTACTAGTTTTTATCTGCTCAGTCCAATTAGTAGAATTTTGTTCTCGTTTCGATTGTGCCCTCCATCATTAGATGGTGGGATTAGTATCCCATATATCAGTTGAGATGCACGTAAACTAATCCGAAGACTCTTAGTTATAAAAGAAAACCTTTGTTGAAGTTATATTCTGAAGTTGTTATAATATCAAAGGTCAAAAGCTAACAATACTATTGTACAAGTTTGGTGCCATTTTTGACACATTGTAATCTTGACTATTGTACTAAACTTATCTAGTTTTTCCATGCAATTTAGTTGGTTTGAATAATTCCAGAGATTGACAATCTAAAGTTGGCTTTGGGTTTTTTTTTTTTTTTTTAACAGGAAAAAACAACAAATAGGTAAAGATTTCGTAAATAACTTTTAAATTATAATTTTGACAGCCTAATACAAATGCAAATTTGACTAATATGAGAATAAATTTACTTTAGAGTTGAATACAGACTAATACACTTTCGCCCTTATTGATTTTATGATATTCCAGTGCCGCATGGTAGGTACGTAATTGTGATTAGGCCATATAATTAAAAACCAAATAATGAGTTTAGGAATGAACTTGTGGTATACATATTATATAGTACTCTATATAAATACCATATATTTATATATAGTTCATTAATCTAGTTGTATAAGAGTATCCTCAGAGCACTTGAAGAATTACTCAAAAAAGTAAGGGTTAGGTGACATGCACGTGACTACCAAAAAAAGAAACAGAAATGCTACACGAACAACACATTACACAACACAGCCAAAATGACATCGTTTTGGATTGTTTTAAAAAAAAAAAATTAAAAGTCTGTTACACAAACTCTTCTTTCTCAAACCCCACCATCCGCCCCCCACCCCACCGCCGCTCCAGATCGCGCCACCAGATCGCCACCGCCTTCGTGCCACAACACCACAAGGTCTCTCTCTCTCTCTCTCACAGTGGTGGTCGCCATCGTGTGGTTGTGTCCGTGAAGTGGTAGTCGCGAACTCTCTCTCTCTCTCTCTCTCTTCGACTGGTCAATGTCGTGTGTTTGTAGCCGTGGAGTGGTGGTCGTGGACTCTCTCTCTCTCTTTTCGACTGGTCACTGTCGTATCTTTGTGGCCGTGGAGTGGTGGTCGCGGACTCTCTCTCTCTCTCTCGCTTGCTCTCTTCGACTAGTGGACGAGGAGCGGGGGTTGGGGGAAGAAGATGTCGAACGATTTGGTGGTGTGGTGGCGCGATCTGGAGTTTGCCCCGGGGGGCGAAGGTGGTGCAACAGGAGGAGGGAGGGGGGTGGGGTTTGGGGAAGAAGGGTTTGACTTCTAACTTTTTAAAAACAGTCCAAAACGACGTTGTTTTGGCTCTGTTGTGTAATGTGTTGTGCAAGTGTGTTGTGCGTGTAGCATTTCTGAAAAAGAAATGCATGGGAACCAAAGTTATCAATCTCGTACCGGCGAGCATACCGGTTTTGTTACTGGTACGGTACGTATACCGGTGTGTACCGACGTACCGTTTTGAATTTATAACTAAAATTAATATACATATTTTAAATAATATCTTTTAACAAAAAATCATACTAAACATAAAAATAAAATATCACAATGTAAAAATAAATTACAAAACATAAAAAAAAGGATGATTTTAGCCTCAAATTATGCCTAACTATCAAAAAAAATATTAATTAATTTTTTAATTTTTCTTAAATATAAACCGATACAGTACGATACTGGCCGGCGGCTGGTATTGTCCAAAACAACCCGGAACTTGCTAAAACAATACTCCAATAATCCGGTATAGTTATGAGGACAGTATAAAATGTACCGACCGGTGCGGAATGGAATTGACAACTTTAATGAGAACCCTACTATATTGGGATAGTCCACAAGCCATTGAATAATTCCATCAACTGCATTTATGGTGTTTTTAACTACTCCAGACGTAGGTCCACTGTGAGGTTGTTGACAATCATTAACTATTTCCACAAATTTTACAACCTTGAGGTATTTTTTTCTGAGTCTCGTTAATTACCACCTATTAGGTAATAAATAATATATACATAGAATTTTATTAATATGTGTTCTAAGGATACATGAAAAAGATTATTAAATAAAAGTAACTAAATTCACTTTTATTGAAAATAATAACATTCATTAATGTCTCAAACAATAATAGAGTAAGAGAAAAAGTTTGTGTTCTAATAAGATTAAAATACATTTTTTACTTTTTTCTTGGTGTTACTTTTCATTTTTTCTTTTCTATTTTTTGAACTCTTTTAACTATCACGAGGATCTCAAATGAGGAAATAAAATATTACAAATTTTATTTAACTACCGCGAGGATATCACAATATGCTTTGTTGGGCACTATTCATAGTAGGATTCCAAGTCCGTTCGACGCTTGCCGTTTATAAAAAAAGTTCTTGCAAAAATTTTGAATTTACGTTATCGTTAACTTCAAGTTTTTGAAATTCTAAGTGCACATTAATTGATTTACAAACTCTAACAAATACTTTTTCACTTTCCTTTTCAAAGGGACTTCCCTTAGCCTGGGTGGAATAGAATAATGCTATATACACAGATTGTGTATATAGATGTGTCCGAATTCGTCGGATACACGTGGAGCCCTTAATAATTCAACGACCCCACGTACATTCGATGAATCCGAACACATCTGTATACCCATATCTATGTACACAGACTTTCTCGGTGGAATATGCTGGTGTCCTTCTCTTTTTGCATCTTTCGTTCTCCTTTGTTGGTCAAAAACCAACAAAAAATTTCTATAGGTCTTCACTACCTGTACATGAAGTAGTCTCTTTCAGTCTTGGAGGAATTATATTTTATCAGTCAAACCATGTCTCAACTAGAAATCCAACAAGATCTAACTACCTTTCATTTTTTCTTCAAAATCCCATCATTTAAGATTAAATAAAAAAGAAGAGTGACTGAAAAAGTGTTGGACCACAAGAAAAAATTATTGGATGATTTGAGATATCGTCATGTAATGCCTAACATGCTTTATCACTGTACATTTATATGGGGCTGAGTACTAGCTATTTTATATATAAACAAAAAGTCTAAGAACACATATGTTTGAACATGTACAAGTGTATCTAGAATTGTTAGATGCACGCGAATCCATGTGCATCCCATGGTTTTGGACAAATCGGTGTCCGAATGTGTTTGAAATATATGTATTCCTAGCATTACTTGTATATAAATGGAGAGTATCTGTTTTGTGTCCTGTAAACTGTCGAAAGGCCCAATTTGGCCTAACTTGATTATGAATAATCAAGTTTTTTTGTATTTGTTATTTTGGCTTCAATGTTTTTTGGATTATTGGTCCGTCTTGATGAGACGAATTTAAAAAATATAAAATTATATTCAAAAGTTAAAAAAAAGTCACTAAAGCCGATGAATAAATAAAAAATATATATTTTTGGATTATTTTTGTCTTTTTCTAAATGTTTTCCAAATTTGGTTCATCATTTATAAGTTTTTTAAAAGCTCTCGTCGAGACGAATCAATAATCCATAAAAAATTGACAAAAAACAAAAAATTACAAAAAATTCACATAAGGACGAAACAATAATTAAATAATCAAGTTAAGCGAAACTCAGCCTGTGTCAACTTTTTAATTCCTAAATTGCCCTCAAAATACATTACTAATTACTTTGAACAATCTTGAACCACCCAATAACCATAAGACCAAAAACAAAACACTATATGACTATCTCCTACTATTTACTCTACATAACTACTTCTACTATCATATAAGTTGATTGATTCTTACTTGCACATACATCGTGTGTGCCCGACCCTTAGTCTACCTAAATGTACAATAATGAGCCTCAAGGGATTGATCTAATGGTCAAAACTTGAGGCTTAGAGGTATATTCCTTCGTAGCAGGGTCGGAACCAGGATTCAAGGTTTGGAGGGATCGAGATTTTTTTTTTTTGGAAAGAGAGGAGGCCATATATGATTTGGGAGGTCCAAAATATAATTTTTTTTATAATTTTTAAAATTTATACCTAAGTTTTAAGTTTTAAAAAAAAAAATTAGAGGGCCCTAGTCTCCATGTAGTTCCTCCCTTGCCTGTTAGGTCTCAGATTCGAAACCTATTAGGAGCTATCAATCCTTATGAGGACAGTCCATACGGGGCAAAACTTTGATTTTAAATGGGTCCCAACAAGGAAACGGTGTAATTGGTTTTCCGAAAAACCTCAAAATCGGCTAAATACCTCAACTATTACCAAAAAAAAGTATAATAATAAAAAGTACTGAACACCACGTGGCCAACAGGCTATCAGTGGGCAACTCGCCCCCTTTATAAACTCAAAGACCAAATCATCCATTCAATCCCCACTCCCTTATGAAGCAATACAAGTGGTTGAGTATCTTTCCTGTTTGAAAATAAGGTGGGATGGTTCCAACAGAAGCAAAAGGTTCGCAAAAGAAGCTTCACAAAATGCCATGGATTTTTTTGAGCTGCTGCAGTAGTGGTAGATGGGTTTATGCCCTTTTGTTGCTTCTGCTTGGGTCACTGTCGGCACAAACAGCCATCGGAGGCCAAATCGTGAAGTTCTTACCTGGATACGGTGAACTTCCATTTCATCTTGAAACTGGGTATGAAATTAAGCTCAATTTTGATATCAGACTTCCGAATGAAATTAAATAGTGATTAATGTTTACGAGGGAATTTTTCCTTTTGGGCAGGTACATCAGTGTAAATGAATCCGAGTTGTTCTACTATTTCATTCCCTCACAAGGTGACCCCCAAGAGGACCCCATTTTTCTTTGGCTCAGTGGTGGCCCTGGCTGTTCTTCTTTCCATGGTCTTGTTTATGAAATTGGTACTCTCTCTCTCTCTCTCTCTCTCTCTCTCTATATATATATATATATAGATCTCTCTGTCTTGATCAGGAAGAGCGGTGATTAGACTTGAATTCAATCAGTAAGCCCGGGCGGTACGTTCCGTACCGGACCAAAAATGGTACCGTCGGACGTCCGTACCGTTCCGGCGAGAATACCGGTGGTTCTGACCGGTACCGGCTAAATACCGGATCTCGGCCGGTACCGATTTTTCTTTTTTCTTTTTTAAATAATTTTACTTTTTATGTATTTTTTAATTACATTTATATACCTTTGTTTTTTTTGTCATTTTCCTTGTAAATACTCTTAATTAAGGTATGAAAATTTATAATGCAAAAAGAAAAGTTAACATTATTTTTTATGAAAATTAAAAGGAAAAATTATCATTTTTTTTTTAATTTGAAGTTAACATTCCTTTTTATGAATGTTAACATTCTTTTTTTTTTTAAACTTAACATTGCTTTTTAATTTAAAATAAAAAATAAATATTAACCTTTATTTATAATTTCATACATACATGAAAATAAATATTTTTTTTTCCACTTTCGATACTTTATGAATGTTAATTTTTCTTTTCAATTTCTCTAGACAAGAAAATGAATGCTAATTTTTCTTTTTCGCTTTTCATACCTTAATGTTAAAATGAATATTAATTATTCTTTCTAATCAAGCGTATGCTAACTAATTTTATAAATTTTTTATATTAAATGATATTAAAATATCATAGGTTTATTATTATCCTTTGAAAATATTATGTTTTGTGAGTTATTTTTAAGTTGTGGGGTTTACTTTATATGTCAAATGTAATTCTTTGTAAAGAATATTAGTTAAAAAAATTATATTATTTTTTAGCGATAAATCCGAAACGGTACCCCGATACCTACCGGTACCGGTATGTACTGTACTAGTAACAAAACTAGTACCCTTGCCATACGAGATTGATAACTTTGACCCAAACTAGCCCTCCTCCAATCGCCTTTGTTACCCCCCTCCCTCCTTCTCTCTCTCTCACACGCAGGGGATTTTGCACTTACCTCCCCTCGTTTTTAAGAAATATATTTTATACTCAAAAACTGTTATTTTGACTTTAAAGTATTTAATTTGTCCCAACTTATTTCAACTAAATGAGACTTAAAAATTTCAACCTATTGAAAAAACATTTTATTCAAATGCACATCATAGAAATCACGTGATTTCCTTATATTATCCCTACAATATTTTTCTAAAGATATTTATTAACTAAACGAGATCATCAGTTGACTTGCAAGAAAAATAACTCTGTATATAATATTTTCAACCTATTTTATTAACAATTTCAACTCTAAAAATTTACTGTGTTTTTTTTTTCTTTTACATCTTCTTTGATGATTCTGTTAGTTCGTCCGTATTATGCCTCAAATCATAGCAACACAACATGTGAGTGTTTGTATATTTGTGTGTGTAAATGTATTTGTGGTTGTAAGAAAATTATTACCGCTAAGCAAGGGGTTCGGATAATATTGTTATTTTTTGGACGTTTTTGTTTTGAAGTTTATAATATACATGTAAATTAGATAATATATTACCTTTTATTCGTGGCCGTAAATTATTTGAGCCGAATCACGTAAATTTTGCTGTATATTTTTTCTCTTTTTTTGGAGAATTTTTTTTATTTGCTTATATTTATGATGCCAAGGGACATAGTAATTCACATTTTCATCTTCAGCTGGAAATTAGAAATAAAAAAATTGGTTTTCACAAATAGTCAATCTGAGATTAATTACAAAAATTTCCTATAATTCCATGTAGGTCCAATGGAGTTTGTCATTCAAAACTACAAAGGGGGTTTGCCAAAGTTGAGATATTATCCATATGCATGGACCAAGGTGAAATACTAATACTTGTTGTAGGTGCACTTATTGTTTTTTTTTTTTTTATTTTACCTCTAATTCCTTTTGAAATTATTGTTAAATTAAGTATGCAATGATAATTAATTCACCAGACTGCTAGCATAATATTTCTTGATGCTCCCGTGAGCACCGGTTTCTCTTACTCAACAACTGCCAGCGGTTGGTCTACTTCTGACTCACAATCAGCCGAACAATCCTATCAGTTTCTCAGAAAGGTACAAGCATCAAAATTCACATTCATTAGTTCATCAATTGATGCAAAGTTTTATTGCTTGGTTATTTGTTGTTTAATTGTGAAATATGATTTATGCAGTGGTTTAAAGAAAACCCAGAGTATTTGAAAGTTCAACTATTTGTGGGTGGAGATTCTTACTCAGGCATTCCTGTTCCTTTGATAACAAAAAAGATTGCAGATGGTAACTAGCTTATTTATTTTATTTGAAAGACAAAAAAATATTAATTAAAAAAACATTACAATGATTAACGAGGACAACCAACAATAAGGCCTCACGATTCACAAATTCCAACTAAATTGACATTCGAAACGGACGACAATCACACATCCACCTACAGCCCAAACGGGCTAAGCAATGTATTTGAAAATAAATACCTGCCCCCTAAATTCCAAATGGGTTAAGCTTTGTTTTTTTTATATTGTTTTTTGGGCTTGCAGCAAATAAAGATGGAATCAAACCAATTTTGAACCTCAAGGTACATCTCCCAATCCCACATACCAAAAATTATGCATTAAAATTCTAACTCCTTTATTATTATGTATATATTATTTACTCTTAGTAGGTAAGTGATTAGCAATACGGTACCTAATGAAAATAACTTTGATTATTGTTTGAAATGATGGGCAGGGATACTTACTTGGAAGCCCGCATACAGATTCAATAATCGATGAGAATTCGAAAGTGGTGTTTGCCCACCGATTGGCACTCATTTCAGATGAAATCTACGAGGTCAAGACTCAAATTCTTGTACTAAAATTTGAAAAAATGGTGTGAAAAATTAATATCCGTATTATAAATTGTATTTAATGGGTTTAATGCTAATTTTGCAGAATGCCAAGATAAGTTGCAATGAGACCTACGTGAATGTGGACCCTGCAAATATGGCATGTATTGCTGCCCTTGCTGATATAAAAAAGGTTAGGAGAAAGGTTTTTAAAATTACTTTGATTTCTCTTAATTTTTTATTATTACGCATTTACCTCCTTTATCTTCAAAATCAGTCAAATATCGTTAGAAAACCTATTAAAACTTTAAGTTCAAGATTTTTTTTTGACAAAACAAATTACAACATAATTTCTATCACTTCTGAAAGAATCGATTTTTTTTAATTAGTGAAAAAAATAATTATATTAAACATTGAGAGTCAAAACCAATATACCACAAAACCACCCAATACAAGAACCAACCCAATTAGGGTAAACAGGAGTTGGCTATATACCCCAAATCAAGAAAAAATACCCCGTCCAACGCCCAATACCATCAACCGAAATCCTTCCCACATGAACGATCAAACCTAGAATGGTGAAGATTTGTCGTAGATTACACCTTCAAAGTTCTAATGGCCTAAATATTCCAGACAATTCCAAAAAAGACCGATGTTGATTCGAGATTTTTCTCTACTTGAAATTCAAACAAATCTCAAAATCTAAAAAATTTAGTATAGGCTGCATCAGGCGTGATAAGAATTATATTATAGTTTGTTTTTTCTAAAAATTTGTGAACTTAATATTTAATAGTTTCACTCATGATATTTGATTGATTTTAAGGCTACGAGGATAACTGCAAAATAAGAATTTCTCAAATCTAAAGGGAGGTCAGTGTAATAATTTACCCTTTTTAATTGTAAGTAATTTGTGAAGCCCCTTTCAATACGGAACAACATCTTTTCTTAAACTTACGAACAATGCTACTAACACTTTACAAATTATTTTATTTTATACCGCATGTTTGGGTGATAAATAACCATAGAGAATAAGTCTACCTTACTTATTTGAACATTCTATGGTTATTCGTCATCTAGGCATGCGGTTTAAAATAAGAGAATTTGTGAAGTGTCACTAACTTTATTGTTTACTTATTTGGTAAAGTAAGACCACTATGCACAACTTTTTTTTTTTTTTTCCCTCGGCAAAATGGAATATATTAAAAGCTGAAAATATAGAATTACATATAGAACCAGACTAAGGGGCTGTTTGATAACCAATTTTCAGCACTTAAAACTGAATAGGTTAAGTAAAAAGGTATTAAGTCGGTTTAATAACGAAATTTTGAGAAACTTAATATATTAAGTCTTCAACAAAAATAAAAAATAGACAATTAAGTAGCTACTCCCCTACTTAATCAAAAATTTGAACACACTCAAAAGAGTTTTTTTTTTAAAAAAAAAAATAGTCTGTTTACCACATTGTCGCCCACCGCCACTAACTACCACTGGCATCTGCCACCACCACACTGTCGACCACCGCCATCTGTCACCACCACACTGCTGACCATTGATACTAACCACCACCGCCACCCGCCACCACACTAACCATAACTACTACTAACTACCAACACCACCTGCAACTGTGACCTGTCACAGCCACTAACCACTATAGTGCTGACCATCGCCACTAACCATTACACTACTGACCACTATCGTCACCAACCACCACCGCCACCTACCACCACCACACTGTCGACTACTGGCATTAACCACCATACTAACCACCGTTGCCACTAAGCGTCGCCGCTGCCACCACCACCACCACCACCCGCAAGGACCACATTCCCGACCATCGCCATCGCCATCGCCACTAACCACCACATTGTTGACCACCATCGTCACTAACAATCATTGCTACCCGCTACCAGCACACTACCGACCACTAGCAATAACCACTACTGCCACCACACTAACTATCATTGCCACTAACCACCGCCGCCACCACGCTAACCACCACTTGCTATTAACCACCACCATCACCCACCACCTGTAACCACCATACTATCGACCACCGCCACTAACCACCACATTGTTGACCACTGCCACTAACCATCGCACTGTTGACCACCGCCACTAACCACCACTGCCATCCGTCGCCACCACACTGCTGACCACTAGCACTAACTACTACCGCCACCATACTAACCACCATCACTATCACCCGCCACTAAATCCACTATAACTCGCCACCATCACACTGCCTACCACCGTCATTAACTACCACACTGCTGACCACTACTACTACGCATCACCACCACACTGCTGACCACCGTCACTAACCACCATCACCGCTAACCCCCACTGTCGCTAACTCCCATCGCCATCCGCCGCAACTGTACCAACCATTGCTCCACCATCCGACCACCTCCACCACCATGCCTACAATATCAAGTGGGGCTTGGTGTGTCGCAAGACTTATTGTGGTATAAGTTGAAAAATAAATAAACTTTAAATTTTAACTCCTTGTGCTGACCAAATAACTTAATTAATTCAATACTTAATTTTAATACATAACAAACAACTTTTATACTTAAAAAATTAATTATTCAGTTTTCAGTACTTAATTTTAAATTTTAAATTTTCAATTTTATCAAAGAGTACCTGAGAAAGAGAAAGCCCAAAACAAGAAAAGCCCAGCCGATTAGAATCGAACGGGCTGCCGAAAACCCGATTGTTAAATCCTATTCCAACGTATCCAACCGTTGGGTAATACACCGTTATCTGCCTTACACATCCTCTTCTAACGTATATCTCCCAGCTCTGCAAACCCCAGAAAATCCGGGAGAGAACTGCCCTGAATCTTTCCTGCACTGATTTTAGCTTTGATATCAGAAATTGTTTCCCATTGGCTTAACAAAAAGGTTTGACGAGTGGCTGAAATTGCAGTGCGTGAATAGGCTGTTTCGCAGTGATATTTTGGAACCCAAATGTGTATTTGCAAGTCCTGAACCTGGTGATGAAGAACCCCAACCCAGAAGAGACCTCCATCAACAAGAAGGCCCTTCAGACTTCCTTCTCTCTCCCCCCATGATCCCAAATCTTTGGTGCCGCGTAATCTCTCTCTCTCTCTCTCTCTCTCCCCCTCTCTCCTCATGATTTTCTTGAAATTATTACATAGAGGGCTTAGTAAGTTAATTAACTAGCAGCTTTATTAATCTTGTACAGACATTCAATTATGCGCTGTCCTACGTGTGGGCAAACGATGATGCTGTTCAAGAAGCTTTACATGTTCGAAAGGTATCTACTACTATATATATTAAAAGAAAGTAGGTACACAACTTTATCCATACGAGGGATTCCACTGATTGAAAAATAATTGGAATTAGGGAACTATAATAAATTGGAAGAGGTGCAATAGGAGCTTGTCATACACAAAAGACATCGCCACTGTGGTCCCTGTCCATCAACAACTCAAAGAATTAGGCCTTGAAGTGCTTGTGGAATGGTAACATTTTCTTAACACTCCCTACAGTTTGATTTTTATCGGAAAGAGTTTTCAGTAAATCTTGATCATTAATTGCTACAATGGACGATTAAGATTTCAATGCTTCTTGCAACCGAAACCGAGCGTGAATTGCAGAGAAACCGGGTCTATTACATTATCTTCTTTTAATATAGGCTTTTTCGGTGAAACCATGCATATCTTTGTGTAGAATTTAGCCAGGCCAATATGTTTCTTTGAAGATCATGCAACTTTAAGTCAATATAGTCGAGTTGAACCCAAATGTGCTTCAGCTTTCCTCGCTAACCATATTTCTTCTCTCTTCCCCGCAGCGGTGACCGGGACATGGTTGTTCCCCATATTGGCACTGTAAGATGGATCAAATCTCTAAATTTGACAGTTGTCAATGATTGGCGACCGTGGTTTGTAGACGGTCAAACTGCTGGGTGAGTTTGAAATTTCGCATGATTATTACAAAGTTTATCGCAGTTAGTATTATGCAAATCTTAATAGAAAACGCTTCCAATGTATGCAGATACACAAAAAAATATTCAGAGCACGGGTATCGCTTAACATATGCAACAGTAAAAGTAAGAAAAAGACTTTGATTTAGATTACCTTTATAGTTGCCCAAGCAATTAGAACAAACACGTGTTGAGGAGAGTTGTATTTTTTGATTTTGTGCAGGGAGCAGGTCACACGGCTCCAGAGTACTATCGCAGGGAGTGCTATGAGATGTTTAACAGATGGATTCATTACTATCCCCTTTAGTAACTTCAGATTGATATGGGCTTCTTTTGTGTTTTTCATGTGTTTGTGTTTCTCAAACACAGTCTGAGACTCTCGGCCCATTCAGAATTAAGCATAAAATAAAGTTGCATAAGTGTATTTTGCAAGACTATGACTTAATAAGATTACAAGTTTGGTACTGTCAGGTATCGAGAAATTACGCATACACTCAGAGACAAAATTTACGTGGTTAGGACTTCAAACACCCAACCATGAGAGAAAATGACTATTCGATTAACCAATCGCCAGTAAGAGTTACAAACAAAACTCACTCTTTCTCTCTTCCGCTCTCCTCTCATCAACCTACATCTACATACATGTATTTATAAGCAACCTGGGAGTAGGAAAAACAAAAAAGGGCATTAGGTGCCTTTCACGCATGATGATCTAGAGGACTCAACAATGGTTGCAAGGGATGGAGAATCAGATGTTTGAGAATCCATGTTGCAATGGTGGGGTGTGTCGCTATGTGCTCTATCTAACTCGAGGGCGATTGTGGAAGAAGGATTTGCCCTAGACTTCTTCAAGCTTGAGAAATCTATGTGGAGAAGTAGAGCGTGTTTCCTATAATATGGACTATATGGAAAGTTAGGAACGAAGTCATATTCAGGCAAAAGGAAATCAGAATTTAATTTGGAAATGGGGGATTCCATCAAACTGTGGGTCGCGAATTGGGAAAAAATCAAATCTGGGTTTCAGGATGTGACATTATTCGATTTTTCGAGATGCTTCGAGGGGGAAAGAAAGATCAGGATCTGAAGGAAAGGGAGATTGAGAGGTAGAGGGAGTGAAGGAAGGATATACAGAGTTTAGTGAGGATCCAGTTTGGGTGATTGTAAAGATTGGGGGGGAAGAAGCCCTCGATTTTCTGTAGTAGGTGGCTCATTGAAAGGTCTCAATACAGGCCGAAAGGTAGAGTCTTGAATAGGGTGCGAGTAGGGTGGAAATCGATTCGGTTTGACCCAAAAACTTGGAACAAATCGGTTATTTTGATTTGACACATTTACAAACCGAAAACTATTGATTTGGTCCAGTTTAACTTGATCAGTTTAGGTTCGGTTTGGTCCGATTTTCAATTGTATTAGGTTCAAGCTCATAGTCCAGAAGAATATAGAGAAGTAAGAAGTCCAATTGTAATTGCCCAAGTATTTTAATGAATTTCATAATTTCTTGAAAGGATTTTTTAAGTACTATGAATAAACCTAATTGTAATGGTCCAATTATAATGGCTTGATCACTGTTAATAAATTGAGTTTTTAGGCCCAATTGTTAAGTCTAATTTTAAGGAACTAATTTCATAAGGTTTACATATACTAAACCGGTCCGCTCTGATTTAGTCCGGGGCCTAAGAATTAAAAATTGAAAATTTTGAAAAAATCACAAACTGGAAGTCGGACCTGTAAGAGTCAAAAACTGGACCGAACCATCGGTTTATTAATCATAGGTAAACTTCGAGGAATTTTTCGCACGGAGGAAAAGTTTTTCTTGAACAAAAAGTATGTAGATATGTTCTATTCATTCTGTGAGAGTTGTATTTATACACAACTCTACCAGAACTGTGTAGACTTGAATTTGTACAAAATCTAGATAGGATGAAAATCACCACAGAACCAAGCCATGGAGGTTAGTTTTCCAAGTCATGGAGCAAGAGATCCATATTTCCTGGAAAAGAATTATATGTGATTTACTAAAAACAGAGTTTCTATGTGTGGATAGTGAAATTCAAGCTGTTTTAATTATTTTCCATAATTGCTCATAGGAAGAATGGTAGATAAAAATACATAACAAGCTGAAGAATGGTAGATAAAAATACAAAACATGCTGCAGAATGGTAGATATTTGTCAACAGTATATTAGAGTTATATCCACATATTTGCAACATACAGAAATGGCATCAACAACAAAAGCATATCACAACCATTTTAACATCAACTCAACACCCTTCTGCACACCATTTGTACTACTACAACTACTACTCATACTAGTGTTGGTTCTTTGTATCACAAATGTTGCCTTTTCACAGTCCATCATCAAGACTCTACCAGGCTACACCGGTGATCTTCCCTTTAAACTTGAAACCGGGTCGGTCTTTAGTTTTTCTCAATGCTCTTAATTCCATCTATGTACTTTTTTATCAGCACATATGTATATATGAACATGCATCACACAAGAACGGCTTCCCTCCAGCCTGATTATAAACATGTTGGATTTCTTGTGTTCATATCTCAAGGGTAGAGAAGTCATTATTTAGCAATTAAGGGTGACTCTGACTAGTTTTTTTCTTTCTTTCTTTTTGAAGATACGTGAGTGTGGGAAAGTGGAATGAAGTGCAGCTATTCTACTACTTCGTGGAGTCTGAGGATAATCCGAGAAAAGACCCTCTTATTCTTTGGCTTACCGGAGGACCTGGTTGTTCTGGTTTTTCAGGACTTGTCTATGAAATAGGTGGGAAAGAGCAATGCTACGAATATATCAGACCAAAAACGACTCCCGACATATTGTTGACTTGATTTTTCTTCCTTTTTCTATAGGACCCTTGAACTTTGACACACAACATTTTGATGGAATATTGCCAAATTTTACACTGAATCCGTATTCATGGACAAAGGTACAAAATTATCTGAAGTTTTTTTTCTTTTGCCTATGCTAGTTTTGTGATTTAATTGGTATTAAGAAACTTCGCAATACAGTCAATTTTTATTGGTCTAATATTTTCAGGTTGCCAACATAATATTTCTAGATGCACCTGTTGGTACTGGATTCTCCTATGCCAATGGGGAAAATTACGCTATCGACGACTTATTATCTGCAACAGACAATTATGATTTTCTAATGAAGGTGAGTGAAAATTCACATAAGCAAGTGTGTGATCAAATTCAATGCAATATAGTAAAAAATGAAGTAGCTAAATTTGTGAATGCAGTGGCTAATGGATCACCCAACATTTTTATCAAATGAACTTTACATTGCTGGTGATTCTTATTCCGGCATAACTGTCCCGATCATTGTTTCAAAAATATACGAAGGTACGTTTACTACAATTATTGCATTTCATGTTGCGAAATTTCTTGGTTCCCGAAAACTTTTTCAAAAAACATTCCAAAATTCAAAATCTATAGAACTGTTCTTTTATATATATTTTATATCAAAAGTCACTGTATATCTCATGATTACACTAATCTTCTGTTTGGAGAAAGCTACAGTACATATAGTGTGCGCCGTAATAATGTCATACATATTTTTCGATAACTTTGTCTCAAAAATTAAGGGGTACTCTAAGACCACTTGTGGTGAGTTTTAGTGGATTTATGTACTCCTATGTAAGGAGTTTAAAACTTGAAAATAATTGATAAAATCTATTAATGTTTAAATTAGAAATTGATTTTCAAAATATGTATCATGTATAATATGCAGGAAAGTGTAGTGGGTGGAGTGAGTAATTGGGGCAGTTATGGTTTAGGTGCCTGTTGCAGGTCTTATTTAGGTGGCGTTTTGACTGAGATTATGGGATTATTAGATTATTTCTTTCGTCTTTATGTGAATTTTTTTTGTAATTTTTTGTTTTTCATTAATTTTTTGTAGATTATTAGTTCATCTCGACGAGAGTTTCCAGAAAAGTTATAAATCATGAACGAAATTTAAAAAAAATTCAGAAAAAATAAAAATAATACAAAAACAGAGATTTTTGAGATTATTCGTTGTTTTTAGTGATATTTTTTTAACTTTTGGACATAATTTTATACTTTTTGGACACCCTTCATCAAAACAGACCAATAATTCACAAAATATAGAGGATAAAATAACAAATAAAAAAAATAAATAACGACAAAAAAAATAATCTAAAAAACAAATAGGCCAAACAGGTTAATCTCTTTAGTGGGGTTGGTGAGCCCCAGTGGGTTTCCATGTAGTCCTTTCCATTCACGTGGGTTTTCCGGAAACTTCGAGGTTTCCACGTTTTTTCCATTTCTCACTTGTATCTATGTTCTCACTTTTCATTTAATATACTCTTTTTCTTTTGCCTTTCAAAAAAAATAAAAATGTATAGTATGCAGGAATGTGATAGGTCACCTAGTCATACATCTGAAAACACAATTTTTGTGTTAAGTATATAAGTTTCAAGTTTGCATAACGGTTTAGACCCTTGGGGTACTAAGTTTTCCGAAAGTAGGAAGACCTAGGTAATATAAGTTTTGGTCAAAACTACCACATGACGCCACGCACGCCCGGACTGTGGTCGGGGCCGTGGGCCATGATTCGAGGTCCGAGATCCAAGGTTTGTGGATTGTGGGTCTAGGCTTGGGCTTGGGATTACGCTTGGCTTGGCTTGATCCTTGGTCCCTTATGACTTATCTTTTTATAGCCCAAGATTTTGAATTTGCTTACTTGGGCTGCGAATAGGCTTGAGTCCATACTTGGTGATATGAATCTAGATATATATTAAGATAAAGAGTATTCCGCAATCAATTTTGTAATTGATTTGGAGAATTAAATCTTAGGTGCAATCAATTTCGGAATTGATTTGGAGAATTAAAATCTCAGGATTTATTCTAATTTTAAATTTATAATTTAATTTCATAATTGAAATCTAAAAAATTTATTCTTGGAATTAAATCCAAAAATTGATTTCTGGGTTATTACATAATTAACTTTTTAGCTCCCCTTGATCTATTAAGCAATCCATATTTAGAATCTTCACACCAAAAAAATCGACCAATCCTCTTATACTCCTTCAAGTCTTATTCGAGTGTTATTCATGTTCTTCGATCAAGAGAGGGTACAAGACGAATCAGTTCGACAGATGATCTTTAAGAGGTGCCTTCGAAACCGAACTCAATTTTGTATCTTGAGAGACAAATGCTGGGCAAATCCTCAAGTACTTTGGTAAGAAGGCACAATCTGTCTTAAGGACACGTGAAAATCACTGGCCTCGGTTTGCATAGCAATTGTTATTTTTATTTCGTTGTTTATTTGTTTCGTGTAAAAGTCCAGGGACGACCCCCTATGTTTTTTCGTGGAGCACAGAATTTTCCTTAGACGGCAAGATTTTCTGTCCGATCGGAAATGGGGTCCTGCTGTGCGCAGGGTGTGCTGCGCGCCAAAACGGCGTCGTTTTGGCGCGTAAAATACTGCCTAAAAATTGTTCGGCTCAGTTTTTTACTGTTCGGGCAGTATTTTGTGCGCCAAAACGACGATGTTTTGATGCGCAGCACACACTGCTATGCACTGCGCACAGCAGGACCCCCGATTCCCTGTCCGATCGTGTCATGGATTATTTTGACTAATTACAAAAATAATTATAATTAGTGTTAGATACAAATTATTCTGGTTCAATTAGGCAAATATTGATTAAAGTTGTACTATAAAAAACTTCTCCTCGCTTGCTTGTCTATTTATTGCTCATTTATTTTTGCCTTGTTATAAATTATTTTTCCCTGGTTGCAGGAAATTCTGAAGTTGGTGTGCAGTCACTAATCAAACTCAAAGTAAATATAGGGAGTGAACAAGGGGATTATAATAATATACATTATGAATACTTAATTAATTTATAGTAATTTATATAATAGTTGGATATATATATCTGAAGTTTTTTGAGATTTGACTCCTCAGGGATATATACTTGGGAATCCATTTACAAGTCAACACGATGATGTGAATTGTAGGGTTGAATTTGCACACCGAGTGGCACTTTTATCAGATAAACTCTACCAGGTTTAATTTATTGTTAATCTCTCGAGGAGCATGCTAATACGTGTTGAAATAGGGATGGTAATGAGGCAGATCGGAGACGGATTTGATCATTTATGTCTTTATAATTAATTTCTGAATTTGATATCCCTCTCCATCTCCGGGCCATTTTTCTAGTGGAAAATCACCTCCAACCTCCATCCTCGAGCCGAACGGAGATTGAGAATGGGAATTAGGGTGGGGTAATTTCACTAAGTAATTACAAAAAATAATTTATAAATAAATAAATAAATATGTGTGTGTGTGTGTATTATAAGGACAAAATATATATAGACAAATATTTTGTACATATAAAAAAGCATGACGGGAATCAGGATGGTAGGGATGACAATTTCTCCCGCCCCGGACAGATCGACGATTCAAAGATTTTTTTAAGGATCGAAGAAGATTCAGAATGAGTTTGAAAAACAATTCAAAGAACGGCCAAGATTCAGAGATGAGTATTCTTAGCTCTTGTCCCCGTCCCCGCCCCCACCCCCTTCGCGTATTTCCTTAGGCTATTAAGCATTTACACTTTACTCTTATATTAGTTACTTATTGTTATTATTTTTTAATATTTTAATTGTTAAAAAATAAATAATTTTAATTACTTATTATTATTGTTGAACATTAAGTATGTATGATTTTATTTATTCTCTTTGCGTTGAAAATAGAACCATTTAAAATTTTTGGTAATTCATAATGCAATTTTTTTTAAATTGGAAATATTAGTTTTTTTTTTTTTCCAGCTCTCCATCCCCGTTCAGGATGGGGTAGAGGGTAACAAAAAATTCCCATCGGGAGTCGAGGCGGAAATGGGGTTCAAATATAGGTTATTTGGGAATCGGGGACGGAGACAGTGATATTTATCTCCGATCCACACCTTTACCATTTCTATGGGATGGGGATCAAATCGGAAGTACATGGATCTACTTCTGATTCGATCCCTGGAGTTTTTTGAAAAATTTTATCTTCAAATCCGATTTGATATCTAAAAAAATCTCAAAACTTCAATCCGAGCTAAACGAGTAATGAAACGGATCATATCGAACCAGATGCAATTGCCCTTCCTATGTTCAAATCAATTGCAGAATTTTCCTGCACTTTTTCCTGGTCTGTGATACTTCTCCGTGAATTTAATTTTGTAGTCAACAAAAACTTATTGTCATGGGGAGTATGTGAATGTGGATCCGAATAATGCACCCTGTATCAAGGATCTCACACTTGTCAATCAGGTAATGGTTACTTTTATAGAAAGTGATTTTATTTTATTTTTTTATGTTTGCAAGGTATTTGAAATGATAATTAACACATGTTTGTTTTCTTCGTTTTAGTCTCGAAACTCGTTTTCAATTTTTGGAAATAATACTACTATAATAATCATACTTGGTGATCACATTTTGGGTACCATCCGATGCATACGCCGTTGAATAGGGTTTACTTCTCCTAGTGTCAGCCCTGAAAATTAGATGATTCGAAACAAACTCTTCGATTGAGATCATTTATAAATTTTTCATACACAATATATAAAGAACTGTAAAAAATATAATTGCTCCAAAATAGATGATCGTTTCAATAGTTTAAAATACATCATTTGAATATTATTTTTCACGTAATCAAACTTCTTCACCACTACAACAACAAAGATAAGGAGATGATAGAAAATAGATACCTTGATCGCTTTCAAGCGCTATCTAATGATCTATAATTTTAGTTTAAACCGATTTTCTCCATTTAATTAAGACTTCATCCGATTTTTACACACAAAAAAAAAAAAAAAAAAAGTTTTGAAGAGAACCTTACTTTAGTTATTTGTAAACTATGCTCCAGGTTGTTGATTATTTTATTGTTGCCATTGGACTTGTTAGGCCCTTTGAAACTTATACGGGGCCTATTTTATATTTTTAAAAAAACTAAAAAAATTCGACATAATATATTAAAATGATTCAAATATTTTTTAGATTTTCTAGAGGCTCAAAGCGGTTACCTTCTTGGGGCTCCCTCGAGACCGGCTCATACTTCTCCTTACTAGTCCACTAGTACTCGACGGATAACAATTGAAACGTGATACCTAAAATATGGTACTAAATACGGTCATGATAACACCAACAATTTTTTAAAAACAAAGGTTTTTGTATTTTCTAAAATACGAAAACGATACCCCATAGGAGGTTAATGGTTTATTCAGTAGCTATAAGAGTAATGCTAAGAATACAAATGTTTTGGATACATTCCGACACAGACGTGCTTGGAGCCGTTAAATGCACGGGAGACGCTTAAAAATTTGTGGACCTCATATATATTCAATAGTTCTGGATACATCTATGTCTGAAACATCTGTGTTTCTAGACTTTTCCGATTAATTTGTGTTTAACTTTGAGCTTTGTAGTGCCTTAGCAACATAAACAGCGCACAAATTCTGGAACCTAACTGCGTTTTGGCTTCCAAAAATTCAAGTAAACTGAAGTACTGGGATAGGAGATTGGTTGAAGATGATCCTACAAATTTCATACTTCCCCCACTTCAACTACTTCGTAGATTCTGGTGCCGAGTATATCTCTCTCTCCCTCTCTCCCTCTCTCTCTCCTCAAATAGTTATTAATTGCATACACAGGAACTGTATAAATTAATTAGTTTTAACGTTTGTTCTCGAGGTGGATAACTATGTGTTGTCTGATATTTGGGCAAACGATGAGAGGGTCCAACAAGCTCTTCACATCCGAAAGGTACTGCCGATTTATCAATTAAAAAATACACTGTTCTCCCAGGGTATTACTTATTTGTAATTTGGAACTGAAACTTTAGATTTTTTTCATATTGATCGTCAAGTCGTTGAATTTTTTCAATGTGACCTTATTGATAAGCCTATCTACTTCACTTTAGGAAAGTGATAGTTGACATTGATTGGAAGGACCAAACTGAGAAACATGTAACACACAGTGAAAATCATGTAAAACACAGTACGTTTTGATATTTATTTTCTCTTAAAATTTTAGCCTTTAAAAAGCAATTGCTAATGTTTCTTTTTGGAATTTAGAAACTTTTAGAATCTAAAAAGATGAGAATTTTATTTTAGAGAAACGGTCTGAGTAATTTTCGTGTTACATCGTGTTTTTGATATAGAAGCGATGAGATTTATTAACAAAACCAAAATGAGGAAGGTCCATAATTGGAGTACAAAAACTAGAAATTCCGAGTCTAATAAATCAAGTCCGAATTGTGTGATATTTTAACGGCGTAAAATATATACTTGTAACAATTTACAACCGAATAATTATATTAATGTTTAGTTTTTTTTTTTTTTTGACTGATTATCTTCACTGTGTTTGCAAAGTAAATTTTTAATGGCAACAAACAGGGAACAAAGGAGAAATGGGTGAGATGTAATAAGTCCTTGTCATATTCAGAAGATGTCTTAACAAGCATAGATTACCACCGAAATCTCAGTCATACAGATATGCAAGCTCTTATTTACAGGTTCTCTCTCTCTCTCTCTCTCTCTCTCTCTCTCTCTCTCTCTCTCTCTCTCTCCCCCCCCCCTCTCCTCCTCCTCCTCCTCCTCCTCCTCTCTCTCCCTCCCTCCCTCCCTCTCTCTCTCCATATACATATATATATATATATATATGTATCTATGTATATACACATATGTGTATATATATGAAAAAGAATTTATTGAGTATTTTGCATGCTGAGTTGTTTCCAAATGGTCTATCGATCGTATATCCATCAATGAAATAGTTAAAAAGAACGATATGATTATTAAAGACGTTACTAGTAAGGGGCGTAGACCTATATTACATTAACACAAAGGTATCAATCTCGTACTGACGAATAGGGGAGGAAGTACATGGAGACTATGGGAAAATGGACCCTTAATTATCTTTGGTAGTAGTGGTTGAGCTAAGAGCCTAAGACGAAACACACACACACACACTCTCTCTCTCTCTCTCTTCTCTCTCTCTCTCTGTGCTTTGTATCCAATTTTTGCTTTGTTAGGATTCCTGCATCTCACGTCCTATTTCTGGACCCAAGGCCCCCCCTAGAAATTTCGAAAAAATTTAAGATTTAGGTATAGATTTTAAAAATTATAATAAAAATTATATTTCGGCCTTCTCAAATTATATTTCACCCCCCTTTCTTTCCAAAAAAAAAAAAAAACACGGCCCCCTCCAAATTTTGAATCATGGTTCCACCCCTGCCTGCGAACATACTATTTTTGTTATTAGTACGATACGTACCGGCGTACCGTTCCAAATTAATTACTAGAATTAATATTTATTTTTCAAATAATATTTTTGACAAAAATCATATTGAACATATAATATAAAGCCTTGCAACTTAAAAATAAATTACAAGTATAAAAGGGGATAATTTTAATCTCAATATATACATCCAAGAAATTATAAATTAAGAAAATAATAATAATAATTATCCGGTACAATATGGTACGGACTAAAATCATGCCAGAAGAGTCAAAACGTTACATGCAAAATTCAAACCTTAGGTGGGTTAATGTACATGCAATAAAAGAATAACATGCTAAACTTGGGAGGAACACTTAGGCACGTAATGTTTTTATAAACCGGAGGTGATTAGGAGTGTAAGCAAAAATCGATAAATCGAACCGAGTCGAAAAAATTGATCAATTGAGTATATTGGGAAAAAATCGGGTTGTTTTGATTTCTAGTCCTATCCACCAGATCAGACCAAGTTGAACCGGAATAAAATAAAATCCAACTTTTTTATAATTTGTATTGTTTGTAATATCTATCTTTTTTAATTGTATTTTCTTGATTTTACGTAGTTTGAATTTTTTTTACATTGAGTTTTGCCCCTTTGTGAATAAAAACCCCAACTTTTTTTTATATTTGACTTGATCTAATCAAACCGAAAAATCGACGAATCAGTTCAAAACCGAAGAATCCAATTACACTCTTACCGTGCTTCCATCCGTAAAACTGATCCAATTAACTTAATTCTGGACAACTTAATGCTCGATTTATATTGGTATAATTTGAGTATCTTCGAGCTCTATCGTTTCTTATGTTGATAATGTTTTCATCTTGTAACAGCGGGGATCATGATATGGTAATTCCATATGTGGGTACCCACAAATGGATAGAAACCTTGGATTTACCTGTTGACGACGAATGGAGACCATGGTTTGTTGATGGTCAAGTTGGAGGGTTTGTTCTTATCTCTTGCTCTCTTCCAATGCTTACACATGTGATTGTTATATACACTTTTTTTTATAACTCGAAGTGTTCGAACCAACTTACGCACACCTAATTATTATATACGTACTCCTATATATTTTTACTTTTTGATCTAAATAACACTGTTTTTTTTTTTTAAAGGTACACAATGAGGTATGTGAAGAAAGGATACCAACTGACATTTGCAACTGTCAAGGCAAGAAAAATCACAACCCATTAAATACCCACTCCTTTAAATTAATATCTTCCTACAGAAAAAATTTTGTTGTGCACAACGCACATCACTACATCAGGGTGAATTGTCACTAAAACGATACTGTTTTGGCTACTAAAATGTGAGTATAATTTTGTTCACCCTCTTTTAAAGATGGTCAACATTACCCTTTATTTTCATTGGTTGAGATGGTATAGGTTCTGCTTCTACAAAATATTTTTTTGTAAAGATGTGACCAAGTCAACCAATGAGAAGGAGAGTAATATTCACCCTATGATGAACAAAATTCATTTCCTAAAATGTTGTTTGAACGGTGGAGCAATATTTAATTGGATAATATTTTGATGACCAAAATAATACCGTTTTGGCGCGCAATGCAACACACTAAGTGCACAACAGAGTCTCAGTTCCTAAAAGGTTAGAGAGATGGCCTTGGTCGGCCATATAGTTTTTTGTTTTTTGAAAGAAAAACATAATAATGTATTTAATTTTTTACAGGGAGGAGGTCATACAGCTCCAGAATACAAACCTAAAGAAAGTTTTGCCATGATCTCAAGATGGTTGTCTTATTATTTTCTCTAATTAACACTTGATTAGAAACTTCAGATCTATTCTATAATTTATTTTTTGTATGCGTTTTATTTCAATTCTATGTTTCGATTCTAGTTTTATCTCTTTTTCAAGACTATATCAAAATTATAGATTTTGATTGAATTTATGGAGGAAGACACTACATTATATTTTTATTGATAATGTCGCATGATTTTTCTTAAGTACTTTTTCTTAATAGGATATCTATCCAAGCTCAATTACTATTCATACTATTTTGTTGCCGCATAGCGTTTGATAGTTAACGAATTACATTGAATTAAGATTTTCTTACAAGACGTAAAATGGAACTTACATCAATTCCAATTTAAGACGCAAGCCATTCACTTTGTAACTCTAAATGTGTCATTACTCATTTAAAAACTTAAGTTGATTCAAGATCAATAAAGGCGTGATAAATAGGACGGATCAAAAGAGAAAAAGACGGCGAGACATTGGCTAGTCATTTCTCTTGTGCCAATTATGTTCCGTTCACGTGGGTAATAATATTTGATTAATTTGATTTTAGGTGTGTGTAATAAAGCTATTATAACTTGCAAACTGAACAACTCGAATCATTAATTAGAACCATAATAAAACTTCCCTTTATATCATATATGTTTGAGATTTGACCCAAAACTCTCATCGTCTCCCCTGATTTCATCAAGAATTATTTTCCAAACAAACATATATGAAGCTATTGCATCCAACAAGAATTATTTTCCATCATTGTTTGAAATTAAAGACTTAGGAAACAAAATAAGCGAAAATAATAACTTAACCAAACAAAAAGTAGGAAAAAAAAACACGAGAACAAGACAAGACACAAGTTTGTTACTAAAGTGTAAAATTGTCCAATTATGCCTAATATTTTATTATTACCTTATTCTATCAAACACTATACATTTTCAAATTTAATTCTCCATATAACATTTAAATACTTTTACAAATTCTATTTAATTATAATTAAAAAATTCATAATCTTAAATCGACAATTAAAAAAAAAAAAATTCAGCTGCGGTACACACCCTAATAACTGCTATTGCTGGTAGGTGCCAGGTGGTCACAAGATCATTAATGTTGTCCTTCTAAGGACAAATGTGCCTAGTACCTAATTCTGAACGTCCATCGTGTTATGAATCATGATATAGTAAAGTGAATAACAGGGTTGAAATTAGAATTTTTAATTTAGGTGGTCGAGATTTATTTTATTTTCTTATAAAAGAAGAGAGAGAGAACACTTTAAAAATGTCGGAAAAATTTAATTCTTAAATTTTTTGTGAAATACTTACATTAAATAACATCTCAGAGATATTTTTTAAAAAATAAAAATTAATGTCTAAAAATTAAAGAATTCAATAGAAGGAAAAAAAATTAAATAAATACAAAAATTAAAAAATAAATGTGTGTGTGAGAAAATGAGAGAAGTGGGGAAAGGGTGCAAGAGGGGGGAGAGAGAGAGAGAGAGAGAGAGAAGCGCCAGCTGTGCGTGTGAAAGAGAGCGAGGGGGTAGGGGTGAAATTAAAAACCGAAAAACCGGACCGGACCGGAAAACCGGACCGGACCGACGGTTTAAAAAGCTCAAAAATCGATTCGGTTCGGTTTCGGTTTGAGAATTTTGAAAACCGAATTTTCGGTTCGGTTTACGGTTTAAGGGGTTGAAAAACCGGACTGGACCGGACCGGACCGGTTGGGGTATATATATATATATATATATATATATATATATATATTAATTATTATATTTTAACTGTTACACTTTTATATGTATATTATATTTTAATTTTTAGCCTCTGTTACACTTATATATGTATATTATATTTTTAGTTTTGGGCTTTTGGCAGAGGCAGCCCACCCGGTCTAGCCCAATGTTCACATTTACATTACGGTTTACCCCTGATTCCTGAAGGCTGAAACCCTAGATATCTTCTAGTTCCTTTCCTCCCATCAGCGCCTCTTCCTCCCATCAGCGGTTGCGTCCAACTCTGGCCGCATCTCTCTCGTCATAAATTATAGCTCTGCTTATTCTGCATTTTCGTTCTATGTAAACAAATTGCTCATTCAAATTGTCCAAAATATTGTTGAAAAGGTCAAAAACCGAAACCGGACCAAACCGGACCGAAACCGGATGAAACCGGACCGAAACCGGACCGGTGTAATCGGTTTGGTTTCGGTTTATAAAATTCTCAAACCGAAAAATCGGTTCGGTCCCATAAAATGTACCAAACTGGACCGAACCGGACCGGTTACACCCCTGGGGAGGGGGGGAGGGGTTGCCACATCATTGGTGGGTCCTGCGTTAGTATTTTACCCATTTATCTCTTTTATTGGGTCTCATTATAACTTTTCAAAATAAACCCCGACCGCCAATGATTGGACTTGCCTTGCACAAAATCAAAAGTATAGAAACATAATCGATTTAAATTGAATACACAGGAACTAAAGTGAGATATTTATACAAGTACAGCAACCATTAGAATAAATTATTCCTTTTATTTCCTTGGGAAAATTGGTTGCAACCTTAGGAGGTTCCCATCGCGCCTCGTGGGCAACTGGCATATGCCCCCACACATATTAAATAATTTGCAATGCGTGAACCCCTATATTTATGTGAGTCTGTAAAGATTTGTCTAAAGTAGTTGTGTCACTGTTATTTTTTATTCTAACATACTTAACAATCCATGTAATCTATTTGATTCGTGCCTACGACACTATTAATACAATTAAATTCATGTTAGGATAACTCGAATAAATCTCAAAAAGATTTCAGCATAAGTTATTTTGAACGTGATATCAATTATATTGTAGTTATTTTGTCAAAAAGTTATCCGAACTTAAAGTTTCAATAACATAACTAACAGTGTTTGACTGACTTTAATAATAGAAGAGGTAAATGCATAATAGTTTAAAAAACAAGAGGGTTAGTATATTTGTCAAAAATCTCAAGGGTGGTTAGTGTAATTCACCAAATATTTAGTAATTTAAACTATTAGATCAAAACAATGTCAATATTTAAAAGACTCTGCACCGTTGTGTATTATAGTATAGATGTCACGTGAGAAAATTTATGGGCTACTTTCATGGACTTGAGGGAATAGACAACGAAACCTGAACGGTTTATTTTATCTATTATGGACCTATTTTGAGTCCTTTATATAGCAGACATATCTCGCCTTTTTTTTTTTATATCTCAGTGTGTTAGGTTAATTTACGCACATTTTAACTAATTTTTAAATAATTAATCTCACCCTTCACTAGTGATGACTCATTTAAAGCCAGAATTTTAAATAGGCAGGCATATCTCGCCTTTCCGTAAGGTCTTATTACAAAAAGACCATGACTTCTAGAATTTATTAAAGAAGTTGTATGAAAGTGTACATGTATGAAAGTTTTTGCAAATGTGTGCGATAATAGCGCAATCGACTTTTGTTTTTCTTAACTTCAATTCCTTTACTACTATTCTAGCTAGCCAAATCGGCGCATTTAATTTTCTTGTGTCTTCACTCTTGAAGCTACCATTCCTTTCGGACAATGACACTTACAAAAGAGAAACACAAGAATAAGAATAATAATAATATAGCACATATTTGTAGTAATCCCCACACGGGGGAGCCCTCTAGCGATCCTCAAAGTATATTCCAAGATCTCTGGAGCAAGAGATTTATTTTTCCTGGAAAATAATTAGATGATGATTTACTAAAAACAGGGTTTCTATGTGTGGATAGTGAAATTCAAGCTGTTTAATTTTTTTCCCGTAAATGCTCATACGAAGAATAGTAGATAATACAAAAGCTGAAGAATGGTAGATATTTGTCAACAGCATATCAAAATTATATCACATATTTGCAAGCCATAAAAACCAGTTGTTGCTCTGTTGATCATGAACTAGAGCAATACTGCAAGAAATGGCATCAACAGCAAAAGCAGATCATCACTGCAGATTATTCTGCCTCAAGAATCTCTTCCACTACCATTTTAAGATCAACTCAACACCCTTCTGCACACCAATTGTACTACTACTACTCATACTAGTGTTGGTTCTTTGTAGCACTAATGTTGCCTTTTCACAGTCCATCATCAAGACTCTGCCAGGCTACACCGGTGATCTTCCCTTTAAACTTGAAACCGGGTCAGTCTTCAGTTTTTTTCAATGCTCTTTATTCCGTCTATATATTTTTATCAGCGCATATGTATATATGAACACTACTACAAACAGAGCGAACGATCTCCTAGCCTTTTAATCTCATGTTCATATCTCAAGGGTAGCGAAATCATTCTTTATATACAATTAAATAAATATACATGTGGCAATTAAGGGTGACTCTGATTAGTTTTTTTTTTTGAAGATATGTGAGTGTGGGAGAGTGGGATGAAGCGCAGCTATTTTACTACTTCGTAGAGTCTGAGGGTAATCCAAGAAAAGACCCTCTTATTCTTTGGCTTACTGGAGGACCTGGTTGTTCTGGTTTTTCAGGACTTGTCTACGAAATAGGTGAATTTTTCATACAACTTTGATTTTTAATTTGGGAAAGAGCAATGCTACGAATATATCGGACAAATCCAAACCTATCTACATCTGGATGTCTGTTACACACACAGATATATATATCAACAAAATGTCATGGACCAAAATATTTGTCAAGGGAAGGGAACGTAATTAAGTCAATTCTGTGACATTGCTCCAAAATATTATAATTGACTTAATTTTTCTTTTTCTTTTTTTATAGGACCCTTAAACTTTGACACACAGCATTTTGATGGAATATTGCCAAATTTTACACTAAATCCGTATTCATGGACAAAGGTACAAAATTATCTAATTTCTTTTTCCCCCAACTATGCCAGTTTTGTGATTTAATTGGTATTAAGAAACTTTTTAATTCAGTCTTAATTTCTTTATTGGTCCAATTCTTTCAGGTTGCCAACATAATATTTTTAGATGCACCTGTTGGCACTGGATTCTCCTATGTTAATGGAAATAGTTACTTTCTTGACGATTTTGTAGCTGCAACAGACAATTATAATTTTCTGATGAAGGTGGGTGAAAATTCACATAAGCTAGCAATAGAAACATGATTTGGTGTTTGATCAAAGTTAATGCCGTTCAGTAAAAAAATTGAGTAGCTAAATTTGCAAATGCAGTGGCTAATGCTTCACCCAACATTTTTATCAAATGAACTCTACATTGCCGGTGATTCTTATTCAGGCATAATTGTCCCCATCGTTGTTTCAAAAATATATGAAGGTACGTTCATAAAAATTACCGCAGTTGATATTTTATTCCAGAAATTACATATTAAATTACCCAAATATATTGCCCTGTCTCATAAAGGATCAAAGAGTACATAAACTATAATTACGAATAGTTGTGTACAGTAAAAAGTGAACTCGTGAATGAACAATGCTACGTACACAGATTGTGTACACAGATTCGGACATTGATGTATCCAGATCCGTCGGATGCACGTGGGACCCTTGAATTATCAAGGGTCCCACGTGCATCCGACCGATCCGGACACATAGGATCTGTGTACACAGACTTTCACCTCGTGAATATTCATAGTTAGTTACGAATTTTGTGGGTTTGTGTATTATGCATCCTTTTTTTGTTCGATTTTTTATGACTATTTACCATTCTTTCCTATTATTTTGGTTAGTTACAAAACTAATTACACAAATATTGGATAAAGTTGTACCGTAGACCTCGGTTAATTATCTATTTTTTGCTCATTTATTTTTGCCTTGTTATAAATTATTTTCCCCTCATTGCAGGAAATTCTGAAGTTGGTGTGCAGGAACTAATCAAACTCAAAGTATAGGGAGTTAACAAGGGGATTATAATATAAATTATGAATCCTTAATCGGTTTATAGTAATATATATAAGAAAAATCTAGGAATACAGATGTTTTGTTCATATTCGGATAAAGATGTGTTCAAAAGTATCAGATGCACTAACGTCTTCAGTAATCATGTGAACTTTACATGCACTCGACGGTTCGAGACACATCTCTGTTCAAATATGCACGAAATATCTGTATTCATAGATTGTTCTTATCTGAAGTTTTTTGACATTTCACTCCTCAGGGATACATACTTGGGAATCCATTAACAAGTCAACACGATGATGTGAATTCTAGGGTTGAATTTGCACACCGAGTGGCACTTTTATCAGATAAACTCTACCAGGTTTATTTAATTTTCCGTTTTTATAATTCAGAATGTTCAGATCAGTTTAAACGCACCTGATTAATTTTTGAGAGACCAATTCCATTGCTCACCTACCAGAATCCCAATTAAAGCCAGAAAAAATCTTGTATGAATTGGCCTTATAATAACAATCTTACGCACATCTCGACTAATCTCAAGGAGCATGTTTTTTCCTTCACTTTTCATGGTTTCCCACATGTGATGTACTTAATTCTCACTGGATTTAATTTTGCAGTCAACAAAAAATAATTGTCATGGGGAGTATGTGAATGTAAATCCGAATAATGCACCCTGTATAAAGGATCTCACACTTGTCAATCAGGTAAAGGTCGATTTTATACAAAGTTAGTTTTATTTTTTGCTAAGTATTTGAAATGATAATTGTTTTTGTTTTCTTCGTTTTAGTCAGAAAACACTGACGTTTTTGTGTGTACGTATGAAATTTGTTTCGACGGTAGTTTTTTCAATTTTCAAAAATAATAATATTATGATAATTAATCGTACTTGACAATTGACACACGATACCTAAAATATGGAACCAAATGCGATCATTATAACATCAACAATTTCTGGAAACATATTTTCTGAAAAACGAAAACGATATTAAATGACTTGTTAAATGGTTTAGTCAGTGGTAATAAATCTGTGCTAATTTGAAAATTGTAGTGCCTTAGCAACATAGACGTCGCACAAATTCTGGAGCCTAACTGCGTTTTGGCTTTCGAAAATTCAAGTAAACTGAAGTGGAATGGGAGATTGATTGAAGATGATCCTACAAATTTCTTACTTCCACCACTTCAACTACTTCGTAGATTTTGGTGCCGAGTATCTCTCTCCTCACCCTTCTTTTTCTTCTTCTTCTTCTCCTCTCTCTCTCTCTCTCTCCTCAAATAAGAAATATTAATTGGTTTTTACGTTGTTCTCAAGGTGGATAACTATGTGTTGTCTGATATTTGGGCAAACGATGAGAGGGTTCAACAAGCTCTTCACATTCGAAAGGTACTAATTGATTTAATGTCAAGAGCAAAGTTATTAATCTCGTATAAGCAAACATGTCGTTTTTCTAACTTTTGGCAGAGAGAAGATCGATCGGCTTCTTAACCTTCTTCGTTGTTTTGTAATGAGTTTCTGTCTGCTCTAAGGCAACATAAAATTAGGTGTAATTATATTTTTTAGTCTTAATTTAGATACAATTACAAAAAAAATAAAGAATTGATATTGAATTTAGAAAAATCTGCACAGGCCGATAGGATGTAATTGGTCCAGTTTGGTGTGATTTATAAGACCAACCTGATTTTTTATTTGAAAAATTTGTAAAGCAAAACTGGTTTGGGACGATTTCGGTCCGGTTGCGCTCTGGTTTTATTTTTTGGGCCAAATTTCGGACCAAGCCCAAAAAAAATTAAATTTACCAAAATTCATAAAATACAACCAATTAAAAAACAACTTTGGGCCATTATAAAATCCATCAACAATTCGAGCCAAGCCAAGCAAAAAAAAAAAAAAAGAAGGTATATATAGTATACAATCGGTCCAGCTCACTCCGAACTGGTTTTTAACAGTAAGAAATTAAAAACTGGACCGGAACTCTAGCTTTTCAAATGCTTCAAACCGAAACCGGTTAATACCCAATACATACCGGACCACTCAATAAAGTCCGATAAATTTTTCAGTACGGTACATAATTTAAGTCAACAATATTGTTTTTCTTCGGTACAATATTGATTACTTTGGCCCAAGTATCGAGTGCAAAATACACTGATGTCCCAGGGTATTTACTTATTTCTATCTTAGAACTGAAACTTTAGATTATCTCACATTGATCCTCAAGTTGTTGAACTTTATCAATGTGACCTGATTGATAACTCTATCTACTTCTTTGTAGAAAAGTGCCAGTTGACATCGATTCAAAGGACCAAACTGAGAAACATATAACACACTGCGTTTTTTAAGGGAAGAAAAAAATTTCAACTGTAAATTTTGATATTTATTTCGTATTGAAATTTTAGCTTTCAAAAAGTAATTGGTAAAGTTTTTCAAAAATTATTATCAACAGGCTTTGAAATTTAGAAACTTTTAGAATGTAAAGAAATTAGAATTTTATTTTAAAGAACCTAGCCTGGGTTACTTTTTGAATCAGATTTTTAATATTGTAAATAATTTGAAAGTTTTTTTTAGCTTTTTGCAATAAACACTATGGAATTTTACTACCACTTAATTATAATTTTACGGTTATAGTAAACGTTTATTTTTTTCTACTTAAATCTGAAATGTAAAATTAGAATCTAAATTTAAAATTTAAAATAGGCTTTCAAGGCTATTGTAAAAACATCCACGAAAAGATAGTCTAGTAATTGGAATACAAAAACCAGAAAATGCAAGTTTAATAAATCAAGTCCGAATTGCGTGATATTTTCACTGCGCAAATTATATTCTAGTAACAACTTATAATCGAAAAATTATATAAATGTTTAGTGTTTTTTTTGGACTAATATTTTTTTGTGTTTGTAAAGTAAATTTTTAATGACAACAAACAGGGAACAAAGGAGAAATGGGTGAGATGTAATAAATCCTTGTCATATTCGGAAGATATCTTAACAAGCATAGATTACCACCGAAATCTCAGTCATACAGATATGCAAGCTCTTATTTACAGGTTCTCTCTCTCTCTCTCTCTCTCTCTCTCTCTCTCTCTCTGGGTATTTTTCAACAAGGTTCTGAATATCGTATTGATTTGAGTACCGGTCATTTGGATTATCAGGCAAATTCAATACACTAACATAACCGATCTTAATGCTCGATTTAGTTTGGTTTGAGTATCTCCGATCTCATCATCTTTTTATGTAGATAATGTTCTTGTATTGTAACAGCGGGGATCATGACATGGCAGTTCCATATGTGGGTACCCACAAATGGATAGAGTCTTTGGGTTTACCTATTGACGACGAATGGAGACCATGGTTTGTTGATGGTCAAGTTGGAGGGTTAGTTATCACCACGTCATTGTTATATACATATACTCCCATATATATTTACTTTATGATCTAAATAACATTTTTATTTTCTTTTTTGTAGATACACAATGAGGTATGTAAAGAAAGGATACCGCTTGACATTTGCAACTGTCAAGGTAAGAAAAAACCCAATCCATTAAATACTCACTCCTTATAATTAGGGTTGCAAACGAGCCGAGCCGAGCCGAGCTTTGGAGTGCTCGAGCTCGGCTCATTAACTAAACGAGTCAAAAATTCGAGCTCGAGCTCGGCTTATTTGTAAATGAGCCAAGCCGAGCTGAGCCGAATTAAGTTCATTTACTTAAACGAGCCGAGTTTTTACGAGCTGAGCCGAGCCTTCGAGACTCAAGCTCGACTCGTTTACAAAACGAGCCTAAAATTCGAGCTCGAGCTCGACTTGTTAACTGAACGAGCCGAGCCGAGCCGAGCTCGCGAACAACTTGGTTCGTTTGCAGCCCTATCCTTATTAATTACTTTTTATAGAGATTCTATTGTGCACAACGCACATCAAAATGAGTTTTATGCTAAAACGATATTATTTTAGCTACTCAAATACTATCGAAATGTTGAGACAATATTTGAGTAGCATTCTGGGGAACAAAATGATACCATTTTTGTGCGCACACTAGCAGAGTCCCGATTTCTAAAAAGTTAGAGAGATGGCCTTTGTCAACCATATAATTTTTTGTTTTTAATTTTGGAAAGAGAAATATAATATATATATATATATATATATATATATATATATATAATATAATGTATTTAATCTTTTACAGGGAGGAGGTCATACAGCTCCAGAATACAAACCTAAAGAAAGTCTTGCCATGGTCTCAAGATGGTTATCTTATTACTTTCTCTAATTGACATTCAATTAGCAGCTTCAGATCTATTCAATAATTTTTTTGGTATGCGTTTGTTTCTACTCTAGTTTTATCTATTTTTCAAGGCTATATCAGAATTATAGATTTTGATTGAATTTATGGAGGAAGACAAGAAATTATATTATTATTGATAATGTCCTATGATTTTTTTTAACAGGATATCTATCCAAGCTCAATTACTATTCATACTTATTTCGTTTCTTTATAGCATTTGATGGTTAATGAGTTACATTGAGTTAAGATCTTCTTACATGACAAAAAATGGGACTCGCCACAGTTCTATTGACGATGCAAGCCATTCACTCATGTAAAAACTCAAGTTGACTGAAGATCAATAAGGACGTAAAGGATCGGATTGATCAAAAGAGAAGAAGACGTCCAGAAACTGGCTATCCATTTCTCTTGTGACAATTACGTTCGGTTCAGATGGATACTAATATTTTGATTAACTTCATTTTACATGTGAGGGATAATAAACTTATTAAAACTTACATAATAAACGACTCGAAACGTTAATTAAGACCTTAATAAATTTCCATTTATATCACATAGGTATCACAAGTGAGAATCATCACATCTGAAAGTCCACATTCGAAATATATTTACGGTAAAGGGTTATTGGTGCTATTTCATAACTCAAATATGTACACTCCAGGCATTACCGCTCTTTGACCGTTAAGGCATCGGCTTGTGCATAATATTGTATTGAGCAGATGATTCAAGTGTGAAGCTCTTTTTATTTTCCTTTTTCCGAAAGAGCTCTTGAAGAGTAAAAAAAACCCATAACATATGTGTCCAAAATAATATTTAACACTTGCAATTCTCCTCTCAACGTGATGTTAATTAAGGGTGAAATTAAAAATCTGCGAATCGGACCAGACCGACGGTATAAGGAGTCCAAAATTCAGTCCGGTCCGATTTTGGTTTGAAATCCAATCCGATTTTTAGTTTCTGAGGGTTAAACATCAACCCCGATCGAACCGAACAGAACTGGTTTGGTCTAAAGTTGTGGTTGAATTTAATTTGATTGATTTTATTTAAGTTGATGGGCTTGGCCCAAATTGTTAATGAGTTTTATAATGGCCCAAAGTTGTATTTCGATTAGATTTATTTTATGAGTTTTGATAATTTTTTAAAAAAAATTGGCTTGGCCTGAAATGTGGTCCAAAAAGCCGAACAATCCAAACCGGACAAAAATGGCCCAAATTTGTTAAACCGAACCAATATAGCCAGTCCAGTTTTGATTGACAAATTTTTCAGACCAGTTAAATGTTGTCCTCCTTTCTTATACCTTTGAGGGTTTGATTTAAAAGTATATAATACTCAAATTGATAATATCACTTCGTGTAATATCTCTTCTCAATAATTTACTTAATGTGGTGAGCTGAATTGCGGTTGATGTATCACCGAGAAGATAAATCGAATAGTTAGGCTATATCGGTAACATGGATAGCTGTCACAATTATATTGCCGAACGAACCGAGAGACTACTAATGTGAGACTGGGTGCTCGGTGCATGGGCTACCTCCATGCTTAGTTGACCGACCTGCCACTCGATCAAGCGGTTAGAATCTTCTGAAATTGGAAGGGCACTTGAATAGAAAAGCTCATGGTTTTGAGAATGTTTTTATTTAGGAAACCCTTATGCTACAAGGAAATAGTCAAATTTGACAATGCACAATTAGGAAAATATTCTGTGTTATTCACTTACCATACTAAGACACTAGATGACTTATAAATATGAGAAGGTAAAGCCACATCAGGTATGCAATCAATTACAAGTGCAATTACTATTGTGTTTTGATCCCATGTGTTCTAACTTAAACATCGAAGTGTTTCAATTAAATGAGTTAGCAATCTCCAAGAAAGATGTCAAATTATGAGGTGTCAAATTTTTTTGATGACCTATGTGACATTTTGACTTTTTTAAATTTGACATTCAAATTTTTTGATGTCCAACAAAAATGTCAAATTGAAGCATTTAAGGTAAAGATACATTTAAAATTGAGGCATTTAAAACAAAAAAAAAGTATTTGACACTTGATATCAAATTTGACATCAAGTAGCCCTTTTTCAATTGACATATAGGATTTGACAATACTTTTGATATTTTTGTTGGAATTAGTTTTGATGTCATTTTTTGAAAACGTAATTGCCACATTGGATTTAACATCCTTGATGGAGATGCTCAGCGATTTGAGTCAACTCTCACAACCTGTTAAGAAAAAATTGCCCAATTCCTTAATCCAGTAGGAGTTTCGATTACCAAAATTTGTGACTAAAATCAGCAAGCTAGTAGTATTAGAGACTTCTCTACTTCGTCTCTCTAAATTATCCAATCATTGTCGGTATAAGATACAAATCTTGACACCGACCGTTAATTTCGTTCAAATTGAATCTATTAAGATACTAAATTGGTATCAGAGTCACGTCACATCGAGTTTTTAGCATTCTCTATTCAATCAAATTCATTGGGAAATGAGGGTCTAAATAAAAGGCAAATTAACAACGGCTGAGGGAAATGGATGACAAAGATATTGTTTTACGCATCACGAGTTATATATGCATGCTCAATGCACAATGTTGCATAAAACAAAACGATGTCGTTTTACACAAAACTATGTCGTATTAGCTCATAGCGGGAGCTGCTGTGTGGGGTTGCACAACAGGCCTCCCGGATCCGTCAATTGACTCCACTTGTCAAGAGAGAGAGAGAGAGGGGAGAGAGGCGAATTTTGGGAAGCAGGGAATCCGGGAAGTTGACAAGGTAATCAAGAATAAGAATTGCTATTGTTTGACTTGATTCTTGAAACAAGGGAGGATGCGTGCAGAATGGACCATGGTATCAACAAAGAGCAATTAAGAAATTAACTTGTTGAAGCAAGAAAGACATATGTATTTATAGACACAGCAAAAGAGACCATCGACCATTGGAGCAAAGAACATGGACAATGCCGTTGGTTTGATATTATTTCTCTATCTTCTACTCTTTCTCTGTCTCTATCTCATTAGTTCATACATATATATACATTCTTCAAAGTTTGAACGTGAAATAAAGTTTGAAAGTGTTTTCTTTTTTTAAGTATATAATACAGATAGATCGTAGATAGACAATATTATACATAAAACTATGTCCAATAGACAGTTATTTTTTTATGTTTCCAATTCATGCAGCAGCAGTAGCTGTGACATCAGTAAGAGATATTCCGCCATCTCACTACGCACTTAAATTATCATCCTTCTCTTTGTTCCGCGATGCTAAGAATATTGGAACTTATGAATCCGAAATATTTGAAGCTGATGGCTACAAATGGTTGGTCCAAATGCTCTCTTTGATCTCCAAATCTTCTTTTAGAGTCCTATATATTAATATATTCCTTATGTTGGTTTCTCTTTTCTGTTTCAGGAAATTGTCTGTACACCCAAATGGGAATAAGAAAAATAATGTGAATGGTCACATCTCTCTTTATTTGGCAATCGCAAATCCAGAAACCCTTCCACGTGGTTGGGAGGTTCACGTCGACTACAAGTTGTTTGTGTTTGATCAAATCCGAGATAAATACTTGACCATCCGAGGTACCTAATTAATAAACTACCCTTGAAGTTGAGTTGCCTAAAACCATAGTTCTGTTTTTTATATATAGTCATATTATTATTCATATTAACTTTTAATCAGATGATGCTGAAGGGGGGATTAGGCGATTTCATAGGATGAAGACTGAATGGGGTTTTGATGAGTTTCTTTCCCTGGACACTTTAAATGATGCTTCTAAGGGATATCTAGTTGATGACTGTTGTGTATTTGGAGCTGAGGTTTTTGTCATAAAACAAGCTAGCAAAGGGGAATCTACTTCATTGGTGAAGGATCCTGTGAATAATATTTACACTTGGAGAATTGACAAGTTTTTAGATATATGTCAGGATTTTCTTTATTCTCAAGAGTTTGTTGTTCAACAACAAAAATGGTAACTATCAAACGATTTAACTCTGTTATTCAGCAGTAGTACTGTCAAACCAGCTGGAACACATATACAGCTAAAGTTATTTCCTTGATCCATATATATGCAGGAAGTTATGTATTTATCCCAAAGGAAACTCATCTGCAAAAGGCAAAAGTGTCTCTCTCTATCTCCACTTAGCAGATTGCAAGACCCTTCCTTCTGATAGGAAAGTGTATGTTGAGTGTAAGCTGCGGATAAAGGATAGGTTCCATGGCAATCATTTGGAGAAAGAAGGTAAAATCTATTTCTAGCTTCATAAACCTGATCAATTTGAGTTTTTGTTCATCGCACTAATTGTTTTTCACTGGGCAGTTGATCATTGGTTCTGTGCCTCGTCTGCCAGCTTGGGTTATCCGAAATTCATGGACTTGAGTGACCTCAATGATGCTTCAAAGGGCTTCATGGTGAATGGCGTGGTAACCGTAGAAGCACAAATCACGCTCATATCCAGTACCAAGGATTTCTAAACTTGTAGAAGTTGTAGTTCTTATAATTGCTCTTTATTATTTATATTCCCTAATCGTGTTTCTGAAGTCTAAATGATTTTTCTAATTTACTTGTGTTGATGCAAAAATTGTAACAAGCACAATTAGTTTATCCACTGGAATGTGATATTAATCTTGGTTGTTTAATCTGATAAATAGAATGTCAACTTATTTGTTTCTTCTGATGTGTACCAGTTCCTCCCATGATGGAAATGATGGCATCATTGGCAACTGATCAAATGTCACCGTATTTGAGAAGAGGGGTGGTGGTGTGAGGAGTCTCGATTTTACTGACTTTCAACAATTTTTCCAAAAAAACAGATCTTATATAAGACATTGGAAGAGAGCCTTCGAATGGCTTGAAAACCTGATCTATAGTTCATTTCTTGCCAAAAATAATAGAGCCCAAAAAAGCTTCAGCATCCCAAGCTTCGCCCATGAGTCATGAAATTTCAGCATCCCAATTTAGATGTGGTGTAAAAATACCACTTAAATGACAGGCATGTTGTCATATTTTCTTAGAGTAGGAACAATTAAAGAAAATGTGGGATAAGGTTTCTATTTTCTGTTGACAGTGGCTGACGAAGATGGAATAAGTCCTCAAGAAATTAGCTTATTTTTACTTAATCTCGCTTACTTGCAAAATTTGTTAAAGTTCAGTATATGTTCTGACTATATTTAGTCATTTCGCCTAACAAATAAAGTTCAGCATATGTTAAAGTTAGTATCCCAGTTATGTATATGATACCGAAGACGAACCTGTCCCATATGTGTTACTCCCTCCGTCCCGGTTTGTTTGTCCACTTTTTGACTTTTAGATGTCCCAAATTGTTTGTCTAATTTTAAAGTTGACTTGTCAAAATTTCCCTAATGCCCTTCCTTTTTTAAAAAACCATGCTTTGGAAAACGTAAACTTTCATTTAATGTTAAAAAAGTTAAGGGTATTCTTGGAAAGTAAAAATTTTTAAGAGTAATGATTGTGTTTCCTAAATAAGTTGGAATTTCGAGAATGGACAAACAAATTGGGACGGAGGGAGTAGTAAACTAGAAAATCGGACCCAACCGGTAAATTGTACTCAACCGACGGTTCGGTTCGATTTTTAACTCAGATCGGTCCGGTCCGGTTCGGTTCAGTTCGTGTGTTTTCAAAATTTTTGGATCGGTTTTAGGTTTTTAACCCTTAGGTTCCGACCGGACCGGTTCAATATATGTAAACTTTATGAAATTATTTCCTTAAAATTAGGTTTAACAATTGGATTTAAAAACTCAATTTATTAACAGTGATTGGCATGGGTGGAGGCATGTTGAGAGGCGGTGGCACATGCCATCCCCAATTTCTAAATCTCCAATTTTTTTAAAAAAAAATTTCTATTTTAATCAATATATCACGAGTAATTATTTAGTGGTATTGCGACACCACGTGGTGTTTTAACACCTTCAATCACTACACATTCATGTGAGTGTTCTTATATTTAGCATTGGGTCTCACATAATTGAATATATGGTGATGAAGGATATTGGAGTACCATGTGATCGACGGTGTCCTAGTATCACGCATTATTTTTGTTATTATTGTTGTGGTGCTCGCCAAAAAAAAATTGTGATGTAAGGGCTCTTTTTTTTTTATTGCTGTGTGTTGGTTATGTGATTACTCATTACTGTTTTTTAATTATTGAGTGTTGATTTTTGAATATTAATTAGATGTTCATGTTGTATTTTTTTTATTTATAGGGTATGTATATTTTGATTTGATTTTTAGATAAAATTAACTTTATAAAATGTCAACTTTTTTTTTGGTGTTACGAATGGTTAACTTAGAACATATACGTGTTCAAATTTTGTCACCCCTAGTTTCATTCTTAGCTCCGCCCTCGGTGATCGGGCCATTGCAATTAGACTTATTTATAGTACCTAAAAATTTCTTGCAAAAAATTATGAAATGTATTAAAATATTTGTCTCATTACAATTGAGCTTCTTCCTTTTAACATTTTTTTGGAATATGGACTTGAGTCCAACTAAAGCAAAACAAGACCAAACGGAACCTAAATTGGTTAAGCTGAACCGGACCAAACCAATAGCTTTCGATTTGGTTTTTGGTTTTTGGTTTGTAAATAGCCAAACCGAAATAACCGGTTTGGTCCGAACTTTTTGGCCAAACCGGACCGGCTTCACTCCTATGTGTTGGTGCGGTTCTGGTACTGGTATTAATAAGAGGTAATCTGTTTTGAGTGTGGAAAGGTATCAGTCCTCCAAAGGTTCAACAAATAAATGGACTAATATACAAAATAAAAAAAATAAAGATACACAGTGTGATTTCACAGGATCGATGGGGTATTTGTGAAATTTACCCTTAAAAATCCAAGACAATATACAAGAAGCCGATGGGATATTGAGGGAGGGAGCTAGAGACATATATAGGTTATGGGAGTGGAATCAAGAGGAAGTTGAAAAGATATTCAATGAAAGCAAATAGGAGTAGAATAACTTTCCAGTTCTAACTTAATTGGGAAGGAAATGTCAGAAGCTATATCCACCGGATGCAATGAACATATTTGTATTTTGCCAGAATCGAAACCAGAGAGAGAGAGAGAGAGAGAGAGAGAGAGAGAGAGAGAAGTAAATGTACTATGGATATGCGTGCTAGCACTGACGATGGAAGCTCAAAAGAGCAATTACGAAACTTCTTCAAGCTAGAAGGACATGTATTTATAAACACAGCAGAAGAAGCCATGGGAGCAAAGAACAGCGAGTAAACGAAACAAGACATGGCCAACGCCGTTGGTATGATATTTCTTATCTTCCCCTCTTTTTCTCTGTCTCTCTCATACTTCTTTACACAACCATACATATACATGCTTCAAGGTTTGAAAGTTCTTTTTTTTTTTATTGGGAAAATGAACTAAAAAGAAAGATCTAGATCATTACTGATTGATCGGAACTTTTGCAGAAATTTCAATTTTTTTTTTTAAAAAAAAGGTGTTTGCAGGTCGTCTTAGTATATAGTAAAAATAGATTACAAATAGACATTTGAGGATACAGAAAATTACTATGTGTAGTAGAGCAGTTGATTTTCTCATGTTTTTCAATTTATGCAGCAAAAGCTGTGACATCAGTTGTAAGAGATATCCCTCCAGCTCACTACGCACTTAAATTATCGTCCTTCTCTTTGTTCCTCGATGCTCGTATTGAAAATTATGAATCCGGAACATTTGAAGCTGGTGGCTACAAATGGTTAGTCCAAATGCTCTCTGATCTCCAAATCTTTTTTTTAGAGTCTTATTAATACTCTTGCTCCTTCTCTTTTCTGTTTCAGGAAGTTGTCTCTGTATCCAAGTGGGAATAAGAAAATGAATGTGAATGATCACATCTCTCTTTATTTGGTGATAGCAGATACAGAAACCCTTCCACCCGGTTGGGAGGTTTGCGTCAACTACAAGTTATTTGTGTTGGATCAAATCAGAGATAAGTACATGACCATACAAGGTACCTAACTACGTACCTTTGAAGCTGATTCGCCTAAAATCATTGTACTGTTCTATATATTCTCATTATTCATGGTGAATTTTATCAGATGCTGAAGGGGGAATTAGGCGATTTCGTAGCACGAAGACGGAATGGGGTTTTGATAAGTTTCTTCCCCTGGACACTTTTAAAGTTGCTTCAAAAGGGTATCTAGTTGATGACTGTTGTATCTTTGGAGCTGAGGTTTTTGTGATAAAACATGTCTTCAAAGGCGAGTCTGCTTCATTGGTCAAGAATCCTAAGGATAACATTTTCACTTGGAGAATTGATAAATTTTCAGCTCTAGCAAGGAACTATGTTGAATCTGAAGAGTTTGATGTTGCAGAGCACAAATGGTAACTGTCGAACGATTCAAGTACTATGTTATTCAGCAGCAGAGCAGAGCAGAACCAGTAACATATATAAAATAAAAGATATTTCCTTGATCCATGTGCAGGAAGTTATGTCTTTATCCCAAAGGAGAGTCATCTCCAGAAGGCGAAAGTCTCTCCGTTTTTCTCGAGTTAACAGATTGCACGACCCTTACTCATAATGGGAAAGTGTATGTTGAATATAAGCTGCGGATAAGGGATGAGGTCCACGGCAATCATTTGGAGAGGAAACGTAAAATCTATTTTTTTTATCTTCATGAACCTTGCATGCTTGATGAACCTGTATTTAGTTGAGTTGTTTTCATCGCATTAATTTTTTTTAATCCTTTGGGCAGGTGGTACATGGTTCTGTGCCTCGTCTGACTGCTGGGGTTATCCAAAATTCATCGACTTGAGTGACCTCAATGACGCTTCAAAGGGCTTCATGGTGAATGACGTGGTAACTGTAGAAGCACAAATCACGCTCATATCCAGTACCAAGGATTTCAGAACTTGAAGAAGTTGTAGCGCTTAATTGCTTCTTATTGTTTTCGTGTTTTTGAAGTCTAAATTGTTTTCTAATTTACTTGCGCTGATGCAAAAACTGAAACAGTCAGAGAAATATTAGCAGAACTTCAATTTATTTGTTTCTTTTAATTTGCAGAGATTGTGAATCAGATATGGAGACATGATTAGCAATTGATCATATATCACCGTAAATACACAAATTTATTGGATTATTGAAAGCGTTTTGTCTAAAAACTTTTGTTTTGCGAAAAACAATTCAATTATCTGTGGAAGAATTGAATAGTATTAACATAAAATTGTTTCAAAAAATGACATCCATATGATTTTTGAAGGCGATAAACATTCTTGAGGAGCTCTAAAACATAAACAAATTGAAAAAGACCCATAAAATGTTCAAATGACCTTTCTAGTAATTGGACAGAAAATGTGAAATTGGCCCAACTGATGCGATTTTTCCCCATTTTACGATTAAATTACCTAATCATCATAGTTGAGGTTATAGGTGAAAAACATTACGACACGACTACAGAACATGTCTTTGATGAGCTCGATTTCTTATTATTTGTTTCAACAAATTAACCATCCAAGCGAAATAAGAAAAAGAATCTGAATGATCAAAATCCTTATTTCTTACTTGACAAATAGCACGTATGAATTCTCTTCCTCTTCACTTGGGAAGACGAATCTCGATCAACCAGTATCAAATCACATAACATAAGAATAAATTACATAATCTAACGCGCTTCATCCATCAGGCCACTTGGATCTTAATACCCGCAAGTCTGAGATATATAACTCACCAAATTAAAATCAAGAAATCAAAGTAATCACGCAATATCTCCATATTCACAGAAATGCGCAGCATCTCACAAAACAAAAATCCAGAGCCTAACCTCTCACTCAACAAGTTTCAAAATCAACACAAACCTTAATCTAACCCAAAAGGCCACATACCGTACACTTATACCACAAATATTGTATTGGTGTCCAAGCTAAATCGAGGAGGAACCAGCTGGAAATACAGGTGGAGCAAGGTCAAAATTGAAAAGCTATAAAGCTCATTTAATACATCACCTAATTTGAAGTGTTTAATTATGAGACTACACTTAATTTTTATTTTTAATAGTTAATCCAAAAGCTTCTTAGACCATTACGTACCCTTTATAACGACATTCATATTTCGTCAAAAATACTATTTGTAAGGAAGGTGAGCCCAAATCCCCCACCGATCCAGGGTGACAAGTTGGGCACCTCTCATTTTTTTATTGGCAAATTGCACTCTCTTTCCCTCTCATCCCCAACAGTAATTTTTTTAATTTATAAAACAAAGTTAAAAATCAATTAAGTCATTCAAAAATATTCGCATTCATCATACGGCCGAATACGCCCAACTTTAAAGAGGGAAAAATAACTGACATTGTTCATTCAAACTATTTTTTATCGTACTTTCTGAATTTTATTGTCAAAAAAAGTTAAAAAATTTATTGTTTACTTAAAAAATTATTTCATATTAACAATGAGCTCGGAATATTTTGATAAATGGATATTGAATTATAGTAAGGTATTTGTTGATTTATATTTTCTTTTTCTTTTTGTTGATTTATAAAACAAAGTCAAAAATCTCATAAATTATCCAAAAATATTGACATTCATCATATGCCCTATTGCGCTTAACTTTGAAGAAAAAAAAGTGACCGACACTACTTATTCAAATTTCTTTTGATCATGCTCTCCGAATTCTATTGTCGAAAAATACTATGAATTAGTGTTTACCTAAAAAAAATTAGAGAAGTTGGAGCTTTGAGCACCAACTTCGCATTGTAATAGCACCAACTTCGCATTGTAATATTAGAGAAGCCTAACGCACGTGTGGGCTTGAATTGAGGGTATATAATATCAGTCATGTATCTCTTCTCTAGTAAACTGTAAGCCCAATAGATCGATCGATAAGAGATTATATATAAGAAGACGATGGGTTATTGAGGGAAGGAACGAGAGAGATACAAGGGTTTTGGGAGTCAAATATAGAGGAAGTTGAAAAGATATTCAATGAAAACAGACAGGAGTAGAAAAGCAGTTCAACAGTTCAACTTCTAACTTAATTGGGATTTGGGAAGCTATATTCACTGCATGCAATCACCATACTTGCAGAGAGAGAGAGAGAGGTACATTTACTATTTAAGCATGCATCTCATAATAGGAAACCTGGGGCTCAAAAACTCTTTTTATGTTCATAATAGTTTTAGAAGCAGGGATCTGAAGCCATGGCAGAAAGGAATTTAAAGAAACAGAAACAAGGGGTAGAAGATGAATCAGTGGGAAGTTTGCATCCTCTCGGCAGTGCCATTGGTATTATATATATATATATATTATATATTTGCCAATCACTGTGTAATTTCCCATTGCTTTGTAACGTTTGAAATATGTATGATGCAGGAAACCTGAGATCCTAATTAAGAGAAGGTTCTCACTACATCTTTAAAATACAATCTTTCTCCTTAATTCTCAACTCAAAAATTGAAATTCATGAGTCCCGGTCATTCCAAGTTGCTGGTTATAAGTGGTTAGTTTTTCTTAAAAACACCCGTATTATTTTCCAAACTACATGTATATGCGTATGGTGTACGTTTGTTTGCGTATATATATGTCTACCCTCTGTTTTTGTTCTTCAGAATATTTAATTCTTGCCCCAGTCTGTTCCTCTGATTTGTTTCTCAGGAAATTGCGTCTATACCCAAAAGGGAATAAGAGAAGGAATGTGAGTGATCACATATCCTTTTACTTGGCAATAGTAGATACAGAAGACCTTCCTCCCGGATGGGAAGTTAATGTTGACTTCAAGTTATATGTGTTTGATCATATTCGAGACAAATACTCAACCATCCAAGGTAGCTTACCTATAATAAAGCTTCTCTAATTTGCTATTTGTTTCAGTCTTGGAATACATGTACTCATATATTTTTTTCCATCCTAGATGATGAATCGGGTATTAGGCGCTTTCATCAGATGAAGACGGAATGGGGTTTTGACAAATTTCTTTCCTTAGACAAATTCAATCGGACTGCTGATGGATATTTGCTTGACGACTGTTGTGTATTTGGAGCTGAGCTTTTTGTTATGAAACATAACGGTAAAGGCGACTGTGTGTCAATTGTCAAGGATCCTCCGAACAGCACTTACACTTGGAAAATTGAAAAAGTTTCAGAAATACTTGAGGAAAAAATCTGCTCTGAAGTTTTTCATGTTGGTGATCTGAAATGGTAATGGCTATTTGAGTCCTATTTAAATTTCAAGACAACTGAAATAGACACAGACAGTGATAACTGATATAAATAAGTGGGTATTCATGTAAGCAGGAAGCTCTTGTTTTACCCCAAAGGAAATGGAAATGCAAAAGGAAAAAGTGTGTCGCTCTTTTTGGAGTTGTCTGAATATTTTGAGACCCTTCTGTCCGATCAAAGAGTGTACGTTGAATATAATATGCGAATAAGAGATCAGATTCGTCATAAAGATTTGGAGAAAGGTGAAATTAATCCATCCCTCACCTATGTAGATGTTCAATATACTTTCATTTAACTGATTTTTTTGTTTGTCTTCAACATAGTTTTCTTCTGCTTTTGGCAGGCAGTACATGGTTCAAATCCTCCAACACTCAATGGGGTTTTACAGGCTTCATGGCCTTGAGTGATCTCAATAACAAAGCAAAGGGATTCATGAGGGATAATACCGTAATTGCCGAAGCACAAATCACCCTCATATCTATTCTCAAGGATTTATAAGGCACTTGTAATGCTTTACTTACAATGGGTTTGTCATCATTGGCATGAAATACATGGAGATTTCTTTCGATATGATGTGATGCAATTCAAAATTAATCTTAAAAGATAATTACAAAGACAAATAATGTGTGTACTTCTGGGGGTAGATGCACCGAAGGACCATGGGGTCACGTGACCCTCCTGATCTCCACTGTTTTGCATGTACACATTGCATAGGCATTCATGGACATGATTTGTATGATCACAGTTCCCGTGGAACATCGTGTTGCGTTGACCACACTTGACCAAGATTTGGATGTTAGCGCATGTTGGTGGAACAATGATTGAATGCATGTGATAATGGTTAAAAGTTGTTAATGTTAGGAATTGATTCCCGAGATCTAGTAATGAACGCATACAATTTATACAACAAAAAACTATTAAACCTAACTAGGCAAAATTAGGATTCATACATTTGAGATCTGTCTAGTTTGATCTCGATATCTTCGCAGTTTGATCTTAATCGTACTTTGAGCACGGCTGAAATGATCTTACTGAATTGACCACTATAATCTCGATCACGTACTGAGTGTGGATTCAAAATCGTGATTTTCTAGCCTTCACAGAGCCTCTCTCAATATTTCGAATATTCATTTGTGTCTGATCTAGAAGACATAGCAGTGTATATATAGGCAATGATAAGGACCCCTATGAGAAGTATGAGCTAGACTTCCTATATAATTCGAGATTCTAATCCAATCCAAATTAATTCTGAATTATATAAATTATAATTCATACCACTGTAGAATTATAATTGCATCCCCTTCCCGTATTTCGAAATTATATTTCGTGCTCCATATTATTAAATACTTGTTTATCTCCCCACGTTGAGATTACAGATACTCGTTAATTAAAATAAATTACTGACAATTTATTTAATCAACATCTATAAAATTCCTTGAGACCTTCCACTTAACTTATTCGTTATATCAGATACTAATATCCACCTACACGATTCAACATAATCGAAACTTATAAACTTCCTCAAGAGTCAATCCCTATAAAGGGACGTGGATTCCATTAATAATTAATAGTTGTTGTACACTTAATATTGTAACCTAACTATCGAGACTATTGGCCCACAAGGCTTCGCTGTATAATGAATCAAAGTCAACAACATTAAATGTACACATCAATTAATTATCTTTGAATTAAGAACACAAGTATTAACCATGAGGTGTGAATTGTATTATATTGTTAGTATAAATACAATTACCTTAAAGTAATCATGTTCAATACACACAAAGTGTACAAACACAGTGAGTTGAAACTATATCATTTTTCGTAGTCAAGACAGACCTACTAAAACACTGTGTTACAGTCCTATTCGTGGTGTGTCCAGTTCCACTTAAGACTATGAACTAAAGACTTATATTCTTCAAGAACCGATAATCTGATCTTCTGTGTGTAGCCAAACTCTACATACCAAATTATTTACTATATAGAATAAGAGACACACATGCACAATATGATATGATAGAATGCAAACATTGCATAAAAATTCTCATCAAGAAAGGAAATAATTATTTAATTAATTCAAACAAAAATTAATCTATTACATAAAGTCATGACTTTTAGTGTAAAACCTTAACAGTTAAGTGGTGATAGGCGATAGTAAGTTACAGTCGTCAAGCCAATAGTTGTATGTAATTGGATCGTCGTGCCAACTGTTAAAAGTGATGTGGCCGTCGTGCCATTAGTTTGATGTAGAACAATTGATGAATGGATTGAATTGTGATAGATGAAATGAAGCATGAGTTGGTGATTATGTGAAAACCTAGAATTCACGTTAGAGACACTAGTTCGAATGCCACTGTAACACGACAGCGGAGGGTGTCAGGTGATTATTGTAAGTAGTGGAATACATAGAGAACAAGTTGGTTCATTAAATGGATAATCGGAATTGGTGGCCATCATGCCAAGTGTTGTGTTTCTAGCCGTCATGCCAAAAGTATTCCATGTGGGTTTGAGTCCCACCGGGCTTCGTCCCGTTTTGTTAAGGACCCTAACTAATAGTTGGATGTATCCAGTTAGAGATGACTTTAGGATGCGTCTGCGTCGACAATTTTGGATCCTAAGGGAGTGACGGCCTTGTCTTGGGCAACTTTGAGCCGGTAAATGGGAAGCGGCTAAAGATCGTTGGTACCTGACTCTGCAAAACCACGTAATTGATCGGGTTTAGTTAGAGTGAAGTAGGTATCGACTCGAATAAACGGTAGAAGGTCGCAGCCTTGTCTCGGTAAAGACTTGTCAATATCAATCGAGTACTTTATGCTAGACAGTTGGGTAAAAAAGAATACCGAAGAAAAAAGTATTCTTAGAAATATAAAAGATCAACGGCATATTGAACTTACGTGACATTATTTTACTCGCTTTAGTGTTGTTTATGTGATTTACTTTGACTGCTGTATATCTACATCTATGAGTTGATTTTTCGGCGACTTTTTCCTACTGAGTGTCAAAATTTATTTGGTGCAACTTCTGTGTCCCTGGTGTTTCATACCAGATATTACAGAGCAGTTCGAGAACTCACCCGAGTTAAAAGAATCTAGACCAGTTGAAGAAGACAACGGTGGCCCTTGGTAGCTCTGCTTTACATATTTTGAGTAAATGTAAACCCTAAGGGGTATTTATGTCATTTCAACTTTTGCATTTTAAACTCTAATTTTATCTTTGGTAATTTAATAAATAAGGAAATTTTCGTAAATTATAATCAGATAATTTAATAACTGTTTAAAAGGACTTTAATAATGTTCCGAGAAAATAGGGTCTTTACGGCATTTGAATAAAAATTAACAGATAAATAATACATTACACATCGATAATAGAAAAAACATCTTAACTTTTTTCTTAACTTATCACCATGTCCTATATCTTTTCTTGAATAAAAAAAGTAGTCGCATAATATTTTAAATTAAGATGTAGAGGTAAGACTTCATATTTGTCTCTTAAAAAAAAACTACGTGACTTAAAGTAAAGATTTTTTTACTCCACTGATCAAGATGATTTTGTTCATATTGAGAGTTGAAAACTTGAAATGTATACGGACTTGTGTTTTACCGTACTTATAATTACACGCCTCCACCTTTCTTATCACTTGTGCTAGCCAATGTGTTAAAATACCAACACAAAATTTTAATAAACAGTCAATTAGTACTACCAAATGATCGATGCAACAGTTAGACATTTTTAGACGAACGAGTGGTCTTTCTTTCTGGTTATGAGATCACTTAAGTTGCAAAGCAAGCTCCTAAAACTAATTGATTGCTAGTGATAGATAAGTAAAGCTCTGTTAGCTAACAAATCAGTTTTTTAGTATTCTTTTTCAGCATAAATAATAAGAGAAGATAATGGACTGAAAATATGGAGGGAGTGATTTCACCCATCATTTTACCTAGGAAAACTTTTTTCCAGATAGCTCCCTAGGCTCTCTCTCTCTCTCTCCCTAGGCTCTCTCTCTCTCTCTCTTCTCTCCCTAGGCTTTCTCTCCCTAGGCTCTCTCTCTCTCTCTCTCTCTCTCTCTCTCTCTCTCATGACAGCAACTTTCCACTTTCCCTCATGTGAAAGTGAAACACATTACTGCATGTTTAATAGAAGCATGTGTCTGAAAGACTTTCCTTGGCCTAGTACTAACCTCAGTTGATCTGATTGAAGATTTTCACTTACCCAAAACTCATTTTGATTCGAAATAATTATTCAATAATTTTAAGGCATCACGTTACAGTCTTCTGAGGGCACCTAGTAATTTTTTCTCTGACCAACTTGTGATACTATGAACCTTGACATCTACATATTTGGAGCTACAGAATATTTATTTGGTCGTTAATTTCGGAATCCGAAGACTGATAACAGATGAAATATACCAAAAACTAACCATATATCTCAATTATCGAAAAAAAAAACTTGTGGTCCTCTATGTCTTTTGTTTTTGTGTACTACCTTTTGGGGTCATAAAGGCACCCATGTTCAGTTATTTCAACATGGGTGGCGGCTGTGGCAATGGAGATGCAGATGCACGTTGATGGATTGTAGCATTTAAATTAGACGAGGGGTCGGGCACACACGATGCATATACAAGTATAAATTGATTAATCTATTTGATATTACGAGAAGTTATTTAAGATTTTGTTTTGTTTTTGCCTTTGTGGTTAGTTTAATTTTGTTTCAAAATAATTACTAATGTATTTTGAGTGTAATTTAGAAACTAAAAAGTCTACACAATGACAATGAAAAAGATCAAATTAGTGCTCTTCCTTTATAAATATAATAAATTTTGTAACCGAAAACTTTATAATAAAAAAATGCAAAATCAAAGTTTATTTTTTCCATTTCTTGGTTGGGCTGAAAAAATTGTAAATCCATTGATGTGTCAACTAATCAAATGTCAAACCTCAATCCATCGTGCAAGCATTTCTGCTATTGAGAAATGTCCAAACCAATACAAACAGTCGTACGAAAAAATAAATTATGTAAAGAACGCGGACAAAAAGTTCGACACAAAAATTTTTACAAATTTTTTTAAATATGTGATTGGATTCATTTACGGCTCGTACTGTTTTTTCTTATATATCAAATGAAGATATTATGAAATGATACGTCCGTTTATACGTATAAAAACCTTTATGTCCTTCGATTTTACAATATCAACTAGTGTCATACTCATGTCTTTGTTTCAGAGGCTCGTATATAATCATCAAAAATGACAAATCAAATACAAAATCAGACTTCACAAATTCAACATATATATTTTACAAGAATAAGTCTACTAACAAATTAAGTTGCACATCAAAATATACATCATGCTTACCTAACGTATCATTATAAGATAAAATGTAAAAATAGTCCTATGAATTTTCATATGTATTCAAATTAATGAATGTCACATATATACATAATGTATTAGTAGCATTACTAATTTTACAATGCATGTGCCTTTGACAGTTTTGAGTTATACCTTGGTCGCAATAGTAGAATGGCACAGATAAAGAGTGAGTAATAAATATTATTTACTCTCATTATTTATATATATTGTCATGATAAATGGGAGCACTCCTTGGGAGAAAATTGCCTTGGACACAAAATAGGAGTCTGCTGCATAGTAGATGTAGATGTGTTGTGTAACAAAATAATATTATTTTAGCGTGAGAATAAAAACTCATACCAAAAGGAGTCGATTTATCAAAACAGTATTTTGTGTATCAAAAATAATATCATTTTGACATATAATATGTCCCATTATACATAGTGCACAATAGAATCCCAAGTTCATTGGACAGATGGAGTCATCTCTTGTGTAAAGTAGGAAGCAATAAAGTTGACTTTCAATTTGTTTGCAGGGTATTGGCCTAACTTTGGTTGGTTGGTTGGGAGTGGGGGGCCCTGCTGTGCACAGCTTACAGCAGGGGCGTGCTGTGCGCCGGCAGGGCCCCCCAATCCGATTGGTTGTAGGGCAAAAATTGTTCATCCCATACCTTTGAGATCCTTACCCAAAGGCTAAAAAAAAAAAAAATTCAGAGAAATCTAACCACCAGTTTTTAATGGTTCTTTAGATTTCCTCTAGCAGTCTTTCAAATCTCCATTCTTACAACATTTTGACTGGATTAGAGACTCCATTGATGGACATGGGAATTCTGTTGCGCATAATAAAATGGATTGTACATCAAAATAATATTATTTTAGCGTTAAAGATGATGTCAGGACTTCGACAACGTGTTGAATTTCTGGACAGACATCGAGATGGTGTCGTCTTACCATGCCCAAATCCCAATACTCTGTTGTGCGATACGTGTAGCAAACTCTCGTGTCTTCCATTGATGGACACCTGTGAATTATAGAAACTGAGAAGAGAACAGCTGGGTGGATCTTAGAATTCTTGAGATTTTAAATTGTGTAGAGCATGTGCTTTATCTTTTTTCTTTTCATTTTTTGACTCATTCAAAACCTAACTTTCTACAACATGTGGACTTGACTGGGATTAGTTAGTGAATAAAGAAATAAAGTGCAAAAAACATATACTAATTCTGCATGATGTCAAGTCCAGTGACAGCTGCAAAGCAGACAAGGTTCGGTATAAAGATTATGTAAAAGTTGGATCTCGGGTTTTTGCTATGAGCTGTGCACAACAAGGTGCGATCCTCGTCAAAATAATACCATTTTGAATATAAAGATATTACCCAAATAGATAAACGAAAGGGTTTCCATGTCCGAAAGAAAATCACTAGAAGACTAGGTTCCAAATAAGATAAAGAGGTCATATTTCATAAACCGTACGTACAATTAGTTTTCGAACAAGAGTTTTTTTAACAGAATTTCGAAAATATTGATAATACCAAATTTAATGTGATACAATTATTGAATTGCATATTTAATCATCATCCTGTTACGTTTTCCTGCATTGATTTTAAATAAATTGAACCTAAATTTTGACTAACTATGAGAAGTACAAGATTATCCCTGTCAGGACAATGAGAGACATTGAGTTCTTGTCTGTTTTATAGACACAGCCTTTTCCGAAAGATTTTGTTCTTCTAATATACAGATGGAGATCAGTTTCTACTCCCAAGTATTGGTTTAGCATTCAGTCACTCAATACACGGCTCAGCGCTCAGTCACTCAATACACAATCACTCGAATTTAGACGCATATGTTCCAAATTGCCAGCTAACACTGGTCTTCCGATCTACAGCGCTCGGCCAAAAGAAGTCGGTCACGGGATACGTTTGGCAAGATCTGGCAAATGAAGTCTGTGATAGCTCCGAATCTCGAAGATAGAGCCCTTAGTAAATAGCCCGCTCCTCCCTGCAAAAAACCAAGGAGCAGAATTGGTGATCATCAAGCTTCATAACAACCCCCATCATTCACCCAATAAAAGAATCCATTTGGTTAAGACCAAGGTATACATGTGCACAATCTATCTATTACATGTCTGCATACACACTCTCTTACACTTGATATTTAACTTGATCGTCGAATATTTTTTCTAAAAATACTCTCGATCTTTGAACTTATGAACTTTGAAGATCGTCGTCCAATTTTTAATTTTTGACATCATCAAAACGAATATAATAGTTTCAATCTTAGATGGCCTTGAATTAATGCGTTGCAACCTTATTCTTTCTTGCTTGAGCTGATTAGGGATTTAGCTTGGAGACGTCATGGAATTATAATGGAAACAGATCAAACATTCTCATATATAGGGCATGGTTTATCAGAGACTGCTCAGAAAACTAGTGCTCTCATTGATAAGAAAATTGATTTCTAAGAAACAAGAAATATGTTTCCCACTTCTACTCTCTCAGGTTGTTTCCCACAGCCAAAAAAAGGAAAAGGAAAAGGAAAAGGAACAAGATCCCCTTTGAGATCCAATCCACCTTTGGCTTTTGATAAACTCTCCCACCACTTCTTTCTAAACAACTTCTAATAGTCTCTGCATCAGCAGCAGAAACTCTGCTTGCTGGATATTTCTTCATCATCATCTCATCCCCATCTTCCCTCCAAACCACCTGTAAAAACATGGAAGCTTTGAAGTTAATAACTATATAAGATAACAAGCCCATTTGTAATTTCGACAAACGAATGGGGATCCAGCTGTTAATTAGCACAAGAAGTAGGATTACGAACATAACTGGTTTTGCTGATGAAGTTGGTTTCCGGAGAGAGGAAACTGGAAGAAACCAAAAGGCTCATGGGTTGCAGAGCACCCTTGTGAAAGTTCTAGCATATTCTCCATTGAAGCTTCCTTGTGGGTGACACTAAAATTGTTCTGCATAAATTCAAGAAACAAAGTCAACAAAAAGATGGGTTTCTAACAAATTGTCCAAGTTTATCGCTATGGGTGTAAGCTTTACCTGGGATAAATCGAAGTGAGAAGAGCTAGCAGTGTCATCAAGGAAAGAAGGGTCTCCTTCTTCTTCAACCTTCGGACGTCGATTTCCTCTGTTTTTCTCTCTCTTGCCTCTGTTCGTCGGCGGCAATGAGGCATCAATAGCGGCATGATAGAAAAACCCATTATTGTCATTGCCAAAACACTCGTCCTCGTGAAAAATAGGACGCCCAGAAGACGCATCTGAAACCATGGACAGGTCCTTCTCCTCTTCTTCTTCTTCTTCTTCTTCTTCTTCTTCTTCATCTTCAAACTTTCTCACACTCTGTTTCTCTGTTGTTCTTCTTTCTGAAGGATATGGAGAGAGCAAAGAGTGTTCAAAGTACAAAGTCCAACCAGACTCACAACCACTACCGCTTTCTGTATCCAACATAACATCCATTTTTTCTTTAAGCTTCGAAAACCCCTCTTCTCTAAACCTCCTTTTATGAATAGATAGAGGGGTATGAAATCATAAATGCGCACACTTATCTTGAGAAGGATATAGGAGGAGGAGGAGGAGGAGGAGAATAATAGGATATAGGAGGGGGGTGGGGGAAGGGATTAAAGCGAATCAGGCTCGAATCCTAGACTTGTTTTGTCCTGACTCTCTCCCCCAATAAAGGATCTCTGTGTATGAATCAAAATTTTGCCAGTTGGGCTATTTTAGTGAGTTTTGTCGTGTATGTACGTGTCTATACGTACGTATAGATTGTAGTGAGAGTGGGAAGGGGGACAGGAAAAATCATTCAGTGATCTAGTGATAATGTTGCACGGCCACATCAAGCCTCGTGTCTTTACCACTTCAACCAACCCCTCCTCTAGCTGTTTATTTCAATAACAGATAGTTTAAATTTAAATTAGTATTTATTAATTATTTTTATATATAAATACTGATTTAAATTTGAGTCATTCGTTGTTGAAATAAATGGTTAGATAAGCTCACTACATCCATGTAGTGAATTCCGTCACTACATGGCCCTTGTCTTTTCTGATTTGGCTTAACTCGATTATTTGATTATTTTTTTATCTTTATGTAAAAAAATTATAATTTTTTATTAAATTTTTGTAAATTATTATTTCAAAAAATTATAATTTTGAAAAAATAAAAATAATTTAAAAACAAGGTCTTTTTTAATTATTTGTCTTCTTTAGTAATTTTTTTTAGTTTTTGATATAATTTTATAATTTTTAAATTTCTTTCATCAAGAAAAATTAATAACTCATAAAAATTGAGGCCAAAATAACAGATGCAAAATATGCTTAAAAATAATTGAGTTAACAGTGATTATTGGCCCAAATTAACTTATGGTAATTTTTAGGTTTTTTAACCTTTTTTTTTTTTGTCTCTTTCTACAGCTCATTTAGGCTACTATATTTGAGAATAAGGCCCTATTTGGCCAAAAAAAAATTTTTGGCTTATTTTTTGTCTTTATTCAAATTTTTTTGTATTTGTTATTTTTATGTCATTTTTTCGTGGATTATTGGTTCGTATCGATGAAAGGAATCTAAAAAGTATAAAATTATGTCCAAAAGTTTAAAAAAAAAGTCACTAAAGACGAAAATAAGCCAACACGGATGTTGTTTTTGACTTATTTTTTGTCTTTTCTGAACTTTTTTCAAATGTAGCCGATGATTGATAACTTTTCTGAAAGCTCTTGTCGAGACGAACCAACAATCATCAAAAAATTGATGAAAAACAAAAAATTAAAAAAAAATTTCAAATAAGGACAAAAAACTAAATAGTGAATAATCCAATAATAACCACAGGCCAAATAGACCCTAAGTCATGGATTTTAAGCTTTGACCCACTCACACAGTGTAATCGTACGGAATAGAAAGATCAAAACACTTTTTGACACTCTAATTTAGTCTAAATATCATATACCTATAAAGACATTTCGGTCATAACTCTTCCAAAATCAAACAAAAATACTCCATTAAATTAGATCAAATACATTACAAATAATTTTATTCAAAATTCAAATAACACCGACTAGCTAGATTAAGTTATATATAATCTAATAATAATTACATGAGTTCAAATAGCGCTATATAGACCTAAATTATTAATGTTTTTGGAGCACTATTACATCATTGACATGAGATCAAAACTACGTATGGAGCCTTGGGCAACGTGGCTTGCATTACCGAGGGTTTGTTTGTTACGAGTTATAAAAAGATTCTTTGTTTATTGTCCGGATATAAATATTTGGATTGTTATTTTTAAAATTACTTTTATTTTTAGTGTCAAGTGGAAGAGATTTCAGTAATTCCATGAATCCACGTGCCAACCACAACATATACACGAATGACGAACCCAGACACATGTAGAGCACGTGTGCACCCCTGCAGATTTTACACACACATGTATGCACGTGCGCTCGCACTTCAATCCCAAATCCCCCGTTAAAAACTTCTAGGCCCTGTTTGATAACCCGACTGAAAATGATGGGATTCATAAGTGATGGGATTAGGATTGGATTCATAATACCATGGGATATGAATACCCAATATCCTGTTTGTTTTGGATAGTATTAGGTGTTGGGATTGGATTATTAGTACTATGACATGTTTGTTTGCAAATCATGGGATTGGATTGAAAAAATAAATTCTCCTTTTTACCCTTGTGCAAATCTGGGCAGTTCTCTCTCTCTCTCTCTGAATCTCTCTCTCTTCTTGTTCACTTCTTCCCTTTTGTAAAATCAAACAGATTTGACTGAACATTTTTTTGTGATAATGAAAAAACTGGCAAATGCCTCCCTTGAAAGCCCAAGCAATTTGACTGAACATTTTTTTGTGAATGTCGGAAATTTCATCCAACAGAAATCTGCTGCTCAAAGGAAATTTCATCCAACATTTTTTTGTGAATGCCCAAACAGATGGTAATATATAGACATGAAATCTACAAATTCCCTTGAGGATGCAACAATAATAAGCAAAAATATAAAATATAAATATGTAAGCAGAACAGGAAAAACAGGAAAAACATGTATCATCAATCTGTCGTCCTCAAGTAAATCCCCCTCTCTGAAAACCCTCTCTCTCTCTCTCTCTAAAAACTCAGATTCGGTATCCATACCATACATATACAGAGACATAATCTACAACTTCCATATATGTTTTGTTGTTTGTAGCCCTAATAAATTAGCTCAAAGGTTGTATTTTTGGAAAGAGAAACAGAGAATAAGATGCAATCCAATAGCGGTGCTGATCCGCAACAACAAGGACAACAGAACCAGGAACCTGCTGCGCCGCCGTCGGCAGCAGCGGCGGCAGCGGCACTGCAGCAGCAGCAGCAGTGGGTTGCGATGCATTATCCGGCAGCGGCGGCGGCATAATAGATTCCCATCTCGTTTCTCTTCCTTCCCTATCGTTTCCACAATTTTCAGCAAACTGCCTAAATTTTTTGCTTGCCTGTAACAAATGATAATGTCTATTACATCTGTTTCACAGTGGTCCTTCCAATGCCTAAAGCCCAACCAAAACAAGCTCCAGAAACCAAAACCATGGGTACTTTCGCCATTACCTTAATTAGTTAGGGGCAGAATCGTCTTATTGCATAGGGTCCTCAATCCCAGGATTACAATACCCCCTGGGAGAGGGTATTCGTAATACCCCCATTTTCCGGATTACAATACCATGGGATTACGAATCCGGACACTATTTGGTTTACCAAACAAAGGATTCGAATCCCTTCGGATTCGTAGTCCAATCCTAAGTCTGGGGAGTTTTATCAAACAGGCCCAAAGTTTACCAGATTCAACACACACTCGCTTCCCTTTTATAGTATATTCTTTTTGCTACGATTATCAATGTGAATTCCACCTCTCTGTTTTTTTAATCAAGTTTTTTGAATAATTAAAAAGAATAAAACAAAAGCAAATTGGTTCTCTTTGTCTTTAGTGAATTATTAAAAAACCTTCAAGAAGATAAAATTAATTCAAAAAATATGTTTATTTTTAATTAACCTTGTCTTTAGTGATTTATTTTATTTTTTAGACACAATTTTTTTATTTTTAAATTCTTTTCATCATACGAAATTACGAATTAATAATTTATAAGAATTAAATACAAAACCAACAAATAAAAAAAGTAAACAAAAACAAAAAAAAGTAATACATAATTTAGTAAGTTATATTGACAGAAGTACTTGGTTGCATATGGCTTAACTTTTCTTTTAAATTATTTTTTATAATTTTTTATTTTACATTTTTTTGTGAATTATTTATTCATTTTGATGAGAGGTTATAGCAAAGAAAAAATTATGAACCAAATTTTAAAATTGTTTACAAAAGACAAAAATAATTTTAAAAACCTGTTCGTTTTGGATTTTTCAGTGAACATTTTTAGTGTTTGAACAGAGTTTTTTTATTTTTTTAATATTCTTTTCATCAAAATAAACTAATACTCCACAAAATTTTTTGGAAAAAAAAAAAGGTGATTTCTACATTTAGGTATACTTCAGTTGTTGAGAAAGGAAAAACATAATAAGAAAATTTAAAAAATTTATATTTTTTATGAATTCAATTAGCAAGACAATAATGTAACTCGTATCTCTACTTTTCATTAAGATTAGTTTTGTCTAAAAAAATATTTCCTTCAAAAGATACAATAGTTTGCAAAAATCTTAGTTTCACACTAGTTTATTAGGCAACTGAATTACTATTTTTCATTTTTTTCATATATTTTGTTATTAAATTAAAGAATTTTTTTTATTTTTTTAAAATTTTCAGAAAAATAAATTTCTTACATCCCACGTGCACGTGGACATTTTCGGAAATCAGTGCGATAATACTGAATGGTATCAAACAAACAGTGAGATTGTTGAGGTACACACTGTTAATTAATTAAGATTAGGAACATGATGAGTGCTAGGATTAGTGTGTGGTGACCCAGTCAAAAGGCTATAATTATACCACACCCTTCAAAACCCCCCACCATGTGCTGGCTCCTTCTCTTGGATCACTCATAATTAATGAACAACTGCACAAAGGAATTGGATTGGATTATCAGAATTTAAATTCTTCAGAGACTAAGACCACGATTTAACTTTAGTGGGGTACGTACTTAATTAACAAAAATAAATTTTGCTAATCATTAATCAATAGGGTAGTTTAGGTGTATATACAGGAGTAATTATATATTTAGCATTCCGGAGTATTACGTACATAATATTTTCATATCATATTCGTAACAAATCATGCAGCTGTAAAATTTCAAAAACGAAACATCAATACGTACATTTATTGAATTTTTGAAAAATAATAATTGACCTACATAATATATGACGCGATAATTTATTTGTCGAAAGTACACAACCCTTTAAATTTTTTTTCTTCATGTGTAGTCTGTTAATGAGAACTCACAATATCATAACTCTAAATTTTTTAAAGATTTTTCTTTTGATTCTCTTTTGTGATTACGCCACATTCGTAAGATTCATCAAAATGACTTGATATTTTATCATGGTCATATCTTACTACAAATTTTAAGGGAGTAGGTTATGTACCAAATCTTTTTTTTTTTTTTGGAAAAAAAAACACAAAATGAGAAAAATCAGTGTCCTCTTTTCATTGAATACACCGATTAATTCATTTTGTCACTATTTAAATTTTTATTTTACTCATTCCTTGATTAATATAGTTTAATAGAAAAGTAAATGCTTGAGTGAGAAAGCCTCATCGTTTATTTTATTGACTTGAACCAATTATTTCTTTTTCTGGGTACCTCGTGTCTTTTTTTTTTTTTTTTGAAAAATTAAGGAAAACTGTGGGAAAAAATAAAACGACAAGAAGATATTGGAACATCAAGTTGGAAGAGATGATGGAGGGAAGATTTTTTCTAATTTAGATAAGGATTACTCTCGTACATAATGCGAGTATGACGTTTATATTACTTGATGGACATGAGAACTGATAATCTGATCATGATGAGTGGTCTTCTTAGGTAAATGTAACGACCCGCTCCCGTTCACTTTGGTTATCCAAACTCCATGGACTTCACAGTAGGTTACCCATCCTTGAATTGCTCCAGGACGAGCATGCTTAACTGTGAAGTTTCAATAGATTTTGACACCCTCACGGCTTTTTAAAAGACTTTGTACAAAGAAGGTTCATAATTTTATAAATACCACCGAACTTACATCCATCAAGCGATGTGAAACCCTTGATCATCCATCCGGACGTCCCACTGAGACTCTATCTCTCGGACGCCGACCTCACAGCTGGATCACAGCCTGGATGGAGTATCACAATCTCTCCTACTTAGGAACACACGTCCTCGTGTGGGGCCTAGATTTGTCCCACATTTTCGGTTGATGCAGGCTTTAATACCATTTGTAACGATCCGCTCCCGCCCTGCACATTACTGTTCGCTTTGGTTGCCCAAATCCCATGGATTTTCTAGTAGGTCACTCATCCCTGAATTACTCCAAGACGAGCACGCTTAACTGTGAAGTTCCAATGAGTTTTGGCACCCTCACGACTTTTTAAAAGGCCTTTTTTAAAAAAGTTTTATAATCTTATAAATACCACCGAACTTACATCCACCAAGCGATGTAAAACCCTTGATCATCCATGCAGACGTCCCACTGAGACTCTATCTGTAACACCCCGAATTATTTTACAATAATCAAATGCATAATTTAAGTGTGTGTTGTGTTTAATTAATTGGATAACGTGTTAAATTAGTTGATTTAGCAAGTGAATGGGTTGGATTATGCGTACGTGGCATTATATGTACGATTGGTAGGAGTTGGCAAATAAGGACACGTGCACACATGTACACTAGATTATTTTTTCTAAAACTTTCTTGATAAGCACAAGGGTATGTGTTTCCAAAGAAAAAAATCTAACGTTAGATGGAGAGAAAGGAGAGAAGAGACAAAAGAAGAGAAAAGGAGAAGAAGAGGAGGAGATTCAAGAGGATCATCTAGGGCTTCAAATTAAGACTAAAATTGGTAAGATTATGCATGTTCTTCCTAGTTTTATCTCTTTTAAATCTGAAACTCACGTTTTTATGTGGAATTTTGGGCTTTCTTCAAGAAATTCGTGACCTAGATGGCTATGGAGGGCTGAATCTGTTAGAACTTAAATCTGCTATTGTTTGTCCAATTTATTGACATAGCTCCGTATCTCTAAATTTTCTGAAATTTTTACAGTAGATATCTGTATATCTTCCATGTTCTGTGTTAAATTTTCAGAATTTTTGGTGAAGTACAGAAAATATGAAAAATCGTTTACCTAACTGCTGTTGTGGATTCGTAGTGCTGACTGCACTGTCGTCTCTTACGGAAATGGCTATATTTTGGCCTAGGGATGTCGAAATTTCAATCCGCTTGTTGCGTTAGAAAGTAGACTCAAAGAGCTTTCCAGATATATAGGCCATGCATTCTAATTTATTCTCAGTAATAGCAGTTTTCTGTTTGAAGTTAGCGAAGAATTCGTTCTGCAGAATTTGCTAAAAAATTTAGTTCAATTATTGTCCGTTTAAATATAGTTTCGTAACTCTAAAAATTATGAAATTTTTATATGATTTTCCTGTATGTGCTTTAAGTGTATGGTTAAGATTTGAGGACATTTAGATGAGTAGATTAATTCTATAAATTCATAGATTACAAAGGTGTCGGATTATGCCTAGTGTGTTTAAGCATTTCTTTTGTATTTAAGCATGAAATATTTGTTATTATTGGTCTCAATTGACGTTTCACTATGAAATATGAATGGTTCTTGTACTAATTATGAATACATATTTCAAAGACAGGAACGGGCACGTCTGAGGTGCCAGGACAGCAATTGTGTCTTTCGTTTTGGAGACCGAGGTGAGTGTTGATTTATAGATGTAATTACTTTTGAAGTGAGCTAATATAATAAATTGTGGCATAAGTGCCGATGGGACCTTCAGGTCGGAACTAGGTAATTGTACCGATAAGTGGCGGATGCGCCGATACAGTGGCCCTGGGCCGATGGCATAAGTCCGATATAGGTGGCTTACAGCCTATCTCTTGGATTTAAATGTTGATTTACTAGTTTCCTTTGAAGAATTGTACTGGTAAATTAGTGCTTTACTCCTATGAATTGCATCTATTTCTCACACACTCCTAGAATTCATTTTGGGTTCCAGTTTTGCAGGTATAGATAATTTTATCTTTAAAAACTAAACAGTAAATTTATTCGTTAAAAATTGTGAACAGATAAATTTATCTGTATAAATTTTATCTGTCATGAATAGTAAAAATATTTTCCAATTTATCAAATATAATAGAATTTTAAAACTTATTTTGATGAATGAATAATAGTATAATATCTAATTTAAACTTGTGACATAGAACTCCTAAATTCGTTTGGGGTGAAATATTTTTAATATATAATATGTTGAAATTTTATGGTTGGTGTATTGGGGGAAAGCATATCGTGCTTGAGATAAAAGATTAAATTTTATTATTCCTTTTGGTCTTCTTGTGAGAGTTGTGAGGTCATTAGTGGTACATTCGGAGGTAGATATGCTTGAAATTATCAAATGCACATGAAGTTTTCATAATTATAGAGAAATCTATGTGTATTTGACGATTTCGAATATATTTATATTCATATTTACGCAAATAATTTGTGTTGTTAAACTTGTTCTCAATTGAGTATTGTACGTGTGTTTCAATGAATCCACATGCCAAGCACAACATATACACGAACCCAGACACGAGTAGGGCACGTGTGCACCCCTGCAGATTTTACACACACATGTATGCACGTGCGCTCGCACTTCAATCTCAAATCCCCCGTTAAAAACTTCTAGTTTACCAGATTCAACACACACTCGCTTCCCTTTATAGTATATTCTTTTTGCTACGATTATCAATGTGAATTCCACCTCTCTGTTTTCTTAATCAAGTTTCTGAATCATTAAAAAGAACAAAACAAGAGCAAATTGGTTATCTTTGTCTTTAGTGAATCATTAAAAAAAGTTCAGGAATATAAAAATTAATTCAAAAAATATGTTTATTTTTAATTATCCTCGTCTTTAGTAATTTATTTTATTTTTTGGACATAATTTTTTTTTAGATTCTTTTTATCAAGACGAATCAATAATTTATAAAAATTAAATACAAAACCAACAAACAAAAAAATTAATACATAATTTAGTTAGGCATCAATAGAAATTTAGTAAGTTATATTGACAGAAGTACTTGGTTGCATATGGCTTAACTTTTCTTTTAAATTATTTTTTGCAATTTTTTATTTTGCATTATTATTTATTCATTTTGATGAGAGGTTATAACAAAGAAAAAATTATGAACCAAATTTTAAAATTATTTACAAAAGACAAAAATAATTTTAAAAACCTGTTCGTTTTGGATTATTTTCTTCTTCAGTGAATATTTTTAGTGTTTGAACATAGTTTTTTATCTTTTAATATTCTTTTCGCCAAAATAAACTAATACTCCACAAAAAAATTTGAAAAAAAAAAAAATTTTGATTTCTACATTTAGGTATGTATACTTCAGTTGTTGAGAAAGGAAAAACACAATAAGAAAATTTAAAAAAATTATATTTTTTATGAATTCAATTAGCAAGACAATAATGTAACTCGTATCTCTACTTCTCATTAAGATTAGTTTTGTCTAAAAATATTTCTTTCAAAAGATACAATAGTTTGCAAAAATCTTAGTTTCACACTAGTTTATTACGCAACTGAATTACTATTTTTCATTTTTTTCATATATTTTGTTATTAAATGAAAGAATTTTTTTATTTTGTTAAAATTTTCTGAAAAATAAATTTCTTACCCCCCACGTGCACGTGGACATTTTTGGAAGCTAGTGCAATAACAGTGAAGTAGCTTAATACTGAATGGTATCAGACAAATAGTGAGATTGTTGAGGGACACATTGTTAATTAATTAAGATTAATTATGAACATGATGAGTGCTAGGATTAGTGTGTGGTGACCCAGTCAAAAGGCTATAATTATACCACACCCTTCAAACCCCCCACTATGTGCTGGCTCCTTCTCTTGGATCACTCATAATTAATGAACAACTGCAACAAAGGAATTGGATTGGATTATGAGAATTTAAATTCTTCAGAGACTAAGACCACAATTTAACTTTAGTGGGGTACTTAATTAACAAAAATAAATTTTGCTAATCATTAATCAATAGGGTATTTTAGGTGTATATACAGGAGTAATTATATATTTAGCATTCCGGAGTATTACATAATATTTTCATATCATATTCGTAACAAATCATACAGCTGTAAAATTTCAAAAATGAAACATCAATACGTACATTTATTGGATTTTTGGAAGATAATAGTTGACCTACATAATATATGACGCGATAACTTATTTGTCGAAAGTACACAACCCGTTAAATTTGTTCTTCATGTGTAGTCTGATAATGAGAATTCACAATATCAAAACAAATAACGTTACTACATTTGTAAAACCTCAGAGAAGGTTCGTGCATTTATTAGTAACCTCAGGGGTGGTCAGTGCATTTTACCCTTTTCTATTTTGTTTGGGACCATGTTACAGCCTTTGTGGGCCTGGTCCACGTGGGAGGTTTTTGTCGCTGGATGGCTTATTCTCTGAATCCCATCCGTGACGTTGTCGTGTAGCCAAGTACTTCGTACGGCCGTAAGTTCCCAAATACCCCACAAACACTGGATCATTACCGGCTGGCCGACATGAAATTTCACTGGAATTGCGTTTTTCTGTTGGGTAAATTTCACTGATCACCCCTGAGGTTTCGTACAAAGACATAAACCTCTCTTGAGATTTTTAAATGTTAATACTCCCCCTGAGATTGGAGTAAGGGAAGTGATTGGAGTTGTCAATAACCTAAGGGAGGTCAGTGTAATTTACACATATTTAATTCGATTGTCTTTGAAAATTTAAGCAATTTTATTTTATAAGGCTAAATATTTGTGTTGGTCATGAAAAAACCAATTTGGTCCAACATCGATAATGACTTAATTGAATTGCGTTGCTCCTGCTAAGAAGTCAACAAGTGATGAATATATCGAAACCTAAAAATTGAATAGCTTAGACTGCCAAGTAAAATTATAATGAATTCTATTCTATGTCACACGAAGACAAGTAAAAAGATTAAGTTGATCAACACATAGAAATCGTATTACGGAAAATTATATGACAGATTGATACAAAATGAGTCTATTGAATTTCCGGTTTAGAATTCCAATCACTTATGGTTTTCAATTATAATATGAATTTCATTTTGTTGTGATCCAAATCACACACACCAATACAAAGACATAAGAAATTTACGCATTTTTTGATTGGATATATCTACGAACAAAATTACTATATACATAATATTGAAGGAATTTTACACAAGAAAACTCAAATCTCTTCCTCATCTTCTCTGCTTTACATTCTCTAACTTTGCCCTCACCTTAAATCTTTTTTCCTCTATCACGTCAGAGCTTCAATGGAGGAAGAGCTATGCTCTCACTTGGAAGAAGAGCCCTCTCTTTGCGTTCTCTCTTTGCTTTGCTTCAAATGGTATTTTGCCTTATCTCTCTCAAATTATATAGGCCATGGAAGGGAGAAAATTGCTAAAAACTTTTACTTGTGAGATTCATTATAAAAGCCGACACATTTATATTAAAAAATCAAACTAAGTGGATGTAATTATTTTCAAGATCGAATGATGTCTATACAAAAGAAATAACCAAATGATGAAATCACCACACGTGCCTCGAGGTTATCATAGTGCTATCCAAATTTGACATCACTTTCTCTGGCTCATATAAACTAACCACTCTCCACCACAAAAACACACACACAAACTGCCTCACACACATAGAAAATCTCATTCTGACTAAGAATTCTTATGATTTTGGAGATTCAACGACAGGAGAACCAAGAACGAAGAGCTTCTCCAAAGACAAACGAATAAATGGAAATCAAAGAAGATGATAGAATATGCTACCATGAAACCAAATTCATAGACCAACATGGTCTTCTCCGAACCACTAAGGTTCCAGTAGTCCAACAACTTTCTCTCATCGGCCTCAAACACTTACCCAACCGATTCATAAGCCTGCCACCAGACCACTCAGTTGATTCCTCTCCTAATATTCCTCATACCTTCCAGAACTTTCCAACCATAGACCTGGCCCAACTGAAAACTGGGCCGGGTCTGGGCCGGGCACAAGAGCTTGTTAAGCTAGCTACTGTGACCAAGGAATGGGGTATGTTCTTGATCACAAACCATGGGATACAAGATTCAATATTGCATGGTGTTGAGGATGTTGTCAGGGGGTTTTTCGGGTTGTCGTTTGAGGAGAAGAAATTGAGTGTTGGGACGTATATGAATGTTGATAATATGGGTTACGGCCAGAATTTCGTGAAGTCGGAAGATCAACCGTTGGATTGGATTGATCGGTTGGCCATGAAGGCTGCTCCTAGGGAAGCAAGTGAAGGACTCCTTGTTTGGCCACAAAAACCACCCAATTTCAGGTAAGTTAAATAAAATTATACTTAATCTGTTTTCTTCATTAAAAATTAGCGAAAATTAGATCTTGGGATCCATCAGAGTTTAATTTGCTTTCATACGATAGGAGTCATTAGTTTAAATATAATAATAAATATAATTTCTTAGATAGCATTGACCTTGGTTTGGTGTCTAATATCTTTCTCTACGAATCCACTTTTTTGTATTGGATTTTTTGTTCTACGGATTGAGTACAATCAAGTGTAATTGGATCTTCACATGAGAGGCAAGACTTTGTTCAATTGAGAAAAGAAAAACATAATATGATGAAAAAGATAGTATTATCTAAAAGAACTTGGAGACCCACCAAAACACGAAAGCTAGATGTCTCAAACTAACCTATCAATTTAGGATTAAATTCGAGATTTTTCTTAGGAGGTATCGGAAAGAAATTAAAATATAATAATATCGATTTATCCAAAAGAAAAGGGTTTCTATTGATTCAAAATTTCAAACACTCTACCTATGTGATATGGGTAAAGGAAGAAAAAAAAATCAAAGATTTAACATAAGACTTTGATTGAATTTGATTTATAAACTAAATCTTTTTTTTTTTTACCTCCTGCCAGGCAAGTCATAGAGCAATATGTGGAGGAAGCAAGAAAAGTCTGCAACCACTTACTAGAGGCCCTTGCAGAATCCCTCTCCCTAGAAAAACATGTTTTCCTCAAAAACTTTGATCCCCAAAACAGTGAAATCAATGTAAGGGTAAACTATTACCCACCATGCCCAAAGCCAGATTTGACCTTGGGCATAAGTCCGCACACCGATGCAAGTGCAATAACCTTCCTAATGCAATTTGGTGCCACTGGAGGGCTCCAAGTGCTCAAAGACGCGAAATGGGTAGAGGTGTCATGGCCAGAAAACACATTGCTAGTAAGCGCAGGGGATCTAATGGAGATAATGAGCAACGGGAGGATAAATAGCCCGTGGCACCGGGTGGTGACACTGGCGGATGTTGAACGATTCTCGGTCGCTTTGTTCTATAATCCACCACCTCAGGCGGAGATTGAACCCCTGAAGGAAGAAGGATCAAGCGATAGGGAGGGGTACAAGAGAGTGGTTGTTAGGGAGTATGTGAAGAATTCTTATGATGTTAGCCCTACTGTTGAAAAGCTAGCCATAAATTTTGCTAAGATATGATATTTCAGGGAGATTGTAAATATGGTAATGTATGTGGCAGTGGCCCTTGTTATCAAAATATTTGGTTTGTGCGCTTTAGAATTTCATAACTATGTAATAAGCTTGACAACATTTTCCTGGGTAATAAGATACATAACTTTCGCACGCCCTCTTGTTATTCAAAAGTAGGTTGAATTGGGCAGGTATATCTTTGTCTCAGAACACCGAATAAAATAGATGGTTTGGTCGTCTTCTTATAATTCTTTCGATATGATAGGCCCAACTCTCAAACATCCGTCGAGACAGAGGTATACGAAGGCTTTTCCTATCTTTTGAGTGAGTTAAGACTCCTTAGGGTCGGTTTGTTAGAGATTATAGAAAGGGTTCAATTAATCGTCTCGAATATGGTTATTTGGCCTAGTTTGTTATATTCAAAATTTGTTTACTTCTTTGCATTCGAGTAAAATTATCCTATATCTTCTTCTATCCATCTCTTATCCCTTTCTATATCTCATTTTCATTTATAGAAAAGCTATTATTAGTTATGAGAATGTCATCCTCAATTACAAAAATAGCATTTACCTACTTGAATCTACTGTATTCTCCTTCCTAAAAATATACTCAAAAAAATCTTTTATAGCTTGATAACACGGTTGATGGCGTCTCCCCGAATCAAGGACCTAAAACAAAACTAGAAAATCGATGTGGTGCTGGTCAACACACTTTCAATTCCTAAGTCAGAAATTAATTGCATATGAAAATGGGTGCATATACTAAATATTAAGTGAACAATAATATCGCACCTCTCTCTAGAACAGAGTGTGCCCTTTAAATCTTCAAATTTTAACTAGAGTCTATTTCTCACAGATTAGCATAAGATTTTGCCGGTGTGATCTCCCGGAGTCTTTATCCCAAAGCAAGTGCAAACCTAATGTATTCCGGTTTCCCCTCTAAATGACATACTTTCAATAGGAGTACTCTTCTTACCACAAGCGTTCTAGTCAAAATAGACTTCCTCTGGGTAGGAGAGACCCACTTGGGCTAGCTCACCTAGTAAGAAAAACCACAAACGGCCAAGAAAACCAAGACAATTTTGACCGCAATGTTGAGCAGACTATGGAAGGCAAAGCTGGCTAGACTAGCTCAGTCATCGGTTCCTTACCTATCATAATTATTCAGCCTCTATAATAAATCTCTCCCTCTACTATATTTTTCCACCTTCTAAAATTTCAACCTCTAACAAATGGACCGTTAGTTTCATCTTTATACACCGAAATCAGGGGCTATTGATGTCCAAGTGCTCTTATAAAGCATGAAGAGAAAAGATTTTGATAAGTGATGTCTCAACCCAAATCTGCCAGGCCCATCTGAAAATCCAGGCTTTGTGGGGCTCTTTGCAAGTCCATCAAAGATAGTAGATAACAGAACCAGTGCAGTCTGGAAAAAGTGTAAACTTGTAATTTGAAAATTAGAATGATCGGTCAAATTGCAAAAAGGCTGCAGCCAAACACGCCCTAGAACTAGAAGAACTTTATAGATTTCCATTTTGCATTATTCATCAAGGAATATAAGTACCATTATGCCCATTTACTGTATACTTAATTACCACTTTTATCCCTAGACAATAGACATACCTTCAAATGTTTTTACAAAACGGTCAAGATGCAAATCAAAATATTTTTTAAAGATTATGCTTTAAAATATTAGTTTCTACAAAATATATTAGCACATATTATGCTCTAAAGTATTTGAATGATAATGCACTGAACAAAATTTGTAAAAACGTTGTGTGTGATTCTAGAGTTATGCATTATCCATTTCATCTTTTCGAATGCATTCTATCATTTGTAGCTAAACACTTACAATAAAAAATAAAATAAAATACATAACGCAAAAATAAAAAAGATTGCAGTTAGCCAAACACCCTCCTAGATGAATTTTTTAGGTTCTCATTTTTGTTAAGGAGTGTAAATACGATTATGCTCATTTATTGCATATGCCTTCTATGAAATATATTTTGCATCAAGCAACAGAACAGTGTGCAGTAGCTCTGCCATCTGAACAAAGACAATCATCCCTTGGGGTTATCCATTTTTTATTCTTATTCCTTTCCATCAAGAAGCTGTCACTTAGTGATTGAGGAGAAATTTCCTCTGGATCAGATCCATTGTATGAGTAATCACACTACTAATCTCAAGTCAAATATGGGGTTTTACTAAATAAACTCCTCACGAAAGCCAAAGAACTTTTGTGGTTTGACAAAATGGAAATCCCATTTTGAGGGCAACTACACAGAATGATGATCTGATTTGCTTTAGTGGTTTTGTTGATTTGTTTTGGGGGTCCACTAGATCTTTCTTTTCCTTTATGTTCCATCTACATTGGGCATCTTTTAAGCTTGAGGGGTAAGGTTAGATACTAGATGGGTGTTCCCCTCAAATTGTTTGTAGGTTTATTTTCGTTAATAATATTCCCTAACTTTATTATAAGAGGTCAAGATCAATGCCAAGTGTCAACCACCCACCATGTACATGTTGGAATGATTTTACATACCAAAAGCACCATCAATGTCTCTTTTCGTAATTAGTTTGTTTGTTCACTCTGACGTAACAATAAAAAGATTCGATCTAAACAAGTCATAAAGTCATTGAAAAAAGTTTGCTGGAACCAGCCTAAGGCAAGCATATACTCGTTAAGAAAAATAGTAAGCAAATAGGAAAAGCAACATAATTAGAAAGAAATTCAAGATCATGCAGATTGTCTGGTTTGGGATATGGATGGGATCAAGAGGGAAGAAAGAATATGGTCTTAGAAACCTGATCCACTATGTAATCATGGATCATCAACAAATTTCTAAATGCTTCTTTATTACTATCACCACGGCAAAGGTCCAGGTAGGCAGAACTCTTAGATTCTCAAGTTTTATAAAGTGTTTATGAAAACCCATCTTCACCTATGTTGTGCCCTTCCGCTCCCAAAGCATTCCAGCATTTGTTATTCCTGGCCTCACCCAAGCACAATATGTATAATTTAATACTGTGTTTACGTCGCAAAAGAGAGGAAGAATAACTTGTTATACATCTCTACGTAATATGAATTACGAAACGAAATTCTCACAAAGATATGTGCCTCCAAATTATGTATTTAGGGCACTTGTCTCAAATCCTGTATGAGCCAAAATTAAAATAAATCTCTCTTATCAAATTCAAGCCATAGTAGATTTTCTTCTTTGTAAAAGGGTCCCCTTAAGATTAAGATTAAAATACAAGAAGCATTAAAAACACATGTTGTTCACCTTTTATATTCATACAAAACCTTGATGTGCAGTAGTTGCGCAATGCGTTAAAACGACGCCATTTTAATTTTAAAAAAAAACTGCCCAAACAATTGGACGATTTTGGAACAATTTTTAACATAAGTCGTTTTAATGCACAACACGTTTCACCATTAATTTATATTATACGGGGAGAAAAAAAATGAAGCACACATTCAAGACAATTGAATATTATGTGTGTGGACATGTCACACACATCCTTAGTACACACAAGATGTCAAATCAAACAATACGGTAAAATTCAGGGTTTTGCTATTCGCAAGGAATCGCGCAGAAAGATTCTTCTTTTCTCACCTCCGCCATGTGATCCTTGAGCGATTCCCTGCGGGATTCCTTGCGAATAGCAATTCTCAGGTACTTTCATGAGACAGCTAAGGACAGCTCAAGGATTTGGATGCTAGCTTTGTCAACAGACACTGGACTATGAGACACCATGTGGGTATACATATGAAAAGAATTCGAAAGAATGTTAAGTGTTATTAGAGCATCGTCATGTTGTATCCCATCTCAAGTAGTTAAGATTTAAATATGAATTTATCGATAGACACCAAACTATAAGACACCACGTGGGCATACAAGCGAAAGGAATTAAATATATATATATATATATATATATATATATATATATATATATATATATATATATATATATAAAGTCCTATTGTAGCACCGTCTCAGTGTTCCAACTTAAAGCTGAGGTTAGCTCAAGTAGTTAGGACTTGGATACCAACTTCATCAATAGAAACTGAACTCCGAGAAACCAAAAGTGTTATAGTAGCACCGTCACACATTGTCCCAACTCAAAGTTGCGGTTAGCTCAAGTAATTAGAACATGGATACCAGCTTCCTCGATTAACACTAAACTATGAGACACCACGTGAGTATATATACATAATCATTAAATGTTGTTAGAGTACCGCCACGTAATATTTTAACTTGTTATCGCGAATCCAAAAACAATTATATAGCATTGCTACAGGACCACTGAATAATTATTGAGCGTATACGGAGAAAACATGTTCTCACATATTGGGAAGTGTCTGGTTGAAGGAAAAAGTTTGGGAAATACTTAATGTTGATTTGTCTCCTTCATTGGCCCCTTTCACAGGACTACACACCTCTTGTCCCAAATGGTCAACTTACCCTAAACCTATGATGAAAAAAAGCTTTCAATGTCAGGGCTTTTACTTTTCTCACTGTCCCAATTTGTGGGCCCTAGTACCCTCCAAGCATGGGCTTCTTGTAGCTATTACCCCACCCCCCAAGTCCCAATGACCCAGCCCAATACTCGCATGTAGTAGTTATGTAAGGCTCTATTTGCCTAAACTAGATTATTTGGATTGTCTAGATTATTCGGGAAATAATCTAACTCCATTTGGCCTAAATTATTTACCCAAATAATCTGGATTAATCTAGCTCCAAACACAACATAACTTCTATATCCACAAATAATTTAGTCCAAACACTTTGAGCTAGATTATTCCGTCCGGCACCCAACATAATCCAACAATCCAATAATCCCATAATCTAGTTACGCCAAATGGACCCTAATTAAGGTATATAGTACATGTTTTTTCATAACCGATGTATCTGGTCAGTTTAAAATCAAACTGAAGTAAAGTTTGAGAAAGTCTTCATCTAAATTACCGACTAGTCATCAGGACCCTGGGTGAAAACGACTAGGCAAATCCTCCAGTGACCCCGAGTTGTTGAGTTTCGACTGCAAAATATTTGAGTTTACTGCTCTTCCGCTGTACGTACATACTTGTTCAATATTTGCTACTGAAAATTTAATGGTATATCAAATGGGTCCCCTACCTTAAAGGGTTCAGACAGCCTGGAAATGGGACCCATCTTGACCAATTTTACAGAAAAAACCCCAGCCAGAAACCTGCTTAATTGGTCTAGCCAAAAATCAAGGCTTTATACTTTATACAAAAATGCACCATCAACCTAGAGAAAAGGCTATTGTCAAAACATCCATACATTTTACTCGTATTAGAGCATTCGCACCAAGCTCTTTAATTCTCCTCCTTTCATAATTTGAAGAGCAATTCTTTCAATGAACTCTCACATAGCCTCTCTTACTTTTCTTTCTATTTAGAAAATGCTACAGTGACTCCCTATTTTTAAGGAGCTACCGTAACATCTTAGGATTTTTATTTTATTTTTTCTTCCCTTTTATTTCTCTTCCATTTGAATTGAAATATGAAAGTGAAAAAAGAAAGAGTATTTTAATAAAATACGGATAGAATAGAGGGTCTGGTGCAAAAGACATTAGAAAATGTGACTTTCTAAAATATAAAAGTAAGATTTCCTCTCTAATTTGGTCCAAAAAATAAAAATACTGATGTTGATACTCTTAGGTCTGTAAAACTTGATTCAAGTTTAGGTGTCACTTTGCATACTGTAATTAATTAGAGCAATGTCCACGCAATTTAAACATCAGTATTATAATAATTTATGATATAATATAGCTCCATAATATAAATATATATTATACAAATAATTTTTGTTTTCTTTTTCAATTAATTAATACTGAAATTAGTACAAGCAGTGAATTTACCCAGTTGCATTTTTTAAAAAAAGAACTAGGTAAGAATCCATATGTCTGTTTTTTGTTTGCACTCTTTTCTTGATTATTTCTTCGTGTTATTGTGTCTACGTTTCGACTCCACATCAGCTTGCCTATTTTTTATTAATTTTAATTCAAACCCACTACTTTAGGTAGGTTTATTTCATTGGAAGAACCTACTACTAAGAGAATTAATATTGACTCCTCTTGACCAACACTCTTTGGACCTTAATTACCACCCAATAAACTATTTTTAGCACTTCAAATGTTGATTAGATGACTTGGCATAGGGTATGGGGGAGTTATATTGCAATCGACACTACAGTTCTAATATGGGCAAAACGATAGCGTTTTGCTCGTGATTATTGTCAAAATATATGAGGTCAAAACAATATAGGTTTGAAAAATAGTACTTTGATAACAATTTGCGAAATTGGTAGTGCTTTTCTAAGAAAAAGTTTACGACCACAAACTTTCTTGCACATACAAATACAATTGCATCCAGAATTGTCAGATGCATATGGAGTTTTCTATAATCATGTGAGTCCAAATTCATTCAACGATTTTGGACACATCTGTATCTAAATATACACACAAAATTTGTGTTCATAAATTTGTTCTTTTGCTAATACAGTCTTCCAACTCATATAAAATGTCCACTTTGCCTTCTTTGACCTTTCATAAAGAGAAAGAAAAAGAACATGAAATTTGTCCTCGTTTGGCCTAACTGATTTTTTGAATTATTTTTTATCTCTATTTAAATTTTTTTTGTATTTATTGTTTTAGCATCAATATTTTGTGAATTATTGGTCCGTCTTGATGAAAGGAATCTAAAAAGTATAAATTTATATGCAAAAGTTTAAAAAAAAATCACTAAAGACAACGAAAAAGCTCAAATAATCTCTGTTTTTGAATTATTTTTGTCTTTTCTGAACTTTTTTCAAATTTGGTTTATTATATATAACTTTTCTGAAAACTCTCGTTGAGATGAATCAATAATCCACAAAAAAAATTCACACAAGGACGAAAAAACAATTCAATAATCGAGTCAGTCTAAACATAACCTAAAAGGGTCAACATTAATTCCATTTCACTTGTGCAAAAACAAACATGTTATTATCAATTTATACCTCTAATCTCTCATCACAAACGGTTCTAATCGCAATCTCTTCGTCACACTTAATTATTTTTACCATACAACACGTATCAGAGATTATCCATCGTCAATGGAATATGGGGTCAAATTGGGGAAAAAAAGTTTTCTCTCTCTGTATCTCTGTGTGTGTATATACCGTGTATACTCCCTTGGTTGCCGTACAGTCCTTTAGTGGGTTCGACCAATCACATCTTTGGGCAAAAGGAAAACTTTACAGCTAGTCTAATAAATAATTTGGCGCCAATTCTTGCCTTGATGCAACGCACTTCTGACGTGGCAAACCAACCCACGCCGACGTCATCACCTTGCAACATTTCAGAAATCCCAAAATTGAATTTGAGACCCAAATTTTTCTTTAAATTCTGAATTTTCTATTGTAAATAATATATATTTTTTAATTAATAATTAAAATCTGTAGAATAAATTTTACAGAAAAGTGCAAATAAAAGAGTCCAAAATATTTCCCTGACTGTGATTTATAATTCAAAACAGTGGGCAAACACCCCCTTAATTTGTTGAAGCATAAACAATAATTTTCACAGCCAATAGCAATACGTGAGGATGAAATTATATTCCAAAAATGAATAATAAAAAACCTTTAATTTTATTGAAACAAAATAATACAATAATTTTGAATAATTGATATTTTATCCAAATAATAATTGTTAAATAAAAAATTCAAAAAGATTATTCAACTCGAAACAAATTGCCTTCGCCACCCTGCAATCATTTGCAAAATATCCCATTGCAGTCACGCTAAAATATAATCATAATCCCACCCCATGCATAAAGTGTTTAGTATATTTTTGTGATATCAAAATAACGTTTTAGTACACAACATACTCTGTTGTGCAATCTCAGGATCCACAAAAACTCGAGGAAGAGAGAAAATTCAAGTATTTACGGTGAACCAATATTTAACCAACTAACTTAAACCAATTAAATAGCTTTCGTACATAAAATCATTCTTTTGAAGCCAATTGAATGATTGAAACATCATGAAACCAAAGCATTCTCATGACCAAAAGGGTCCAATGGCTAATAATAATTCACCTTTTGGACATATATGGAATAGTTTGCATAAGATTACAAAAATAATTTAATGTGCCAAAAAATTACGTTGATTGGAGGTTGATACATAACTAAGTTGACGATCTGAATAAAAAATAATAATTTAAATTATTTTTTGAGACTCGGAATAGGATTCAAAGTCGGGCAAATCAAACACGATAGAACGTGATGTGCTCTACTCACAGCAGGCCCTAAGTCCGTCAATCCCCAACGTTCATTATGAACGTAGTTAAAGACAAAAATGAATCAAAACAAAAAGTTCTCCGAGCAAAAGAAAGAAAGTAGCAAAAAGCAACGGCGGGGATGGATCCGTACTATTGTGGTTGCTGTACATCCGATGCAGAAGATCGAGGCCGCTTTCTCTGCGGCTCACCTCGATTGTCGGACCGCGTGTCGCAGCTTCCACACGCCGATCCTTCCAGCACGCCGTCTGGGCTCGGCGGGAGAGGCGGCTCCTTTACCCTGTCGTTATGGCCCACGGAGGGACACGTGTCCACCAGGTATACTTCCATCAGTTGGTGACAGCTTCTCACCATTTCCTGTCTCCAAGAAACATAAAAACTCATTACGCTTCTAGTTTCTACTTTCTCGGCTCAAATACCTATCTAAAAAATTACAAAACAGCCCCAACAATGAAAAACAATTTCAATTACATCATTGATCTTCCATAGTTTTTTAGAAAAAGATTTAACATTGCTCTATTTTAATTTCCAAATTAAACCGTCACCTTTATTTTGATTTTACATCAAGTGGTGTCTAGGCCCTACCCTAATGTCACCACAAGACAACGTGTACATGCTCAAGAGATAGTAAAATATTGAGAAATTTTTATTCAATGCATAAGCCTATCAATAATGTTACCGGTCCACTAACCTTTGGCGTGTGACTCACACACACAATGTGTCCATGCTTAAGAGATGGAGAATAATTTTCCTAATATTTTGGACATATTTTAGATGTTTTCCCAATTCTACTACAAGAATAAAAATAATCAAATATCCTGGTGATAATGTGTTACTAGGGCACCTTACTTCCAATGTGTTGTTTTTTGTAATGGAAAAACATAATAAATGGACTACATTGAAATGAAAACAAAAGTGAATTAGGCAAATTGAGAAAATCGAAACTAATGGTACACCAGTGAGAAATCTTGTTGAAATTATGGGGACCAATGGCATAATTTGTCCAAAATGTATTTCCGGCCTCAAACCACGAAATTTTACTTTGTTTACTCTCTCATAAAAGGACTCTGGCAAATCAGCACTTTCACCGGCGGCGGAGAGCACGGCAGAGGCTGCAATTATCGACGGCGGCAAACCTACGAAATCGATTACTGAAAAACAAAAAGAGTTTACTTTAATATAATATCAATTGTGATTCAATTAAGATCCGAATAATCAATTAAATGATAAAAGCAGTGGGTCTAAATTACCACGAACGGTGTTGACAATGAGATCGGAGGAAATTGAAATAATGGGACGAATTAAATCCGACTGGGACACTGAACAGGGGAGCTTGGAAATGAAGTAGTCAATGTAGTCGAAGGGTGTTACGGACCGGAGCCTCCAATTGAGATTAGCCATAACCCGAAGCTCCATTCGCTGAACCGTCTTGGGCTCGAATACGAACGTGGGTTCGAACATTTGGATGTCTAGGAGCAGTGGAACGTAACGCTCCTCCATTTTCGCCGCCAGCGAAAGACACGCCACCGCTAGTAATTGGAATGGCCACCCATTTGCTTTCTGTCATCAATCCACCAGTGCCTTAGACACCGAAAACTATACATATACCTATACATATATGTGTGAGTGTGTGTGTGTACTTTACAGTACCGGAAGGGAATGAGACGAAAGGAAACGATCGAAGTAGTTGACGGAGAGAAACGCCGTCACCGGTCTGAACTGATAATGCGAATGCACCTGGATTCATGAATATCAATAAAAGTAAAAATAGGTTTTCAAACAAAATAAATACAGAAAAAAATGAAGAAAAATATACTAATCGAACAGTATGTAAGAGTGTACTTTGAGGATCCAGTTGATGCAGTCTTGGCGAGAGGTGAGGTCGATCGGGAGGTCTCGGCAACGGCGGTGGAGGTAGTCGGGGTGGGGCATATGGTGGTGTTCTGAAGCGATGAGGCGGTTGACGGAATCTTCATGATCAAGCTGTGAGGAGGGTTGGGGATCGGAGGTGCAGGCGCCGGCATCGGAGGAGACGAGGTCGTTTGCGTCCTCTGCGCAGTATAGGCTAGCGGCGGAGATGTCAGGGGAGTGAGACATTGCCGCGGATATGAAATGGGATAGAACACATGGCCGCTTACGATTTGGGGAAAGGCATTTTTGAGCTGTCTCACACACACACGCTCTCTCTCTCTCTCTCTCTCTAACAGAGTGTTTCAGAAATCAGATTGCAGTGAGTGTGGAGACTAGTGAGTGTGAGAGTGTGTATGTGTGTGTGTGTGAGAGAGAGAGAGAGAGAGAGAGAGAGAAGAGGTGGAGGATGGGGATTAAAGGTGGGGCAGATGTAAGGTGATGTTGCGATTCAGGTGATCGTCTCTCTTTGTGAAACAGTTTTGAGTGTGTGATTGATATATGATGTGCCTCTCTGGCTGCATGATTTCTTCATCCCTCTTTTTATACAGAACTTCGGTTTTCGCGATGCGACGAATAGTCTCATTCTCTCTCTCTCTCTCTCTCTCTAAAATCAACTGTTGAAGAATTTAGCCATTAATGACTTGCTAACAAATTGCATAGTCTATTCTTTTTACTATTTAACGACTTCCTAACAAATTGTGTAGTCTTTTTATATTATTATTATTATTATTGTGCTTTAGTTACTTAACTTTTTTTTGTAAAGGCACCAAATGTACAAAACACTTGTAACGAGTTTCAGTTGCTTTCATTATTATTCAAACTTTGGACTAACTTTTTTATTTGAAAAAAATTATAATTTTGTTGTCTTTGGTCAATCTTTTTGGATTATTATGAGACGAGATATTTTGAAAAAATTATAAATGATAAATTATATTTAAAAAAATTAATCTCTAGAGGGGTTGTCCGTGTGATAGAACAGACAAGCTGTAAATCCGAATGTCCTGAAGTCAAAACTCGATAACTTAATATTTAAAACCACTGAAGGATTTGTCCGATCACTTCCACCTAGAGCTCCAAGGACTAGTCAATAATTAGGTTGGAAGTCCCCAAGCTTTACCCCAGCTTAGTCCCAAAGCGATCAGATACCTCGGTTATGAAAAACGGACTAATGATTCACAAAAATTTGAGACAACAATATCAAATGTAAAAAGAAAATGAATGGAGAAAAAAATACAAATAAACATGTTAGGTCAAATTTTTAATTTAATTTTGTGTACAAATAAATTGCTTAACAAAATTTTAAAGGGGACAATTCAAATTTGACAATAATATCCCAAAGAATTTCATCAAATTACTTTACGATATTGTGATGCGTTAGTGTACCGCAAGATTTCAAATCCCCTTACAAAATGGTAGAATATCATTTACAATTTCTGAATAAAATAACTTTTTTAATTTATTTTAGTGTTAAAATCTCTTTATTAAAAAATTTATCAGATAAGAAATTGTGAGAATAATGTATTTTTCCTGCTTGGCGAGGGATAGAAAACATATGATGTGGACTTATCATAGACTTAGAAATTAACAACAATATCACCGTCTAATACATCCAAAATGATGCCATTTTTTACCCAATAACTGTTTAAAAACTATTCAAATAATGCCCAACTGTTTGGGCAACTTATGAAGCGATAAAATGATATTATTTAGACACGCAATATATTATGTTATTCGATGTAGATAATAAAGTCGGAATAAAATCCCCCGACTCTCTTATACACTTGTAGACGCACTTATCGAAGCTAGAACACTCACACACGCTGCGTGCGAGAGTGTTCAAGTAGAGTTTTCCTTTATCCAAGGGCTGATGGAGCAAGAGTCAAGTGTGGTCACTTGAACCCACTCAATTTTTAAAAAATTATTGTATTGTTGAAGATTTGTAAGTTAAACAGTGATTTGACCTTTTTAAAATTATGATATTGTCCCGAGTTCACATAAGGCCTAAAATTACCCTAAACATTTCACCTAAGATATAAAATTCCCCTGAACAATTCATTCAAATTAAAAAAAAAAAATCATTATGTTTGTACATATCTATAGTGAAAAAAATATTTTAATATTTTACTTAACAAATGACACTTTCATATATCTTTTTTAATAAAAAAAAGTCGTCGAGTGTTATATGAATGAATATGTAAGTTATACTTTATTTTTATTCTCTTATTAAAAAAAATTGTTACATAATTCTAATTAAAATCTTCATCTGACTACATAAAATTTCTTACTCCGCCCTTATCTTTACCTAAACAAATGATTCCCAACTACAGCCTTAGCCAAAAAAATCCAACATCTAGACTCTTTCTATTCTAATAACAAGCCCCACTTTTAAAGCATTTGAAGGCACAAGTCCATAACTAGGAATGAGTTTACTTATCCTCAACAATTAGAATAACCAAAATCTCTAACTTTTGCACCACAAATCTAACAACTGCTGATCAGAAGTTGCAAACTCATTTCAATATCCAAAATGCAAAATGCAATAAACATCGAAATTTTCAATAATCATCAAATAAGTCCATATAATAGGACTTTTCAATAAATAGAATTCGCCTTCGAAAATTAGGCTGTCTCCAGAACAAGCTGGTTTAATCCATTTTCCCTACTCCTATTAACATACATCACAACATGCTTTTCCATTCTTGTTTTCTTCCCTCCCATTAAGAGTTCAAGATAATCCGGTTTTTGTTTTCTACAACCAAGACTCAAAAATTTAAATAGATGGGAAGTACTTAGTAAGGCCCGAAGGTAGGGAATAGAATTCTGCACTCCTCGGATCCTTATCGAAGTACCTGAACTTATCCCACCAGTGCCTCCCACTGTCAATTCGAGTTGAGCTATGACTCCGAGCAACAGTGCAATCCAAGAACACCGCGATCACAACTCCCACTGTGGCCGGAGATGTGAATATGATTTCCACAATCGTGTTAAACTGCAAAGTATGATAGAAACTTATGTTTATGTTTTTCAAGCACTAAGTCTATGACTACTAAAAGTTCTTCGAGGTCAAAAAGATAAATTCATATGTAGTACAACATACCCAATGTGCACGAGTGTGAACAGGACCATGACCAGAAGTTACTATGTAGCTATAGAAGTAGTGTGTGACTGAGAGGCCCATGAAGATTGAATAAGCTACTATGAACTTTGTTCTTAAGCTGTTGAGGTTGCAGAATTGAAGTAAACCAAGACCAGCAGAAGCTGCACAGGCACGGGTTGTATACCACAGTCAATGTCATTGTCAACAAATAGCTGAATCTAAAACAGGTATATGTAAAGATGAGTTGAGGAAATGACTATTCTATCTGCTGAAAACAAGCATTTGTAATTTTCCACCAATTCTAAGTAAATTTCTTTTCAAACAAGCAGGAGTTCTGGGTAAGCATAATGAAATTTCAGCAATATTATCTCATACAAAGAGAGAGAAATCATACACATGTAAGCGAACAAGACGCAGTACAGAGCTCCAAAGATGGGCAATGGAATCGAGGCTAGAACAGCCCCAAATTTTCCTGTTAGTTGATGATAGAGTTACGCGGTTAGCACAAATTTGAATCTAACTTCAGTTTCTGGGCTTTTTAAGGGATGTAAGATGAAAACATGAATTGATAACGCACCAAACACTGAAAAGAAAAGCATGAATCCTGCTGATATTTGAATCACTCTTCTGCTTCCAACTCGTGTTAGTGCCAAAAGACCTACATTTTCACTACACATTTCACAGAATATAAGAACCTCAGATTACTAGGAAAATAGGTACTAGGATGAGGAAATCTGCTTCTTGGGGGACTCATTTGAGTAACAGATGTCTTCATCTATGTGTATAATGGGTAGCCAAATCAATCAGCCCTTTGGCTGGAATATTAAACTTCTTACACTGATACCGTGGAGCCAGTTGCAGTACCAAACAACCCGTCCAGCAACAAGCCTACTCCCTAAAACTCAAAAAGGAAGAAAATGGGTTGAGTCAGTTACGAAGAAAATGAATATCTTTGAAACATAGTAATCTAACAGAGGGTCAGCTGCTACCAGCCACGCTCCACCGCGGCTGATAACAGAAGGCGGTATAGGTGTGGCACTCCCAAATCTTGCTGCTGCTTTAAATGCGCCCGTAGACTGCAATAACAAAACAGCGGGAAAAATTTAGCGTGCATGGAATTTAGTTCAAATACTCATTAGGGAATTTGAAACTTCCAAAACAAAGCAGTATGAATCAAATCATGATGGTGAAGATTAGGGAATTACAAGGGTGTAACTCATTAAGGATTCCTAACATTGAAATCCAGCTCATTAAGGTGTTTGTTCACAAATAAACAAACACCTTTCAACTTCGCTTTTCTTTCAGAGAAATAGACTAAAAGAGATTCCAGCTAGGTTTGGAACAAATGACTACTATCAGGACAAAAAATTAACCTCAATAAGAGCAATAAGAGCTGCTGCCACCATTACAAAAGCTTCCCCACCATTGGCTGTGGGAGTCCCCCATTGCCATGGATACGGAAAACTTATCCTGCAGGTTGAGAATTAACAGAAACTTTAATCTGAACGGAGACATAAAACACTAGAGATAATTCATTGTTTCAGAAGATGCCGACTCTTGAATTTGCTAGACAGAGTATTCCTAGTGGCCAAATGCAGAACAACTCATGGTTAGGTATCTTGATGAATGTTTATTTTTCAGCTGCGAAAATGAGTTAGCTTTTGGCTTAAGATGTTCACAGCATATGCGGACCAGACAACGACATAGTGAAAGGATATTAATCAGAACAAGACAGAGAGGTGGAAACAAACTAGGAATGTAAACTAGGTTTGAAAATTAGTTTGAAGCCTAAGATTAAGAGATACAAATAAGAAATGCTAATTTAAGAATGAGCTTACCAAGCGGCACCACTAATTAGGCCAGATCGGTCAACACGACAACTGAATTGGGTACTTGGAGATTTATTTTTATATGCACCCGATGCAGTAAGAAGTGCTGCAAATGGCCATACAATCGCTATTGATAACAGGACAGCATATCGTTCATAAAAGCGCTCAAATATGCTTCCTCCTTTGGTTGTTATCCAATGAGGAATAAACTGCATGCCAAAGATTTAGTAACCCAAATCAAATATTGCCACAAGAAACTCTTGCAAATAGATTTCTTCAGAAACAAAGGATCAAAAATAAATCAGCAATTTTGTACCCGAGACATAAATCAGATCGATTTTTTATAAATAAAATATAAACCAAACAGTGTTTACGACTCTAAGCCCATTGGCATATTGTTATCGTGTTTCAGTTTCCATCTTGAAATTGATTCGTGAAACTTCCATTGTATGTTAATATGCTTGGTCCAAGGCCCTTATTCATTGATTTTCAGACACATAAATTCCACAGTAGCAAAGCAAATATGATCATTCGAACCATGGCTAGCTAAACTAAAAGAGATTAAATAGGAGTTGCCCGAGTAATATTAAAACAGCTCACCTGAGATAGAATAATTAAGAGAATCAACTCTGGAAGCCCAATCTCAATACATTGTGCCAGCTACAACCATCAGGTAAAAAATGAAAAGACAAAATAAGCAAACGAATCCCATTATAACAGAGTGCTATGAAGAAAAAAAACTACTAAATGATGTTTTTTTACATGAAATATAAAAATTCTCATCAATGCAACTAAAGTACTGAATTCAGCCTGGCTGAAAAGGAGACAGCAAGAAGATTACCCTTTAAAATATAAATGTTGAATCGCTTCTTTTTTTTGGGTGATATTACTATAATAAACACCAAATATGGAATTATGAAGGGAAAAAATGCTGGACAAATTGATCAGGCAGAGGCGTACGCAATATCAACCATCAAATTTGCTGTATTTGAATGAAGGCGTAAGAATTCCTACCTGAGGGAAACCATGAGCATAGAGACCCAGTCCAACAAGCGTTATAAAAGGAGCAGCAGAAAGAGGGGAAATTAACCTATCATCATCCAACAAATTCAAAGTGTTGATTATATAGATTACAAATGAACATAACTTCGATTACACCATATGCCATTTCATCGAAATCCCACCTCACAATGATTCTCCAGATACCAAAGAAACCTAGCAATATTGGGCAAATGGATGCAATCATGAGACCTCCTTGAATCGCTCTCATTGTCTTTTCAAACCTCTGAAGAAAGTAATCACACAACCAAAGTAAATGGCCGAAATAACATTATGTTTAAAAAGGATGAGGATGGGGATTGAGTCCATCAGTCTCACCTCCAGAGGATCGATGTATACGCTATATTTATCAGATAACACTGTGAAAAGTGCAGCAGCAACAAATGTGTAGGAGGCTCCTATCACAACTGGAAGCCGAGTTCCGAACCAAGTCTGCAATAGAGTGTTCAATCCTGCAACGAACAGCGTGGTCTGAATCACTTCAGCCTTCTCCTTCTGCCACAATGAAAATAAGACCTAGAACCTTAAGTTGAGATCATGGGAATACTCCCCAGAGGAGATAATAAGGTACAGAAATGCTTGTATAAGTAACTTCCACAAAATTCATACATTGCCGCCACCCATCAGAGGAACAATGATTGAGGGAATGATAACAGTAGTCCCAAGCATTACCACATAGTGCTGAAAACCCAGAACTATGGCTGCAGCTGCATTAAGAAAGAAGAAGTTAGAATCAAAATTGTCACGCTAAAGGAATTTGATGAACTACTCTTTGGAGAAAAGATGTAGGACAAGTTTCTAACCATTTCGTACATCCAGTCTAGCGAGACAAACCAAAACTAACTTCTTATCAAAAAACAAAAATGAAAAAATCTAAATCTGATACCACATTAGAGTTATATAAGCATCCAATCTAAAATCAATTTTGCAATAAGTGGGGTAGCATCTACAATAAGAGCCGCAGTTGATATCCAACCAAAAAAGCACAAGAGATGAAACTTTTATTCTGAAGTTGTGTAATCGAAGCACTTTATGAATTTGAAAATTTTATTAGATACGAGTTCAATTGCCCAAACGTTCATGAAGCCTGATACAGATGGCGCAAATGTTACCAATCATTGTAAAAACTCCAATGAGAAGTACAAATCACGGGGAAATGATCGAAACAGGCACAATGAGTATATAACTATGACTAAAAACAGAGAATTATTGCTGGCCAATTGCCATCTTCAACGAAGCAACATATAAACACAGTACATCAGAGAGAGAGAGAATGAGGAAAGAGAAAGTAGAGAAGATTATAGATTCCTACATATAATTTACATCCACAATATTTTTATTCTAGAGGATACAAATATGTCTCGAGTACATAGATAATGCATCCTCAATATGATCAGCGGGTGATTATACACAAAGGACAAATACGATTAGTAGAGAATCGAAAAGAAAAAAAAAACAGAGGAATGCTCAGAAGAGAAGAGTAAAATTTGAATGCGTATTTGCATAGATGTATACATAGAGAGAGAGAGAGAGAGGGACTAACGCCATGGAGGATTGCTCTTAACGCAGAAGTCGACTCCAGGTAATTGTTCCTTTATTGGATGAGGCGCAAATATATCCCCCATCCCTCTGTCTACCTGTTCTTCTGAAGCAAATGAAGCTAATGCGGAGTTTGTGAGTACAACTCTGAGTGTGTGTGCGCGCGCGCACAACTACAAAAAGCTTGAGAGGATCAGAGGAGGGGGGCACGAGGACGCGAAGTGAGAGAGAGAGGAGATAGAAGAAAAAGAATGGTGATGGAGTCAGATATTAGGCGGGGGACGTTGTGACTAAATAGAAGCTCCACAACGACCCTATTTCTTGCAGTTGGGTGGGAAGTCTCTGTTTCTCTAATACTAATAGTAAGTATGTCTTTAGATTCTCCGGGAAAGCAACCTAACCGCAGCAACAACGTGACCCCCTTGCACAATAAGTTAGAAATGAACTATCACAAGAAACCCCTCTCTCACTCTCTCACTCACTCTCTCTCTCTCTCTCTCTCTCTCTAGATTACATAGTCAGAAAACATTTTGATTTTGAATGCGACCAGAGACACCGGAGGGGGAATTGGACATCATGAGATTTATTCAGCCTTTTGTTTCAAGGAATTCGGGATGTAGTGCAGTTCTGTAATGTGGGTGCATGTAAAACGTAATTTTAATTGTTTTGTTTTAAAAATTATATTATTTTAATCTCATGCATTTTGATAATACATAGCATGGTATGTCAAACTGATGTAATTTCGAGAACAAAATAAACAAAGTTACGTTGTTTTGTTTCACTAAACCTACACTACGGTCCCAAATCTTGTTGGAAGTATGTTGTCTTATTCCCTTTGCTATGTACTGGTCATACATATTTAGTGTAATAACTTTGCACAAGACAATTTAAGTCACACTTTATTTCCTCCTTTCACTAGCTATGTTAGGAGTTGTTTTTTTGGTATGTTGGGAGATTGAAAATTTGTCATGTGGTTCAACACTAGATCTTCTGGACAAAGACGACGAGAACCCATCATGAACCAAACGTATCACGTCACGAAACACTATTTACGAGTTAGGTTCATGATTGACATGTAAAAATATGAGTACGAAATCGTATCTGAATGTGTAGTCTTCTATGAACAGATCAAATTCTAAGCGTATATATATAGAGTTCTTTATTCAATTTTGCTTAATTTGAAAGCAAGAAAAGTAATATTGCTTAGTAATGACATATTAATTCAATCCGTACAAGTATTCCTTTGATGTTTTTTTTAATCCCCCATTTATACCTTTCATCGTGCAATATTATGTGATAATGCAAAAACATTGTTGTCATTAAGCATGCTTTCACGCTACATGGACTACTATTTTAACTACCATTCCTATCCCTATTTTCTTGCACGCCTCACCATCACAACACTTAGAAATATGTGAGCCAAGTAGTGCCTTTGTGGATTTGGTAATTACATAATGTCGTTCTTTGTCACCGTTTCAAAAATAAACCTATCGGTGCGATGTCGAATGCCATAAAATACTTAATTGAAATACATAATGTCGTTCTTTGGCCAAAATTGTATCATGACCAGAAAATCGTGAATTTGAATCGCAAGAGCTTCATCGTGAGAAATGAATTATTAAGCTCGGAGTGCCTATGGCTATGAATTTGGTTACATGTAGCAATAATTGAATTGGAGTTCTTGGGGTTTGAAAGAATATCAAACCCAATTGGGATATCTCACTCGTTTGAATATTTTAAGAGCCGCATTTGCTGTGTATGGTGGCGGTGGTTAAATGGTGGAGGTGTTATTGGTGAGCTATTGGTCTGATCCTATTTGAACTAAAAACACCGGGGAAATTCTTAACATCGTTATATTTAATAACTTTCAAACCTAATATTTTCTGCATATTCACCCACCATCTGCGGCCCCATCCCCCTTGCCGAACCTTTAACTAAGAGTGTAAGTGAAAATAAATAAATCGGACCGAATCGAAACTAATTTGATTCAATTTTTTTGTTAAATCGATCTGATTCGGTTTTGTTTACTGTTGTATTAAAAAAATTAATTAGGCTTTGTTTTTCTGATTCTAAATACCGGACTGTGCTGGAAAGGATCGGAATAAAAAAGACCATTTTTTGTATCTTTTACAATATATATATGTACGTATGTATTTTGTGTAATTTGTACTGTAGTAGGCTGGATTTGCATAATAGTAGACCTTCGGCCCGGCTATGCTGGGCTCGAGTCGGGCTAGGCCCCAAAAAATTACACTATTGATTTTCGGCCTTCCACGGCCCCTCACATACATAATTTGCGTCTATCTTCGGTTACTCTCCACCCTCGGGCACGCTGCCGAATGCCATGCATTCGGCTTAACCGCATAAGAGGCATGTTCCTCACGTTTTGGTAGTTGTACGAAAGAATGTGGGGAAGGTAGTTGTTAGACATGTAGACATACCCGTTCAATCCACACGGAAGTGGAACACGTGGTAGGACCGTCGTGATTCTCGACCACGGCGCTACATTCTTGCCCGAAGCCTCAAGCTATTAGTTGGGTTCTTACTCTATAAATACCATAGTGACACTCCAACCTCAGGTACACACATGCACACTCTCACTAACGGTTGTGCTTTCAAGTTGCTTTTACTCTTATTAAAGACTAACTTAATCGTCAGAATGTTCGCCGGATACCCAATTCCATTCAGCACTAATTTAAATTTAGTGCTGAGTGTTTTACAGATATAGCTAAAAAGTTCACAAGATGCTCTTAAGAAGTACTAATTGGATTCCAAACTCCACATGTACTTTTTTTTATTTTTCGTAATATGCATTTGTTTACATTGATATTGACCCTTTGATAGCCAGATGTTTATTTGTGAATTAAAAAGCTCACTTTTTTTAATTTAATCCAAACAAATCATAAAGCATAAATGAATTGGACCGAAACAAAACCCAAATTATTTGATAATTTGGAAAATCAAAAGCGGAACTCCTAATTCCGCCATAATTTTTTTGAAAATCAAAAAGCGGAACTCCGAATTCCGCCATAATTTTTTTTCCAAATCGAATCAAACGGATTGCACGCCTACATTTAAAATCCAAACAGAGGCGCTGTCCTATAATGAATCGGTCTTCTTGTCGGCCTAGATCCATTTGGACCTCAGTGGTCGGCCCAAACCTAGGCTTGCGGATCTTCGCGATAGTAATTAACAGAAATCAATTAGCTAGCTGTTTGATGCATTCCGCTGGCTATTCAAATGGTTTGGATCTAACTTTTGACCCACCCAATAAAAGATTGACCCATTTGACTACATTTCTAATAGTTTTTTGTTTACTTTGCCTTTTTCTTTTTTTGGCAAATACTAAATGGTGTCCGGGCCTCCGGGGCACTTGTTAAGGGTGTAATAAATGATACTATTTATTATTAAAAATTATTAAGTTAATTACTGATAAAAAATTAATTTATAATACTTATTAAATGAGTGATACTTCTTAATTTTTTATATTTATTGTAGTAATAACTATAATGGTACTACTAATATTATCCTTGTTCAATTTTTTTTCTTGATAAATAAAAAAATATTATTCACTTAGAATATATTTTTTGAGAGGAACACCAGTAGAAATTTTAAATTTTCCAAATATTATTATTGTTGTTATTTTAGATATTTATTCATGTTTTCAGCTATGACCATTGGACTATACATGTCGTTTGAAACGTTAGGTGCCTAAATTAGTGTGCTCTTTTTAAATCAGTTATGGTTTTATCAAATAAGTTAAATTTATTACTTTGAATTGAAAAAGAACAAAACAAAAGATAGACTTTATTCATGTCTTCGTAGAAATTCTTTGAGAATGTAATTAGATTTTCGTAGTAAATTAAAGACTTGTGTAATATTATTTCTAAATTTTTGAAAAGGGAAACGGAATAGCAGCTGTTTAAACCGTCACAAAAGATTCTGAAAAGCGCTGCTATAGACTCGAGAAGGCTATACCAATGGTTGAGAAAACGTCGGCTAAACCGTCACAAGACAACCGTCGCTGTAGGGTTATAATGACTTTTTTTGCAAACACTGATACAGGTCAATTTATTTCGCGATGCTTTACAATCACCTGTATAGATAATTTTCGTTGCTTGTCAAGTGTTGAAAATATTTAAATGACCATCGCAATAGTCCATATTTTAGTGAAACTTGAACCGTTATTGAAATACAAAAAATTATACCTTTCTAGGGACGCTTTGGAAGCGTCGTTGTATTCCAAATTGGTCCAATTATTCTCCTGCAATTTGAAAAATATTGAACCTACTCTTATTAAAATGAACGCTCAATGTATTCATAATCTAAACTCCATTTCATAAACTTATATTTTCATTAAAAAAAATAAAACTAAGATATCGGAATATAAATTTTATTACATAAACTTGTTACGACTCAAGAGTACATCAAAACTCTCTTTACCAAATCAATTCAAAGCATGTCTAGAACTAGTACAAACAAATTAAAAATATAAAAATACCGTAAGTTTTCATCTTTTATAAAAACCACATCAAAATAGGTGTTCGCTACTAGATGCTTCTATATTGTCCTATTACTTACAACTAAAAGGCATTGACCATCAATATAACTTTTCATGACTCGCAAAAGATGATCCTTGGTGTTTCTCATACGAGCCACATGTAAAGGAGTTTGAATGCAAAAAATATGTTAGCCTACCATATTTTTAATTGATGTCTCGCTTATTGATTTTCCGTCTTTCCTCGTGCGAGTCAATATGTACAGCTTCGCTCTAGATAGCAACCTCCATTTCTTCCTAAATCACAATTATTCAAACAAAAAATTACAATACAAACTAATGAGTGGAAAAAATCACATGAGAAAGAAACATGAAATTTCATTTTATGAGCATGTCGTATATAAGTTTTTGAACTAGTTGTCGTTGGCTCCAATATCTTACAGGGCAAAAATGATGCGCTAGCGTGTCAAAAAAAGAATATAACTAGTCTTTTAAAAAAACTTATAGTTAAACCAACAATTATTAGGCATTTGTATTGTCTGTTCTCTTACCTCAATGAAAAGAATTTTTCTAAAGTGTCGACGCATGACAAATCGAAACTAGAAAATGAAGATGAACAATCACAATGAATGTTAAACACACTAACTTCGAATGACAAATTTGAAGGACAAATTTACATCCGAGAAGTATAAAAGATCCCGGTTACTTCGAACTGAGTTAAAAACTACTCTTAATGATATAGATAAAAGGTTACAAGTACAACTACTGCTATAACTAATTAATGCTATGCTAGGTTAATCTAATTATGTGCAGGATGACTATTAGTCTCAGGTTGTATAGTTCCAAGTGGTAATCATGAGCTTATTTCCATGGTTAATCTTGGCTTTGGGTTTTATATATTTTGACCTTCTTTTTTGTGTTGGCTTCTTGCTAACCAGGTGGCATTCCGGGATTCTAAGCGGCATGTATATGAATGTCAGCCTCTTGGGTACCAATATTTATAGTTGAGATTCGAGCTCGATCATTGTGATGCCTAATACTTGGCTCCCCTTTAATTATTGTAATATCCTATTCCAGTGACTAATAATTTCTTTTTGCTAAGAAAAAATGCATTTAAGACCAAGTGACTCCTGCGCAGCATTAGGAAAGTAAAGTACATGGAGGGTTTTCTATGATTTCCTCCTTGTTGATCATTGGAGTTGCATCCAACTTATTATTCGATATATATATATATATATATATATATATATATATATATATATATATATATATATACAGTAGCCTTCTTAGGCGGACTCCCGCAAATTCTGATCTTCCGGACTTCTTTTAAGAGCCGTTGGATCTCATCCAACGGCTGTGATTATTTCCGGATAAAAACGCGGGTTAAGAAGGCAACGGGTTGAGATCCAACGGGTTCGGGTCATACAAAGTCAGGTTCACGCGGATCCTTGCTCATATTTTCCCTTCTCTTCTCTGTCGCTCTCTCTCTCTCCTCCCGCAACGAACCCGGCCATTCTGCTCGTCCGCCTCGCCGGTTCACGGCTCATCGCCGTCAACTTCGCCGCTCAGTCGCCGGACACTGTGCCGAGTCAGGGGCTACGAACAGGTATGGTCCGAACCCGAACCCTAGATCTGGTTTTGTGATGTATTCTTGGTTTGATTGGAAATTTTGAACCTGGGTTTGTCTGAGATCTGTAGTATATATGGACTGAATGCGATGTACATATGTATATGGAAATTTGGAACCTAGTTTTGTGATCTGGTTTGAAGGAGCTCTGGTTTTGTGTATATATATGCGCCGTCAAATGAATATACTCTGGTATACTCTGGTTTTGTGAATATACTCTGGTTTTGTGAATATACTCTGGTATTATTGTACAGGTGAAAGGGATCATTTGGCAAACTATTATGTAGTCGGTCATTTATGCTTAGTTTTGTCACATAAAATCTTTGCCTGTTTTCAATTTTTTGTTCTGAAAAGATGTTGGATACACTCGGTTCGTTTGGAAGATAATTGTAGTCTGTCAAGAAGTCATGGCATCCAGCGAAGGGAGCTCTAGCTATAGCTTTCGAACTGCGGACCATGGGGAAGTATTTTGTCATTGTGGATACAGAGCTCCATTGCGAATGTCAACAACCGAAAATAATCCGGGACGAAAATTTCTAGGTTGTTTAAAATATAAGGTAAAGGTTATTATTATTATTTTTGTAAACTCTATACTTTATTATTATCATTTTTTTGTATGATGCACTTTTTCTAATGTTAATTTGACTTGTCTTCGTTCAGATGGAGACGGGCTGTAATTTTTTTGCTTGGGTAGACCCACCAATTTTCGCAAGGGGTATGGAGTATGCTAAATTTGCGAATGCAAAGAAGACAGAGTTAGAGAGACGAAATGGCGAGCTTCTTCTGATAAATTCATGTTTACAAAAAGAGAACGACCATATATCGGCGAAGGTTTTGGAGCTATCCGTTAGGAATGCGAAGTTGGAGATGGAGATATTAGTACTAAAAAAAAAACTTAAAAAAATTGTGGTCTTCCTTGTATTGTTGGTAGTGGTATTTTTTGCTGTAGCTGTTCCCGAAAATGGAGAACTAAAACACAAATATTTGTATTTTCCATGAAGTTAACTACTTTGTGTTTTTGGGGTGTAGTTGGCTAACTGGGTAAGTCTTGTGGGATGTTAATTTTGTGGTCTTCCTTGTATTTGTATCTTCCTATTTTATGAGATCAAGATAATCAGATGTTAATTTTATGTCTATTTCCATTCGATTGTTGTACTATTATGTTGGGTAGGTTAGCAATAAGGTCCTTAATTCTGTAAATCTTCCTAATGCCGGAGTTAATGGGCCGGCCAAATGCTGCAGCTGGATTTCTGGATTCCTCAGCTGGATTGAGGAATCCTTGCTTGTTTAATCTGAATTTCTGGAGAAACTACATACTGTAATTGCATTAACAAACATGTATTTGAGCCTTAGATATCAGCATGTATTCTTTAATGAAATGGAAAATAACATTAGATTTTGGAGATCTGGTAACATTAGCCTAAAAACACAGTAAATGCAAGAGGGAGTATTGCGTTTTTTCAGCCCTCCCTTAAGCCAGCAAGTAAAGTGTAGCTGTCACCGTAATGGCAAGTACTGTAGCTTTCACTCATGTTCTTAAAGTGGCCAAACCTTTCTCTCCAGACTTCCTTTTGAAGTTGGAGACATAAGTACTGTTGTGTGATTTCAGTCTAGGAAGAACACATTTAAACACGCAATACAAGTCTTGCAATTCACCTGGGAACTTTACCAGAGTAGAATACAGAGTAGAATACACAGGTAATACAGCAGAATTAATAGAACAGATGCTACAGCAGGCAATACACCACGTGAAAGTGCCCTATCAAATCGCGTCACAAAGTCCCACAAAGAATTATGTGGAGACACATACCTCTTGAAGAATGCATGGGAAATCTCTGCTCTTTGACTGCTACTCATGTGGGCAGAGAATATGTGATTCATATATGCAGGAATCCATCTCTCACGAATTTTGTACATGCCATTTAACCATTCATTACCGGATAAATTAGTTCTTTCTAAAAGAATAGCCCACCTATCTTCGAACTCTTCAGGGCTCTCAGAATCCCATATGCATTTCCTGAACTCTTCAAAATGTTCTTTATAGCTTATTGCACTTATTTTTTCTGAAAATTTACTAACAATATGCCAAATGCAATACCTATGATGTGTATTTGGAAGAACAATAGAAATGGCTCTTGTCATTGCTGGATCTTGATCAGTTATGATCATTTTGGGAGGGGCCGCTGGCATTGCTTTCAACCATTCATTGAAAAACCACTCAAAAGAATCACTTGTTTCGTCACTTAAGAACCCACACCCAAAAATTGTTGTCTGTCCGTGGTGATTAACCCCTAATATCGGTGCAAATATCAAAGAATACCGATTCGTGTTGTAAGTTGTGTCAAATACCACCACGTCACCAAAATATTGGTATGACTTTCTACAGGTCGCATCCGCCCAAAAACAATGAGTCATCCTCCCGTCGTCATCTTTCTCCATTGCAAACATAAAACCAGAATTTTTTTCTTGCTCACTCAAAAAATACTCATACAACATACTGGCATCATGGCCCTCCACACTTTTCCTCCTATCCCTTTCAACATTATAAAGATCTTATTCTAAGAACCCAACGTTTTCAAGACCTCCAGATTGCAACTCTAAAATACTCATTTGTTGGTGGGTAGGCACATTTGCATCTGCAAGTTGTTGAGTTAACGCTTTTTTGGCAGTTGACACTGTACGATGTGATCGCAACAGATGCACCCTTCTTGGCGTCGTAAGAGGATGGTTATGACCCTCAACAAATTGAGAGATAACAAACTTATCATTTGCCCGGTCCTTCACAACAGCCAACTTTGCGCCACAACCCTCTCTAGTTAGCCCCCTACGACGTACAATATTTCCGCAATTGTTTTGGGCCCTAACCCCCTCTTTGAAACAAACATATTCTTTCCGTATGATTTCATTACTATCTCTACTCCTCTTACTAGAATGAACTCGCGTACCAAATCCGGATTCTCTCCCGTAGTTGTTGTAAAATTGCTGGACATCCTCTAAACTATCAAACTGTTGTCCAATCTTGGGTATTAGGTCATTCTTAACTTGCGGATTGTAAACTAGTACAGAAGAGTTTGCAGATGATACTAACGTTGATGATGACAATCGTTCTACATCTTCAAAGTGCTCCATCATTCTAAATTGGAACAACAAACCCCAAATAATTAGTCAAACAAGCTTATATTGGCAAAGAATTAGTCCAAAAATTGAAATCAGTCCATATACATAATATCAGTCCATATACATAATATCAGTCCCTAATTAGTATCAATAGCTCCTTCGAGCAATGATCCCTAATAATATCAGTCCATATACATCAAACCCAGGTTCAAAATTTCCATATACATGCAGTAATTGCACAAGTCTATTCAAACCCAGGTTCAAAATTTCCATATACATCAAACCAAGAATACATGAAAATTTCCATATATACACAAAACCAGATCGCATTCAAAATACTACTGTATAAGACCACACGGGTCTTATGTGGCGGGTTCGGGTTAAAAACCAGGTCTTATCCAGCAACACAAAATCCAGCAAGACAACTAATTTCCAGATCTAGGGTTCGGGTTTTTGAACATACCTTGGGTTTGCCACCGGCGACGGAGCGCGTATATCGGCGACGGAGCGCTGGCGAGGGTTGCGGTTGGCTGGCGACGGCGAGGCGTGACGCGGGAGAGGCAGGCGGTCGGAGTCGGGGAGAGAGAGAGAGAGAGCGACTGAGAAGAGGATGCAGAAGTTAGATCTGGACCCCGCGTTTTCCCCTTATATCAGACCCGAACCCGCGTTTTAAACCCGAACCCGCCACATAAGACCCGCGTTTTAACCCTCCTCTTCCTCTGTCGTTGGATGAGATCCAACGGCCTAAAGCAGAAGTCCGCAAATCTGGAAAATGCGGACACCCTTATGTGAAGGCTACTATATATATATATATATATATATATATATATATATATATATATATATATATATATATATATATGTGGTTATATTGTGCTCTTTCCGGGTGTGCGGTCCAATTTGGCAAGCTTCTTTAATATCTTACCAACTGGAACAAGTGGGTCAGCGGTTGTTTAGGTACATATAATTGCAATGAGTTTATAGCTTCAAGTCATATGGAGAGAAAAATGATGCTCTTGTTGATGAGAAGTTGGGTTAGAATATGTATACATACTTGAATTCTTTTAACATGTGACAACAAAAATTTTAACAAATTAAATATTTTAACAAAAACATAATCTCTCTAATTCTGTGCTTTCTCTTTTCTCAATGATCTATTGAAAGAAAACAAAACAAAACACGGGTCATGAGATAGGTGAAACTTGAGGAGTTTGATGTCCTTAGGCGCTAAGAAATGAGTGGATTTTCCCAAACTTAGGTGAGACAACAGCCTCAGCCTGCACGATACATATGAATATGTATCCTAAGGACATCAAACTCCTCAAGTTTTATATATGTGTGTGTGTGTGTGTTTTAAATATTTATATACATTGAACGGTTCAAATGATCAAAATTTGATCAGAAAATAAAGTCCGTACAGTAACAAAATAAATAATCATTTATTAGAAGGGAACTGCACATACATGTGTGTATATATGTGTGTGTGTGTATAGATATAGATATAGACACCAGATATCACCTTACTCCTAATTAAAACCAATTCCCACCAGCACCACTTGGACGCTACTGAAATTATGTCAACTAGAATTATAAATTGCCATTAAATCAAACATGTACACATTGCATGTATTTGAACCGGTAAACGCAACGCGCGAGAAGTAACAGGAAATTAATAAGCCCACCCCAGAAAAGTTCACTCTTGGAGTAATATCAGTTCTACCCATTCTCTTCGACTTGACTTGACCAGGCTATGATATGGACTAATTTATCTCATATAAATGTTTGGTGATAGATGACATTAAAGCATGCAGTCGTCTAAGATCACTTAATAATTTTTTCTACGAAACTTTATAATAGCATACACCAGTAAAAAAAATTCACGGTTTGACGTTATAAAGATACTCCTTGAGAGATGTTGCGTATTTTTTTTGATAGTCTCCTCGCGAGGTATCCGGCTGATTTTGAAATTACTCCCAACCTATCGCCGACTAGTTCTTGGAGGACCAATTTAAAGTCAGACTGACCCTATAAGAGTTGATAGTACTTGAGAGGACAACGTACCTCTAAATCTCAAGTCTTGACCACCAGACCAATCATTTCAGGGATGTTGCAACTAATCTACCGTTTGACTTAGGGGTGTACATAGTCCGGATTGGACCGGTTCTGTAAGAACCTAAAAACCAAACCATATCTAACGGTTCCAAATAATTGAGAACCATAACCAGACTATTACACATATGTAACCAAACCAAAACCAAACCATTAGACCGGTCCGGTTTGGTTCCGGTTCAGGTTCCAAACCATGTTAGTATTTAAAAAAAATTCAAAAAAAATATGAATAGAATAACACTAATTTTTTAAAATTGTGAACAAAATAAACAACGTAATAATTGCACAAACTTCATTAATCTTAAAAATTGAATTTATTACATATAATAAATTTATGAAAAACATAATTACATTGAGAATGAAAGAGTTTTTTATTTTGAAAATAGAAGGCTTCTAACTTTTTTGAGATATATATATATTTATTTTTTTAATCGGTCCGGTTCGGTTCGAACCACGGTTTATAATTATGAAACCATGGACCAAACCATAATATCCGGTTCTAATTTTTTTAGAACCATAACCAATCCACTAAACCATAGAACCAAATATCCAAAAAGACCGGTTCGGTCCGGTTAGTCCGGTTTAGCGGTTTTTCCGGTTTTTTTTACACCCCTAGTTTGACTTATAAAAAATGTTGAATGCATACAACAAATTTTAAACACTAAAAATAAGGAACACTCACAAAGGACATGCATTTAATTTGTAGGCCCGAAGCCCACATCTTTGTAAATATATAGATAGTATTTGAGAGTAATTTTTTGTGAGAATATTTTGAAAACGATAAATATGGCACATATTAAATAAATTATTATTAAAAAAATAAAGTGATATATGTGACATGATTACGTTATCTCGTACCAAGAATACTATGCAGGCATTATTTTTACACACTATTCGTCGTTTTGAGGCGAGAAAATAAAAATCGTAAATTTTTAAAAATTCCATCTTCTTCGTTCTTCCCGCTTTCCCCTTTGCCCCAAATTTAGTCGATAGAATTCTCGACCACCTCAGCCAACGAAGAATGCCGCCACCACCAACCACCACCACGACACCAACGGAGAAGACGCCTCCTTTTCCGGCCGCCATAACTAAAACCTTGTCTCAATTCGAATACATACAAATATAAATTTCTCGCTACTTATCCAATCAGTGTTTCTCAAGTAGGGCTTCGAGAGATCTGAGATCAAAACCCTAGCCCATGCCGCAAAAAACATCGACTTATCTGATATTGGTGAGGCTTTGGCCGGTCCATTGGAAACGAAAGTACTATCAAGACGGCGTCACAAACTCTAAGGTTTGCCAAATGTTCAAGTCAGAACCCTTTATGTTGTTATATTTTGTTCTTGGTTTACATTGTTAAGTCGAACTCTTTAATTTGTGGTCGACCGGTGGTGGTGGCCGATGGTGGAGGCATGTTTTTTGTTGGCAATGATGGTCGATGCTCTGTCAATTGAAATTGGAGGAAGGGGAATCACTATCAATGAATTTGGGGGAGGGAGAAAGGAGGAGAAGAATTTTTTTAAAAGTTTCAGTGTTTAGACGACGTCGTTTTGAGGCGATGTGCAAAAATAATATGTCAAAATTAATGTGTGTGTAGCATTATGTTCCCTGGTTTTTTTTTCTTAGTTTAAAAGCCTTATATATCCTCTTTTTAGCATTCTTATTTCTTGTATGAATATAAAAGCTTTTGAAATTTTTTTAAAATTTTTTTAATCAAGAAGCTTTCTAACGTCTCTGCATATCTAGATATATGTATATAAATTTTAAAAATAACGAAAATCATATTGAATATCCGATATTGTTGATCTCAACGATCCTACTAATATTTTATTGCATAAAAAGTCCATTGTAATTTAAATCAATTTGAAAATCTCAAACGTTGTTCGTGTATATTATACACATCATACTATATTGATTTGAATTAAATAATCTTTCCTCTCTAGTGATATCAAATTATAATATCAACCATGTTAGAATGCATAATTTGTTAGGTTTTACAAGACAATTTTTTTTATCCTTTTTAAATATTTCTTTGTATAATTCATGTTTGATAGCAATGACTATTTTTCCTAGCTGGCTCGGAAATTTAATATGAAAATAGTAATCTTTATAATGAACCCTAAAATATACGCATAAAAATTAAAATTACTCAAAAGTTCAACGGTGTTATAGCCCGCACTTAAATACAAGATAGATGTACGGTTTGTTGGTAGATTGTCATAAATGAAACTTTTAAATATTTAACTACTACAACATGAATAAATATTGTCCGCACTAGTGGAAATTAGTCATCATGTATATATCATTATTTCAAACTTCAACATCAATTTTTTTTTAAAAAAAATATAACATATTGCTTTATTAAAAATGTCATTTTTTTCCACTTAAGCATATCATAGTGCAATCATAGAAATTATTTTGTAGGCTGGTATGGGCAATTGACCAAAAAAACTATTTTTCTCTTCTTATGTAGTAATCGGGAAAATAAATATAGATTGTGACAATTCGCACACAATACATGAGTCAATTGCTATTAGCATTTTATCTGGCTTTAATTAGCAAACTTATTGATTAATCTACATACCAAACCCTATTTTTCTTTTTTTTTTTTTACAGAGAATTCAAAAATTTTATTAGGGGAAACATTTTGTTCCGTTGTAATGGATACCCGAACAAAACTATATTTTTTTTCCAAATTGTAAATGATTTTTTCTCTATAGATACGAATTTGGCAGAGATCGAGGAATACTCATTCTGTTCAGCCTCGATTAGATCATAGTCTAGGTCAGTACCCGAACCAATACCCAAGGCATTATAAATGACTAGATTACACTAAATTTTATATATGTATGAGAGTGAGTTGCCGTAAAATTACATAGTTTTGAAGTCTTTTATATATTAAGTGAGTTTTTATGAATATTCATTCGATTTGATAAATAACTGAATCCCTTTAAATACAGTTATAATAGAACATTTTTATCGTAACAATTATCGGAGGAAAATTATATTCACACTCTTTTTTGTCTATTTGCACTCTTGTAAATATTTATTTAATAGAAGAGTATTTCAGTAACTTTATATAATAAAGACAAAAAAAAGAGTGCGAATAAAAGAAAAGTATAAATATTAAATCCTTTTATCGGAATGAATTCGAATATTAAATAACTTTTTTGTATCAAATATGAATATTAAATAAAGATATTGCCGTTGGTATTCCTTAATGCTATCCTGCAGGCTGCAGGGATAGTGCCGTTATTTTCTAAAAGTTACGCGTACTGTACGCGCAGACAATCCCCAATACATATTTATACAGAAAACGGGATATAAATCGCAACAAAGCCGGCAACTTCACGGAGTACAGCCTTGGCCCTTGTCCCTCGTCCCCACCTTCTTCTCATTGGCCAGTTGACACATCCCAATATAAAAAGACGCTTTTTCGCTGGTTTTCTCCATTAGAAAGATCTTTTGTACAATTTACAGGGGTTGGAATTTAACCCAGGAGGGGAAGCCGAAACCACAGCAAGACCATGAGTTACTACAACCAGCAACAACCCCCCGTCGGCGTCCCCCCTCCTCAAGGTAATCCTTCAATCTTAGATGGAAATTGAAGTTATAGGTTGGTTGGATCTGGTTGAATTATGGATTTCAAGTGTTGATTTATTGATTTCTTGTTTTGTTTCTGGGTTTAGGTTATCCTCCGGAAGGGTATGCAAAGGATGCTTACCCTCCACCGGGGTACCCTCAACAAGGGTATCCACCCCAGGGCTACCCTTCTCAAGGCTACCCTCCTCAAGGCTACCCACCTCAGGGAGGTTATCCTCCCCAATATGCCCCTCAGTACGGCGCTCCTCCCCCTCAACAACAACAGCAAAGCAGCAGCACTGGTTTGATGGAAGGCTGGTAGGCCCCCCTCCTCTTCAACTTTCTCTCTCCATTCTCTCTTTCTACTTTATGTATCGGTATATTCATGTATTTGTTAAGTAATTAATCATAAATTAACTAACAATTAAAGATCTATAATGTGGCTTGATAAAAAAAAGAAAATGAACATAAATCCGAAAAGGAAGTGAACTACCCAAATCCCAAGAACATGTTCATCTCGTATCGAAACTCAAGGGGACTCGGATCTGTTGAGTTGATCTGAGTTGTTTAGCCGAGTTTGCAGCGGGTCAACCCCATTGGTGTTTGGTGTCCGGGTTCGTTGTCTCCCCCCCTTTGCAGTCCGGCACTGGGTCACTGTCAAACGGGAGGGTGAATAAATTTTGTTCACTTCCGGTTATGACCACTTTGAGATCTCATTTTGATCATTGAAATTGTTTATTTGGTTCAGGTTAATCCAATATTAGAAAGTACTACAACTAAAAATCTAATTTTGTAATTTAAAATTTAAAAATTCTCAGGCTAAAAAAAATAGATTTTAAGATTAAATATTCGATTAAGTTGAATTTTTACTTGGTAATCTAAGAAATTAATTTGAAGAAAATAGACAATTTAATTACTGAAATGAAATTTTAAAGTGGTCCAACACAGCTGAAGGTGAATAAAATTTGTTTACATGTGAGACGTATCAAAATAAAACATAGACGTATCAAATTTTATATTATTTGTACAAAGTATATATAGACAGTTGTAATAGAGATGAGTCCCTGGAAATTGTTAAAGAAACCATGTGCTTTGTTCACATCGACCTGGACAGGTCTCATCTGTCAATAGGTCGTTCTTTATTTATTTTCGCTTTAGTCGTATTCCTTCTTTTTGGCTTTATAGATAAAACCTGAAAAGGCCAAGCACTAAGATTCAATCAAACTATGTGTGGAAACGCCTCAAAAAAAAAGAGAAAGCCTTCTTGCTCAAACACACATCCATAGATCTGGCGTCCAAAACAGTCTTTGTACTTGGGGCCCTCAAAAATAATATAAACCTTACGTGCATCAGATCATTCCGAACACAGATCTATCCATGTGTATTTGTGTCTATATATGTAGACTTGCTCAACGCAAAATCTCGTGAAGATACAATTTAACATAGAACCCCCCCCAAAAAAAAACACGACCCATAGAATTTTTATCGTCATTCTCCAAACTTGTTTTAGGTCCACGTTGGGTCCACGGCTCATATCAATTTCACTATGTATTGAATATTGCGCATAAAGCATATAAATAACCTATTGTTATTACATTATCAATTACTGTAATACCTTGTCTTGGTTTGGGGCTACTCTTGAATCCCACGACCAGATGGGCCAAACACCAAAGCCAAGTCAGATTGTACAAACCCAATAGTGTAAGTATGGAATAGTTGGGCTGTTAATGTCAATCTCCCAAACGTGTCACGACAGTCTTTCCTGGTTGGATGTTGTCATTTACGTTTTCCCACAGAACCAAAATGGACCAAAAAAGGACTATTTTTTTTAGACACATTATTTGACATCAGACGCATTTTAAATGGACTATTTTATTTTATTTTTTTGTTCTTGTATGTGAATAGACACGTTATTTGACATTAGTCTAATTCGATTTCGGAAAACTGTGCAGTTTGGCTGCTCTGTGCTGTTGCTGTCTACTTGAGGCATGCTTCTAGTCTCTGGCTAGTCTGGTGTGAGCTGGTCAGTTTGATTCAAAATGCATCCCAAGAACCGAGTCCTCTCATTTGGGCTTTACAAGGGTGTTCGTTTGCTTTTCATTTAATATAATAATTACTTTTGTTTTGAAATAGACCATGTTATCTTGTGCCTTTTGTACCTTGAATTAAAGAGTATCCGGTTTCATTAATACAGCAGATGTGTAAGTTGTGGGAGATTCTCATTCATTTATGTGGATGGTACATCGAGTGACTATCTGTCTTTACAATTCATTCTTAATGCATAACCCAGAGTCTGTGGACATGCGCAGTGGTGGTGGATGTTTCCATGCTACGAAGCACCATACACTGCCGTATTCGTGTTGGACACATCAGGTATATTGACAAGCTCGGGACACGCCAAAGTATGTGTATTTAAGTGTACAATTTATTTTAATATTTGTCATCTAAAACATGCCGCCGATACGGGGACAATTGAGACATTGTTGGGTGACATAGAATTTTAGAAAAAAAATTTGGGGATAAAATATTTATTACTCCAGAAGTATAATAGAAATTTATGTGTATGTATATGGGGCCTATACCATGAGTCCGTAACGCTTTTTTTGAGAAGTAGGTATGAGAACTAAATAATTTTTTTCCGTACCACTAATTTTTAGAATTATTTTGTCCCGTGTTTTGTATTCGTGTTACAAAGATTCCTTGTGTTTGGATTGATCTTGCCTTTTGTTTTGATTTGGGATATTGCTGTCATTGATTGGGAAATAATTGCATTTGAATCGATGCACATTTTTAGATTTGTTTTCTTGGGGTTGCATTCCAATTGATTAATTTGATGAGTGCAGAAGCACTCATATTACTTCACTGTTGTACCCTATTAAGCAATCAAAATTTTGTCATCAGTGTTATATCCAAAGTTACCAATACCGTATCGACAAGTGTATCGATTTTGTTATTCATGCGGTACGTATCAATATCGGTGTGTATTGGCGTACTGTTTCGAATTTATTACTAAAATTAATATTTATTTTTTAAATAATATTTTTTAACAAAAAATCACGTTAGACATATAAAATAAAGTTTCACTAATTAAACACAAATTACCTAACATAAAAAGAGATGATTTTAATCTCAATTTATGTTTAATTATTTAAAAAAATTAATTGAAAATTTAAAAATTACGAACTGGTACGGTACCACCCGGTATTTGCCGGAACAATGAATGGGACAATATACCGATGATCTGATACTATTACAAGACTGATACGATACGGTACGGAATAGATAAGTCTTGTTATACCCTATTTCCTTCCAGAAAAGTTTAATGGTTAATGTGAGAAGTTCATTTCTTTTACCTTAGTCTATCTGAGCAAAACATCCATATACATTCAACTTCATCCCCCAACAAACACGGTTGTCCTTTTACTTTTCGGATGTCTGCCCATCAATTTTTCAGGTGTGATGTTTATTTTTTTGTCTAGTTGCACTCACCACTTTATTAGATCTTTCAGGTTGTTATGAGTGTGTGGTGGTGAAGGGACTCGGGGCATCATGTAATTATAACGAAAGAGTCTTAAATAATATTGCCCCGAGCTCACAATGTGGTGTCTAAATTTAGTTCCATCACATATGAGTGTTGTACACACAATTACGTGATAAAAAAAGGATTTGAAACACATGTGAGCGTGTTCTCCGAACACTTAATAACTCTTCATAAATAAATTACATTTAGCCGTTTGAATTTTTTTCAAAAATGAAGTGGAACCAGTCACCTTCTCCATTCACAGGGCCGCCCCTACAAGTAGTCTATAACACGGTGCAAGTGTACTGTAAATAAATAAATTATAAAAGATTTCAAGAGAGAGAGAGAGGGGAATATTGTTTAATAATTGTTGATGGAAAGTAAAAAAGAGAGAAGAGAAAAAGATGAAAAAAAAAGTAAAGGTAATTGTTTACTTTATATCATAAAATTAAGATTACTTTTGTCACTCCATGACAGTGATATTATTTTTTGTCCCATCTATAATTTTCCCAAAATTAAATGATAAAATATACCGATGATCCTTAATTTAACTTGTGTTTCATGTTGGTCCCTTTGATTTTGAATATATCTTCGTTCAATTTTTTTAAACAAATGAAAGACAAACAATATTGTGATAGAAATAAAACTCACTTTAAACTGTTGAAATTGCGAGCTCATTAAAGTAAAATCTCATCAAAATCAATAAAAAATGGTATTTGTAATTTACTTGAACTTTTACCTTCAAAAAGCTGAATAAGTTATTTTTAAATAATTTAGGCGTAATTTTTTTGATACATTAGAAGAGCATAATTTGATAATTGACCTAGTTGATTCACGTCCATCACATCTCGGTGAGGATGAGAGTCATTTAAAGTTCATTTTTCATAAAGAAAAAAAGTCTAAGAATAATACAAAATAATAAATATTTTATACAACATGCTAATGTAATAATGTTTCGTTAGTTTTAAAAAGTACCAATTCATCTATTTATCATATAGCAATATGCACAATATGATAATGCTCATTCGTATTTAAAAAGTACTAATTCGTTTAATTACTATGAGACAATACCATATAATATTTTGTAACAATCTAAAAATTAAAAAAACTATTAAAAACTAAAAATAAAGACGAATAAACAGTGAGATTAATTCTTAAAAATTAGTTGAGATGCGCATAAATTGGTTTGGATATTCTGAATTATAAATAAATTAAAATATATCAAAACGAACCATGTATCATTACATAATTTTTGACTTTTTTGAAATTTTTTATCAAGATAAATTAATAACTTACCAAAAAAAAATTAACACAAAATTATAAATTATAAATTTTTTTAAATAAAAAAATCAATCTAAAAAAAAAAATTATCCCAAGGAGAACAAATGACCTGTACCCAATGCTATGTGTCACCCAGATTAATCCGCCTCGGAAAATCGATCTCATGGAATAACCAGACATAATTTTATCCCCATCACCAAAACATGTTTTCCCCTCCCACCACAGAGAGCGAGAGAAATACACAAATACGTACACAATCTTCATATATACACAGAAGGAGAGGGAGAGACGGGGGAGAGTCTCAAAATCTTTGATCTTCAAATCGGAGATCTTTCTCTGGTAATTCCATATCTTTATTTTCATGCATGTATGCCTTTGATTGAATTTAGCTGTATCTAACCATTTTCAGATCATATCTGTGTTTCTGATTCCCACAAACGAATACCGGTAGTTAGGGATTCCTTTTTGGCTAAGTAGGATCGAATTTACCGTCCTTTTCTGTTATATGGTTTCTCCTTATTCCTTATCTTGCATTTCTTCTGGTGTACGATCAAGTCAAGCGCAGTGGATTACGAGCGGAATTCTGCTGGACTGTTTTTCATCGTGCTGTGGTCGCGCGGATGTCTTGTCACAAACCCTAATTTGACTTACAAGAAAAATTTAGAAGTTTAAAGTGTTGGTACGGGGAAATTTGCAGAAAAGGGGGCGAAATGTGAACTTCAGTTTTTGTGATATGATTGAGCCTTGAAGAATGGAAATAACAAAATAATTGCACTCAATTCAGATAATTCCGTATCGTTTTCTTCTCCGTTTCTTTTATTTAGTATCGCTTTTCTCATCTTAAAAGTTTACGTAGGACTAAATATCAGTATGCCAATTGAGAATAACACGATGATTTCGCTATATAGTTGAGCATTTCAGATTTTGAAATGGTTTCAACTGAAAATAAAGGACTGAATAATCTCGCTTTTTGTTTGTTTGTTTGTTTGTTTGTTTGTTTGTTGTTATTAGGGTCAGTAGAGGATTTGTATTGTAGTTAAAATAAATTTCTGGATCACCACTATGCTTCTAGACTAAAGAAACTGGTTAACTAACTTTGCTTCTAGTTACACTTTAGATAGCAATAAGGTAAGCACAATCAGACATCAGTGATGCCAAAAAAGGTATGAATGTCTCACTGAAGCTGTGATTACGTTTTATTGTTCCTTATTGGATTGCTTTTTGTAATGATCGTAGTTGTGCACCCGGAGTTTTGTCGGCAACTAGTCCTAGCGACTTCTTGCAGCTTGGGGTTTAAGGTCCCCAAAAAATAATCTACAGAATTGTATGGACTTTTCTTATCATCCAAACCAACTAATGCAGAGAATTGCTTGCAAGTCCCAACTCCATCTTGCACATGGAAGATAAACCGGTGGGACTAAACAGTTAACAGGGGAACATACACGATCTCCTGGAAACACAGCTTTGATACAATGTTAGATTACCAATTGTTCCATAAGCTTAAGTTTTTAAATCATACTGATTATATACCATAATGAGGTGAAAATTGGTAGATTCTATGTTGTGGGATTGATCTTGTGGACTTTGCTTAGAATGTAGAGTGTATTAACCTTTTTACAGGGTTATACGTCATGTTTGGTAGTCTTTCTGGTTGCTGGTTTTGAGTATAGTCCCCTTGGTTTGGTTTGTAGGTTCTTCTGAGAGTCTTTGTGCTATTCTTGTCTTCTTGATGGGTGCTCCTAAGCAAAAATGGACACCAGAAGAAGAAGCAGCACTAAGAGCTGGCATTGGTAAGCATGGGGCTGGCAAGTGGCGTACGATACTTAAAGATCCAGAATTTAGTGGTGTCTTGTACTTACGTTCAAACGTAGATCTTAAGGTATATCTTGTAATCTTAAAACTTTGATTTATTTAAGGGTTATGTTCTTCACTCTCGAATTAATTTTTTAGTGAGCCTACGTGATGGCTGTGTAGACAAATCTCTTGCTATTCATTTAACGTTTTACATGCTGTATACCATGTACCAATATATCTTTGATGTGGATCAGGACAAATGGAGAAACATGAGCGTAATGGCAAATGGATGGGGCTCTAGAGAGAAGGCTAGGGCATCCCTTAAGAGGAGGCAACCTGTCTCTAAACACGATGAGAATTCCATGGCTCTTAGTACGGTAGTTCAAAGTGATGAAGAAATTGTTGATGCAAAGCCTCTTGCAGTTCATAGTGGTTCTCCTGAGATTGGTGTTTCAAAGAGATCAATCATAAGGTTAGACTTTTTAGTGTTTGGGGCAGCATTCTGAACCAGGAATTCTGTTGCAGTGACAGATGTTAATGTTTGGTTTCAGTTGTTAACACGAGGGATTTGGTTTATAACTTAAGGACGTGTCACAGATTCCCGGAATCCATAAGAACGAATCGGAATCTCATTCTAGGAATTCCGTTTGTCAATGCTTTTCAAACATTTGGGTTTGGTAGGAAGCTGCATGGGAAAGTGATCCAATTAAAAGATTGTGGGTCCCTTTTTTTCTAATCTCTTAACTGGTGCATATTCATGCAATGTTAGATTGTATGTTACCTGGGAAAGCTAATCCCTTAGCAAATTACGTTTTGGCACGCACGTTCCAAAATGGTAAATTTAGCGACTCAAAGCGTTCCCCAAAGTTTTTTTCCAAAGAAATCAACTTATTAAAAGGAAAATCTAGAGAGAGCTGATGAGGGGAGAGAAAATGTAAAAAATAGGGTCATTATGCTCGTTTTGTATGGATAGTTTATAAAATAGCACGTAGTTTTATTAAATGTATATCGCTTGGAAGAGTAAGTTCTAATTTTGTAATCTATAGAAGTCTACCCCTACCATACAACAACTTAGGCATGTGCCGTACCCACATTCCCGTTCTCGTTTCTCATACCAGTACGATCCGCATTCCAGGTAACACAGTCTCAAACTCGGAAGTGGGAAGGCAAGATCTGACATGGTGAAACTAGTACTTAAGCAAAGAGAAGAATGCAAGCAAAAGAATCAACTGCATCTTAAGGATTAGGAAACAAAAACTGCTAACGTCAGAGATTTTCACAAGGAAAGCTTATAGCTAACCGACCTACGTAAACCTAATCTTTAAATGATGTGTAAGTGCATGCAATTCCTAACTTCTCAAAATGCCATGGGTATCTATCGGTGTCTCCTCAGTGCCATCTTCACGCATAGGGCTCTCGTTCACCCATACATGGCCAAGTCTACACTGGAAAATGGGAAATTGGTAATGAACTTATATGAAAACATCCTTTTTGACTAGTCATTTCAGAAATAATTTTACGAGAACTATATATACCAAATGTTCCATCTATTTTCGACTTTTTTTGGCTCCTCAGTGTAATATAGATAACACTTACACCATCCTAACACTATTGCTACTGGGCCATTTACGTGGTCAGGTTTGTCTAGCACAATTGTCTACAAGACACGCAGACTTATTTTTATAATCAAACTAACCTACTTACATACATTCTATAATGAGAACATCTTTTCGAAAACCTACTTTACAAACTCAGATAACATCTTTTTTGACTAGTCATTGTGAAATTAATTTTATAAGAATTATATAACTATAAGTTCCATCTATTTTTTACTTTTTTTGGCTCCACAGGGTAATAGAGATAACATTGAGACCATCCTAACACTACTGCTTAGCCATTTTCATTGTCAAGGGTTGATTGTATATAAGAGATACCTTAACCTATTTCTATAATCAAACAAACCTAGGTTACATACATTCTATGGTGATTTCACCAAAAACAAGCCACTACCTTCCAGAGATTATCGTTTACCCTTGTTATTAAATAGCATAACCGTAAGCCACATAGTTTAGTCGACAGAAAAAGAAGGGCAAAACTGAATACGACTACCAACTCTACCCTCCCATTTCCAATGAAATCACCTTTAGTCTGCCAGCTCTGCCTTATTCCAAGTCCACCGAATTGAGAGAACACACACCATCTGGTGCCTTATTGTTGAATACTTTCGCTTATGGGTAGCGAATACTTCTTTGCCATAGCAAACATTACCGCAGCCGTCCTCAACTTTCCAGTACCACCACAATTGTACTACCTATAGTTGTGTAGGGTCGCCACTCGCCACAATCTCTGTTTGTTAAACGTATATAGTGCTATATAAATTCCTCAAATGTTAGTCGCAGTGACATTCTTTGTCCCTTTGTCGCTATACTACACTTTCAGAGCACATTACATTCTTTGTCAGTAAAACTAACTATATGCTTCTTCTTTTTTAATCCTTTTTGTTTATCACATAAAACATAACTTTGCACTCACTTATAATACAAGTCAAGGGGTATCTCTAAAGAAGCTAGATAATAAATTTTATCCAGCCTTATTCTATATCTCCAAGCTTGTCAAGAGAATGCTTGCGTTTTTGTCTGTTTGAATTGCCAAACACCACTCTAACATATAAAGATCCAAAAAATCTCAAATTCCCAACGTTAGTCTAATAATCATCTGCATTTGAAGTTAAACCGTACTTTTCTTTCCTTTACCGCCAACTGGACATGGCCTAAGGGTTAAACAACTTTCGAGATGTATCATTTGAACTATTTCTGTACTGGGTAGACCATTGCTTAATGACTTGCAAACTGACTCAAGTTTGCATTACTGACTTCATAAGTTAACCTTGGTTCTGTTTGAGTTCTTGCTCTCAGTGATGATCCTCTAGTATAAAGTATAAATGCATCACACGAGTACTGGGCCTTAAAAGTAGAGAAAATGATAAGGTAATTTTGGTAACCATGGTTGATGAATCCAGTGTTACTAACAATGAATTACGTGCTCCTTTCGAGAGTAAATGACAAGTTACCATACTTTGCTTTTGAAGTGCTTGTTTCAATTATTCAGGGCACTCTCCTGAGATTTTAAACTCATAGAAGCTGAGATGGTTCTTAAAATCAACATTGTAATCATTTCTTGCCACCTTATTCTATGAAGTGGTTGCAAACATTGAAATTTGCTTCCTCATTTTTATAGGTTGGACAATCTTATCATGGAGGCTATAAACAACTTAAAGGAGCCTGGTGGTTCTAATAAGACGACTATTGCGACATATATAGAGGTGCTTCTGTATTCTATTGGTTGGGAATTTATGATCATCTGCTATGTAATCCCATGTTTAAGGCATTGACTTGTTTTTTCGGAATAGTGCAACAAGGTTCGCAAGAATCCTACTTTGTGGTATTATTACCTTATGTTTACATAGTAACCTTATGTGGCATCCATAAGCGCAATTACCAACGAGTCAATATGTGAACACCTGTGGCTGACATCACAACCGAAAGTTTTAAATTGGGAAATTTAGTTTCTATGTTTGGGTTTAGGACTCATTGATAATAATAATAATAATAATATATTTCTCATTATGGTGTTAGTTATCTAGTAATAGACTTACACAAGGAATAGTTCACTAAGACTCATTTTATCAACAAGGTTGTATAAATGCAGAGACCTGTTTTATATGATAGGATTACATTTTGGAAGTTCTTCACTTAGTGTTGTGTGTGAGTTTCACAATTTTGACCCTTTTTCTTCACTTAGTGTTATGCATATCGAGAGTTGAGGTGGCGAACTTGTTTATCCCATTGAGGAAAATTTTTGGTCACTACTATATGCTGGGAACTTATCTACTCATTACGAAGAGGACTAGTCTAACCTTTGATTACCTGCAAATGTTAGGTTTATATACCTTGTCATTCGTCAAACACCTTTATATTGACTTAAACTCATTTATAAAAGCCGTTCATTACCACTTACTAGAGAGCCTCGGACTATCCGGCTCCATCAATTATGGTAGAAAAAGTTGCCAGAATTAATATACTATTTTGAGCAGAGAAAATTAATGAGTAATTTCCGCCATTCAATCTGTGATACTTGACCGCAAAATCAGATAATCAATTCTGAGCGGATGAAATGATCATCCCCTCGATTGATCTGAGAGGGAAAATTCCAGTGTCTGTAAGCAGAAATGAGGGACAAAGCTTGAATAAGGCTGTATTCCAATGTACAATCACCTCAAGTACGAACAAATTTTAGCTTATACACAATTACCATATTTGTAGCAGCTTTAACGTTTTATTGTTTACGTGTATTAATTGGAGTCTTAGAATGTCCCTCTGGGTAAAGGTAATGGGTGTCATCATAATACCATTAATTCACATATCTATACAACGACCGGTGTAATATCTGTCAAGCAATATCTGAGCCAGTTTTAGGATATAATGCTGGTAAATTTATCTATTGATGATAATGTGGCTCTTCAAAATAGAAGGAAATAAAATTAAAATTCTTGGCAGTGGCACATATTTTCTTGTACAGAAAGATATCTATGGTAGGATGTATAGTTGTGAAAAGCGAGCCTAGGTGCAAGTCGCGGAGAGGCGCAGCCCATGCGCTCCGGGGGGACCTAGGCGAGGCGACTTCAACAAAGCGTGGGCTTTATGGGCCTAGGCGCACTAGGCGCGCGCTTTGTTCAAATTTAAGGATATTAACCTAATCTCTATGCTTTCCTCACACAAACACCACAGCGCCTCTCTCTCTCTCTCTCTCTCTCTATCTATATATATACACACACACACACACACACACACACACACACACATGATCGACTGGCTCTCTCAAGCTCTCTTGCCGCGATCCTCTCTCTCTCTCTCTCGTCGCTCTCGGATTGAGTAAGCCAGAACCCAGGTATATCTATATATGCTCTGTGACTGTGTCTATACTCTATAGTGTGTGTGTGTGTGCACTCTTTGTAATCTGTATATATTGTATATAGATATAGTCGGATGACTCGGATAATCTGTATATATATCTATATATGCAGTGTTTGTAATCCGTATATATATGCACTGTCTATAGTATAGTCTGTATATATGTCTATATATGCACTGTGCACTGTCTATAATCTGTATATATATCTATATACGCTGTATGCACTGTTTGTAATATACTTTATATCTATATATGCACTGGATATGTACTGAATATCTACTGTTACTTATAGATATTGTATATAGTTTCAGGCTTCAGCACTGTTATATTACTTATTGGTAATTTGGTATACTGCAGTATATTATCTGCACTGTATATATATACATGTATTATAGACTATAAAGTATGTATGTGCCTTGCTTAAATAACTATGGTAGGATGTAATAAACTCAATGCAATGACTAATGACTTGGCCCAACGGGTTAACTTTGTCCAATTTGTCAACCCATATAGTTTGAATCTTAGAGTACCTAAATTGGTGGGCAGTTGACTAATTCTATTGTTCAAATGCTTTATGATAGAAACAAATTTCCCATCCTATGAGATTTATTCACCTCATTGAGGTCAAGGCTCTCCCTACTTCACTTAATTTCCTCTCCAGTATTGGGCTTTATAGAGAGCAGCCCGTGAAGCAATCTTGACTCTCCAGTCCTTGACGATTCATTGATAATTCCGGGACAAGGGGAAAGATCCTGTTGGTTGGTGTTGTTTGTGCATGAATGGAGGAGGAAGATTTAACCATCTTGTTGGTAACATGATGAGTGGATCATTCCCATGTCATAGGAAATGGTTTGTCCTCTGGAGGGTATTAGGAACGCTTATGAGGCTGTTCCATTATTCTTGATGTGGTGCTCAGTGGGAGAGAAATAGTAGGTTTTTTGAAAGGGTGTAGTTTTTCCTTCACTGCAAGAAAGGAAATTCTCTGATTTTTTCTATTTAGAGAGATTTTCCTTTTCCATTATGTTCTTTTGCGGACTTCTTTGGGGATTTGTGTTTCTCTGTAGGGTAGAGGAGGATCATAGGGCTTCAGATTTTTTTTTTTGATCCGCGGGCTTCAGATTGTTTATGTACACTGCATGAATACGGCTGTGCCCCGTTTTGGGTGCAGTTTGATTTGTAATTTCATCAAGATTCTAAGTTTTGACCTTCACACGTGTTCCATTGCCTTCTTTCGGAGAAGTATTGTTTTTTTTTTTGCTTTGCAGGAACAATACTGGGCACCTCCAAACTTCAATCGGTTACTGTCCTCAAAATTGAAGTTTCTGACTGCTAATGGGAAATTGATTAAGGTAATTGCATGACACCTACATGAGTTCTATGTTTTGGAATTTATTGGCCAATGCTACTAACTGTACTGGGATGCAAGGAAGCTAATTGAGCTTATATATATCCTAATCAAGCTATTTTGAGTAATGAAGTGCTCATAGAATGTTAACTTAGAATGCCAATCTGCTATTTATTGTTAACCAGGGTGAAAAATAGTTGAATAGTTGACTTTGACTATTGAATGAGTAAGATTTGTTTATGGATGTAACAACCTTAAAGGGTTAGATTTTCTTAATTGGATGAAGAATGATCCAATTGTATGAATAATTTTTTGCAGCATTTGCATATTTATTGTATTTTGGGAATAGAGAAACCCACCTCCAAGGCAAGGCACTTTGAACCCACCAAGTTTGCATTTTAAAGCATCAATGACATAAAATGTCATTAATTGAGATGATAAAGTGTCCAGTGGATGGCTTACCAGTTACCAGGCTATGGATAATGTTCGGCCTTTTCGTGTTTCTTTTTTTAATTTTTTCCCTCATTGCAGACGAAACGGAAGTACAGGATAGCACCACCACCTTCATCATTATCAGATAGAAGAAGAAACCTGCCCATGTTACTCCTGGAGGGAAGGCAGCGTGCTTCTCCAAAGATCGACAAGGACGATGTTAATGTGCTCACTAAAAGTCAGATAGATTTAGAATTGGCTAATATGAGGAGTATGACCCCACAAGAGGCTGCTGCAGCTGCTGCTCAAGCAGTTGCGGAGGCAGAAGCTGCTATAGCAGAGGCTGAAGAGGCAGCACGGGAGGCAGAAGCAGCTGAAGCTGATGCAGAAGCAGCACAAGCTTTTGCAGAAGCAGCAATGAAGACAATCAAAGGAAGAAACCCCCCAACCATGGTAAAGTCTAACTGATTCTCACTGTTATGAGTCATTTTGTTTTCTTTTTGAGTTCAGCTGCTGGCGAAGTTCAGTTGAAGGTTTTAGTTTCATCTATTAACTTCTGATTATCATTCATTATCTCACATTTTTCTTACTAATCTACTTATTTTTAGAATTGAAGAACCCTACGCTCACATTCACTTTTGTTCATGTTTTCCTATATCTACGGAAGTACATGTTAAACGCATCCTCAGGTTCTTAGTATTCTTCTTGTACATTTATATATGGCCTGATGATCAGTTTGTGGCTGAAAATTCTGCAGAATCTTATGTGCAAAGCAATCAGTTCATCTTGTTATTTATTTATTTTCTCCGTTATTGTTTCCTTCTTGGATAAGTTCCCTTTTTTTGATGTACTTACCCCACGTTTTGCAACTTTTCCTTGAAAATGGGGATAACCATTTAAATATTTTGATGAAAAAATAAATCAAAATATTTGGTCAATCACTGTGTCAGATTTGACTTGACCAAAGTTTTGTACGAGACTTGAGGACTGATGTGACAGCAAGGACTGTATCAGCATTTTATTAGGTGGCTTCTTGGCCCCTTTTGGTTTTGTTCATCCTATCCTTTCTGGGAGGACACAAATTCTTCTAGCATCCATACGAAAATTGCTCATTCATTCATCCATACATTTTTTACTTTGTCTGCTTTTAATTTATGGATATTTCCATTATGTGCAGATGGTTCGTGGTTGATGGAAATTCATGAAGGGACTCTGTGCATCAATGAAGTGGTGTTTTGGTCACATCTAATCCTGATGGATATGTAGTTTGCCAACTTCAACTGTAGTTGTGAATATGGTAGCATCTTCAGCTGGTGAAGTGCATTGGAAACTTTTGCATGTAACATCGTTTTGTGGGATGTTAATTTCTTGCAGTTCTTTTGAGAATTTCAGGAATGCAACTAACAGAGAAAACTAGGAAATCAGAGAAAAGTAGAAGTTGGATTGAAGTGGATGTTTCTTTTTCAAATATAGGAGCGAATAAACTGATGCGAATTGATCAATGTCAACCATAGTACATCTGGATTTGTAAAGTGTTGTTTATCAATCTGATTGAGTTTGATGCAGTGCTTTCTTTAGCCCATTGGTGTATTCAAATGGGATGAATGAGATATTAACAGGTGAACTGTTCATTCTCGACACTCGTCTTGCTGATCAGGTAAGGCATGTTTTTTTTTTTTTTAATTACAAGGCTATGTTTGTACATCTATGGTGAGTTGAACTCTCGACTTGATAGATGAAGTAGGTCTACGGAGCAAGCGTAATCATGTGAGCTGTGCCTCAGGTAGGGCATGTTTGGAGTTACATGTGTTAATGCTGCTGAACCTGCAACAGTGCTTAGAAGCTCACTTTTCTGTCCAAAATGCTTGGGGTTTTCTACTTTGATTACCTTCTTTAACTGGTGTTTCATACAACCAGGCACCAGCCTACTGGACAGGTTATTCGAGCTGAACTTTAGCATGGTCAGATTTGTTCGTTGAAATTTTAATGAACTCAAACTAGATCTCAAATTCAATAAAATTTTAACAAGCTAAGCTTACTTAGGTATGAGTTGAGTTCGAGCTTATTCACAAACTTTAACTATTGGTGATCGCTCGACGGAGGGGTATATGTTGCAAAGAAATTGTTCGAGTTGAACTTTAGCATGGTCAGATTTGTTCGTTGAAATTTTAACGAACTCGATCCCAAATTCAATAAAATTTTAACAAGCTAAGCTTACTTAGGTATGATTCGAGTTCAAGTTTATTCACAAACTTTAACTATTGGTGATCGCTCGACGGAGGGGTATATGTTGCAAAGAAATTTTTTACTATGAGGAAGATACCTCAACTCATGTCATTGAGAGGAAATTCCATTTATGAATACTTATGAATAAATTCTTAAAAAATATTATTTATGTTTTAATTTAGGTTCACGAGTCAAATACCATTAGTATCAAATTAGTTTTATTTTTTTTAAACAAGCCTAAAATTGAGAATTGGATTCGATTTATTTACCAGACGAATTAGATTCGAATGAGATCTTGCCGAATCAAACTCTGAATAGTTTGTGCACGGCTCAGTTTATTTTGTGATAATAATTGGCTGTGAGTATTTTATTTACTGCCCTCGAGGTTTAGGGACTTGGCACTTACCTCACCATTTGTTATTCTCACTGGATCAAATCTATATTATTTGGTTTCTTAAAACAAAGATGACAGAATCCAAAGACAGAAATAACTCCATAGGATTTATATATTGTAATCTGCTTTGTGAATAAATAAACAGGCAAAATATCTGCTTTGTTGTATGCATTAATCAATCACTTCAATGGAGTACTTTTTTTTTTTGTAATAATTGAGGTATTCGGTCGGTTTGGAAACTAAAATTTGAGGGAGTCCCTGCTTAATTACCGACTAGTCATCGGGATACTGGATGGAATTATAGGGATGTCAATTGTGTCTAATCCGATCCGCTCCGTTCGGGTTAGAATTTCGGAAATTTATTTAGGAGATCGGGTTGGATTTGGAGGTAAAAGTTAGAAAAAATGGAGAACGGGTCGAATGCGGGTCTTCGTACATCTGTCCCCCATCCTTGCCCATTCCCCGATTCGTTTTAAAATAATTATTAAATAAATATTATGTTTACTTTTTAACCCCTTCACATATAAGTATTTATAATTTTACTTTTTAACCATTTTGTCATTCTCTTCTCTCTCTCTCTTTTTAAATAGAGTTTAGAATTTTTTTTAATGTAAAGATAAATCTTCAAAATATACATGTTATATGTATTAGTCTTAAATTTAGACTCTATGTTATTTTATTTATTAGTCTTCAGTAAATCTTTAGTCATTCTCTTATTTTGTTTTGTAGTATTTGATAGAATTTACAATCTATATTATGTCATGTATTAGTCTTGTTATTGTAAATTTGTGATTATTTTTATATGAGATGAATCAAATTTTTTTATTAAAAAAAGGGGCGGGATAGTCAAATTCATCCCCAATCCGTCCCTTTGCCATCCATATGGAAACAACTAAACAAACTCCTCAGTGACTCAAAGTATTAAGTTGAGTGTTAACTATAGAACATTCGAATTTACAGCTCGTTCACTCTATTACTCGGACAACCCTTTGGATTAATCACTTCAATACCAAGTTTACCAACACGATAAATTCTGGCAATACACTAAAATTTACAGGAATTTAAGAGGAATTTGGGCATATAATATATGCCACACAAAATCCAAAATGGTAAGAGATAACTAAAGTTGTGTCCTCCCTCTATGGTAGTACGAAGAAGGATGTGTTTAGATTAGGTTAATTTTATAAAAGAAAGTTAGTATTATTTGATATTTTATATTTTTGTATGAATTTTTGTTAATTTGTTGCATTATTTTTCATCGAAGTATCAGAAAAGTATAAAAATATTGATTAAAATTAAAAAAATCTTGATAAGACAATGCTAATGAAAAAAAAAAACCATGAAAATTTGTCATTTAAATTTTTTTTTTTTGGTTAAGACGAAGGAATGATTACTCCAATGCGAATGTGATAGCGACCAAGAAAAATTGACGAAAGACATTACTGAAAATCTTTAGGCCAAAAGAGACCGAAATATGTACAATTCACAGAGGTGGCAACATAATCTTACAAAACTCTGAGGGAAATATACGATTAGAAAGTATTTCAGGGGTGTAAGCTGCAATTTATCAATTTTCCAAGAAAAGTATCTGATTAACGAAACCAGCTATCGTCTCTTGCAGAATTCGCAGATGCAGAGAAAGTTGGTTGACCAAACGCGACGATCATTCTCTCTCCTATGATCTGCTAGTCCTTCTCGTTGTTTCTCACTTCTACGCTTTTCGAATCTGTTTCTCTCAGGTGACCTTTTTCGGCTCTATGTTCTTTATTGGTTTTGTATATACGCAAGCATATGTACGCACTTGCAGATATCTATAGCGTAGGATCTATCTGTTCCTTCAATTGATAGTTCGGGTTCTGGATATCTTATTTCACTTATGCGCAGAAAGTAGTTTATTTTTTTCTGATTTGTAGTTCTTCGCCATTGGTTCTGCTTGTTTCGGCCCAAAATTTACTTACGGCATGTTTGGTCGCTCAACTTGATTTTTTATATTTCGTTTTATTGTTAGCTAATTCAGTTTCTTCGACTGTTAATTCGGAACTGGTGTAACCTAGAATAATTTTTTGGAACCTCCCAACTTGGTTTTGGTGTGATTATTTGATGAAAGAAATAAACTAATTCAAAATCCATCAAGAGTAAATATACCCCTTTCAACGGCCACAAATCGAGAATTATCTAGTTTGTGTTTTAAGTGTCCCAATGCACATTAGTAGTACGGCCAAACAAGCCCTTGGAATATAATGTTGGAAAAAAATGGATTTTAATCCATATTATTTGGTGACTTTGTCCCAAAAATTAAGGTGTCCCTAAGACCACTTGAGGTGGGTCTTAGTGGGTTTGTGTACTCCTATGTGAGGAGTTTAAACTTTGAAAAGAATGATTAAAGTCCATTAAGGTTTCAATGAGAAATTGATTCTCCAAATATGCACCGTATGTAGTATGTGGGAAGGTAATAGTTCACCCAGTGCCGCATTGGAAAGACACACGCATGTGCCGCCGCTCGCTTGGACCGTGACCGGGGTTGGGGCTAGGGTTTGTGATCCGAGGTCTGTGGGTCGTGAGTCTGGGCTTGGGCTTGGCTTGGTTTTGCGCGGTCGTTGTTTATTCTTTTATAGCCCAATAGTTTGAGTTTATTTGGCTTGGGCTTAAATCCAATTTGTAATTGGGCTACGTAATGGGCTTGAGCCCACATGGGTGTGTATTTAATCTTAGAGATCAATTTGAAAGCAAAACTTAATTTCTAATTTGAAATCAAATTCAATTTTTTGATTTATTACATAGAGTTTATTCTAATTTTAAATCTAGAATTATTTCTAGATTTATAACCATAGAATTTATTTTGAAAATAAATCTTAGAATTTAATTTTGGTTTATTACGAAATTAATGTTTTGGCTCCCTCTTGGTCCTATAAATTGAGCACCCTTCTTTGGTTTTTGACACACCCGACGATCCATACAATCCTCCTACGTTCGAGTGTATTCTTCGTGTTCTTCGGTCAAGAGAGAGATCAAGACAAATTAGTTCGACAACCGGTCTTCGGAAAGTGCTACTGAAACCGAATTCTACTGTTGTATCCTGGGAGACAACGCCGGGCAAATCCTCAAGCACTCTGGTGAGGCGGCGCAATTTGTCTCAAGGACACCGTGAGATTCACAGGCCTCGGTTTGCATTTTCAGTTTTTGTTCTTGTTTTAGTTTATGTACTATTTTTATTTTCCAGAAATTGAATATAATCCAGAATTGTTTTTCCTACATATAACTGTTGGTTGATACTAGATAACTAGCATCTGTGGCACACGCGATGCGTGTGCAAACACGATTTGATAATTTTTCTAGTAGTTACATAGAATAATTTTTCTCTTTTGTCTCAATGACGTTTCTTGCAAAAAAAAAAAAACAGAAGCCCGAGTAAGCATGAAAACTGACGTTCACACCAAAGGTGTTCCCTTGTTAATAGTAGTAGATATGGACAAATCTAACATTACAGTAGATTCCTTGGGAGAAATTGGATAAATGTTTTGAGTTTTATGTAGTTGTGTACTACTGAATACTGTAAAGTTAACTGTAAGATCAGCAGCGGTTCTCTTATTATCGGATAGCATTTGAGGTTAGATCAAAAAGTACAATCAGTTAAATATGTAGTTATTAGTTGAGATTCTTAGTCTGTGTAGGTTTTTCCTTGAGTTATACGAAAACCTGACTAGTCTCATTTTCTTTCAGATGGATGAGCAGCTGAATGATAAAGAGTCCTTGGTTGCTCGCATTCTACAAGCAGAACATGGTTTGTATAGATTTTGTTCCCCAAGTAGGAACTTAATGTAGAGTTTATTACGCTTGGATTGCTCGCATCCAAGAATCTTGTTTTAACGTCATTGACTTTCATACCTTTTCTTCGCACTGCTGTGAGTATTAGCCAAACAGGATTTCCACTCGTCCTTTTCGCATCTAGTGTGAGCATGATATTAGGAAAACAATGCATGCTAGCACATATTTGGTCTCTGTGGTACTTTTATGCTGGCTTAGCAATATGTCATCTTTCGATTTGCTTATTTGATTTTTGGGAAATTTATGTGTTTAAAGTTATAGCCTTGGCTTGAGTTGCTGTCCTGAATATATATATACAAGACTATTACTTGTAGTTACATCATATACAATCATTTCTACATAAGACATCGACTTGATCCTTTTGTACCCTTTGAGCCAAACTTGGCACTTCCTCTTTTGCCTGTTTGAGTGGATTGAGTCTGTGACAGGATGTGCTGCATTACATGAGATAGTAGCTAATTTATTGAGCATATGCTGCTCAGGAATCTTGAAACTGTTTATTTCACTTGCCACCCAGAGCTGCTGTTTGACATCGTATTATCTAACTGGATTTAGTATGATGTTCCTATACGTTACCACTTGTAGAGCGTGATGAGTTACGTAAAGACATCGAACAACTATGTATTCAGCAAGCTGGACCGAGCTACCTCGCCGTGGCTACTCGAATGCACTTTCAGAGGTATATGATTTATCTCAAGTTCATCGGGGCAAGATTTCAACATTAATGTGTTTTTTGTCCAAGTTCCGGTTGGGATTGCATTTAGAAATTTCCAATTAGGATGCTTTGTATTTGATTCCCCAATTAGGACAGCTGGCTTGGAGCAGGAGATTGAAAACTTGAAGAAGAAGCTAGCTACTTGCATCAGAGCGAAGTCCGATCTTCAAGAGGAGCTTTCTGAAGCTTACCATGTCAAAGTGAGGCCCCTTGTTCTTGGTAATTTATCCATTATTATTAGCACTTGCATAGTCCTGCCAACAATCCTAAATGTTTTTTCTTCGTCTGCAGGGCCAATTGGCTGATTTACATGCTGCAGAGGTCTCAAAGGTCTCTCTCTCTCTCTCTCTCTCTCTCTCTCTCTCTCTCTCTCTCTCTCTCTCTCTCTCTCTCTCTCTCCCTGTGTGTGTGTGTGTGTGTGTGTGTGTGTGTGTGCAGCACATGTGGTCACACCAAGGGTAATGGCATGAAGGTACGTTGAACCCCACAGAGCTTAGAAGTAAGCTGAGTTAAGAAGTCATCCGGCTCTGAGAAATCTAAAGAGCTGCATGCTACTCTGCTGATTCTGATTAAAATTGTGAAGTGACTCAGCCAACAGATTCATTTGATTCCCATTATGGTAGCTCGTATGCAATTTTTGGTCTTCGATTAAAATTTTTAATTTAACGTAGATCAGCTTGCCTCACAACCTCTAATTGTCACTCGGTTTTAAATAGAAAGAAAGGGCTATCAGCCTACCATTGCCAGCCACGCCTACCATAGCAAATTTATGCACCATTTCTTTTTGTTTTACCCGTAGTCTAGGGGTTTTGGACGAAGAATGCCTACTTGTTGTTTTCTTTCAGATTGCAAACTGATTGAAGTGACAGAAACCATAGCAAACTTATTTTCCACGTTTTGGAGAGCTTTCTTAGTGCCATAAATCTGAAGAAGATTCCATTACTGGGTTTTTTTTTTTGGCAAGAAAACTAATGAAATCACAGACTCAATGGGCGAAAATATGTGCCAATGTATTTTTCCACCTTTTTTTGTGGTTTAGTTTTGCCATAATTTCCAATAAGGTTCCATTACTAGTCTTGTTCAGCAAGGCTAGTAAATTGACCGAAGTACAATGCCATTGTGTTATGTAGGATAAAGAAGGGCGTTCCTAAAGATTTCATTTGTCTGGGTGGTTTGGCCATGTTGTTTCTTGTAATCTAAAACCATTTGTCCATTCATTCTCTTCAGAATATGGAAGCAGAGAAGCAGGTTAAATTTTTCCACGACTGTGTAGCTGCTGCATTTGCTGAACGGGATCAGTCAATAATGGAGGTTGTGCTGGTTTCTACTTTTGGGGTCTTTGAGCTTTCTATGTCTTGGTGCATGGGAGAAGGTTGGGTTTAATTCAAGTAGGAAGAAAACAGAAAGCAACTCTTTTGATCTTTATAGGCTTATTAAACTTGGAACAGAATAACAATGACAATCACCAGTGGAAAAAGCAGAGGACCAGGTGGCGATCCACCAGTGGTTAAGGGGCACCTTAGGTTTGCCTGTACATCTGTATGGATTAGTCTCGAATCAAATTTATCAGGGACAGAACATAAATAATACCTATCACGTTGTGAGTGATGCTACTCTTGACCTTATCCCAGAATTCAATGATCTAACTAAAAGCAAAAGACGTCAGCTGTAAGGAATAAGACTCCGAACCCGAGACCTAGGAGGGATCATAAGTCTCAGGCCTTGACCACTAGGCCAACCCCTTAGGGTTATGGTAGTGGCTTTGTGTTGTTGGACTTTCTTATGTAGATGATTGTGCAGTTGGATATAATTCTTCATAGCATTTATGAACTACCCTCCATTGGTTGACACAAAAAATAACCTAGGCATCAAGGGGAACAGAGGCTATTGTTGGCTCTTGCGTGAATTGCTTGGTAAGGTGATCAAAAGTTGCTGTCATGTAGACTCCAATTTAAGGTTCTTAAGTTCCAAGGCTTTCAAACCTAGCTGTTTTGGAGTTGTAACTCAACCTCAAAATGTCTCCTCCACTGCTGCCACACTAATCAACAAAATGCATCTGCAGCAAGGGGATTCAAATCGTTTTCTTCACATACCCAATCTACCATCATAAAATAAATCAGTTTGTCATAAAATTTCTTTGTAAGCATTTGCAGATTTGCTAACAAGTTGAATCAACAATTACATCTGACCCTTTTCCTAGTCCTCTCCATAACAATAGTTGGATCCATAAAACAAATATCCCTTATACTTTCTACAAATCTTTTCTTTTTTGATCAACAACTTCTACCAATCTTTCAATCAACTCAGTGAAGTCATAAAACATTAGCATTCTTTACATCCACACTGGTCTTTCATCTAGACTTTAGAGACCATTTTAGTTTATTCACTTGATCCAACATTTAAATTCCACAAAATAGTAGGCCCCTAGGTAGGCTCTGAAGCACTTAATCCCCTACTTCATGACCCGTGTGATGCATTAGTTCCAGTCTACCTCTAAACTACCATAATTATAGATATTTTTCATTGATCAAGAGAATTAGAAGGTTCTGTTCTTATGTCGGTGTAGACTGTTATTGGGCAGAGAACTGTATTCTTTTGTCTTTTCAGTCTACAAGCCCTATCAGCTATGGAATTCCTCTTTTCGTTACTTCCTTTACTTCCACTGCATACTGAGGTTATCATGCATGACTCTGCAAGGTTGCGTTTGAGGCTGGGGCATTACCTATGAAAGCCCTAAAGTTACATTTGCACCTGGTGCCCAGATGTTGGTATGACCAATGGTGGTGGCTATGGTCTTTTACTGATTGATTGATTAAAGTGGAGGGACGAATTCACTTAAGCGAAATTTATGACTTTATATATCTTGGCTTATTGAGTTTCTTTTCTGTTTATCTGCACCAAAACACGGGACCTTTTTTTTTGAAGATGCTTTATGTGCCTGGTAACAGGCTGAAAAAGCGAAGGAGAAAGAGGAAGCCATGTCGGTGGAATTGAATAATTCACGGAGGAGGTACTCGATCTATTCATTCGTGTAATTTTAGTCTTATCCATTTGTTTGAAAAGCTGCAAATAAAGATGCATTTTAAAAGCCATTGTTTATGTTCTATTGAAAAGGGGTGTTGATGACTGGACGTGGTCCTTGGTTGTATGATTAAAGAACAGTTGTAATATGTGGAGGACGTTGCGGAAATATCTTTTTGAGGAAATTGGGATTTTCCTATTAAATGGTCCTAAATAATGTTTTAAACTTCATTATTTGCACTGGTACGACAGATTGTACTGCTATTTGTTTATTGGTTAAATTGGATTGGTGAGGCAGGGTAGAAGAGCTTACCTCTGATTTTCTTGAAGAAAAGAACCTCACTGCTGCTCTGCAGATTGATCTAGAGGAGAAGAACAAGCAAAATGAGACTTTCAAAAAGGTATCTAGGCTGTGCTGACCTTCTTCCCTCCATCGTCATACAGAGCATAGTTGATGAAATCTTTGTATTCATGATTGAAATCTTAAGCTAAGAATCTTCAGTACTTCTTCCAGGAGTATAGAAATATAGTAACAAAGAATATAAAAAAAATACGGAATAAGGAGGGAAAAAACGAATAGATGCTGGAGGAAAAAGGAAAAGAAAAATGACATACAATTGAAAAAATAAAAATATTAGCGTTATTTGTTAATGTTATGTTGCTTATGTACCATAGTATATCAAAAGAATGCACAAACCTAAGAACAAAAAATAGCAAGTACCTGAGCCATCCTCAATTTTTTTTTAAAGAAAATGATAAGTTTGTCATGTACTAGGTACGAGTGGAGACGTATTGGTACCCAATACGTATCAGATAGTTGCATGGAAACATTTTGTAGAGTATCCATGCTTCATATGTTTTTGTAGAAGAATTCTAACCTATAGACCATGGATGGGATGACATTTTTGCAACACAACAAGAAAACACTTGTTGCTTACTACAGCAACATATGGAGTATCTTTCTACCTCAACTTTTGGCTATGAGTGGGTATTTTTAAGACACTTCGTATACCATCGAACCGAGTGGAGCTGCATATTTACATTTATGTGTTTGAATCGCACAGCATGGTTGGTGTTTGTCTCACTAATGTCAGGTGAGCTTGGCTCTCCCTTTTCCGAGCAAACTCAAGTCAGCTCATTCTCTAGAACGCAATAAACAAGGGCTGAAAAACTGAAGACCTCCTACTGCCCCAATACTCATTATATCTTCATCCCTGCATCTGTTTCACGTAATCTTTCAAGAAAAGTTGGATCAGAAGTGCATTATGGAGAGGGATTCATGGATTATAAGAAGAAGGAACGTAATTTTCAAAAACAAAAGTCAATATAGACATGAAGTTCCAATGAGAAGGTTATGAAAGAAAGAAGCAATACGGATGGCAGAGAATTATGCCTATCAACCATTGTAAAAATTGCAGCCCCTAACTCTTCTTTCTCTTTGCCACTTTGGGATTGCCTCTTCCTACAGGCTTCTCTAACCTACCCCTCTACTTCATTACTTAGTATTCATTCTTTTCTCAAGAGTTCTGTGATGTCCTTGTGCGCAATGGAGTTGGAACTTTTCTATTACTCTGCTTTCAAAATGAAGGGAGAAGCTACACTAATCATGTAATGTCAATTTTAATCTTCATTACTTAGTATTCACGACATTGGTTAGCCTATTGGATTTTCAATTGCAGACATGTATACTACTAATATGAATCAGGGCAACTTTTTATTTTGTTTGATAAGGAATGAATCAAGCCTATTGTTAGTTGAATAAGTCATTTGCAGAGCTAACCCACCTTGGGGATTGAACTAAATTGAGCTTAATGTAGCTGATATCCAATCGGCTTATCAGCCACAACATTCATCTTTATCCCCAGTTAGCTATGGTTATTCATGTAGGCTTATGTGTGCGTATGCGTGTATTCTATTTGTATCTCGTAGTATTCCTTACTTTTGATGAATATAATGTGTTATTACAGGTTATTGATAAATTTTATGAGATCAGACAATATTCCTTAAATGGATTTTGTGAGAATGGAAGTTGGGAGTATAAATGTGAGTGCCTTCTGCAAGGTTCTCCAGAAATGTGGGACTTCAATGATCAAGGGGAAACTTCCACCTCTAAATACATTGTAAGTTCTGATAACCTTTAGTATCACTGTGTTTCATTATGAATTGTCAATGATGATATTTATTCCTGTATTATTGATTTTTTAGAGTGGTGACTGATGCATTGACTTGTTGGTATGAGAGGCTTGTAAATAGCATGAATCTATGGTGCTATATTCTGTACAATGGGAGGCTTGGAAAACACACTAGCCCTCCCTCTACTGTCTTCTTTGCGCTCTATTTGTTCTCGCTATATATTTTCTCTTATCATGTACTGGGGAAAGAAAGAATTGGCATTTCAATTTGCCAATCAGATATTACAATGATTCCTTGTGAGATATTTGTTACGTGAAGAACCTTATCCCGCGCTATTGAAACCTGGAAATTGATTGGATATCACTCCCGGTTGATTTATATCTTGTTATTTAATGTACAACAACCTGATCCTTCTTTTGGGAAATTTGAGTATGCTGCATAGTGCGTGATGATGTTTGCCTCTTCTTGAGACTTTACTGTACGAATATTAATTTAAGCTCATGTTATGCTCCCTGTAGTTTGTAAACACCAATTTTGCATGGACGAAGTTAAAGTATGTTTTCTGGAAATAGGAAATCTAGTCATGTTCTAGTGCCCTTGGACATGGGAATTTGATTAAGTTGACAATTTTACATTCCAAGTTCCAACACCTAACATTCAATAGAGTCCATCTAACATAGAGTTAATGTTAGTTTCTTTGTTGCGTGCCTGTTAAGTATGTGATACTAATTTATCCCAGATCTTATGGGTTTATGAACTAGTTTTGTCTGGCACAGTATTTATCTGATGTTCAAATCATACATAAGACCATCCTTGTGAAGATGGTTTGATTTTACATGCTGTAGGTCTACTTGGAGCTTAAGGGAAAACATGGTTTTGCTCCGGGGTTATTATATTTTGTTTAATGAGAATTACCTGCTAGAAAACAATCTCATGGAACTTCATCAAACTTAGCACCCTTCACTTTGAAATGTAGCAAATGGAGGCTGTATATTATGTCCTGGATTAATACAACTTTTTAAAGCTTTCTTTATGCATTATTTTTTTCCCACTTGATTAACTTTTCATTCAGACAGAGTGCTCTGGAAGGAGAAGTGGAGATATTGAAAAGATCTATGGATAATCTTCAAAACAAGTTATGCGTGGTATGGAGTTCTAGCTTCGCCAGCATATTATTTTGATCAGCGGAGCAAATTAATTTCCATTGCTTTATCTGTTGACAGCGGTTGGTTTCTGTCATTTTCGCATTCAGGGATTGGAAATTGAGAATCATTTAAAGAAGAGAATTCGCGATTTGGAAAAGAAGAAAGTAAGAAATTTGTTGGCTTCAAATATGAGATGCAAACCAGATTCTTTGTGGTTTAGTTTTTATTCTTGTAACTTGCATGCAGACTCTGTCAGAAGAATTTGTCAAGAAGCATATAGCAGCGTTGCTTCATTACCATTCAGAGCACAGGGCCCACATCATGAATATACTAGATGAGGGATATACCCATCTCAAATCAGTGATCAGTATGTTAGAAGAAAAGATAAGCCAGCTCGACGGAAGCAGACAACAGCGTTGGACATCTACTCAGAGAGATGTAGTGCTAGATGAAAATGATTGTCGAGATGTGCATGTAAACATAATTGATGGTTCCAACATGATAAACAAGGTATACTCATGTTCTATACTTTGCTTTTGCACTTACCTCTGTGTGAGTGCTGTTGCTTGTGTGTGTGTGTGTGTGGGGGGGGGGGGGGGGGGGGTGCGCGCGGCGCGAGCCCTTTATCTAGTAGAAAAAATATGATAATTTTCCTCCTCTTGTCTTTATTTTTTTCCCGGCTTCTGGGTGAGGAGAAAGTAAATCAGGAACTATGACTGTTTTTTGTTTAGGGAACTTTCAGTATCGAGTCTACCAAAGCATAGTATGAAAGGAAAAGGGATGTCTTGCACAGTTTTATTCACCAATTGGCCAAATGGCACATGACCATATGGCAGAAGCATGGTCTTGCCTCTCTGGCTTTTTTTTCCTTTTGCAGTGGAGCTTATTATCGGTTTTGTAGATTATGATAGATAACATATGATAACGTAGACAAAAATAATAGTCATATCATTCACTACTTTGGCGATCTCTTTGAGCTCTATTTGGAGCTAGTTGAGGAGCCAGCATTAAGTTGCTTAATAGTCAAGTTTACTATATAACTGTGTATGACTCCCATTTAGGCATAAAGTGATCTATGCTCGCTTGTGAAATCCAATTTTCTTTATAAGTGAACTGAAGTTGTGAGTAGAAAATATGAAATCTAGCCATCTATAGTGTTCTTGGACAAAGAATCAAATTAATCCAACACTTATACTGTAACGACCCGCTCCCGCTTTGTACAATATTGTCCGCTTTTGTCGTCCAAACCCCATGGACTTCCTAGTAGGTCAACCATCCTTGGATTGCTCCAGGGTAAGCACGCTTAAATGTGAAGTTCCATTTGGTGTTGGCGCCATCACGGCTTTAAAAGGCCTTGTACAAGGAAGGTTCATAATCTTATAAATACCACCGAACTTACATTCATCAAGCGATGTGGGAACCTTGACCACCCATCCGGACGTCTCACTGAGACTCCATCTCATGGACGCCGGCCTCACAACTGGCACCACGGCCTGGCTGGGGTGTCACATATACGTAGGTGCATCTGACTCCATGTGATTCCATGTAACATAGGTTCAAAGAAATCCGCATGAGGCTTTGTGCCTCAAGTTCTTGACCATCATCCAACCATGTCAATTGAAGCCCACCTCTGGGTTGCTCATAATTCTGCTTTTGATTTTTTAGCAGCATTGATCAAAATTCTTATCCGGTGCCGGTGTTAAACCTCTTTTTTTCTCTTTCTCGTGTGAAGAAACGTGTGCCTCTTGCTTAGATGCGATTTTCAATTAAGTGTTCCATCTGTACAGCTTTGGAGCTAATTAGAGATATAATACGTCCTAATACTGGCAAGAAGCAGAGGACCAACTCAAAAGCTTCCTCAGCCTTCTTCAGTGTTCATTTATGATAAACTTGGAGAATTAATCTGATTAGAACTGTATTGATCTTAAATAACAATTTGGCGATACTTAGTTTGTTTATTTTCTTAGCTTTATATCTACTTTGGTGTTATATTTCCTTAACAGTAGGCATATTCCCATATTAGGTTTGCGACCTAGGTTGGATTGTCATTTGCCACGAAATAAGACCATTGCTCATTATGTGAGAGTAGAAACAAAGTAATGCATTCTTTGCATTCTATATACTGATTCTCTTCCCCGCACCTTTTGTCCAGATGTCTTAGTCGTAGATTACTAGTTCTCTTATGGTAGTTCCTCAAGAGCTGATCTTTATATGCCCTCTTTGGATATTATGCTTGGAAACATAAAAAGAAGCTTTTACTTAGCCATCCATTCTTTCTTCTGAGATCTGGTCTGTGTCCAACTGGTTTGTCACAGAGAGAGGGAGAGGGGCGAGAGAGAGAGGGCTAGAGAGGGAGGGGGAGAGAGGGAGAGAGAGAGAGGGAGGGAGACTGTCCGAGAATTGACAAAACACTGAGTTGAAACTGGACTGGAGTCAATCTTATTATTGATTTGATTTGTTGTATGTTGTAGGGGAATGGTCCTGAATTACCAAACTCTGTGACTATTGCTTGTGGTGATGATGCCTCTGAAGCCTTTACGCAGGCATTACACGAGAAGGTGGTGTTGATATTCTCATGTCATTCTGTTCGGCTTCTGCAGTCTTGTTTTCTCTTTTATTTTCTTTATCTCTGTTCACCTTTTTCATCTCTATTTCCTTTTCATTGTGTTTTTCCCCCTGCTATTGCTGTGTTGAATTCCTGGGTTATTACTCACCTATTCAGCATTTTCAGGTTTCAGCTTTGTTGCTTCTATCACAGCAGGACGAAAGGCATTTACTGGAGAGAAATGTAAATGCGTCTCTTCAGAAGAAAGTGGAGGAGCTTCAGATAAAATTACTACAAGTAATATATGTTACAATCTTAGAATGTCTCAACTCTCCATTCATTGCTTAGTATGTTGCGCACTGTTACACTGCATGAAAATTGCATGATTAGACTACTAGAAACAATCATATGTTTTACCCAAAAAAAGGAAGAAGAAAGGGCAATCATATGGTGTTTAAGACTCTTTTCTTTTGGCCTGGGAAAGGAGTCTTTGAATTCTGTATTTGACATACCCTTGGTTGCATTTTGTAAAATAAATTTTGTTTTCAAATGGCTTTACCTGCAGTTTACGGAACACCTCTTTATCCAGTCCAGTCCACTTCTGAAGAAATACCTTCCATTTTTGGGCCAACAGCATTATGAAAATATGAATTTCAGTGCCAGGAATCGGGGAAGAATTATGTAGAATTAGCAAACTTGCTCTTTTCGCATGCTAAAGAATGCAGAATGTGATAATTAAGGTCAAGAAATTAGCACGGCCTAGAGGCGACACTCTCAAAGGATAAATTTGGCAAGGGAGGAAGAAGTTCCCTAATGATGTAAAATGTGCATGGATACTGGTTAGGAAAGCACCTTTGTTTTTTTTGGCATTGTGAAGTCCTTCATGAGATGTAGAGCCATCAACTTAGTTTGAGCTGTATTGATTTTGGCTAGCCCAGTTTAGGAGGTGTTGAGATGTTGAAAAGAAGGGTGGGTTAGTAGGAGGAACCGGTGAGGATGTAATGTTGATCCCCCAAGTCTTGCTTGAAGTTGCAACATTTGGCATGAGAACAATAAAGGGGTCGATAAGTTTTCCTGTCTTCGTTTTGTAAGTGCTTTGGCATAGTCTTTTTCATAGCAATGTTTTGGTAAATTTTACCAGTGGGGTTTAGGTTTTGGATAATGCTTAGGATTTTTTCCCCTTCGTTGAACTACAGGTGTGTGATTTCACCACTGCTTTTTTAGCGTTTAGGAAATCTTCTTTGGAAAGAAAAAAACAAACCTTGGGAGTTTCGTATGACATATATATTTTTGTGTGTTGGGCCTCTTCCCTGGTTTACTTTTTCGATTGGCCATATGTCAACAGCAGCAGCTCATCACTGCGTGGCTTGGGACTAAAGTAACCTGTAAATGGTAGTGGATTAAATAGTAGTCAATAGTAAAGCTTCTCTCTTGTAATTATACATATTAAGTCTAGCATCTTTTCCCAATTCATCTGTCCATTCACGATACACTTCAGGTTTAGGTATGATTTCCAAGAGATTTCATTGCACTCGGAGACTTCTTTTTCCCTGTTCCCTCTTTTGTCCCCATACACGGTACACATTCTAATTAGCTATTACGCAAATCCTATTTACCAAAAGTCTAGTATCTGCCACATGCGTCGTTAAGAAGCTAAAATTAGGCAAATCCTATTACCAGGACTCTTATCTTTTCCCTTTTTTGCTTGAGGTACTTTTCCATTAATTCTATATTGATCCTACATGGTTCGAAAAATTTTGGCTTTTACGTATCACATTGGCCGTAATGTCTTGTATCGGTCGAGATGGATGGGATTTTGGACCTCCTGTATCGGTATTTATCAAAATATCTGGTGATACTGTTCCATAATGACCAAAATATGGTTGGTATCGCTGATTCCGTTACCGATAGAAATGCAACGATTTAGAACCCTGATCCTGCCCTCCAATGTTGGGTCATGAAATATCCTGCACCATTAATAATTGTTTCTTCTGCAACATGATAGTCTGCAACTATTGTTGAGGGGCTTCAAAAAAATTCCCTCAATGTATAGAGGGGGTATAGAACACCTATTATGGGGGATGATGAGATTATATACGCATATGGATAAAGCACCCGATTAGCTGATTTGAAGAAGTGCTTTAAAATCCAACTGGGAATTGATTGTGTTTGACACAATTTATCAAACAAAAATAAAAAAAGAGGGAGTAGATGAGGCTTACAGTGGTCTAGTTGGATGCTCTCCACAGGATGCAACTGGCAGCCCTGTGGCATTTTTAAGCTTTAGACGAGGTTAGGATAAGCTGTAGCCTGTAGGCATGCTAAGCTTTTGATTCACGACAGGATCCTCATAAGAACTGCCATAGTTTGACTTTTATGTATAGGTTCCTGCAACAAGGTATTGGGCTTTACATGTTGCAGTCATGCAGCTTTGATTTTCAGTGGTTTAGTTGTTCATTAGATATTGTAGGCATGAATGCACCACTGCCACTACATTCCCGTTGTGGATTTTCATTTCGAGGCACGCAAGTAGCTGCTGACCTCAAATAGCATTAACTGGTAGTTTGAATCCCAACATTGACAAGGTTCTAGCGTTTTCTTTTCTGTATTTCCTAATTAAATCTCAAAACACAAATATGTGCAATTTCCTCTAAAAATTAAGTCGAGTTACTAACTGCAGCACTTCCTTGGCATGCTTATTCTTGTTCTGTTGTGGATGATGGTATTTTTTAATGCAATTGGCTCTTACAGTCCTACTACTTTGTTAGTGGTTCAATTATTGACTGAGACACTGTTTTCTGTCTTAGGTGACAAATGAAAAAGTAAAGGCTCTTATGGAGTTGGCACAGATGAAGCGGGTCTATCAACGTTTACAAGAGTAAGTTCTTTTCTGTATATTTTGTTTGTGAGGTTGATTATTTTTATGGAGTTGTTAACTCATCAACTTTTATGGAGTTGCTAACACATCAACCATCAAGATTTGACTCGATTTGGGGGTAGATCTGGGTCAGCTGTCGCCATCTACTTTGTGGGTAGCATACTGAGAAGGTTGATCGAACAAATATAAAAATAGTTTCTATGAAAATACCTGCATAGCTTGGACCTGACCCCTGTTTTAACTATTATAGGATAAGCCAATCAAAATATGATAAAAAAGCATCACAAGTATTGGAGTGTGTTGTTCTTTGTTAAGATTTGGTCCGTGCCCGCTTTAGTCCTTTCGCATAGCTGGAAAGTGACGTGATGCCCTTCACGCGAAGACTTGCAGCCTGGGCCATATTCTTCCCGATATAATCTCTTGAATTTTGTATCTCCGACACTGAAGATCCTGCAGTACATGTTTCACGGCTCTAATCTGTGCATGAAGTATGCTTAAGTCACCTTATCGTATGAAAATGCTCAAAACTGTAAGAGAAAGGAAAATAGAGAGCATAGAACCATTATTATCTTATTTGGTACTAAATTCAGTAACAAGAGATTAGGGAGAATAACACCATTATTTTGACTAGCATTGTGTGGCACCATTACCCCAGGATTTTGATCCCTGCATTTCCTCGTATGCATAAATTGGATTTCCCATTTCTGGTCCCCCTTTATAATCTACGCTTCTCATTCTACCCATTCTTTTATCAAAATACTTAATAATTGACCAGCTTTTGTGACATTTATGCAGGAAAATTAACCTTGAGATGAAACAAGGCAAACTTTTGGCTGGTGGTGGTGAGAGTAGAATTGTTCCGGAAAGAGTCGGAAGCTTGAAAAACCTTCTGAAGAAAACTTACTTAAAACGTTGGGTTGGTACCTTAGATTCTCCTGGAAATGAAGCTGAAGCCCACTTGAATTATGAAGGAAATCTTGGCGATAAGCGGTCTAACTACAGAATGGATGTTGCTAGGTTTGTGCAAGACTTTGTGATGCTTTCTTGACATGATGTGCATGTATCGCAGTTATGTATACAGGTCATTAGTATCCCTAGATCCCCTGAACTGCCAAATGAGAACTTTCACTTGGAACATTCTGTAATTTTTTTCCTTTCATCCTTTCCCATTAAATCTTCTTTGATATATTTTCACAGGATGAAGATTGAAAATGCAACCCTTAAGGAGAGCTTGGCAAGTATGGAGCACTTGACATCTGCTATTTGTAGGCTTCGTCTATCACTCTTAAAGGTGATCATCTTCCACTCTCATCAAAGGGAATGTTTCATCCCTGAAATGGGATTTCTCACAACTGTTGGTCATAATGGGCGTAGTAGGTGATGTCAATTAACAAGAGTTTGCATAATCCTCTATTTAGAATCTCTGTTCTTTTATTTTAACCTCACGAGGGCCCTATTTTTTTCCATGGAGCTTTTTTGGTCAGGATTAAATATGCAGAGTCTATGGAATCCAACAAAATGCAGGATTTTACTCATCCTTTGATAATTATTTCGTTGTTAGTCACTTAGTCTAGTCAAACAAATGGGGACTAGATGTTTACCTTCAATCTATTGGTTTAAAAGCCTTTCCAAGCTTTTGCCTTTCCCTTACTGGTTGCTGAATGTTTATTTGACTTCTCGTGACCTATTTTATAGGTTAAAGAATCAGCTACATCTGAAGATACAGTTAGTGGCACCTTAGAAACTCTTGATGATATAGTTACCGAGGCACAACTCGTGAAGACTGCTCTTGGCAGCTCCCTTCCGGTGAGTTGGTCAGCTGAGGCAGATGTCAAACAACTGGATCAAAGTTATGACCAGGAGACAACTGTTGATGATACTGGGGACTCAAGTAGTGAGAAGGTGGATTTTGTTTCTGCAGCAGGATTCGAGATGGTGGAAACCCTAATTCTTGCAGCTGATATTTTGAATGAGCACATAATTTGGAGAGGTTCCAGAGATGGAAGTTGATTGGCAGCAATCTTCTTGGTCAAGATGAGAATTGAAGATGTAAATTATAGTTTGGGCTATCCTTGACGTTCCGTGTTCATCTTCTTGAAGGTTAGTGGGGGGAAATTTACTAGTTGGGTTCTAGTCTCTGTTTATAATTTTTCTTTTGATGGTAAGCGATGGTTTGAAGTGGCTGTTGAAATATCAATGTTATGTGGTGAAAATCAAGTTACTGCTTATAGATTGTACAGTGTTAACAAAATTTGTAAATATTTAATGAATTCTTTTGGTTATTTAGTATTGCTGTTTTACCCAGTGGTTTGTCAATATAACAGAGATTTTGTTTGGAAGAAGTTGATTGCAGCATTAATGCTTTTATACTACGTTTTGGGTCGAAAGAGAATAGGATTCTCCTTCGCCCTCCCTACTTCCTCTGAGATGGCTTGACATTGGAATTGACCTCCCCTATCTAGATTTGTAGAAATTGCAAGGGAAATGGAATCCAACTACACATATCCTTCTGCTTGGTTAAAAAGTTTCTTTCCATGGAAATATATGCATTTTTTTAACTCATCCAAACTATAAATGAAATTCTAACACGTCATTTGTTTTTCTATGTTTCTCTTTCAGCCAAGTATCAAGAATGATGAGGTTTCCCCCCGAGGGAAACCAATGTTACGGTTCTTGCATGATGTACACTTCAAATCAATAGAAGCATATAACATTTAACTCAATGATTGAGCTGGGGAAATTTAAATTTTATGTTATGAGCCCTTGATTTAGTAAACTCGTGGTTCCGAGCTTGTGTCGGTCTTATAATGGCGGAGAAATTTTGGTTCATATTACTGAAATTTTGATGTCCAAACTCATCTACTGAAATTTGAAGCAACATAACAATCCCCATCCATTGTGCTAATTGGTAGAACAAGTTAAGCAACTAAACAATTAAACAACTTATTAGAATACCCAAATTATGACCAAAAACACCAATGAATCTCATCTCACAATAAAAACCAATACGTACAGTGCAGAAAAGGTTTACTACAACACTGCTACAACATTGAGGTAGTATAAAGTGCAGAGAGAGAGAGAGAGAGAGAGTGAGAGAGGGAAATTTGTTCCACTGGGTTATGATTCAGCTGCAATTTCCATGGACTGTGTTTAAAGGCCACCCTCAAGCTGGCTGTAATTGCCTCTTTGAAGAGTTGAATGTGGTGATGCTCACAGTAGAGTTTTCCCTCATGGGCAATGTAGTCGGATGGGCTTCTAGTACAGCCTCCATATGTGCATTTGAAACAGCTCCTCTGTATGCGGTTCCATTCACTGTGACCTGGACACGTGGAGCAAACTTCAAAGTTTTCTCAATCATGTTCTTTATTTCAATCTACCTAAAACAAATAATGCCAAACCAATTTTAGCTTCTGAAAGTTCAGCCATTCCTAAAAACCAAAAAGAAACACTAGAACACAAGGAACTCACCATGGTCAGAAACAAAGCTGAGAAAAGGTCTTCACTAAAGAAGAATTTAATCAGCATAATCATCATCCTCTGCATTCAGGGAAGTCAATTCAGCTATTGCAATTTCTATAATCAGAAAATCACAAAATAGACAGCTAGTGTATCAGCACATGGTACTCCTATGATGTAACAGGCAACTTCTGATGTAGAAGAATTACGCAAGAAAAACAAATCAGTCCTCAGGATCAAGCGCAAATTAGTGAGCAATGCTATTATTCTTGCTTTGATGTGCCAAAGGTCCTGATTCAATTCTAAAAATTCTGACCTTCCGGTCACGGTGTCTTGTAAACTTAAATGAGTTAGCATAAGAGACCAAAATGGTTCTCAAGTTTCTTGCATCCAGTGTGGGGAGACCCAAAATGCCACATCTCTCAAGGAAAAAGAGGAACAAAAGGATGCAAATGAAAGGTTTTTACTTGCTTGTAAGAGTCCCGCGGATCAAAACAATCCACCAATCACAGACAGTAATCCATGATCCAGTATTTACGTTACAGTGTCAATAGGTAGGGTATTAGCATTTGTCAGAAACATGGGTCCCGAGTCAAAATACCTCACTGGTAAGTTAGTGGACTTTACTGACCTATATATTCCTACATTATTGCCAAAATATTTGACCATCGTAATCTGATCCAAAGTCAACTAAAGAACATGGGCAAATAAGAAAATATAATTTTGCATCTTTCATGGATGCAGAGTAGAATAAAGAAATAAGCCTCCACAGACTCGTCCACTGTCATTGTCTTCAGTGCACTATTTTACTTTATTTTGAACATGGACCACATATTCTAATGAAAAGTCGACTTAAGATCCGCAAAGAAAAATGATAGTTAAAAAATATATAATTTTATTCGATACCTAAATAGCAAAATAAAAGCACCAGAAAGTATCAAGGTAGTATCTAATCCATTGCTTAAAAAGTAGTCTAATTGATTTGCATTGTCCTCAGCTCCAAAATTCCAATTAATTTTTCCTGAACCTACCAGAGTAATACAAATCAATCCCAAAACTGCAGCAGAATAACTCAGCTATTCATTCTATTTTCTAACATGATCTAATGCCTAATTGCATTAACAAAAACTTAAGCGGCAGATAGCAATGTGGAAAAGGTCAGAAATTATGCAATCCGAAATATATAATCTCACTAGACTCTGACTCCTGAATTCATCAAAGACGAAGCTTACGAAAGACTGAAAATCCCAGCTGCGACAGGTTGATCTGGTTGAACATTTATCAAAATAGATAGTAACTTCATACATAGTTGGGCATTTGGTCTAGTGGTATGATTCTCGCTTTGGGTGCGAGAGGTCCCGAGTTCGATTCTCGGAATGCCCCACTTGAGCCTGGTATTCACCAGACTGTTTTATTGTCATAGCAGTTCTGTTTTGAATCTTGACTATATTATCCCAAATTCAAAGCTTTATCTTTTCTCTTTCTGAATAGCATCGAAGTGAACTTACAAACTTGTGATTCTAGTCCAACGACCTGAACATCTTGATACAATTATGTCAAGTTTCTTCACTCTAGATTGAGAACAAAGGCACACAAAAAAGCCAAATATGTAACTTCATTAAGATGAGAAAATGACTTGGCTTTATATTTTCAGTATCCATTTTATTCTACACCAAATCCTAAGCAGCTCAATATAATCTGCGCCTCTGAGGTCAACCAAAAATTACATCATTCCTGGCAAGAATTTCAAAAGATATTGACATGAAATAAGTAGCAGATATTGATACCAAGTTAAGGATGGGACTTTGTAACTCCATTGTCACGGCTTGGACTTGCTCATAGTACCTGTAAAAGGGAGCACCACTCAATCAACCAAACACAACTTGAGGTAGCAAACAAATCCAAGATAAGATGATACAGCGCAGGAACTGTAACTTCATTGTCATCAGCTTTAGGCCTTGAAAGGAAAGAAGTTATTTCGTATCACAGCGATGGTTTATAAGTTTATGAGGAACAAATCAACTAAATAATTCAAGAACTAGAATATGAACCACAGTTAGAAACCCCTAACAAGATAGGATGATCTAGCACTACGGCATCAAAATGGATAATGGCTTGTAACCACCAATTATTACCAAATCTACTTATTTCAGGGTAAGAATCTAGTTATGAAAATTGACCCGTTTCTTTTACACACTTGACAATTGGGACTACTTGTTTCAAGTTCTAAGCACCTGAAGGTGCCGCTGTCATTGCAAATAGAGAAGACAGTCAAAATAATGATCAACTGCATGTGTCCAAGTGTCCAACAAATGGTCATTTGGTCAAGTGGTATGATCTCTCTTTGAGTGTGTGATGTCCGAGTTTAATTCTTGGAATCCCCTGTTGGGTTTTATGAGCCCTGATTTGTCCTGGGCTCGAGGCTCACATCTATTCGGATCCAGTAAGTTATATATATGACACAGATTCAGCATATATGAATGGTCAAACTATAGTCAAACACACTGCTGCAATTCTCCACTGCAACTGGAGAATATAAGATAAGCAAATTGATCAGATAGATATTATGCAACAGTGATCAACAGCTGGGCATTTGGTCTAGTGGTATGATTCTCGCTTTGGGTGCGAGAGGTCCCGAGTTCGATTCTCGGAATGCCCCACTTAAGTCATCAAATCCAATGACATAGTTTTTTATTTCTGTGATCCTTGTTTACAGCTTGTACTGCAAGCTCACATTCATTTTCTAATACAAAAACTTCTGACAAAGATTCTTCCTAGTAGATTGAAAACAGTAAATCATTACTGACAAGATGATTATAAAATGTGTGGAAACAATAAGTGAATTGACTCAGCTGTATAGTTTTCAGTGTTCTGGGGGATTATGCTTCAAGACTGAAAGAGTATAGTACAATCTAAAACGACAAAATAGATAATCCGAAAGCGCATGTCTGACACGATTTTTCATCAGGTGGTGGAGAACAAATAAGTAGCAGATTAGGATGCAAACTATCAAAGCATGCAGACTGGCTTCAAACACATTACTTGAGTATAAGTGAATCACAAATTGCACAAACACCCGGACAAACACTTTCATTTAGTCTCCCTTATTTATATCAGCACGAAGATCAGATATCCATAAATAATCCATCAATTACAGTCCAAGAACAGATGATACAGGATTGGACCCTGCACTCATTGTCATGCATTGCTCATAAAGCTTCAAAAGCAAGCATTAATTTGGCATCCCCTCCTTCATCCTAGTTACTTCAGGTCAGACATTTGTTCCTTTCTGCAAGTTAGCTCTATTAACAGTCATGTCCTCTCTTAAATCTCAGAAACATCTAAGACTAAACATCAATAAATAAAAAAAAGACTAACCAATAAACTTCTAAGATCAGATGCCTTGACAGACGCCGAGTTAAAATAAAGCTAGCAGCATTCAAACGAGAAAATAGGTTGTAGAATGCCACTGGTTTCTATGGGCCAGTAAATAATGCATATCCTAACAAAATACTCATTAATCAACTGCAGAAAGTACCAAATCATAAATCCAAGATAAGATGATACAGCACAGTAACTGTAACTTCATCGTCATCACCTTTAGGCCTTGAAAGGAAAGAAGTTATTTCATATCACAGCAATGGTTTATAAGTTTATGCGGAACAAATCAACTAAATAATTCAAGAACAAGAATATGAACCACAGTTAAAAACCCCTAACAAGATAGGATGATCTAGCACTACGGCATCAAAATGGATAATGGCTTGTAACCACCAATTCTTACCAAATCTACTTATTTCAGGGTAAGAATCTAGTTATGAAAATTGGCCCATTTCTTTCACACACTTGAGAGTTGGGACTACTTGTTTCAAGTTCTAAGCACCTGAAGGTGCCGCTGTCATTGCAAATAGAGCAGACAGTCAAAATAATGATCAACTGCACGTGTCCAACAAATGGTCAAGTGGTCTGATCTCGCTTTGATTGCGTGATGTCTAAGTTTAATTCTTGGAATCCCCTGTTGGGTTTTGTGAGTCCTGATTTGTCCTGGAGTTGAGGCTCGCATGTATGCGGATCCAACAAGTTATATATATGACACAGATTCAGCATATATGAGCGGTCAAACTATAGTCAAACACACCGCTGCAATTCCCCACTGCAACTAGAGAATATAAGATAGGCAAATTGATCAGATAGATATTATGCAACAGTGATCAACAGCTGGGCATTTGGTCTAGTGGTATGATTCTCGCTTTGGGTGCGAGAGGTCCCGAGTTCGATTCTCGGAATGCCCCACTTAAGTCATCAAATCCAATGACATAGTTTTTTATTTCTGTGATCCTTGTTTACAACTTGTACTGCAAGCTCACATTCATTTTCTAATACAAATTTCTGACAAGATTCTTCCCGGTAGATTGAAAACGGTAAACTCATTACTGACAAGATGGTTATAAAATGAGTCGAAACAGTAAGTGAATTGACTCAGCTGTCTAGTTTTCAGTTGTCTGGGGGATTATGCTTCAAGACTGAAAGAGTCTAGTATAATCTAAAACGACAAAATAGATAATCCGAAAGTGCAAGTCTGACAAGATTTTTCATCAGGTGGTGGAGAATAAATAAGTAGCAGATTAGGATGCAAACTATCAAAGCATGTAGACTGGCTTTAAACTCATTACTTGAGTATCAGTGCATCACAAATTGCACAAACACCCGGATAAGCACTTTCATTTAGTCTCCCTTATTTATATCAGCATGAAGATCCGATGTCCATAAATAATCCATCAACTAGAGTCCAAGAACAGATGATACAGGATTGGACCTGACACTCATTGTCAATTTGTCATGCATTGCTCATAAAGATTCAAAGGCAAGCATTAATTTGGCGTCCCCTCCTTCATCCTAATTACTTCAGGTCAGACATTTGTTCCTTCCCGCAAGGTAACTCTATTAACAGTCATGTCATCTGTTAAATCTCAGGAAAATCTAAGACTAAACATCAATAAATAAATAAAAAGACTAACCAATACACTTTTAAGATCAGATGCCTTAACAGACACTGAGTTAAAATAAAGCTAGCAGCATTCAAACAAGAAAGTAGGTTCTAGAACACCACTGATTTCTATGGGCCAGTAAATAATGCATATCCTAAGAAAATACTAATTAATCAACTGCAGAAAGTACCAAATTATAAAACCAAAGGGGCTCCAGTTTGAGATAACCAGCATAAACAGCCTAGCCTTCTCAAGCAACTTAAAGTGTTGTACAATTGTTATTCAGATGCGCAAAAATGTAATGGAAAGCATCATAGTGGAGAACTTTTCCCGAACAAGCCATCGAAAATAGGACTCGGTTGTCCAGATTGAAATTTTCATAGGATTCCACTTTCAATGGTAATCTTAAGGGGAATTAGTACATAGGTAATAACTTCAACAAAACACCATTAATTGCAGAATTACCAAATTCGATAAGCAACCAAGGAAAAACTAAGAAATTATGACGTCTACGAACCAACTATAGAATTACATGTTTGTGCTGGACGCCATATCTACAATCCTAAAACCCTAGGTGAGTGTAAAAACAACTTTTATTGGAATTCAAAAATTCAGAAAATCAAAGAAACAATTCGTATTCAAATTTTTTTCAAGGAGGAGCTCTGAAACACCGAATTTAGCAAAAATTAAAGCAGTCTAAAACTGGAACTGAATTACTACTTCGATGTTTGTGACCACACCTTAGTTCTCTGGCAAGAAGAAAACGCGAGGGTAGAAGGACTGAGTCCGACACGGAGGCTCCGTTTGGTTGCCTAGAAACATTGGAAAAGCGATTGCGGAAGGAAATCGATTGAACTCTGTTCGAATGTTCGCTTGGTACAAGAGGAAGTAGCAGGTGGGGAGAACTTCAACTGGATTTTCGCGGCATAATGGTTTGAGGATTTTGGGAAATTCGGTGTTCATCAAATATTCAAACGTTTTCCCAGAAAGTTAAACCGTGAAGGGCTTGTTTAAATTGCCGGGAAATTTGAAGGGCATAACTGTCCATCCACTGGCGTCTACTAAAAATATCAAAACACCACCCACCTCTTCTTGAAGTTCGTGGGTTCTAGGCTTCTACCTCACTTTTCTTTTAAATTTTTTTTTTTATTTGGAAAATTTTCACAACTTTTGTTTTACAATAATTTTTGAAATTTTTTTATTCACCTCACTGAGAAATTAAAATAATTTTGTTTAATAGAATCATACATAACAAAAAGGTGAAATTTTGTACATATATTTTGCGTGAATGATTAGATATAGAAAGAAAAATGAGTTTAAAATGAATCCATATGTCTTTGACGGAATCTATTTGATTCTCTGTGTGGAAGCATCCAATTCAAAACCAATTGGCAATGAATGGAGTGGCCTCTCATGTATATAAGGTTACCCATATTTTAATATCTTAGCAATGTGGGATTGATTCCTTCACACGCGCCCTCACGTGCAGCCCGTATTTAGGTCTGTCACGTGCGCCTCTTTTTGGGTCGTCTTCGTGCAGCCTTTCTACTTGGGTCTGTCATCGTGGGCTTTGTTCTGTGAATGAATCAATCCCACATCGCTAAGATATTAAAATATGGGTAACCTTATATACATGAGAGGCCACTCCATTCATTGCCAATTGGTTTTGAATTGGATGCTTCCACATGGTATCAGAGCTCAAAAAGGCCCAACGGCCGAACAAAGCCCACGATGACAGACCCAAGTAGAAAGGCTGCACGAAGACGACCCAAAAAGAGGCGCACGTGACAGACCTAAATACGGGCTGCACGTGAGGGGGCGTGTGAAGGAATCAATCCCACATCGCTAAGATATTAAAATATGGATAACCTTATATACATGAGAGGCCACTCCATTCATTGCCAATTGGTTTTGAATTGGATGCTTCCACATCTGAACTATTAGAATTTCGTACTTCTATCTAATTTTTCCTGTCTTCTAACCGAGCTAATATAAATAGATATTGTATGGTAGAACTCATAATTATTTTAATAGCTTTTCAAAAGCGCCTTCGAAATTGACGAGTATATAATCAATTATGTTCCCCCACATGATACCCAATTTCAAAATTTTCTGTAGACTTTTTGTTTCAATATATTCGCTAATTAATAATTATGTGAACATATATTTGCAAGAAAGTGCCTAAAACGGTTTCATACACAATAGAAAGGTTACCTAACTTGTTTCAACAAAAAATGTACTTGTAGTAGGCTGGTCCTTTTTGATACTGGGTTATGACATTTACGACTTTGTCAGATCGGTATGCTCCATTATGAGTCGAATTGAATTATCATTGAAGGCTTGTTCTTTACTTGTCATGAACCAACCTTGTCCATACAACTGGGCCGGACCAAGGGATCGACAAATGCGCACGGTATGCCACAAGCTCGTTTACTAGTGCACAACTAGTGTACGGTTCAAGTCGAATCTATGACGGTACACCCGAGGTACAGAGGCTCGGGGAGCCTTCTAGCAACAACAGACGCTTGGCCTCTCTATCATGGACATGGCACTCGGCATTCGCCAAGCATGACATGATGCCTGATGTGAACAATTTATCCACATGGTCATGGGGTATAGACAGTTACCAAGTATGAGAAACACGATAGCCACGATGTACAGACGTGGTCCACTTGGCGATTGGACTGGATGAGATGGCCAATGATGCGAATTTTTCAAGTGTCGTTACATGTGCGCCTTGACGGTCCCCTATAATGAGACTTCATTCCAAGTACGGGCAACCATACACTCAAGCTTTTTAGTTAGTTCATTTTAGTTTTTGGAACTAACTTAAGCATTAAAATGCCCTCTGGTTACCCTTAGCTAGTCAACATTAACGAATTCTTTGTTTTGCAACCCAGACAAAGGCATTCGTACCGAGTAATCCAGCAGTAAGATCCACTGGGTTTTAGGCTGCAAAGAATTGGCCGAAGACTTGCAAAGCACAAAAGCACATGAATCACAATCTCTCGGAAACACACAAACAAATCACTAGAAAGTTTTTCACTCAATCCGTTCCATTACATAAATTTGCATTCCAATGGGCGTCGGCAGTCATCATCGTCCAGGATATCAGCCAAGCATGCAAATAAACAAAATAGTTACAAACCCCGCCAACCCAAGAATTGAGCTTTCTATGTCACATCTGCAAAAAATGGTGGTCAAACTGATCCTCAGTTTTTTACTTTTGAATGCTTTACAAGCCAATCGATAACTGTATCGATGTTGGTAGAGCTTTTGCACGAAATCACGAAGCAACAAACTTCCCGTTCTGAAATGCTCTTGAGATCCCTGCACCACATAACAATGTCAACACAGAATTACACTGTACTTTGTCAACTGAGAATGTTGGAAACTTTTCCGCCTTGAGACAAAGTAAAAACGTAGACTTGCAGCTAAGCAAAACTTTCGGTTCTAATGTCAAGTAATAATCTCGATAATTTCTACGTCTTAGAACTTGCTGTATTTTTCATTGAACCCGAGAGAGAATAAGATGGCAACCCGCAGAGCACCACTTAATTGCAAGGCAAATTACAGTGACATGAGAGTGGTATAAGGCTTACAATTCATCTGTCAAAGCTTCTTTACTCAGTGCTTCCGGTTTGTCAATTTTGTTACCAAGTACCAGCACAGGAATGCCACTCAATGACGGTTTACTCAATAGGTCGTGAAGTTCACCTTTTGAAACAGTCAAGTTATCTCGATCAGCAGCATCCACCACGTAACTGCATAACAAAGAAAAACATATGGACTAAGAAACATCAAACGGAGATATACCGTAACTCTGATGCACGCTGGATTGAAATGACTGACCCACTACAACACATCATCCTAAAATCAGTTCTCGAAGTTGCAACAGTGTTAAAAATGATGCACCAAGACAATGTAGTAAAAAACCAAAGGCATATTGCTCATACCTAGTCGTCGGAGTTTTAAGACTGAATTACATGCCTTCGCCTTATCAGCTCTATCATACATCAATGAGCTACTGATCCAACAATAGAAAACAACGGGACGATGGACACGGAAGGGACATGGAAACATAAAAGACAAGGGTCAACGAAAAAGGCAAGGAACTTAGATACACGGAGAAGTCTTTTGGAGACTACTAGGGAAGGAAAACAGAGAAAATGAGTATGGTGACGATTGTTTTCACCATCTGAAAAACTCGCATTAATGAAAACATTATGACACTCAATGCTTTATATGCGGCTACCAGATACTGTCTTCTCTGGGATTGCGTCCTGTATATTTATCACACAAACCCATAAATAAGTTGCCACATGAGGCAAACTAACATCAATTTTCAAAAGATAAATGCATAATGCACGAACAAAGGGTTCTGATTATAACAAGGTTATATTTGGATATTACGATGCTATTGCACAAGCTTCTTATTCACTTCATTTTTTATACAAAGAATAAAAGGAAATTAATAACAAGCTTCATATTCACTTCAGCATCACCAATCAGGTTTCAGATGTTCACATGCCAAATCTACTGTCTGAGAAGTACAAAATAATTGTGGTACTCTAATACAAAAGTATTCAAGAACTGAAAGAACAATATTACATATAAAACAATACCCATATGTAGTCCGTTTCATATTTGATCAGTTGGTCTGAACAATTTTGCAACCTTTACTTTGTGAGGAAATGAAGAGCTATCACATGAAACTAGGGGCCTATATCTGAAAGACTAGCTATTGAGAAATAAATGTTGGGGCCGAAAAGGGACCCTATTCCTTCAATGATTCAAACTACAATTTCCTACATCCTTGTCCTTTTCAATAAACTACTGTAGTGTCTATCTGACTTTCATTTTTTGTTATGCTGCTTTCTTGTTCTATAAACTTGTTTTACTTGTATTGGACGCTAGCTCCCCAATCTGCCAACTAATTGTTTCCGTGAAAAATTTATGAAAATAAAAGACGAAACAGAGTATTCAATAGATATAAGATATTATTAGGCTAATGCTATTGAGGTCCAACAACCTTTCTGCAGAAGTGCAAAGAAGACAATGGTGAGACCAAACAGAAAAGGTAGTCAAAAACTTAACAAGGTCAAAACATACACAATGGCTGAAACTGCACGGCAATATCTCTCCCACATACTGCGAAACCGGGGTTGACCTCCGAGATCCCACAACTTTATGGTCACGTTCCCTTTTGTAACCTTCTTCATATTAAACCCAACCTGCAACCAAGAGAAATTTAGATAGTTAAGAACTGCAGGGATAAAACAAGCACTAGTTATCATCAAATGTTGGCTCATAGGTAAAGCTCCAGAAAAGGATATAGACTACACACCGTAGGAATCATGTCTTCACTGTATCCACCAGTCTTGGAATATGATCCAATCACAGTTTTACGGCAGTTAGCACCAAATCAAACAAAAACATAAACCAAAAAAGATCCTCCAAAAATGAATTTGACTTACTGCGATGACATTTACGAGTGATGTTTTCCCTGCATTCTGAAGCCCTATCAAAGATAACTCCATTTCTTGCTTGAAGAACATGCTGCAATATACAGACTATATGAATCGGAATCATAACAATTCCAGTTTATAGGAGTTCCTGCTTAATTGTATCCATGGCCCAACAATACACTAACAAGAAAAAATTATTGTTCGATAAACAAATGCTGACTTGGCACCATGGAGGCGAGGCAAGGAAAATTAATAACATGTAATTCATATCTAAATCTAACTAGACAGCGCACATGTAGTAAGTACAGGGACTAGACTAAGCCACTAAGAAAGTGTCACCCATAGAAACATTAAAAGGGAAGGATAAATTGATAGGCTTCCGAATGGTCGATTTATAGGCAAGCTAATAGTCTATAATGGCTTGACCCCACGTTAATTAAACTAACCCCGGTATGTAATAGAGAAATATATTACTCCGATATAAAAACCAACGAGAGAAAAGAAAGTTCTAAGAAGATCAACTAGATCTCAAAGTTTACTAAATAAACCAGGGAAAAAGAAGGGAATAGATACTAAATCTAGAAATATATTGTACGCTAAACGTATTTTTAGTACAGTTAGAAATCCAAATAGAGATGGCTAGACAATGAAAGATGGCTACGGATGACTTTATAATATGATATTGATTGAAATGGAAATGGAAGATAGTGCAAATTGTCTTGAACTTAGCTTAATGCCTGTTTGGGTGACTTTCTTGTCAAAGTTTAGGTATAGTTCCAATTTTATCCGAAAAAACTTTCTCTAATTCTAACTTATAAGAGAATTTGAGAGATCGGGTAGATCAAGAGAACAACGGCAATAGCTGCAAACAGGAGCCAGGTAAAGGTAAGAAGGGATGGCCAATGGAATTTCATACTGTTTTCCTTTGTTTTTTTCCTTTCATTTATTTATATGTTTATTATTTTGGAGGGGTGGGTTTGCTTAAATTACTATTGTGCTTTCTTACTGTTCTAACATGTCCAAAAGAATTCCCGATTTTGTGATGTTTAGATAAAATTTGATTCTTTGCAACATCTTCCCAGCTCAGAGAAAAGCATGATTTTTTAAACCTGAGACCCAACCTCTTATAGATCCTATTGACACCATTTCCTGCAAATCTTTCCAAAAATTTCCAAAACTTAAAATGAGGGTTGTCTAACATCCAACTATCCAAATACGAGTGATGAAAGCATTTAACTAAAGCACTATCAACGCATCTGCTGTAACTTGTATAGCTAGACTATGAATTAAGAAGATAAAACTAGGGCTGGACTAAAAGTATTAGCTTCCCTAACCACGTATGACAGTAACATGTAAAATGCCAGCAATGGTAGTATCAAAACAATTAAAAATCATGCACCCATAGAGAAAAAACTAAGTGGAATTAACTAACATAATTATCAAGGCAAACTCCACTGATTTCATTTCCAAAAGTTCTACCAATGCAAATGGTCAGTTTTTGAAGAAAGACTAAAGAATGAAAATTGTGAAGCGAATCAGTAAACCCATTATGCCAGATTGCTAAAAAAGTCGGGTAAAGGCCGAAAATCTCAATTTTCGTTTTCTATGATTCCTCAGTGACCACCGGAAGTTCCCCGGGAATTTTGTCGGAGACAAAGCACGTTATACAATGTGTAATGCTATCAAACAATGGCAAAAATCCTTTTCGGAACAAAGGGTGAAGTCGAGCAACAGAAAGATCAAAATCAGATGAATTAAAATTCAGTATGGACAGACACTAAATCGAAACGACAAATGTACGGGAAGATAAGATTTACCCCCGCAGCCAGTTGAGAAAAGCTTCCCACAACCCCATCGATTCCCAAATGCAAGAAAATAGTGAGAAAATAAAACTTCTCCCTACATAAATCTGAGTAGAGTATGAATTCAGGTTTCAGCGGGTGGACTCTTTCGAATGCCGATATCAACAGATTCCATTTCCATTTTGTATGTAACAGAAAAGGTGAGAATTGAGCTGTGTAGTACTTACGGCACTTTAGGCTAAATTAATTAGTATTAATGTTATAATTATTAAATTACGAGTTTTTAATTTATAGTTCTATTTACCTTCTTTTTTTTATAACCAGTGCATTCGTATGGCGACTAGTCTTCGAAGCCCTGAAAGTAACGATCGAGCATAACCCTCAATGGGTTGAAATTAGGGGTGTAACCGGTCCGGTTTGGTCCGGTTTGTCCTATAAACTCGGACCAAACCGGTTGACCGGTTTGAGAAAAACGTAAACCGAAAACCGGACCGATGGTGTTCGGTTTGGTCCGGTTTGGCTCGGCCGGTTTTGGCTCCGGTTTGGTCCGGTTTCCGGTTTGGGTGATTTTGGGCCAAAATCATCAAAAAATGTAAAAAATAACTCAGGAATCAAAAAAATAACTTAGTATATGAACCCACAAATCAAATGCGAAATCAGTAAATAAATAACTCAAAACCATAACTTAGTATATGAAGATCAGAACTCATAAATCACTAAAATAAGTATACGAACTCAATAAAAAAATACAAAATCAGAGGGAGTGAGACATAAAAAATCCAAACACTTAAAACTATAAAGTATAAAATGACTTAGGGTTAAAACCGGTCCGGTCCGGTTCGGTCCGGCCCCAAAAACTCAAAAACCGAAAACCGAACCGAAACAATTCAAAAAAAATCAAACCGGACCGAACCGGCCGGTCTGCTCCCAAAACCGGACCGGACCGACGGTTTGGTCCGGTTTTCCGGTTTAGTCTTACACCCCTAGTTGAAATAGTAAGTTGTCGAGTTTCAACTATAGAATGTATGAGTTTATAACTCATCCGCTCTACCACTCGAATAACCCTTTGAGATTTACTCGATTTAATCCCTTAGTTTTCAGTGTTGGCACAAACTCCACATCCTATTCAATTTTTTCTCTGTTTCGACGATGATATTTGTTTTTGTTTGCAAATAATCCGTGAACTACCATTGTGGGATATGAATTACCTTTGTCTCACTGTATAAATTCAAAGAAAATCATTATTCGAAGAAATACACGCCATGAATTGAGGTAAAATACCAATCAACAATCACTTTAAAGAATTCAACCAATCGATTCGCTTGGTGATAGTCTCGACATGTTTTTGTGAAATTATTTGAATGGCGAGGCATGAGCTAGGATTATTGACGGATCCAACGATGTCTACTTTTTATAATTTGATTTATTTTGTTCTTTATGTTATGTTTTTGTGTGTGGTTGTGTATCTCATGAATATTACAATATAAAAATGATGTAATTATTAAAGTAACAAAAGTTGGAGAGTAACTTTTAGAAAATTGGTAATCTATAATTTTTAAATATAAATAAATAAATAGAGACGTAGAAAATCATACGTTTACTTGAAATATTGAAAAAGTTTGTCAATAAAAAATTTCAATTTATCTTTGTCCGGAATTTTTTTTAATGTTATATTGAATGTAATGAATCGAATATCGAGTTGTCCTCATTTAACTGGAAATGACAATGTCTAGCAAAAAATTGGGCTGAACGGGCTGAACCAAGAAATGAGCCAACTGGACTGGAGGCCCAATTACCCAGGGGAGCCCAAGATTGGGTAGCAGGCCAGATTGGTGATGTGGCCTGAAGGGAGAATCGAGCTGATGAGACCTCCAAAGAAATATCCTAACAAGATTCTAAATTGTTATGCATGACAAGAATCCTGAACGCAATCTCACAAAATTATGGAAGGAATCTCAGGAAGGAATCTGCCAGTAGTTTGGAAAGAATCTTGGTGAGATCTGATGTTATTTTCAAAAAACATCTATAAGAAGAAGAACACATAATCCAAAAAGGATACAATCTCAAAGTACAAATGCTTTCATGCTTTTACATAATTGTAATAGGACATTAACATCAGAGAAAAGAAAATAACTTAGTGACGCTAATGAGTTGTTTTATTTTGTAGACAATAAGTTCTACTCAAATCAAACAGAATGAACCGCATCGGATCTAACAATCCTATACAGATTTACTCTACGTGATCGTAAATTTAAAGTACTGATCAGATTAGGTATAATACACACAAGCTAATCGACAGGCAACTATGCTCGTTGTACAAAAAGGGGATTATGATATCAAACCGTTGGGAGAAGGAAATTTCTTAGGTCCTCCATTGGTTACGTACGACCCATGAGTTGGGACCCATTGTGCCCATACATCCAGTAGAGAAGGAAGCATCCTCGAAACATCAGCATTCAGCAGTGGTTTAAGTACTTGTCCTTACTGATTCGTTTTTAGCCTTCACCATGTACTAGCTAGCATAGCACCATGCACGTCACTTACAACCAGCCACCCTCTCTCTCTCTCTCTAGCTCTCTCTCTCTCTCTGTCTCAGAGTGATGGGTATCTTGCTAGTAATTCTTGATGGGTTATGGGTGTGTGTTTCGACTCTGTGGGAATTACAAGAGATGCGTTTTACGGCTATTTTCGACGACGTGAGTTCATTCACAATTACCGTGATCATGGCTGCTGTATCCTACTTCATAGCTGCAAGAAGAAGATGGTGATGATGAATTAGTTTTTTTTATTGTTAAATCAATATTTGAGTTTTGACTCATGCACTTCATATGTCTTGTTATTCAAGATTTTCAATGTTGGACTTCTTCATGATATTTTGTGTTCTTCATATATATTGTTTTGTAAATTCTATTATCATCATCATAAGTATTTGGACAGATATTTTTACATCTCTCTGGTTGAACAAGGAGTTAGTTTCTGTTCAAATAAGAACACCATTAATGTATAACCTATGGGTCGCCTAGCCCATTGACAAAAGAAGCTTGCCCTAGCTAGGCATACTACAGTAATTTAATTAATTGGTTCATTTTTTTTTATCGCAAAGAAAATACCATATAATATAAAGATAAAAGTATATGAAATTAATCAGCATAATATGGAGAGCAAAACATTGACAAATCTTCGAAGAGACTATAAGGCTCCATTTGGCTTCTTGTTTTCATTTGACTTATTTTTTGTCTTTATTCAAATTTTTTTTGTATTTGTTATTTTTATGTCATTTTTTCGTGGATTATTGGTTCGTATCGACGAAAGGAATCTAAAAAGTATAAAATTATGTCCAAAAGTTAAAAAAAAGTCACTAAAGACGAAAATAAGCACTTTTTTTTGCTTATTTTTTGTCTTTTCTGAACTTTTTTCAAATGTAGCCGATGATTGAGAACTTTTCTGAAAGCTCTTGTCGAGACGAACCAATAATCATCAAAAAATTGATGAAAAATAAAAAATTAAAAAAAAAATTCAAATAAGGACAAAAAACTAAACAGTGAATAATCCAATAATAACTACAGCCCAAATGGACCCTAAATCCTCCTAGTATTGTTGTTACAGCTTATTTATACTTAACTTACCTCTAATCCTTTTATTTTTTAAAATAAAAGAACGCAAAAACAAAGGTAGTTGACAAAGTGTCAACTCGAAATGACCCTCAATAAGACCCCTAAAAACCTACAAATTTAAAATTTTGATACACCCGAAAAGAACACGTGACTAAAAAATTCACAACTATAGCCACCTATCGACCCCAAAAATGCCAATCCCAAAATGCTTACCCATAACACCTATCCCCCAATACGTCTCTCCTCTTTGACACCCCAGCATTCCGCTCCTCCTCCTTTTCCTTCTCCTTCTTCGCTACCCCAACAACCTCGCCCTTTGCTGCTTTGGTTAGGACTGCAAACGAATCGAGCCATTCGCGAGCTCAACTCGGTAAGTGCTTGGTTCGACTCGATTCATTTAGTTGACAAGCCAACCTCGAGCTCAAGTTTTAGGCTCGTTTTATAAACGAGCAAAGCTTGAGTCTTGAAAACTTAGCTTAGCTTGGCTCATAAGACCTTAACTTGTTTTAAAGGCTCAACTCGTTTAAAGAGGCTCGTTAAGTAAATGAGTTTAGTTCAGCTCGACTCGGTTCGTTTATAAATAAGTCGAGCTCGAACTCGAATTTTAGGCTCATTTAGTTAACGAGCCGAATTCAAATTTTCCAAAACTTGGCTCGGTTTGGTTCGTTTGCAGCCCTACGGCCTTGGTGGAGGTGTTTTTCCGCAACCATCAAAACAGGCTTCCATCAATGCATAAGCCCACAGCATTATACCAAAAAGGTCTTTAATTAGTTCGGTTTGCGAATTTAATTCATAAAATATCTGGATATATAGAAGTTACCAAATTGGGGTAGATTCGATATCTATAACTAAAATAGTACATTAGGAAAGTATTCATGTTCTCCTATAATGCAAACTTTCATTTAAAGAAATGTGTTGGCATATTCATCGGTTGTATTGCTCTGTCTGACTCTCTCTCTCTCACACACACACACACGTACATATATGTGTGTGTACATATCACCACTACAAATTGCATAGCTATGGCCCTATTTGGCCAAACTAGATTATGGAGATTGTCTAGATTTTAGGAAAATAATTTAGCCCCATTTGGCCTAAATTATTCACCCAAACAATCTGGATTAATCTAGCTCCAAACACAACATAACCAACATATCCACAAATAATTTAGTCCAAACACTTTGAGCTAGATTATTCCGTCCGGCACCCAACATAATCCAACAATCCAATAATCCCATAATCTAGTTACGCCAAATGGACCCATAGCTCTCTCTCTCTCCGGACAAAAGTTGGAGGAGTGATGGGTATCTTGCTAGTAATTCTTGATGGGTTATGGATGTGTGTCTCAACTCTGTGGAAACTACAAGAGATGCGCTTTTTGGCCATTTTCGACGACGTGAATTCATTTACAATTACCGCGATCATGGCTGCGATATCTTGCTTCATACCAGTAACAAGAACTCAAGAAGATGAGAATGAATTAATCTATTTTTTCTGATCAGTCTTTTTATTAAAATTAGTATTTGAGTTTAACCTCGCACTTCTTATGTCTTCGATACCCAAGATTTTCAATGGATATTTTAACTTCTTCATGACATTTTGTGTTGTTCATCGGTTCAATTAGTTTTGTGACACGTCTAATTAGTCCACACACGGTGATGGAAGATGAGGGATACGAGGAATGTACTTGAGTTCACACATAACACTTCACGGAATCCTATAAATAGGAGTGAGCACTATGAGAAAACAACAAATGATTGTGAATATTAGACAAACCATATACTTATAAGTACAAACTCTTATAACAACCTCCCCAAAAACATCAATGTACGCAATTCAGTTATATACTATAATAACCCTATTTTAATGTGTAGAAGGGCTTTCACCCTTTTGCTCATATCCTTAATTTGGTACTCATTTAATCATCGGAGAGAATTTTGGCAATACGTCGGAGTGGTTTTGATAAGTGTGTCAGTACGGATTGCAATTGGCCTCTTCTCTAGTCCGAATAAGACTCGCGGAAAAATTTCATAAAACCGCACACCACAAATTTGATCTTCAATATCCGATCATTAATTTGAGCATGAATCATTCGCTTCTTTATTTAACCCTTTCAAGTGAAAAGACGAATACAATTTTCAGAATCACTTACGGAGGCCTAAAGATTTAGCCTAAAAATAAATCTAACTCTTATGATAAAACTTTAACATGTACTATTTTCTTCTCAGACTCATTCACTGGGCCAACCTCGAAGCTTTGAGCCACTACCGAAGAAGCATTGATATTCGGGTGGGTGACGGTGACCTTATAATCTCCATGAAAGAGTCGAGTCTCAAAACCGCCGTCGGAATCTGTGACGCCGGAAAACCCTTCTGGGAAGGTCCCCCACTCCCTGATGAGCTTGTCTACGACGTCTCCGGTGGGCAGATTTCTGAAGTTGTTGTCGGTCAAACACATTTTGTAACACCCCTGCGGCCTCCACGCTGACCAAATTATGATCCCACCCACACTTGGGTGTCCATGACCTTCCCTTAACACTTGCTCTAAATAGGCAGCCTGTCCATATACATTGAAACACATAAGTTTTGTGCATTTTTAGAACCGGGGACAAGTTGTGCACAATAGGATCCCTACGTCCTTCATTTTTTTTGATGTTAATAATAAAACTAGCTAAGATTAATATCAAGTGACGAATCTACGAATTTGAGATTGGTGGGCACTGATTAATCATAACCAGATGTTACAGGTTTCACAAGTTAAAAGAAACCCGTATTATAAAAACTTATAATTTTGATTTAATTTTAAAATTTAGATTGACAGTTTTTTATTTTTTCTTGTCGAATTGAACCAAGTGAACTTAAACAAAAGCTTTATGAAGAGGTAATAAAATTTCTTAAATTTGAAAAAAATAGGTAAAAAATGAACTTTTTCCACTTACTAACAAAACTATAGAGAGAGAGAGAGAGAAAATTGTAATAGGATGCACTTTGTGAATGCAGACTCCCCTATATAGATGTGTTGAGAATTGTCCGATGCACGTGAAACTCTTTATTATTTTGTGAATTCTACATGTATCAGATGATTCCGAACACATATATTTTTGAATATATACATGAAAATATGTGTTCACAGACTTTATCATAATCATTACCTGATTTGGGCCAGAGACGACATCTACTTCCGTGAGCCAAATGGGCAACCTAGCAGAAGCAAGTTTATCAATAGCAGCTCTCATGTAAGGAAGGTTGGGGTACCTAAAATGACCCTGAAGCCCAATACCCAGAGGCCCATTATAACCGCCCAACCGAATCTCCCGGATCTTTTGAAGGTACCTATCCGGCGAAGAAACCGCATCCCCCGGTTCTTCTATCGTGTTAAACTCATTCAAAAACAGCGTCGTTCCGAAATCAAGCCCATGGACCTTACTATACAAAATGGCAGAAGCATACTTCCCAAACACACTCTCGAAAAAATTGTAGTGCAAATTCTCATTCACCACGTCCCAAGCAATAACCTGTCACAGAGAAGAAAAAAAAAACAGATTTTTTCAGAAAGTCAGTATTTTTCTCTTAATTTTTTCAGAAAAATCTAACATCCCAATTAAAGACAAAAAAAATAATACAAAATCTTGAAATAAGATCATCACCTTTCCAGCGTATCTTCTGACAACGGAGTTCACCCTGTTATCGACGGCGAATCGGAGGTCACGAGACGAGAGGTACTGGGCCCACTGGGGGAGGTACTTCTTATCATCCCATAAAACGTTATGGCCACGAACCGAGATTCCGTTTTGGGCCGTGAACCGGAACATGGAATCGGGTACCGAGTAGTCCTCCCGGCCTCGGGTCCGCTCCGTGCTATACCACTTCAATTCGTTTTCGAATGTGGTGTATTTGAACTTGTACTTGAACCAGTTTTGGTAACCCGTGTTGTATAGGATCTGGTCGCTAATGGCGGATCCGAATGGGAATCTCCAGTTGGTTTGGGTTATGGATACCGTTGCGTTTGGTAGCGGGTTGCCTTTGGCATCAACTGCTACAAGTTTCACTGAGCTCTTCCGGACCTGTAAAGCTCAACAATCGATATATAAGATTACGGCTGCATTTAGAAGGTGTTTTTTTATTTCTTAAAGTCGTCGGTGATTTTATTTTCAAAAGAAAGTCTCGACGTGACAGTATACAAGTAGTCTCATAGCAAATCTCGTTATTGGCAACAGGTTTCCTTTTTATTGAATACAATTAAATGTTTATATAGATAGAAGAAATTTGAATAGAATGGGTGGTGTTAGGAATTTTTGGAGAAACCCTAATACAGAGTCTACAGAATCTGAATGCAGCAGGAAGACAAGAAACCAAAAGTAATAAATTCACAAGACTGACCTCTCAAGATCCTGATACAGAGAAACTATTTCTCAGAAAATTTCAGTAAAGCAAAGGTTAAAAAAAAAAAAAGAGAATATTTTATCGTTTGTGTGTATTTGGTAAAAGAAACTTATGAAGAACTTGAAAAGCAATAGTTCAATGAGTGTTACAAATCAAGAAAATTTACTCCGAAACTTCTTCGAATTTAAAAATTAATGGTCATGATTCACTTGGATCTATGGGACAAGTTTCAGAATAAATTCTCTGGGAGGATAAGAGTACTTCCCCGTAGTTCGATTGTAAGAAGTCTATGTTTTTTTTTTTTTTGGTATTTTTCCTGGTTCCTTCATCTTCCTAATCAAACAGATATACCAGCAAGATCAAAAGGGATAAAAAGAAAAGGTAAGAATGTTTTTACCTTCTCAATGCTTTGTTGTTGGTGAGATCTCCACTCCGTTTCGGTAAATGGTTGCAATGAGATGCTATCCGCCCATATCTCCACCGATGTATTTTTACTCTACAAATACATATATACAAGAAGTCAGTCCCTTACCAAATACTCGAACTCCATGGTTGGTTACATTTGAAATCACAAATAGAGGTGAGAGAGAGAGTTAGAGAGACCTCGAAATAGAGGTGAGCAGGGCCTGAGGTATTGACAGTGAGACCACCCTTGAGCATGGACCAACACCCTGACTCAGCAAAAACCCAGCCAGCATGTTGAAATCCTGATTGTGTTTTGAAAACGGCAGCTACTTCTGCATTCTCATGGCTGACTTGTAACCAAGCTGCAATAAACACAGTTCTCAAGCTCATATTGTTACTCACATTGCTCACCTAAGTCACACTAAACTTAATTAATATAGCGTAGAGACTACTTAGTGTGTTGCTGGTAGTGCAATTGATTTTAAGTTAGACGTGTCTAACAAATCTCACATGACATCAGATATAGATATTCGGCGACCTCACTTCAAGTAGTCATGTCTCTGCCTGAGTTATTTCCTCAACTTCTCAATTCAAACACGTAGCTTCACATGCTACAAAGTCGTGCACGTGAGGGGGAGTGTTATACCTATTCCCGATTGGTTTTAGTTTTAGTTTGGATTCCTCCAAGAAATCTAACCTTCTATTAGATATGGGTTTTGGGTGACATCACCTCACATGATTAGGTTTCCGTCCGATTCATTTTCCTCACCTTCTCAATTCATTCATTTTCCTCAACTTCTCAATTCATACACTTATATCATGGTTCTGGGTGACGTCGATCACCTCAAGTGGTTAGGTCTCCACCCGAGTCATTCTCCTCACCTTCTCAATTCATACACGTATCTTCACGTACTACCAGATATCACATGAAAAAGAGCGTTATATCTATCGTCAATTGATTTTTGCTTGCACGTACCAGAAAATGTGTAGAGTTTCTCCTTCTCCAAGTAAAACTCTTGTGAGAAGCTATCATGGGGTTGGTTCCTGCTGTGTGCAACTATGAAATTATTGCCTTCTTTTGATACTTTTTGCTCTATTTTTGCATCTCCGAATATAGTCCACCCCTTCAACCCATGATCCAATTCTGGGTTGGCAACAATTCCTCCCCCATATTGAGGCTTGTGTGGATTCGCCAAACACTGAAAAAATAATTAAATTGAAAAAGAAAACAAAGAAATATTCAGTTTTAATAGAGAAAAACAAAATCATGGAAATATTATTTAATCAGCTGAAAAAGTTTATCTTAGACTAAAGAAAAAATATAAATTGGAAGGAATGCAGGAAATTTTACTTCGATTGGAGCGCTATAATCATACGATAACGCATCTACTACAAACCCTGCAAAACAAAACAAAAAAAAATCCTTAGTTCTTTGTCACTATTTTGCCCATGCATATTGGCTTGTTCAATTATGATTTCGAATCACTTCATCTATATATGTATATACGCGTAACGACTACAATACATATATGTATGTGTATATGTATATATATGTGTATATATATATATATATATATATATATATATATATATATATATATATATATATATATCTTCATTCGGTAGGAACACAAACCTGAAAGAAAAATATGAGAAAATAGGAACAGAAGTTGAATGTTTTTTCCTTCCATTGTGGTTATTTTTGGTCATGTGTAGTGTAGAGGAAGGCTAGCTAGGTATTTATAGGCTCTTACAGATAGGATAATAATCATATGTCCATTTTTATAATTATCCAAAGCAATCTGTTTTGGTGTAGTTTTTTGATTGGTTTGACGTTTCATTCCTAAAATGTCTTTTGTTGGGTTTGAGAATTTAATTCGTAAAATATCTGGATGGAAATTACCAAATTGGTATAGATTCGATATATTACATTAGGGAAGTATTCATGTTATCCTATAATATAATATTTAAAGAGATGTATCTGCATATCCAGCGGTTTAGTTGCTCATAATTAATAGGCTGGGTTGGACTGATACCGGATTTGGATCGTTATTTGGTTAAAGTCCAATTATTAAACAAGTTTAATGGGCTGGATCGAAGCCCAACGTGATTCGCATGGCATTGCACATGGAACTAGCCCACGAGGCGGCGTGGTATGTGGATTGGGCCGAAGTAGAATCCGAACCAAAAGACCCGATTGACGTGTCTAACCCTATTTAATTTTGACATGGATTTTAGGTGACTCGATCGGTACGAACATGTGACATTCGACCTTGCGTCCAGTCCGTCATGCATGTCGTCAGAGTAGCGATTATTATTTCTAATGTCGTGGAGAGTGTGCTCCGCACATGCTTGCTTGTAGCCCAAATTAGGTTCGTATATAAATGCATGATAGTACTTCAGGCGAAAAATACGGCACATGATCTCTCCCAAACAATATTTTGATTATCCTTCTAGTTTATAGATACATGCTTACTTATGCATCGGAATATTTTCATACTGATCTCGGCCGGGTAACACTAAAATACTAGAGAGATTTGGAGGAGCTTACATATTCAGTGCAGGTCAAAATAAAATGTAAAACCTCGCATATATTTCCATCAGATTAAAATATTGCTAAAAAATAAAAAGACATAACTAATAAATAACATGGTACTTCTCAAGTTCTTAAGATTGATCAGAATCTCTGTATTTTTATAAAACTTTTGGAATAGAAAGCCATTACAATTTTTGTATGTTCCCTCACAATAATCAGAAAAGAGTCGTGAATATATTTAAAATCTCCGTAGATATATTAGAAATTGAAATCCCAAACCAAAGCAATAGGAATTGGATTTTCCCTATTTGGGCTGTGGTTTTTATGTGTTTTTTTATTTATTTGTTGGTTAAACAATGCAGCAGGTTTGGGCTAATTTATTTTTTAGCCCCAGAAAATTCTGACCGTTGGTTTCATGTCCAGTCGTAGTCCGTACGATGCACAAAAAACTGAAAATACCCTTCAAATGGTGTATGTCAAACAAGTAATACTTTTGATCCCAAATAAGACAAGGGCAATATGGTCATTTGTCCCTCAAAGTCAAACAAATTACTTAATTTATTCGGTCAAAAAACACAATAAATAAATTAGTCCAAATGTCATCAACTATTTTAATATTTATTCCAGACATCATAAATAAATAAATAAACTAATAAAAATCATAAAAATCATAGGCCAAATGAACCCTTTGTACCTACGTATCAATGGAACTTATTACGAAATTACAACCAGAAACTACATCATTATAGAATAGCATACATAGATGACATGACAGATGTCTAACTTCTTCGATGTCTAACTTCTTCTTAACTGGAGGGCTAATTTAACCCCAAAAAAATTAAATTAGTGTAAAATATACACATATTATACTCTATCGTGACTGTGCCATTTTGGTCCTCAAATATTATTGTCTGAATATATTGCCTGATTATTTGAGCAATATTTTGAAAATGTACTGCAATAGTAAAACAAAATGACATTATTTTGTTCATATTTTGAAGTTATTTTGAATTTTTTAAAATTAATATAAACTTAATTAATTTTTAATAAATTTTAAATAGCAATAAAATTATGTCGTTTTAATGTTACATTACAATACTATATTAATATTGCGCTAGAGAATTTTTTAATTCATATTTAAGAGTTGCATTTCTGAGAGTTATTTTAACGTCCTGCTTAATTAATTTTGCCTTATTTTTTATTGAATTATTATTTTTTCATATTTGTATCAAATTTATAATTTTTTTTGTCTTCCGTCAATTTTTGTAAATTATTGATTCATCTCGACGATAAATTTAAAAAATAAAAAATAAAAAACTCTAAAATTACAAAAATTATTCAAAGGCTTGGTGTGTTTATGCTTATTTATCGTTTCTAGTAAAAAAAAATTAGTTTTTGAAGATAATTTTATATTTTTAAAATTTCTTTTATCGAGTCAAATTAATTATTTATAAAAATTTGAGATAAAAATATAAATGTAAAATAGAAAAGCAATAATAGGATTCCAGAATGAGATTCTAAAAATATTCCTGAGCGGTAAGGTGTCAATATCTCTTTCTTTCTAACACACGCAACACCTTGGAACACCCCTCCTAAATAACACCTCACTATTCGGAGGTATTCTGAGATCCGATTATGAGATACTAGTATTTCTCAAAATAAAATGAATAGTGAAAAAAAAAATTAAGCATAAGCAAGTTAAGGATGCAGCAGGAAAATTGAATTTGGGGGAGTCTATCCACCACGTGTCGCTTCCAGAGCGCTAATTTTACTGGTAACAGCATCATCTACCCCCGCCCCTCCCTTCTCTCTCGCAGTCTCCCTCTCTCTCACACGCACACACACACACAACAGCAATTTCGCACCCACACGTACTTCTACACCATGATTGTTGGATGAATCAAGAAACTCATTTATAAAAATCAGTTTCCTGAGGTTTCAGAGCACATCACAGACACTTTCTAAGGTAAGCATAAATGAGACTAACCCCCACAATCAGAGTTCCAAATCCAGGGACACCACCAACACGAACCCCTCAAAAAACTCCACTTTCTCGCACCACTTGTTCAAATTCCTTTTCCCCGTCACCCAATTCATCCTCCAACACAACAACAACAACAACAAAAACCCATTTCAATGCCCTCTCCAAAAGCACAAAAATGGAAGCCGATTACCCCACCATGTCTGACATTATGAAGGCATCGAAATCCCAAAAACTCGACCTTCAGATTCAATCGGTGGGACCCTTTTTCCGAATCACTGCCAAAAGCTTGGAAACCCAGAAGGAGCTGGGGAGAGCTGAGGGGGTGGTGAGGGTTTGGTTTGGAGGAAAGATTCTTCATCTGGACTCGATTAAGTTGCGCCGAGAGACTTTGGGAATGGAAAGGTCGATATTTGGAATTGGTTTGTTCGTTGGAGCTGTTGCCATTAGATATGGGTATGACTCTGGTTGTGTGAAAGCTGAGTTATTGGCCATCAATGACTCTGATCTTTACCATTCCAAGGTTTTACTCTTTCCCTACTATTCTCTCATGTTTTATGTAGTGAGTGATTTTTTAAATATAATGAAAAACTAATATCTCTCAAGAAATTCTCTCTCTCTCTCTCTAAGGCAGAACTAGGATTGCAAGAATTTCTCTAATTAAATAACTCTAGCTCAGAATTATGTGTATCCTTTACTACGAGTCGGCACCTTAATTTATGGATTTTGTATCTTAATCTTCCCAATTCTTTTGGAATTCTATTTCCTCATTAGAATCGAAGTAGAATTGCCTTTAAATGGTCACTAATAAGATAAAATCGATCTGGATTATGCATGGAGTTATCTTTCACTGTCAAAGTTTCACTCAAGTTCAAACTTCTCATTCTAAATTGAACTGGCTTAGGAACTCATCATTCTCATCTGATAAGCACCTTATCCCAAAATAAATGGAGTTCTATTGTATCTCAAAAACTCAAACTCAAGACTTTTAACCGTCTTTCTCAGGTCGGCAATCCTATGATGCCTTTCTCAAGTCTACTGTTATTCGTACGAGCTCAACAATGTAGATGTGTGTGAGAATATCTCAGTTTTGAAGTGAATTAATGATTTAATAAAATTTTTAATAATCTTTATCAAAATTTTACCTCCATTTTATATGCATTTGCTGCCTCAAAGGTGTTTTCTTAGTATTCCTGCCTAGTTCATGTGTTTTTTAAACTCAAGGTCAGTTAACGTTTATCTTGAGGCTTTATCTTGAGGCATCAATTATACTGTCCATTAGCGTGAATTTCAATAAAGGTTAAGACAAAGTCTCGTAAGAATTAATAACACCTGAAAAGTTTCAAACCTGGAATTTTAAATTAGACCAGCCTCAATCACTAGGTTGTAAGGGACAATGAGAGTTCAGTTTTGTTCACTGTTGGCCACTTGGGACAATTTTCAAAATCCAAGTTGATGATTAAAATTATCCATTTTGTTCAAACTAATTTTTAGGATCCCTCAAAAAAAAAAAAATACTTCGATCAAATATCGGTAAGTACTCCACCCGATTTTTTGGGTGAGATTTTAAAAATTAATCTCAACAAAATAAACAATTTCGATCATCGATGTGAAATCTCGAAGTGATCCTGGTCATAAAGTCAAAGATGAACAAAATCTGTTCACTCGCAAGTAAACAAAATTGGGCTCCTACTCCTTGCAGTATTGCCTAGTCCACATTTATAAATCAATGCACAAAGATACATAGGTTGCGATAAAAAAAAAATATATGTGTACATGTGTATGCGGGACAAATCCTGACCAAAGTTATCAATCTTGCCAAAACCAAATAAAGATGGAAAGATATTACAATTTTCTCTCACTTAAATTTCCTTAATCTTTTCCTTCAATAATTTCTAGCCCTTATTGAATGTTGAGAGTGTGGGGTGGTTTTGATGTCTCAGCTTGTTAAGTTCTACAAGAGAATCGGATTCAGGGTTATCCAGGAAGTGACTGGTTCATCAATGGAGGATCTTGCCCATATGTTGGTTTGGGGAGGAGTTGGTACTCGAATGGATGCCCAAATCTCAGAGCTCCTACGGAAATGGTGCACCAGATTTAGGCCACGGAATTAGATTTGCTCTGCTCTGTGGTCTCCTCCTTTTCTGCTGTGAATTTGTCAACCATTTTGCTGCAATTCTAAAGTGTAGGAGTTTGTAGGGGTTGTAAATGAGTTTGGAATACCGAAGGGTTTCACGGGACAATCGAAAGGTCTCAAAAGTTTTGCAGCTCAAGAGTCTTTCATTGACGGCTCTCACCGATTTTGCATCCGAATAATCTATTTACTTGTATGTAAGTTCAACCGTCATGGTTCTTGTTACAAGAATTTTGTAGTCCATAATATATCTCTATTTTTTGTGTTCTTGAATGAGAGACATACAAACACACTTCGGTTCGACACACGGTTATTGGTTGGTGCTCCACTATTTGAGGGGCCATTTTATCTTGAAAGATAGATGTCGGTGTGATCTCGATTTAACGCTCTTAAAGAGACGACGAATATGTTTCAATGATACTGTAACATTATGTAACTCGATTTTGTATTGTATCTGTTATGTATTTGTTTTGTATTTTTATTTTTTGAATCTATTTTGTAATTTATGTGATTTTGGATTTTGATGATTAATGAAGTTGTTTATGAAATTTGCCAGTATCAGAAAAGAGTTTTGTAAGTAAAAGTATAATCAGAGCACTAAAAGCTCATCCAGAGATGAATCCTATATTTTATTTTGTGATTTTTTTCTCATAATGTATTTTGATATTATATTTTATAATTGTTGATTAAATACCAAAAATTAGGGGTGTAACCCGTTCAATTTGGTCCTGTTTGAATGAAAAAGTAGGACCAAATTGAAAACTTCGGTTTAGAATTTTTCAAACAGAAACCGAACCAAATTATTTCGATTTCGGTCTGGTCCGGTTTGATTTGGTTGTATCAAGCTAAGTGTTAAAAAACAAAATTTAATTAAAAAATAATTATTTAAGCTATTAAAGTGTTAAATCTAACATAAAAAATACATATTACAGAAAACTAAGAGAATATAGATTAAAAAAATAAAAATTACCAAAAAATACATACAACTAAATAAACAACTTATAAAAAATATAAATTAAAAAAAATTTGGCCTGATTCAGTTCGATCCAGTGTTTAGATATAGCAAAACAAAATCAAACCAAAATTTTCTACAAATAAATAAACCCAACCAATCGAGCTCTAAAACTATATAAAATCATCAATTCGGTTTGATTTTTTAATTTGATCCAATTTAGACTTACACCCTGGATACAATTATATACAAAGACAATGCATAATTTACGAAGTCGAACACTCTCAAATTTTATTTATTTCTCAGGAAAAAGGAATAAACTTATAAGATTGATAAACAATGTGGCTAAAGGTTATTTAGGCCTCACATGGTCTAATTTTTTTATTAGATTATTTTTTTGTCTTTATATGAATTTTTTTTATAATTTTTTATTTTTCGTCAACTTTTTATAGATTATTGGTTTGGCTCGACGTGAACTTTCAAAAAAATTATAAATAATTAATCAAGTTTGAAAAAAATTTAGAAAAGATAAAAAAAATATTTTGGTACTTATTCGTCTTCTTTAATCACTTTTTTTTAGCTCTTGAACATAATTTCATACTTCTTAAATATTTCTTATTGAGACGGACCAATAATCTACAAAATATTGAGTCCAAAACAATACATGTGAAAAAAAGTTGAATAAAGATAAAAAAAAATTAAGAAAAAAGAAAGTAGGCCAAATGGGAGTGCTTGGAAATGAAGTCTGTTTGCAAAGGTAAATAATTTTAGAAAAAATCTGTGTACACAGATCATTCAGACACATCCGAATACAAATGTGTTCGGAACCATTGGATGTACGTGTAACTCTTGAATTATTGAGTACTCCACATGCATTCAATGGTTTGGAAAATATTTGTGTCCGAATGTGTCTGAATAATTTATATTCTTAGCATTGCTTATAATTTTAATTGACTAAATTAGAACTATGGGGACTAATGTGAAACTTACACCAAACTATGGAGACCAATAATGGTGATAGGGGTAAATCTAGAAGTTTGATTTCAAATAGCACCGCCAAACGATGAGATTTGGAGAACTGTAGTCCAATTATCTGTAATTTGCGTGTAATGTGAATAAAATGCATAGTATTAAAATGGTATAATTTCGAGAACAAAATGAATAAAATTATGATGTTTTACGCGCACTACAAAAAATTATACTACAACCTCCCCACATATCGTTTTTGTATTTGAGGTCAAACTAATCATTTACAACGGACCCTCTCTGTTATAATTAGGGTTTAGGAATTATGGCGTAGTAAATTATGATTTGAGTATGACAAGTGTCACGACCCATTCCAATTTTATTCTTCTTCTTCTCCTCTCCTTTTCTCTTTCTTCTTATTTTTTTCCTTCTCTGCTTTCCTTTGCCTGATCCCCTGTGATGCTATTGTAGAAATGGAGAAGATTTGAGCAGTTTGGTAGGATATAAATATCACAAAATCATAGCAGGAGGTGTAAACATTGCAAGCTCCTTAGTGTCCTCTTTTGGTAAAACTTAGGATGACAATGATAAAGCCAAAGTCTATCTCTTTTTTCTTAAACATAAAGGTGAAAATATCCTACTATTCATATCTATATTTATCTAAGTTATATCATATATAAATCTCTCGGTAAAAAAAAAGGTAATAAATTAGTTTTAGGGATCCCTAATCTCGACAGATTGCTCCCTTAGAGTAATATTTGGTTTAATTTTCAGTTATCACTTATGCTTAAAATAAATTATTGAACCACACTTCGGTCTCCAATTATGATTCGATCCAACTTCAAATATTCCTAAATAATTTCAGAATATCTTCTCATTCACGCAATATTTACCGAAACAATTTCGAAAAGTCTCCATTTAGTAATTCAATCGAATTTTTAAATTCATCAATTTTTTTTTACTTTCTTTATATTTTTTTTATTTCGGATCGGGATCTCACAACAAGTGCTGTATTAAAAATTTGTAATTTATAATTAATTGAAATAATTAAATATTGTAAGTTATAATTAGGGGCTAGGAATTATGGCATAATAAATAATGATTTAATTATGACACGTGCTCAAATAATTAAATATTGTAAGCACAGTTAGTTAGAACAGCAAAGTATAAATGAAAGGTTGACATTATTGTTAAAATAGAAGTTACGGGGTTTGAATTGAAAGAGTGCAATTAGCTGGGAACATATGTGTCACGGATCAAATTGTAGGGGTTTCGTTGTAATCGTTACAGCGTGTTTCCAATTTCTGCGCGAACAGAATCTAAAAAATCGAATAGCTTTCCCAATCCCTATCCAGTTAGGAAAGCCTCTGTTCTCTATATATATATACACGTGTATACACACACACACATGCATGTATCCGTTCCTCGAGAAAACACTCTCGACTTCAATCCAACTTCTCGACTTCAATCCAACACTCTCGACTTCGTAAAGAGATCAACAATGAGTCGAAGAGAGCCTAAAACGCTGCACGACCCTGTGGAGAAAGGTTTGTTTGCTAAAAGGTTCGTTTTTCATTGCCTTTGTCTCTCCAAACTTGGGTTATATTTTGTTATTGTTTCAAATTCTTCGTTCGGATTTATGTTAGTGTTGAAAGAAAGTGAATGTAAATTAATCCGCATTCATCTTGTTTTTCTTATACAGAGCGCAAGCTAGAGAAGAGGCTTTATCTGAAATTATCAAGGCTTTTACCAATAACAAAGAGCATGAGATTGCTGGAAAAAGGTACGTCGATTCTTTTTCACAATTTGTTTGTTTTCATTGACTGAACTGAATATCGCGGTGAGGGTTTACGGTAGATCCACCTATTCGGTTCGCTTGGTTCCCTCTTGATCAGTCTTCCCCTGTTGGTCTGCGCAAGCAACAACACTTTAGTGCCGTCCTGTTGATACTGGCCTGAGAGCACTCTGATGCTTAAAATTTAGAGTTTAGGGTTTATGATTTAGAGTTTATGATTTAGGGTTAGTGCGTAAACATTAAATGCTTAAGTCGGGCTTCAGACAAGATGGAAGGAAAGTACAACAGAATTTAAGCACTTAATTAGAACTTATCTCTTTAGGGTTCCGTATTATTCCTTTTATAGTCAGATTCAATTTGAACCCTACGTCACGTGATGTCATAAACTCGATAATGGTCTCTCATGAAGTCAATCCCAATCCTTCCAAGATCTTCCGGAGGCTCCCACGTTTCGCGGGGGTGGGGGGGGGGGCCAAGCCGGCAGCCCGACCCATGTTCGGGCCTCGGGTCTAGACGTGCGGGCTCCAAATTTGTAGAATTTGTGGATTTCAATTTGTGGTCAAGTAATACATATGTGGCTATGCCTCAAATAGATACAGGTGTATATGGATCAGTAGTTGAGGTTTGCATTGGTTTTTGTTGCAGATTTGCCACTATAATGATTCCGTGTCTGAATTCGGTAAAGAAGGGGTCTGCTAAGGAGATCTGTTTGGCAGCTAAAGCCATTGGTATGTTTTGACTTTCTAATTTGCACATTTTTGTTTCTGTTTTGTTTTTTGTTTTTGTCTCACTCCGATGGTAATATAGGTGTGTGACGTTTGTCTGTAGGATTGCTAGCAATGATTATTGGTCCTGGGATGAATGCTCACGAGTTATATAGAGAATCTCTTTCCACATATTCCCAAGTCCTCGGTTCTAAGGCTGAGTCTGTAAAAGTATCTCTCTTCTCCAATTTTACGTATGCTTGATAGTTTGGAACTTGGGTTATATTGTATAGTTAAAGATTCTTGACAATATGATAATAATTTCTACCACAGGAACTGGAAGCTTTAGCTATTGTGACTTTAGTTGGCGCAGAAGGTTTTTCTGACATTGAAAGAACGATGAAAGTGATATGGGAGTTTATTTATCCAAAGTTGGGCTCCAAGGTATGTATTTCATCCCTTTGTAATACTGTAACCTCCTGATTGCTCTCACTTCCTGATTATCCTTACTCACATTGTGATTTCTTAAATGATTTCAAAGCGCAAATGATTTAAATTCATCCTGAAATTAAATTTGTGCAATTGAACTCTCGATGTTCTTACTTGATGTATGCACTTAATGTTGTGTATGTAACTCTTTTGAGTTGTTGAGTTAGTTATGCGAAGACGTTGGGGCTTTGACATTGGAGCTAACATCTCTTTGTTTACCTCTCAGACAACTAAAAATGAGGCATCGGGACCTGTTCTAGCTTCAGCAATATCTGCTTGGTCATTCCTTCTGGCCACAGTCGATGAACGGCAACTTGATCACAAGTACTGGCAAGGGTAAACGTCACAAACTCAATCTCTATTCATGAACAGTCATACTAACCAAAGATAAAATTCATTTAGCAGACAGAATATAACTTCGTTGTGCTGCTTTTGTTTGTTGAAAAAATGCTTTGCTTGGGTTTGCTAAAAAAATGCTGTTTTTCTCATTTTCCTGCACTCTTATTTTTGTAAAGAAAATCCATATATACCATAAAAGTGCACCAGAAGTTCTGACTTGCAAGCAAGAAAGCAAGCTACGTGAAACTTGCTTTTAGAAGTTTCAGGAGAAGCAAGACCTTCACTTCAACCTTGCTTTAGGGGTTTTTAGTGTCTCCATCTGGCTCTGGTGTATCCTGCTGTCACTCTTTTCATGTATTTTGTTTTAATCATCCATTGGTTGCCGATATACTTTGACTAAACATTGGTCCTTAAATGTACCAGCAAAACATTGGTTCTTTTCTATATTCCTAATATGCTTACCAAGCATTTAGCTTACAATACCTGTCATGATGCATCTTCTATTGACTTCTAAATTAGGAACGTTGTTTTTTTTTTTTTTGCTCAGCAAATTAAGACCGCTGTTGGAGATTCCCCAAATTGAAATTTATATTGTTTGTATATCCATCGTTGAAGATTTCCCAAATGGAATTTTCAACTGATTGTATATGTTGTTATGCATGTTTTATTTCAAGGAAATAACGTATGCATGGTATCGAAATTAATTCCAGGTCAATTTCGTTTCTTCTGAGCCTACTTGAAAGACGGGAACTTGTCAGGGCTGCAGTTGTTGAAGCACTAGCCGTAATTCTTGAAAAGAGCTGCCTTGAGAAGTTTTCAACTGAAGTTTATAAAGCTTTCATGCATACCGCCACTCACAAAGAGGTCACTACTTCGAGCGAACAACATTTGAAGGATCAAATAGTAGAAAAACTGGAAGCTGCATGCGGCTCTAAATGGGACGTTTCAAAACTTTTTAAGGTATTGTTATGTTTCAAAAATGTTTATGGACATATCTCGCATGTGCATGTTCTCTAGTATAATAGTCCAATATTCTTTTTTTTTCAGGAGGAACATAGCTTGAAGAGCTCTAAGCGCATTTGTGGGAATAGCGTATCAATTTCGACATTGTCCCAGTTGAAAAAGGTATCTTATTAATATCGTTTTTACCGTGTTTGTCTGCACATTGGGGTTTGATTTTTGTCTCGCTTACAAACTTCCCAAATCTACTGCAGATCGTGTTTATAAAGCAATTTCTGGGAGCTGGTTTTGAAGTACACATGATGGTTGGTTTCTCGTCGTTACCCTTCTACCTGGATTTCCTTGGAGTTAAAGTAAAAATATGTTTGTAGTTTGTCTGAAACGTTTTTCGATTATTCATGCAGGAAAATGAGTTCCTCCGTGAACTCTTTGACGTCAAAGCAGAAGAGGCTCCACCAACCCCTGAAATATATGAACCCGAATTAGAAGAGGTTACAGATTTAATCCCATATTTCTATCTTATTATTTAGTAGAATTTTGAAACAATATGTTCAATTTCTTTTATAGTTGTGCATAAACACGTCGTTGTTGTTGCCGTTTGGGCTTTTTCGTTTGAACACACTTTTTGTTTTGTAGGTTTGCATTGTATACTTCTCACCTGAGATAAAAAAGTCCAAGTGTAAGCAGGTACTTCTTTGTTTTCGGCCTCGGCTTTTTTTTCTCTCTCTTCAACTTTATTATATGGATGCTCTAAATCTGGGACGAATTAGGAACAATAAAACTAGGTTTTTTCTTAATGCTACAGATAGGAGGCTGGGCTTATGATCAAAATACACTCTTCTTTAGTTCCTGTCATCTGTTCTTTTGTTTATGACCTCTTAAGTCTATGGTTTCATTTAGGCATAGGGAAACCTGTCTTTTTGTATCAAATTTCAAGCTTTCTTGACTCGTCCAGTGTATGTAAATGGTGTTCACATGTCTCTCCCTCTGAACAGAAATTCGAGAAGTCGCCTAATTCTCTGATAAGCAAAGCAAGGACACAGTTGATGAAGAAGCATCGCTTGATGGCACGGGTAATTGTTCTGTCTTTTGAATTCTATTTTCAAACTAGTTATTTTTACTGACCGGTTGAACGTTGATTTTTTTACTCTTTTCATGAAAAGAACGCTCCGTCGTTTGTTGTTATTACGCGAATTTGCCAAAGAATATCAGAACTTGTTATATCGAAACATGGAGTGGTTTTTTCCCTTAAGCAAAGAAACAATATGTCCACTTGAATCTCTTCTACCCTTTAAATTTGCACATTTTAAACTCCCCTTGAAGTTACTTGCCCTGATAACATTCAATTGATAAATGTCAAACGCAAATAACTTTTATAAGGGTACAGAGACAATTATTATATGAACTGTTAATCGGAATAATCTGTCACCAAAAGGCCGATCTTCTTAGATACTGTTGCACCCTATATTTTGATTCTGATTGCCGTCTTTTGTTGTGTTTTCGTGTTTGTAGGAGAGCAAGATCGGTGACTCGTTGCTAGGAGAGGAAGACTGGTGACTCCTTGACGTACTAGAGATGACACAGAATATCTGTAAATCACATTTACAAATTTTTAAAGCTTTTCTTTTGCTAAATTTACAAGTTTCTGAGTTAGTGTCCTAAAGGCTAATCTATCATGTTTATTTTCAGAAGCGATAAATTGTGATTTATTTTTAGATTTTTTATTGATTAGATTGGTTTATTGATTTGTAAGATTGCAAGTTATATTAACTTAATAAAGAAGAGTACTTAATTCATCGATTTTCCGATCATTTTTTTCTTCCCCTTAACTAATTCACTTGTAAGGAACTTGCAAGCTAGCCCATTATGATTGGGGACTTGACTCAAGCTTACTTTATTCTAGAGTTTTAGGCCCTCTCCTTTCACCTATAATAGTACACATCACATTAATGTTATTGCTTGAAACAAATAAAAGAATTTTAAAAAATAGTCGCAATTGTTATCATAATCAACAAGGTTGAAACTTCTACCAAAAAAAGAGGGTGATCCTCCTTGTGAACCAATCGTACTCCAAACCAACACACACAAAGAAATAGATTTACAAACCGTACTCCAAACCAACACAAATAAAGAAATAGAGTATATACTATGACGCTTGAGAAAACCATGTCAAAGGAACTCATCAAAATCATCCCATATCTTCAGGAAGAGTGCTTTCCTATCTGTTCAGAAATTATTTAAATTAGGAGAATCACGTATGCTCAAATGGCTGGATTTCTACCAAGATAGTCCTGAAATGCGCAAAAGTTAATATATAAATAGAATGCTGAGTAACATCTTTTATATCAACCAGGAATTCTGTGTCTTCCAGTATCGGGCAAAATTGATGAAGAGATACAAATTTACAATCATAACTGAGAAAGAGCATTGTTAAAAATTGACAAGTCAATATACAAAACAATTTCACTCACGAAAGGAAAGCCTAAACTGTAACCACCACCTCAACTGTTACCACCCTATTCGGTAGACAAGAAGACTCAGGAAACATGCCAGCTAAATTTATAAAACTGCGGATGTTGAAGCAGCAGATACATCATCTCATAGGAGTTATGTCCGTCAAGGCAAGGTAAAACCCACTTCTCGTTGGGAATGTCGTTCCCAGTAAACATGCAAACACAAATTTGCTTTTGCAAACCAAAATCAGTTTTTAATCACCCAACCGAGCATCTTGACCTGCAAAACTGCAGACATGTAAGAACCATTTTTAATCCCACATTGTAACAATGCAAGTATAGAATTAGGCTTTCTACGGATGGCTCTGCCAAGATAGAATAGATCATTATATATGTCATCTCACACACACACACACAAACTGGAGAGAGAGAGAGAGAACCTCCTCCTAACGTTCTATTAGGGTCAAGATCAGCTACCTATTCCCCTCTGTAGTTTCAACTATTTCTGTTGTTACCAGATGATGAAGGAATCTAAGAGAAAGAAGTTCAAGTCCTCTATGAGAGAGAGGCACGTAAAGTCCTGATTCTCCTTGGGGGGAACAACAAAGTTCAGGGAAATGGAGATCAAACTCCTCCAGCTTTTTAATATTATGGTCAAGATCAGCTACCTATTCCCCTCTCTGTAGTTTGAACTATTTCTGTTGCTTGTTAGTTGTAACTCACTTACCAGATGATGAAGGAATCTAAGAGAAAGAAGTTCCAAGTACTCTATGAGAGAAGGCACGTAAAGTCCTGATTCTCCTTTGGGGGGGGGGGGGGGGGGGGAGGGGGGGGGGGGGGGGGGGGGTGGGGAGCAGGGAAGTTCAGGGAAATGGAGATCAAACTCCCCCAGCTTTTTTATTTTCCTTTTAATAGTCACTTATACTTTTCAACGGGTGTACCGTCTGTAGTGAAGTTAGGGTTAATACCAATAACTGGTCTGGTCAGAGTAGGAGTCCTCTCTCGCCTTTATTCCAAGCCCTAAAACGAATTCCAATGCCGTTCCAAAGAGGTGATTCAGGGAATTTGGTAGAAATTTGATTTTGTCATTATAAGAGCTTATACTTAGACCTGCCACTATTATTAACTGGGGAGACAAAAGTTATGATATGGCTGAAACATGATACAAAGGAAATGAGCTTGGAATGAACAATCATTGTTTCACGAGTGCTCTCATATACTTAACATGGTTTGTAGCATGAAAGAACCCAAAGAAATTCCAAAAATTTAAAAGAATGCTGACAGTGAATTTGCAAATTAAGGAACCGTATAAAATGAATTTTCAGTTTAGCACAGATAAAATACTCAAAAAGATCACATGGAATATAATGCTTGTTCTTATAATGAGAAGAACCAAACCTGAATTTGGCTATTATCATAGACTCAGATCTTCAATATCGGTTAAGACACCTTCGTGCCCATTAGGCTTCTTCTTATCAGGTATGTTAACCACCAGCTGACCACATGCGCCACTTATATCTTGGCCCATTTGCTTACGAATTGTTGTCCGTATGTTATAGGTTCCCCTTAGTATCTTCTGGAATTGAGTAATCTTCTGTTCACTGCTGGTTCTGAAATGACTCTTACCAATTGGATTAAAGGGTATCAGGTTGACAACCTGCTAACAGAGGCACATGGGAGCACAATGTTAGAGAGTTCACAGAATCCTACAATCAGAAAAGCAATATTTATAATGCAAAAATGACACCGATTTGACACTATCGAGTTGGAAAATAACATCAGCTTGTGAAGAATATGTCCTTGAAGTGTCTACACACGAGACAAAGAACAAAAAAATAAACAACTGTTCCACGTTTATCTTTTCAACCAAGTTTCTGAAATCTCCATATCTCTAATTGGTTTTCATGCAAAACAAACTCAAGTTCAAATGAACTGGTGCTCGTCCATATAGAGTAAATGACCTAAACCAAGTAACGATGGTTGGTAGTCCAATAGCTTCAAGAATATGGTAATCACTAAGGTATGTTCATTTTGATTTATCAAAAAGAAAAGAAAGACGTGTGTTCTTTTGCTAAGTAAGAGAAGCACTTCTGATGCCAAAACTAAGAGCTCACCACTTCAAATGTCTCCAACAATTGGCCAAGCAGGTGGGCATGCTGCTCTTCATCGTTCACGTCATCAAGCATAATGTACTCAATAAATATTTTTTGCTGACTAAGAATTAGACCAATGAGTGTCAAGTAACTTTGAAATGATTGTTGAAAGCTCAATGTCATCATATGAAAATGACACTTTATCAGGAGCAATTAAGATTTATACAACTTCCCACCTGTTGTTTTGATATTCTCGTAAAGTATCCATAAGTTTTTCCAAAGGAAAAGCCCGAGCAGCAGGCATTATCTGACAACGGATAACTTGAAGTGGTGCATGAAGTGACACTGCTAGGTTCACCTTTGGTATATCGCTATGGATCTTCTTGATGGCGTGTGTAATACCAACCTACAGATAATAAGCAACCACGCATGCAGTTTCAGGTCAAGCTGTCAGCTGATTATAAAATGACCTTATTGTCCTAAAAGATTAGCGTGTATCGCATACCGTTGACACAGTAATTCTCTTCGGTGACAGGTGAAATGGAGGTCCTGTCATAGCACGGACAGCCTCTACCAAGGCAACGTAATTATTCAATGGCTCCCCCATTCCCTGCCAACAAAAACGAATAGATTGGAGTGATATAACGTCAGTTACACTGGATTTGTTATTTTAAAATGGGACCGTGAGTTGTATGACAAACGTCTTATCTGGAGAAGCAGCAACGAAAAATACGTTTCATACTCACTCACACAGATTTTAATTTCTGTCTATGGTTGATAATAAAAATCACCACACACTAGAAATAATAACTTATTAAACAATTTTCTTGTGGAGCCATAATTCAAAGAGAAAGAAGACAACAATGCAGGCTCTGATTTACAACATGGTTTGGGAGAAGTAGTACATAAGTAGCCTTAATTGCACATTTCATTGAGATTGATTCCCGTGAATCGAACGCATGCAAAACCATAGGAGCATATAATATTTCCCATCAAGCCTCGTATCAACAGCACAAATTAGAAACTGTGAAGGAAAGAAGGCATTTATTTGTTCGAAGAGTTTGTATACGTATTTATGATGGATATGGCATTCTGAAGTTATGTAATAATTATCAAAGGTCACGTCCCAGTAGTTCCATCCATCACCTTATTGTGGATTACCAACTTGGCCCATTCTGCCATCAGTACCTCCATATTCCGCCAAGTAGGATCCGTCAATGGGTTTGAGCAGTGATTGGAGAAAAGTTTAAGTGGCGAATAAACTCTAATTACATAGTGGATAAAAAACTATAGCTTTTGAAGTCAAACATAACACCTTAGTTTAACCATAAGAATAAGAAAACCCGTTGAAACATTAAACAACATAACACTTCAAGAACTTAACTGTACTGCCTCAATGATTCATTGTCAATCTTGTGTTTCCAGGTACAAAATTAGGAAAGAAGATAAACGAACAAATGTTTCAACTATTTCCACAAGTTTTCTTTCTCTGATGCTTCGGCACTTTAAAAGTGGCATTAAAGTTTTTCACAAGAAATAGTTTTTTAATGGACCCCTCATCAAACAAACAGAAGAACGTCAAAGATGAATACCCAATTGATATCTGACATCAGTAAATTCATAATCTTGCAATATTAACGCTCTAGAGAAAACAGATTTACCATGAAGACAACATTGCGAATCTGTGCCAATTGAGAGGCATGCACCAATTGTTCCACAATTTCTCCAGAAGATAGATTGTTTTTAAATCCCATGCTTCCAGTCGCACAAAAATTGCAACCCATTTTGCAACCAACCTGTAGAAGAAAGCAAAACATGAAAAACGATATACAAAGAAAATGGTACTAAAATCAACTATCATAAAAAAGCCAAGTAACGGCTACTGCCTAGGCATTAGAATTGTCATATCCAGACGAAAAATGAGGTAGTGGTGAGATTGTTTATCTCTAAGAAAAAAAATACACTGGCTTTTTACCATAGACAATTGTGACTATCTGGAACTTGCCAAATCAGCACGTTCATCTTAGAATGGTTTAGACAGCAAAGTAACCCAGGTGTAATCTATCCTTACTTCAAAGTTCTTAACAGAGCCAACAGACCAAGCTATACATAATACTCGCTCCCATGGTAATCACATGTAAAACTACCTGAGAGGATATGCACAAGGTTGCCCTCGGTCCACCAGGGCGAGGTTGTCCACCATATGTTCCCAGGCGCGAATCGTACCTCATTATCACAGTTTCTACAAATGCTCCATTCTGACAAAAGAGAGAAAACCCCACGACTGGGTGTAACAACCAGAAATACAAAGAGGCAAACATAGTCACAACTTAAAAACTTGCTGGAAACTGATTACTTTGCTTCTTTCAAGCAGTTACAAGCGATCAAAAAAGTCACAACTTAAAAACTTGCTGGAACTGATTACTTTGCTTCCTATAAGCGGGTAAAAGCGGTTAAAAAATACAAAAAAATTTACAAATCTGTAAGGTTTCTTAGAGAGCAGTTCTTTTAGAGAGAGAGGGAGAGAGAGTACCTGTAACTTAATGAGGAGCTTGGTAGTAACCTCGTCGATGGAATCAAAGACTGTGTGGAGAGTGGAAGTGGAAGGTTTGAACTTTGATCGAAGAAGAGGGTAAGCCGCCGAGGGCAACGAAGGAACATCATCCCATCCACATTTAGGATTCTGAATTACATACCTACGTATATACATACATACACAGTGTACAAAAATACATAAGTCAACATACATGTATACACATATGAGTGTAGAGAGAGAGAGAGAGAGAGAGAGAATTTACTTCCAGATGAGAGGGATGAAATGAGAATTGATTCCGGCGTTTTGAAATTCGGCTCGAACCTCAGCAGCATCGAAGATTGAGCGAAGTGTCATCCTTAAACTACCTTAGCAAATCGAGACTTTCGCTGTGTGAATTACTTTGCCAAACCCTAGTTTACTCCCCTGCAATGAAGAAGACGGAGGCCATTGTCGCTCAATCTTCCAACTGAGCACGACGTCGTTTAAATTCGGGCCCTAACCCATAAGCCCACGATGCCACAATGCGACAAGGAAATATGACTTGTTATGAAACTCAAAATTTACAGGCCCTTTACTGAAGGATTCGGCTCTTTTCCAGACTCCGAGTTTGGGCTTCATTGTGCAGCCCGAAGAACAATATTCTACCTCTTCCTTTTTTTTAACAACCAAAGTATCCAATTTGTTTGGGATCAAGTTTGAATAAAATTTAAGAGAATTTCTATCTAAATTACTGACTAGTTCATGGAGCCCTAGGTGAAAACAATCAAAAACCCCCCAAGTGACCCCAAATATGAAGCTATCGAGTTTCAACAATAGGGTCACTTTTTTTCCGAATAATAATTTTTCTTCTATAATTATTCATGATTGGTTAACTATTTTTCTCTTGAGTAAATTTTACTATTTTTTCTTGGCCTTGGAAATAAGTTGGTGGGTTATGGATTGGGGGGAATGTAGTGCATTTTCTTGTAATATGCGTGTAATACGGATAAAATGACGTAGTTTTGTCCAATTTGCTCTCAAAAAAATTATATCGTTTGATTCTATGCATTTTGATACTAAATCACGTTATAAGTTAAAATAATATAATTTCGATAGCAAAACGACCAAAACTATGTTATTTTGTTTGCACAACAAAAAAATAGCATTACAACTCCCCAAATTCGGTGGGTTTGTAGTAAGATGTGTGAGAATTGAACTACACCTTAATGCATGAGAATATAAAGTATTCATCACTTGAACTGCATTTCACTTGCGAGTAAACTTTAGTTAGGCTAGTAAAACTGGAAACATAAAAATTACCCGTGGCCTAAAAAGGAGAAATTAATTGGGTGTGAGCTTACCGCATATTCATGTGGGTGAAACCGTAACCAGTCCGGTTATTAAATAAGGGTCTATTTAGACCGTAATAATTATTCTCTTATTGATTTCTTATTTTATTTAAAAAAATTTAATTTTTAATTTTGGGTTAATTTTTTGATAGTTGTTGATTTTTATCCACAAAAAATTTCAAAAAAGTATAAAATATTTTCAAAAGTACAAAAAATAAGCCAACACATGATCTATTTTGACATGTTTTTTGTTTTTAGTAAACTTTTTTTTAGCTTTTAACATAATTTTATAATTTTTGGATTTCTTTTGTCGAGAAAAATTAACAATAAATACAAAATTGATGAAAAATAACAATAAAAAATAGAATAAAAATAAAAAATAATTAATTTAGATAAAATAAGCCAAATAGAGCCTAAGTCAACTCGTGATTAAACAAATGAACAAATGAGTTTTAATATGAGTACAATACAAATAAAAGGATTCATGAGTCCTACTGTACACAGCAACATGTGTTGCGTGTCAACACAACGTCTTTTTAGCATTCTAAAAATTACTTGAACATTTAGACAATTTGATGTCAAAAAATGTTATTTTGAAGCACAACACAATTTTATGTGCACATTACACAACAGGCCCTCCAATTCCAAATACCATGACAATTTGATTACTATTTACACTCTAATTGCACATTTTTTATATAAAAAAAAAACTCAAAGCATTCATGGTCAACTTATACATACTTTGACTATTTTTTTGAAAACCAACTCAATCGGCCACTAGCAGAGAAACCAATTAAAGTCAAGAAATAGCCCTCCGTGAACTAACTCCCACAAAAATTAATAACACTTAAAATGTTTTGAACCAAAAATCTTAAAGAAAGACCAAACTTATAAATCTCGAACCTTAATTACTAAGTCATCTCTTGGGGTTCTCCAATTGCACACTTCATGGAATGGATAAGTTGAACAATGGTACAAGTCAAATACCATGACAATTTGATTACTAAATACTGTACCTTAGCTTCAAGCCTATCCATATCCAACTTGCCCATCGCATTTTACATGCCAGAATTGTAGTTGAATTTTGACTTTTGATTACTAATTATGGACCATTTTAACAACTTCATACACATAGTTGAATTTAGACTTTTCAGTGATACCAAGGCCAAGTATGACCTGACAATGAACCACATTAGCCTTCCACATATGCATAGGATTTAATTTTTTTTTTTTTGGGGGGTTATTTTTTGGTCTAATTTTTTAATAAAATTTTTGTACGGAAAACTTATTCGGGTAATACTCAAGATTTCAGAAATATACATCTATTGATTTTTGAAACAAAAATTACATAACAGAATCGAAAACTACTTGAAGAGTACATTTACACATTGAATATAAAATCATAACTTAAACAAATAGGAATACGATACAAAAACGAGTTATGTGGATTTATCGCCTCACCGTGAGTGTTGGAGGATCACAACGGACATCTATCTTTCTGGATAAAACAGCTCAATCGTGTAGGAAAAATAATGCGACAAATTCAAATAGTCGATCAAGAATTCAAAAAATATACATCTAAATTTTATTAATAATAGAATTAATAAATACAGAATTGATAATACAATAATCGAAATACATAAATAAATACAGTGTTACCGAACCGAGTCTTGTGTTTAACACAATTCTTTTAAGACTAAATGGCCGCCTCACTGTTGGTGTTGGAGGATAACTCCGGCGTCGTCTCCAAGGGTAAAATGGCTCCACGAACTAGGTAACACCTAACCTCGTTCGCCTGTCGAACTTACTTGTGTCTGACTCTCTCTCACTAGAATAATGAACTCGAAGATTTCGTTGGATCTACTCTTCCTCAATGCCAAAAACGAGCTTGGTATATAAAGGCCTTTGGGATCCATAAGCAATGACAAGACTACAATGAATGAAGTCTGTAAACGAAATGACTCTTGGATCGTACATGAACGACATTTGGATGATACACGAATGGTTTGGATGGTACACGAATGTATGAGTCCTTTGGATAATACATGAATGAGATATCATGGTTACTTTTGGGGTGTGAAACGACCGAGACTTTCTGATTGCCCCGAGACCCTCCGGTGTTCCGTTCATTCAAACCCTTAGAAATTTCCAACAAATCGAACGAAGGAACACCAACTTTCATTCTCCTATCAAACTTATTGTGTTTGTCTCTCTCTCACACAAAAAACACGACTATATGATTTTTTTTTTTGTAGACAGTGAAAATTTGGTAGTTTAAACCAAGAAAACATGATTAATATTTATAGAGACTTCGAAGGATCTTTGAACTGCAAAAATCTTTGAATTGCATACATAAATGAGGCATCAATGGACACTTTTGAGTAGTGGACATCAATGACATGTACGCATGAACGACGGACCTTCTGGTTGTCAAGAGACATCCTCTGATTATTCTAAATTTATTCACTCAAATGTCCAAAATCTTTTGGAATTTCCAACAAACTTATAAATTTTCATCCCGTCAATTTAAATTTATTATCTTTTGGTCCTCATTTACAAATAAACTCAATCATGCTCTTGGTTCTATTTCATAGGCAAGCCATTACCTTTTCATACTCGTCTTTAGTTGATTTTTTTTTTTTGGCCAGTACAAGAGATTTCGGTTGAAAAATTCAAAACTTAACCATCAAAATTTCGGATGGCAGTTTTTGATATGATAAATTTGTTAATGACACTCCGTATATAATATGGTAAATTTGATGATAGTAGTATTTGGATATTGTAGATTTACTGTTTGATTTTACTTTCGTCTAAATTTGTCCTATACTATCCAAGTCTATTATCGTGTATGATACTTTTTTTCTCATCTACGTTATTTTTTAGTATAAACCATTCAACTTTTAAACCATTTATCATTCTAAATATTGCATGTAAAAACACACGAATCAAATATAGAACGGAAAAAATATTGATATACTCACCACGTAACAAGAACTAACTTGAAATATTTTATCCCAATTTAAATTCTCGATATTCATGCCTAATTAATCAAATATAATCAGATCTTACAAATTGTAGGATTGACTAGAACCCATACGTATATGTGTATTAAATATATATTACCTAAATAAGGGCAAAAGAATTAAATTAACATAAAAAATAAGAACAATTATGAAAATAATATAAAGTTAAAATTAAATTATAACCCATGAATTTAAGCGGTATGAAAAATTAGACAATCTATAAAATTAAATCAAGATTTAATTAACCTTTTTCCAAAAATTAATACTAGGGTCTTGCCCTTAGTCACTCCCATTTGCATAACCATGCAGTTAATATTATAATGACTCATGCAAGAGTAGCAGATACCATCAAACAAACTATAACTGATTTAATGAGCCATTTGCAGTTTCACAATCTGAATTAGTTCATACTTACACATGCATGGCTTAATCTTTGAGACAAGCATATGACTATTGACAGGATCAACCAGGTAGCATTCCTTTTGCGACGCTGGCACCACACAAGCCCATCAAGTGATCAACGGGCATAGGTGGGCACAGACGTCGTCCGCAACAAGCGACGAACGCTTTTTAGGTAAATAACAACGAATTGCATACCCACATGAGTTTCAGCATCCGAGAATACAAGTACCAACTTATGGTCATGTTCACTGCAAATTAAGTGCAGATTGCATGAAACACAAGAAGTACTTTGAGGTTCACCTCCACCACAATGTAGTGAAAAGCGAGAGAATGTACACTTTGGGGATCAAATTCCTTTGCATTGGGCATACAACACAGGAACCACACAATTCGTACAAGGAACATATTTACTCTTGTCGTTTAAACAAGTTATTTCGACTATCAATTATAAAATATAAAAAAATACCCACAAATTTGAATTAAATTATCTCGACTAACGGACACATTTCTGTTTGCTTAATGATTTATACCATAACCGAATTAAATCCGAACAAATGTATCACAAGAAAAAAACAATACGCGGAAAAAAAACGATTCGATTCGGTGTGAGACGGGACAAATTATCATCCTGAAAATTCCTACAAATTGGAGCTGGTAATTAGTGTAACAAAATGCATCGGACATCCACCGACACAACAAGCAATCCTTGAACAAATGATTAAAACATATTCTCATACCTTAAAGCCTTAAAACAATCACAATTACAATTAAACAGCTCTTAAGTCTTAATCAATACCAAACTCTCATACCCCATCTCGCACTTAGAACAGGGCAAACAAAAGAATCACAACATTACATACATATCAAACAATTCAGAAATCCTAACTCTTTATCTCCTTCATCGCCGAAGATAAGCATTAGAACCAATCTGCCTCGACCCATTTCCAGTAAACCCTGTTGCGAGCCCTGCCGAGCCCAATTTGTTGACACTGGTTGAGCGAGGGAATTCCTGACCAAACCTCTGGTCCATGAAATGATCAACAGTGGAAGGCTGAAACTCAGACCGAGTTCGACGGTGGTGAGACGAGCCGTCGACCGAGTCCTGTGACCCAATCAGCTTGTGGTAGCTACGGTTAGAGCCTTCGGAGAGGCACCGGTAGCTGTGCTGAGGCCTCTGTTTCTTGAGAGCGTGAAATAGCATTGGGATTAAACCTTCCATTTCTTCTGACTTGCTGGCTTGCTCTGCTTCTTGATTTCTTCTACTTTCGGGGTGCGTCCAGAATTTGGAGAATGTGAGGGTTTTTTTCAATTATTTTTTGTAATGGATATGGAAGAAACAAAGTATTGGGTAGGCATATTTATTGGGAGTGGGTGGCGAAGGTGGATTTGGAAGTCATCAAATTTGACTTTTGGTAGGTTTCGTAAATGGCTCGTGTTGTCGTGACCTAATTGAATACCACCAAATGTTTGAAAACCATTGGCTTAATCCTACGCGGAAAGCACCACTAACAGAAAAGAAAGCGATGTAATTTTTTTTGTTTATGTGAATTTTCACTAATTTTTTTTAAAATTCGGGATAAATTTTGGATTGACTGATCTATAAAAGTAACTACAACTTTAGAGATTTCGAACATGAAAATTTAGAAAGAATAGATTTTAAGTCCCAAACTCTAATAGCCCTTTCAGATTGCGGGATTTCAAGAGAAAAGAAAGAGAATTGACGGAAAGAGTACTCTCTCTCATGTTTAGATCGACAAATATGTGAAAAATTGTGAGAGAATGTGAGGAAGGATGAGAATTGAGAACTCCATAAAACCCTCATTTTGATTCTCACCCATTCTGGTAAGATTTCGTGAGAGAATAAATCGGGAGGAGTTTAATTTTTCATGTTTTCAATTTTATTCTTTTTTCTTTTCTGGTTCTAGTGACTACAAATGATATTTTGATAAAATAAACATGACACATTTTTTTCTTTTCTCTTATGTATGCTAGTCAAATAAGATAGATAAGGAATTGAGAGAAATCTCTCTCTCTCTCATTTTGTCTTTACAAATGAGGATGTGAGAGATTATATTTTTTTTTCTTTTCTCATCATTGAGAAAAAATATACTATTTTTTTGTTTCTTTCTTGATCTTGGTAGCTAAAAGGGCTATAAGTCTCGTGCTTCAACTACTGAGTCAATTTATTGGGTTGAAATCGTTGTAATTAATTCTAATAGAGTCATTAAGCGCAGGCTTTAACTAATTAAGCGCGCACTGGGTGGGGTGGTGATGTTGAGACTGGTCTCGTGAAATTGGTCAAAAATGGCAGCCTCCCAAGCCAAAACAACTGTAATGGGGTGGTTTATGTTATTTTCTTTTTGATAACTCGCAGTGGACCAATTTACTTGTACCTGGATTGATTTTTTGAGATTAATTTTATTATCATTTATGAAAATTCTAATTAGATTCAGAATAAAGCCGTGTATGCCCGATAAGAGTCGATAACACCCTAGAAGTTCTGAACTTAAAATCTTAAAAAAAAGCATACTCATAAATTACAAGTCTTGACCACTGAGCCAACCCCTTTCGAAGTGGTCTACATTGGTTTAATTACATGAGGAATGATAGCTCTGGTGACCACTAGCGGGGGGGGGGGGGGGGGGGGGGGGACTCAGGAAACCTCCAAACTTCGGTGTAATTAAAGGACTTATTTAGTTTCACCTTATTATTGAGTTATTAGATTATGAAGTTAATTTCTTGTAGAATTTAATTTAGTCTAATTCGTTCAAACTACATTATTTAAGGTGGATTTTGATTTGACCCCAATAAATATTTGTGTTCCTTTTATTTGGGAGAGAAATAGACTTAGAAAGATGATTATGCCCCTCAATGAGTATAATTCTAAAGCATTCGGTTAAAAAATTCGAAGATATTACCTTCATTTCGCAACTTGTAATAATCACAACCCGCGAACTCATGAGTCGAGTCTATAATGATGTGATTGTCTATTTAGATGAATAATTTAGTCGAAACGACATGGATTATGAAGTACGTACTCTTCTAGCCAATAACCCAATAAGAACTTGTTTTCTAGATATATAATATAAAACTTAATATTTTGTCCCTCAAAAATTACGAGAGTTTTATTTTAACCCATTTAAGATTGAATTTTATCTTTTAAAACTCTAAAATTGCCTCCTATTTTAGAAAATACTCAAATCATCTCTTACTTTACAATTGAGATGAATTAGTTTTAATAGTGAAAGACCACCGCCATATAATACCAACATCTCCAGCCTACGACCAGTACAATAACGTAAACCTGCACGCAGGGGAGAAATTACATGGAGACTGCAGGGAGCCCGGACCCTCCAAAATTTTTAAGGCCTTGGTATAAATTTTAAAAATTAAAAAAAAGAAACATTTTGGTCCCCCAAAATTATAGTCGATCCACTCTTTTTTTCCAAAAAAAAAATTTTAGCTCCCAAAACGTCAAATTCTGTTTCACCCCTGATCTTGAGAGAATTTACTGGAGAAAGGTGATGGGGAAATACAGGACTATCCGTCTAAGGCAGCAAAGCAAGGACGATAGAAGACTGGAAGAAAGAGGACTAAACATTATTGGTTCTGCAGATCTACTCCACTTCGCCTAAAGGGCACTGTTGATGATGCCTGTGTTTTGTGATGTAGAGTTTTAATTTCGGTGGATCTCTCTCGGTTATTTCTACTGAATCCTGCTTGATTGAATTGCAAAAAAGGTAATTCGTTAGTGTTGTTTCACATAAGATAATCAAAAGACAAAACTGATCTAACTAAAAAACACTTGAATGAGTAATAGCACATATTTGATATTGATCAGCGTCTCAATTACCTTACATAAAGGATAATTACAGTGCACACACTAGGATGTTCAATGTCTCGCCCGGCTCATGCACCACGGTGCTTGGAATAGTGCTCGTGCACCACACCTAGGACAACCGTCCCATCCTTCGCGACGTCAAAAATAACTCATGCGGTTGTGCTGAGCCAATTCTGTTGGCTACGTGGAGTTTGCAAAGTTACTGTTTTAAGATTAAACTAACCAGTTTCCGTTTTGCCCGACAGATCTACACGTCGATCGTACAGACTGATTGCACGATATGCAATCTTGTAATAGTCTTTAGTTCGACCCAATGATGAAACGAATTGGGCTTAGGTCTCATGATGGTCTATCAAAGCTCCGATCATCTTTTAGTCCGACGGTTGCCGAGTTCAACCCGAACTCGTATGTGCTGTAACCCGACTTCTCGTGAGCCTGGCCTACTACGGGTGTGTTTGGTTGCTTATTTGGAAAAAATTTTCCAAAAAATTGTTTCCCAAACAAGTTTCTGAAAAAAATTTCCCAAACATTTTTACTTTTTTCCCAAACAAATTCATTGGGCTTAGGTCTCATGATGGTCTATCAAAGCTCCGATCATCTTTTAGTCCGACGGTTGCCGAGTTCAACCCGAACTCGTATGTGCTGTAACCCGACTTCTCGTGAGCCTGGCCTACTACGGGTGTGTTTGGTTGCTTATTTGGAAAAAATTTTCCAAAAAATTGTTTCACAAACAAGTTTCTGAAAAAAATTTCCCAAACATTTTTACTTTTTTCCCAAACAAATTTATCTCTCTATAAAAGAAGAGAGAGAAAGACACACCTTGGAAACACCAAAAAAATTTAACTTCCAGATTTTTTCTAAAACACTTATACCAAACAACATCTCAGAGTTTTTTTTCCCAAAAATTATTTCAGAAACACTTAACCGAACATATCCGTACATGTCTGTCCAATTTTATTTTATTTTATTTTAGTATTGTTTGCTTGTGATACAGCTGGTGTACTGCATGCAAGAATCTCTCTGGTACTGTATGGGGATTAGATAGATGACAACACTTCTGTTCCGGTACTCCCAAAAATGTTAAAGACGCTCTATTCACACGTGGGTTGGAGATATCATTACCTCACGATCAACTCTACAGGGTGGCAGAAATAGGTCACGTGAATAGAAAGGGCAGCGTTTGGAACTAAATGGCAAAAGTCAAATTCTTTCCAAATTGAATACCTGTGCAAAATTATTTCCTCTCATTAACGAAATTTTTATTTCAAAATTTTTAATTCTCGATTAATCTCGAAATATTTTTTTAAAATAATACTGAATTTTTAAATTTTTTTTAAGAATAAAATCCGAATAGCACAATCGAAAGAAATTCAAATGAAAAGTGTGTATAACTTTTTTTAGTGAGCCACTGAGTAAGTGGACATATTTTTTTGTTTTTTGTTTTTACTTTTGTCAATGTCCCGTTAAAAAAAAGTAATCGACACTACTCATTTAAATCTCTTTCGATCATGCTGTTCGGATTTTATTCTCAAAAAAAATTTAACAATTTACTGTTGACTTAAAAAAATTTCAAAATTAACCACAAAGTAGAAATTTTAAAATAAAATTTTATTAATGAGAAGAAGTAATTTTGCACAAGTATTCAATTTGGGAAGAATTTTGACTTGTGCCATTTTATTCCAAAATGCTGTCGTTTCTGTTCACATCATATATGTTGTGCCTCCTGGCACAACACCCACCCCATTCCCGATTATAAGGCCCATAACAAGGCCCATTGCTATTAGAACTAGCAGTCAGTTCAAGTCGAACATTAAAAAATTTAGAAGCCTAAATAGAATTTTAGAGATAAAAATTGATAAAAGTCGAAGATTGTACACATTTAGAGAGATCGTTACAAATTTTTAAAAATATTGTGATAATGAGTGTGAAAAAGTGGGCTAAGAAGTGAATAGTTTTTAAAATGATTGGGACAATGTCTATTTTACCCCTGCAATTAATTCTCTATCAATTTGTTATGGTGTGAAAATCACTTTTTGTAGGGAATAATTTTTACGAGTTTAAAAGCATGACAAAACTTTAAAAAAAAAAAAAGAGACACCAAATTGTGCTATCCTTTTAAATGGAATAGATGATTAAAGTCTTGGGAATTATGAATTACGGTCATAAAAGAGTCAATCATCAAATCTTTACATTGGTCCCCGAAACTCTTAATTTTGGATTTTGTTTAGTCTCTTATGGGCGCGTTTGTTATGAATGGGATAGAGCGAATATAATAAGAGAGATATAATAAAAGATAAAATTTATTATTGAAGGATGAATAATTATAAAGGGTTTTTTTTATTATCTTTTTGAGAAAGAGATATATGATAGGTATAAATATGTGAATGACATTCTCGTAATTAATAATAACGTTCTTGTAATTAATAATGACATTGTGTAAATAAAAATGGGATATATAAGAGGGATAAGATATGAATAAGGGGAGAGCTGTCTAAATTATATCTTTCTTCAAACGGATAAAATTTAAACCACAAATATCATATGCGGAATCGAAAGCCGCTACGACCAGAGGCAGAGTCAGGATCTTATAACAATGGGGTCGAATATCTAAAGCAGATATATGTTCTTTTTAAATACGTAGTTGACAAAAAAGAACACCAAAATGCTAGATAAAAAGTAGATTCTACCCTAGCATATAGTATATATACTTCAATCTAAAAATGACACCAAGCTAAAGCAATATACAAATGGTGCATCTACTTCATGCAAGTGTATATATTTGACTCCTTGACAACTCGCATGGTTGTTATGCACACTTCCCTTACATACTTCGTTTAACAAATATTGTGAAAATTTCACTTATAAATTATAATATAATTAACACTGATTTATGACTGCAGAATGAAATCAAGGTTATGCAAACTCAGAAAATCTGAAAATTCACCCATTAAAAAAAAATCAAAAATCAGTTACAATTAAAGGAAACAAAGATAAGAAAGGAAGTGATTTTCGGAAAATTACAATTAAAACTCATCATATTTATCTGTTTCCAAACTCTACCATGTGGTGTAGTGTATAAATAGAGAGAGCCATTCATGTGGGGCAAATTACAAAAGAATACCAAAAAGAAATTATTGAATTTTTCAAATCAGTGACGTCAACTAACCCTACTTATTCATTAACAGATCCGTCCCTCATTATAACAACTCAAATTGCCATATTCCGAGTCTAAAATTTATAGTTTTCTTTCCGCCACTAACAAACAGGGCCAACAATATTACTTGGAGAATTATTGGGAAACATTTTACAAAATTTAATAAAGTAGCAAAGAAATTTGACCACCCTTTGGGGACAATGATCTTGTACTGGTTTATAGTGATAGTGGTGGTGGTGCTGCTACACGAATAATAGTCAATAGAAAAGGACCAAGGTTGACCACGTTCCACACTGCCTAGCCCAAGAACTCAACCGACTCCCTCAACCGCTGGATATCAAGAACTAGATGATAATAACGGTTTTCTTAACTACCTTTTCTCCTTTCCCGCCAATCGTGGCAATTCCGTCGGTTCAAAACCCTCTCTCGACAAAAACGCAGGTGTAATTTTTCACGGCGACCATAGCTCACTCTTAACCACCCATTCTCATCAGTCGCGCCTTTTGCGGATCCCTCACCCCAATTCTAGTAAGTACTCTTCTCCAATCTTCTGAGAATTTCAACGCCTTATCTCCAATAGATAAGATTTCTGTTCAAACCCTAATTTTAAATCCCTATATATGTGTTTGTGCACATGTTTATCTTTCTTGGATTCGAGACCCTGATTCAGATTTTTTTTTCTCGACAACCCATTTTGTATTTTCGCGTTTTTTGATCAAATCTTTCGTGGGTTTCATCTGAATGTTTCAGATTTCAGATCAGTTACTATTTGCTCAATTGTTTTGCGTAATCTTTCAATTACAAGAATTCATCCATCTTGCTCTGGGTATTTTCATAAGTGAAATGGTTTCTGTGAAGCCTGGGGTTCTCACAAAGCTTCTGGAAGACATGAACGAAGACGAAAGGGGGGCTGAAGATGTACGAAAACCCGTCTTGTTGCAGATAAGAAGCATAATTCCTGTGTTGGAAGAAGGGGATCTTTGGCCTAACAGAGGGTTTTACTTGAAAGTTTCAGATTTAACACACGCTATGAACGTCTCTCTTCCTCGTGAACAGGATGAGTTGATTTTGAGCAACAAATTGCAACTTGGGCAGTTTATATATGTGCAGAAATTGGAGGCTTCGTACCCGGTTCCAGTGCTCAGAGGCGTGATGCCTGTTCCAGGTCGGCATCCTTGTGATGGAGCTCCACAAGATATTGTGCCTGTAACTAATCTAGTTAAATTTCTTGGAGCATCTGATACTGATTCAATAAAGGAAAAGAGAGTTATTTCAGAGAAAAAGACGATAGGTCGAGGGTTATCTGACTCCGAGTCTTTATTGCATTCTTTGAGTGCTTCGAAAGGCCGGCCTATTGAGCAGAGAAGAGGAGTGAAGTGCATACTGAAAGGACGTGACAATGATAAGATAAATGTGAATGGATGTCAGAATTCTGGTGATAATGATAGTGATTCTGACGGTAGAAAGTCACCTGTGTCATCCACGCGGATATCAAAGAGAAGAAGCTGGAATGAGACAGAACTTTTGGATGTTCAGGAAATTTTTGACTCCTCGGTGGCCAAGCACGAGACAAACCCAAGGCTGCGTAGTCGTAGTACTGGTGTAAGTGTCTTCACTTCTCTTTCGTTTTCAATCATGTTCTGCACAAAAGTATGGATTAGACGTGATTTATGAACTCAGTTGAACATGTGAACATATAACTAGCAGATGTAGCAGACTAGATCACAATGGTCCGTAGTATTGTAGTTTGGCTTTTATTGGGATGGAATGATGGATAATGGAATATAGGGGTTCAGTTATTATCCCAGTTCGATAAGTAGAAAAAGAATGCTTTTCGTCATTGCTATATACTTTGTTGAGTACGTTATCTGATGTAATATAGTGAACAAAGGCATAGTGGTTCCTTGATTGGTAGAATGCAGTCTTAATCTGTCTCCATAGACAGGTTTCTCCCGTTCGTTCCATGAGATACGACAGCTCTGAGGACAATTCTACTTCCACAACAAGAACAAGAGTTACAAGTTCAACAGCAAAAGTAGTTAAAAGTTCTACAAGAAGCAAGTCCACTGCTCCGAAAATAAACTGCAATGAGGAGATCTCGTATTCACAAAGAATGTTCGCTGCAGTTGACGATAGAAAAGGGGCAGAAAGTAGAATTTCGTGGGAATCACTCCCCTCGAGCATAGCAAACCTTGGCAAGGTAGATAGCTGATGCACACTTTTCCTCATAGTGTCCTGACCCTTACTATCTGCAGGGTAGTTTCAGATGTAAATAGATGCCTCTGCTGCATCATTGTATATTGTTTTCCTTTATTAAAAAACTGTGTTTTTTCTGTTTATTTGTCCGAATGGCCTTCCCATTCTATTTACGTTGAAGTTAAAAGCTGTGGTATATGCCCATGTGCGCACTGCAGGAAATGATAAGACATAGGGATGTTGCTTTGCTTGCTGCTGTTGAGGCTTTGCAAGAGGCTTGTGCTGCTGAGAAATTAATCAAATGCCTAAGGTGAGGAAGTTTCTTGTTATGCATGGTTATACTTCAATGTACCAATCATTTTCTGTGGCGAAACTTTTCATGAGTTCGGTTTTCAAGCAGTAGCAACATAAATACTGTTTAGTATGTTATGTGGTATAGGAAACTGCAACATAAAGTAAATAGTGAATATACCACAATGTGATAGCTTAACTCGGTCAATTAACGCCCTGGGGGTATTAAAGGACGCGAGTTCGGACACATTTTCATTTTCTACCTTTTTCTTTCCATAGACTTCTGTATTCAGTCAATGAAGCTCAGGTACACCATCCCTTTTATCCACTCGAACAAGAGCTCAAAGGCATTCTTATCAGATTGCAGCTCTACTATACCTTCACTGGAAGGGTCAAGACCTGGATGATCCTCATAAATACCATGAGAAGAAACTTGAGTGGCAGATGAAGCAAACCAACCCCTTGGACTACTACGAAAAACACCATCGGATTTCAACATAGCACGATCCAATTCAAAAATTTCATCCTGAAGACGGGGTAAACGAGGGAGCTCTTGTGCCTGTTGGCAATTACAGAACCAGTATCCTCACCCGTTCTAGAGCCAGTTACATATTCTACTCCTGTTGAGGTTCAAAAACATTTCTTTTTCCCCCATTCCCGTCTAGATTTCACCTGGGCAATGGTGGTTTACACCATATACCCAGCAAAAGACTGTATACAAGGGCGGTGGCTTCGAGTGTACGTTTTTCTGCTCTTTTGGGTACAGTAATAGATTTTTCTGTTTCTTGATGACAGTGTCCCTTTCCTCCTTTTTCTTTCGTTCTTCTCTTTTTGGAGTATGCTTTTCTTTTCCTTTTGGTGAGAAGTTATGAACTTTGGCTGATTCAGGTGCTACCTACCATTCTCTAATCGATTTTCCCCCTTCTTCCAGGACATATTCAGAGTTCCATTCATCAAAAGGGGACGATCCACAACCAACCATTGACAAGTTTTTCAAGCTCCAAGATGACTTGGCTCAGACCAGACTAGTGGTCCAATCACTAACAAACATCACTCCACTCAGAACATCCAATAGCGAAATAAACACCACCGGCTCAGTCAAGGAAGTGTTGAATCTGGCAGTCGAAAGAAAGAAAAACGCGACTTCATGGATCAAATCGGCTATAGCATCTGATCTTTCACCACGCACAAGTACAACAAACTACGCCACCACACTGAAGAAATCAACTGCAGCTACTAGCCGGGTAAATAAACCAAAAACAGGATGTGTGGTTAAGAAGCAAAGGAATAATATCGAGATTTCAGTTGCAATGACATCTGATAAGGATAAATCAATGGATTGGGTAAGGGGAACTACTTTGACTGGAGCTGCTGAGTTGGCTAATGCCTTAGATGAAGAAAGCCGGAGATCATTCATGGGTTACGTTGAGAGTTTTTTGGATGAGGTTGAAAGTAGAACTTCTTGTATCAATTCAGGTAAGAAGATAGCTGGGATGATGTATCAGATGAAGAGAGTGAATGACTGGTTGGACATCATCAACAAAGAGGCCAGTTCAAATTCCACAATGGGGGACTGCGAAATAGAAGCTCGTGGAAGAGTGAGGAAAAAAATATACGAGGTCCTACTAACGCATATCGAAAGGACTGCAATGGCATTGGAAAACATGAAGGTGGTCAGTCAAGATTGAGCATTTGAAGATTTTATAAGAATTTTTTGTGTCATGTACATAAACTTGAAAATGATTGTAAGTAACTCAAGATTGAGCATTTGAAGATTTTGTCAGAAATTTTAAGGTCCTGTACATAAACTTGAAAATGATTGTAACTAACAAATAACAGAACTTGTAAACTTTCCTCTTCTTTTTTCCTATATGCACATATACAGCTGATGCTAGTAGTTCTTTTGTTTTTGGTCCTTTGGCAATGTTTTCTTCATTTGTCAGATTGATGCATCTTTTCTGATTATGTTAAGTCGTGCTCTGATCGGGATCTTAGCATTGATAAGCGGATGGACTATTTCACGTGGACTTTTCTAAGCGTATGAAGAAGTACTTGTGTCGAACGTTCAAGACCTGGATGGGCAAAGTGTCCACCAACATGAACCGTTGGACATTAACCCAACAAGCACATTTAGTACTCCGTATTACCAAAGAACTGTGTAAAACAGTAGGGATAGTGATGGCAACGGGGCGGATCGGAGGCGGAGGTGGCTACCTCCGACTCCGAACTCCGAACCCTCTATCAATCCCCGAATCCGCCCCAATCCCCGTCGGAGATCTACTTTGGTCCTCCATCCCCGCTCCAAATGGGGATTCGGAGATCCCCGCGGGGATTCGGAGATTCGAATTTTTATTGTATCTCTCGGTTATTCCGGAATACATTGACAAAGACAAAATGTTGGACCCGTCTATGAAGGCAAGAGTAACATCAACAATACATGGAATTACTAAGCCAGCAAGCACATGAATACGCAGCATGTACAGACCACCGAAAGATGTGAACACAATTCAAAATCATCAACCTTAAAATGTTAACACCAGAGAACACATGAGCTTAACATCAGTTAACTAAGCACCAGTCAACTACCACAAAATCATCAACCTCACAGCAGATTTACAAAATAAGCACCAGTCAACTACCACAAAATAAGCATCAGTAGTCAATTAGACAATTAACAACCAAGTTTGAAATAAGCTTAACATTCTAGAGACACTAGCCAGCCCAGTGGGCAGTGGCAACAAGAACATCTAATAAATTGTTGCGACAAAAAATTCAACTCCAAGTCTCCAAATCTATATAGTCCAAAAGTTTCCAAAAGCTTCATAGTAAACTCTTTTTTTTCTGTAAAATGTTAATGTCTGTAATTGTAAACTCTTTTTTTTCCTCTTTCTTTCCCTTTTTTTTTTTTGAACTTCCTCAGTAGTCAGTTCCTCCTTATTTTCCTATTGAAATGGTTCATTTTACTCAATAACCATTGACCACAAATATTCCAATATGAGAAAACGCAATGTATGACATATACTTCGTTATATTTGATTCATATTCTTTTAATGATACAATTTTTTGTAAAAACGCAATGTATGACATATACTTCGTTATATTTGATTCATATTTTTTTAATGGTACAATTTTTTGTAAAAGTTTTTCTTACTTTTGCATCCCAAAGAAAATTAACTTTGCCTACTTTTGCAATCAAAAGAAATTTTCAACCTTACCTACTTTTTGCATCCCAAAGAAATTTTCATATAGTAATTGTTTTTTTATTTTTGACATTTTTATTTCTTTTATTGTCTCTCTCTATTTGCTACCAAAATATTCTTTTAATAAATTTTTTAATTTATGATTTACTAATTCTATATCTTTTCTTATACTTTTTCTCCAATTTTTTTTAACGTAAGTAGCAATTATTTGTAGTATTCTTGTAATTTTTTTTACCCCGGATATTCGGGGACGGAGCGGAGCGGATCGGAGGCGGAGCGGAGCGAATCGGAGACGGAGCGGAGCGGATCGGAGATGGATCGGAGAACGGATTCGGACCGGAGCGGAGCGGGGATAGACTTACCTCCAAATCCGCTCCGATCCCCGATTTTTTCTAAAAAAAAAATCCATACCCGCCCCGATCCCCGAAAAAAACTCCGAATCCTCGCTCCGTTCGGAGCGGAGATCGAAGCGGATTCGAACGGATCGGACGAAATTGCCATCCCTAAGTAGGGAGGGGCTTTGGCTTCTAAGCATTGAGAATCGGTCACCTAACCAACCGTTTACCTTGACTTTCGAGTCACATTTAATTTTTTCTTTCTTCTTTTTTCTTTTTCACCTTTTCAAATTTGGAAAAAAAAAGAAGAAGAAAGGGAAATGACTCTTTAAATTCTTACCTTTTAGGGAAAAAAAAATTAAAAATTGTGTTAAACACGATTCATTAAATTACCAAATAAATAAACAAATTTATGTATTTGCTACAAATTATTGTTATATTAGCACATGAAATATGCTTTATTAAACAACTTTAACAAGTGAAATAACATCGCATGCGAATTTATTTGCCCTAACTAAGTTATGTATTATTCTTTTTTACATTGATTAGTTTTGTGATTAATTTTTATAAATTATTAATTTGTCTTGACGAAAAAAATCTTAATAATAAAAATTATGTTTTAAAATACAAAAATTATTAAAGAAAAAATTAAGAATGGACAAATTATATATGTGTGTTTATATATACATATTTTTTTTTCTTTTTTCTTTTTTTATAAAATTTGTATATATATATTTTTTAAAATCTCTAGTCTAGACAACAAAAAAATAATGCAAAAAATGAACCTCTCGTCAAGTTAATTAAAAATTTTGAAATTATATGTTTGTGATAAATTTCTTTTAAAGTATACTGTTCATGAATAATAAGGACAATTTACTTTATTGTCCAATAATTTTAATTTTTTAAATAATATATTCAACAAACCATAAAAATTAAATTAAATTATCTTAGTCATAATCATAAATCTCGACCGAACCCACTAAAAAATTCTACATCCGTGATGCACGCACTACATTAGAATTGTTGGGTGAACATAATTATCTCCGAAAATATTGCGAGACTTCGATCGTATACAATTTAATTATTTGGCCAGATGTTGAAAACCGCAAAGTTGACCGACGTAATGTTTTTGTTGGACTTTGAAGTGGACTTACAGGTCCAACAAAATACTGTTCCAGTTGTCTGTTTCATTTGGGAAAATCATAGATCCTTTGATGGATTAAGCTACTATTTTGATCCTAAACCCCTAGTTAACAGAGACTTTATTATTAATTTATGCCTCTTTAAGTTTCGTTTTCACTCGCAGAACGCTCCACACACCGCCACCACGCACGCAACCCAGCAAATATACACATTCACACACGAATATCAATATATATATATACTCATATGTATGTGTATGTGAATTGACTGTAGCAGAACGGAAACCGAAATTATCGTTTAGTCCATTTAGGTCCGGGTTCTCTTTCTGATTGATTTCAGTAAACATATTTCTGCTTCTTGAAGCGTCTAAATTTGATTCATCTCTGTGAGAAATGGGGCTTGGGAGGTCAGTATTGGTACTGTTTCTAGGGTTTCTGTTACTCAATTTTTCTCCGCCGATACTAGCTCGGTTTGTGGTGGAGAAGAACAGCTTTACAGTTACGTCACCGGAAAGCATAAAGGGAACTCACGATAGTGCCATTGGAAACTTCGGGATTCCTCAGTACGGGGGAAGCATGGCGGGGACGGTGGTTTACCCGAAGGAGAATAGGAAGGGGTGTCGCAGTTTCGACGAATCGGGGATTTCGTTCAAGTCGAAGCCGGGTTCTTTGCCAAAATTCGTGTTGGTCGATCGTGGAGGTAGCGTCCTTTTCGTAATTTGGAGCATAATTTGTTGCTTCTTGATGGGTTCATTTCATGTTTGAAGTAATTGGTTATTTTGGAGTTACCCTTCTTATGATTTTGAGTAATTCACTTGTTTTTACAGTTTCTATTTGCTCCAGGAGGATAATAATTGATAGCCATATGGCGAATTTAGGGTTTAGGGGCTTAGTCAGAGCACAGAGCTTTGCCGAATCTCGTTAGGTTGTACTACAATTTGCTTAATTTTGATTCAGTTCTCTCTTTTTTGCTGTTTGTGTGTCTTTGGGAGAATGATTTGGTGCTAATGAGGTGCCCTTTTGTTGTTTCTCAGTTGTTATTGGTTATAGTAGTTGTTTGCTCTTTCTATTGATTTGGGGAGTTAATTTTTGTCATTGGTAGGTTGATTTCTTGGGTCGTGGTTTTTTTGCTTGATTGAGGGGTAGCCTTTTTTAGTTTGCATGGTAAAAGTATATAGGCTTACAATAATTATTTGAGCTAGTTTATCATTTGGAAGGGATAGTGTATAAACTTACATTTGTTTTTCTCCATCTGGTTGTGAATAGATTCATGTTTGTTTTTTCAGATTGCTTTTTCGCTTTGAAGGTCTGGAATGCCCAAAATGCTGGTGCTTCTGCAGTGCTTGTAGCAGATGATATTGAGGAAGCATTGATAACCATGGACACACCTGAGGAGGATAGTACATCGGCCAAATATATTGAAAACATTACCATACCATCTGCACTCATTGAGAAAAGTTTCGGTGAAAAGTTAAAGAAAGCACTCAATAGTGGGGAAATGGTAAATGTGAATCTTGATTGGAGAGAAGCTGTTCCGCACCCAGATGATCGGGTAGAATACGAGTTGTGGACCAATAGCAACGATGAGTGTGGGTTTAAGTGTGATATGTTAATGGAATTTGTGAAAGATTTTAAGGGTGCAGCTCAGATTCTTGAAAAAGGTGGTTATACCCAATTTACACCCCATTATATAACTTGGTACTGTCCTCAGGCATTCACAATCAGCAAACAGTGCAAGTCCCAATGTATCAATCATGGAAGGTATTGTGCTCCTGATCCTGAACAGGATTTCAGCAAAGGTTATGAAGGGAAGGATGTGGTTCTTGAAAACTTAAGGCAGCTTTGCGTGTTTAAAGTGGCTAACGAGACCAGAAAGCCCTGGGTCTGGTGGGACTATGTGACTGATTTCCAAATTAGGTGTCCCATGAAGGAGAAAAAATATAACAAGGAATGTGCCGACAATGTTATCAGATCCCTAGGTGAATAGCATTTCATTTCATCTGCTAAGTATGTCAGACCTTGGATGAATTGTATTGTAATTGTTCATGCTTCAACTTCGCAGGGCTAGATCTTAAAAAAATAGAGAAGTGCATGGGAGACCCCAATGCGGATTCTGACAATCCTGTTTTGAAAGAAGAGCAAGATGCTCAAGTATGAATTTCTTATTTCTGTACTGGTGTCAGACGTATGAAGCGCTCCATCGCACTTACCAATTGGTGATGCCACTTCAATCACGTAGTTGTTTAACATATATATTTTTGTGTAGGTTGGAAAAGGATCACGTGGTGATGTAACTATATTGCCTACTCTTATTGTCAATAATCGCCAATACCGAGGTCTGCATGTGTACTCATACTTCTTTTATGATAACAGGAGTACTTTTTTTTTACTTCTAAAATATGTGATTACAGGGAAGTTGGAGAAAGGTGCTGTTTCGAAGGCCATTTGTTCTGGTTTTGAGGAAACCACTGAACCAGCTGTTTGTTTGAGCGGAGGTAAATTCCTACTTTCTGTTATGAGCCAAATACTGATATAAACGTGTCATGGATAATGCGGTTTTGACTCACATGATGAGTTTTTAAATGGATGTCTTCTTTATTGCAGAAGTGGAGACAAACGAGTGCTTGGAGAATAACGGTGGTTGCTGGCAAGATAAAGCAGCCAATATAACTGCATGCAAGGTAGCTTTTCATGACTCCTTACTGTTCAAATTTCAGGTTTGTCTAGTTATTTATTGTTTCTGACAGTTACATGAATGACCGTAGGATACATTTCGGGGGAGAGTTTGTGAATGCCCTCTGGTTGATGGTGTGCAGTTCAAGGGAGATGGTTACAGTAACTGTCAAGGTAAAGAATCATCTGTCTGTGTGTGAAAACCAACCAATCCTTTACCTAATTTAAAGTGTGGTGGAACTTGTTATAAACTCAAACATGCTACTGTGAATGCGTGGACACAACATTACTTGGTAACCCTTTATACCTATTTGGGGAACACATTGAAAAATGTTTGTCCACTATCTCATATAACCTACTTATTGAAAAGTAACCACATTTAGATGTCTTAATAGGGCCTAGCAAATACTCTTAATCTAGTCGATGTTGTACCATGTCATCAAGTTCACATAGCTTGCTATGGACTTTTCCTTGTGAATTGTGCTCTTTAATCCCTCCTTTTTCAACGTGATACTAAACGAAAGGAAGGAGATAAAATCAGTAGCTTTCACATGCTATATCCAGCAATTTAGTAGCATTCTAGTTTCTTGGATAAATTATTATTGGTACTTTTCGCTGTTGTTTCCATGTGAGTCCTTGTTGCTAAGGTGTGCTTCCTTTCTCTCATTTAGAAATCCTTCCTCTTTCATATGCTCTCCTCTTTATTGCCATAAAGTTCCTTGTCTATTTTGAAACTTAATGTGTAAAAAATTAGAGTGATTCCAACTACATCTCCCAAGGTTATTTCAGATTTCGGATGTGTGATAGTGCTCCCAACCATGAGATGTAACTAGTTGTCCATGATATCCTTAAAAAGATGCTACTGAGATCCTTTTGAAGTAGGAATTGGATACGCTAAGTTGTTCCTTAGACTCATTCATCTATATAGGGTCATACACAACACACAGCCACACGTCCCTCAACTTCGTGTGAAGCTCCTATATAATGAAGCTCTATCACTTCTTAGAAGTTGGAAGTTGGAACAAATAGTCTATGATTTGAACCTAAATTTGTACTCCTCATACACAGTTTTGAAGGTTTGGTTGGATATAGTTAGCTCTTAGAGTAGCCGTAGCTTTTAAGGATTAATTAGTTAAAATAACTTATCCGATGAATGAAGTTAAAGCTCTGAGGTTGAGTTTACAACTTGCATAAGCCCTTTAGAACTTATGTAGATTATTGGGGCTGTAAGCGGGAGCCAAAGAATCGATTCCCTTACTTCGTGTATTCAGCTATTTTTACCACCTAACATGTAAGCTGTTGCTTTGCCAAACATGTTGGCCTAGACTCCTAGAGAATCACCTAAGCAGCTAGTATAAGCTATAGCACTCACGATGTTGTTTTAGGGGGTTATGGGTGATTTCTGGTTCAAGTTTCATTGTATGTTTTTTCCTCCCAATTAATATTTGTTGGATGTCTACCCTGTTCATTATGTGTGTTGTGTATTTGTTCACTTCAATTTGATTGCTATTTTGTGCCACTTGCAAAAGGTGGTGGTATGAGGGAGAGCGTCATAGCCCCATAGCATGGCAGGGCCTAGTTTACAACAACTTAAGTTTTCCGAGCAACTGCTTGGTGACGTTTTGTGGTAGACATTAACTCATGATATCCATGAAGATTTTGCGTGCTTGCTTCTTGAGGACATTGGAACTTTAGTGATCAATATGTAACTCATACGCATGATGGCAGGACATGTTCAATGTTTTCCTGGTTTATTTTGTTTTCCTGTTTTCTAATCGTCAAATGCGTTGGTTGATATTTTTGAACCATTTTTCGTCTTCACTCTTCAAAATAAATGTGAAATGTGAGAAACCATACCGATAAATGACGTCACAATAATCCATCTGTATTTTTTGTACTTCGGTGTGGTTTTTATGAATTAAGTTTTGTTCTTTTGTGGTTCCTAATAATTGAGAACAAAATAATTTAATGTCTATGGAGATGCAGAGATGGAGGAAAATTCAGTCACTTTTGTTATGTTTTGGGACCTTTAACAGTGAGTAACTACATAGAATTTTTTTGTTAGAAATTTTGGAATATCTGGGTTCCGCGGTGTTGTTGCATTGAATCTTTACCAAATTTGAAAATTTAGTCCTCAGCCTCTAGATTGCTTTAGCCTGATGTTTCTTTGTTCTACTTTAAATTGGGGTGCAAATTGGGAACATTGAGCTGTGTATGACTTCCTAGAGCCTAGAGGATATATATTTTGAGGGTTTAAGGTGTGGAATCAGTTTAATTTGTGTTCAAGACCTCTTAAGTCAGATGTGGACACATTTCATATTTATTCCTTTTAGATGTCATTTTATTTAATCATAGAAGTATTTGTGTCTTGAAACATGTATAATTTAGTCATTTCCATAACCATCTATTGTTTCCAATGACAGCTAGTGGGCCCGGGCGTTGCAAGGTGAATAATGGAGGTTGTTGGCATGAAACTCGAGATGGACACGCTTACTCTGCTTGCTTGGTTGGCGACTGTTCCATAGTTTTGAAATTTTAATTTATTTCTTTGCATGTGGATATGATGTTGATTATATGTTTTGTCATCTCCAGGATATTGGGGAAAGTAAATGCGTGTGCCCTCCAGGGTTCAAAGGCGATGGTGTCAAAAGTTGTGAAGGTGAGAAGAGGACCTTTCATGATCACCTAGTCTTGTTGATGGGCTATTTGGGAATATTTTATTCTTGTTTAAATTGCAAGTTAAATAAGAGCAATGAATTGTGTTAGCTATCATGTGCATGAAAACCATACAGTGGGCAGGATTTCCCATTGCCATGATTGTTATCATTCGTAGCTTTATGTTGGATTTTGGCAATACATGTATAGATTCACGATGAGTCTGTGATTTTCAAGTCCGACTTTCACTTATTAGGAGTCTTATGACTGTTCGACTCTCTTGCATGGGAGCTTTTACCTTAATACTACTTCTGCCCGATGCCATTGCTAATCCAGAAGCTTACAATCAAAATGGGATGGGCATACCGAGAACACATAGTTACCTTCAGTAAGATACGATATATTCGAGCCCCAGTAGAAGAAACAATGAATGGAACAACGAATATACTGGAAGAGATCTAGTGGGATATAGTATCTTGTTAGGATGAATATTGCTAGTAATTTTCTGGGATTGTTTTGTAATGCGGAGGGTGTTCGGGATTCCTCCTCCGATGAAGTTCATGTCATAATGGGCATTGTATGTTCGTGGGAAAATGAAGGGCATAGTAATGGCAAGTGCAACAGAAGGATTATTTTCTTGCATGTTTGATTGTTTAGATTGTTGGAGTGCGGTAGGAAAATCATTTGTTCTTATATTAGTTGTGCTGTGCAATGTCTTAAGTAGTTTGCTCGAGAAGTTGGACTCATTGGAGGATGGGCTGCTGGTGTTTCAAGAGATTTTCTTGCTTGAATTTCCTTCTTCCTTGCAACTAACTAATTTTTGTGCGATATGCAAGCCAAAGGCACTGTAGCCAATGAATAGTATTTTCCTTGAAATTGCTACATACTATGGACATTTCCTTAGTAAATAAGTGTATTATAACTGGAAATGAGTTGAGATTGATCTGTTGGCTCCTTCAATCTATGAAGGACAGATGGCTAATGTGTCCAGTGTTTGTCTGGGGCGCTGATAAGCACGTGTGGGTATGTGCTGATGTGTCACGTCATTTGTCCGAATTTTGATTTTTAGTTTTTTCCTGGACACAATAAGACACGGCTTGGGCATACGTGTCCGCAGCCCATACACTGTTGTTAGATATGTTGAGGGAGTTTTCGAAATTTTTGAAAAATATTTCGGCAAACAAATTTACGAGAATTCTGAACAGTGGGGTCCAAATTGAGAAATTACCAATGTTCTAAAATTTGTTAGGCGATAGTCGGATGGAAGAGGGGCTCCTAGCGCCTAAGGGGACTAGTCGGGTAGAGATTAGTCAGTACTTGAATGGTCAAAGTTCAATACCGAATGAAACTAAGAAACTAATACGTGAAATATCAAATAGTCGAACATCATAGACTCATAGTTCACACTTTAAACCTCTGTAATTTTTAAATAATTCTAATTTACCCTAAATTATATTAAAAAAATCCGTGTAGCCCCAATTCTTTAAAAATGACTTGGCTGACTAGTTCCCAACTAGGACGACTAATCCTAAAACAAGCTGTCCTCGACTAGGCTGACTAATTATTGACTAATCCTAAAAAAAAATTCCTAGAACTAAATTCGAGGCGGCACATTGCCACCAAGATCGATTTTTAGAACACTGAAAGCAAACGAAAAGGCACCCTTAAATCAGTGGAAGAACTTTATCTAGCACTCAAGGAACATATTTATGTCATTTGACTAACACAGGCGACTGATCTCTGCGATCTGAAAGGCATATGCTATCCATCTCTATCTCGAGGAGTCCATGACCACCAATACAACAATGGTCATGTCTGAAATTTGTTTTCTTCCAGTTTTTTTTTTGTGATAGAAATGGTAATATTATATCTCTTGTTTATTCCATAGCGGTATTGATGCTTCATACGTCGGAATAGACAAATCTGATTCAGGGTAGTTTTTTGAATTGACATGTCTGATATAAGTTGACTTGAAACTGAATTAAGTAGAAATAAATAAGCTTTACATGCGTCAGCTTTGACCCAAATAGACCTACGGAGGCAATAGTTAAGAGAGCGGATAGGATAGCTTTGCATAGCAATGCTCCGGGGAGGGGAAGACCCAAATTGACATTAGATGCGGTAGTGCGCAAGGATTTAAGTCTACTAGGGCTAAGTGAGGAAACAACACTTGACAGAACTCTTTGGAGGAAAAGGATTCATGTAGCCGACCCCAATTGATTTGGGACACAAGGCTCAGTTTGGTTTGGTTTTGTTTACATGCGTCAGCTTTGACATACGCCCATCCCCAAAGTATTATATGTCCCAAGCGCTTGGTCAGCTTCTTGATCTATATATCTTGTTTCTGAAATATTTGTCTATGATTCTTATTCTTGGTGCACAGACGTTGACGAATGCAAAGACAAGAAAGCCTGCCAATGCTCCGAATGCAGTTGCAAGAACACCTGGGGTAGCTATGAGTGCTCATGCAGTGGCGACCTTCTGTATATGAGGGACCATGATACTTGTATAAGTGTGTTTCTCAAACAAAGTTTGTAGCTATGGTCATTTAGATACATGTACAAATGTTATTTGTTGTGATGTCCTCCGAATGGTCATCTGCAGGTAAGAGGGCAACGGAAGTGAAATCTGCTTGGGCAGCTGTTTGGGTCATTTTACTAGGCTTGGCTATGGCTGCTGGTGGAGGATATATGGTTTACAAATATAGATTGCGGGTGAGTTGGGTACAGTTGATTACTGCTGACTTATATTGCTGTCTCTTCTTTATACTTGCATTGGGAGCGTTGGACCTTAGCCGTCTTTCATAAGCCTAATTGTCACATGTTTTCTATATTGCACATAACACCGGTCTAGCGTACCCAGTGGTATCCGGCCTCTCATTCGTATACGGGAAGAAAATATAAAGAAAAACAAAACAAATAAAATAAAGTTCTTTAAATTACTGGGAGTGCTTCAATACTCTGCATCAAAAGAGTCGTACTTTTCCCCAAAGATGTGACGGTGGTGAATATATTGGTATAATTTATTCAATTGACCAGTCGCATAAAATTTATAAAGTCAACCATGTTATAATCTAAGAACAATGTAACCATCATAAGCCCAGCTTATATTATAAATTTTTTGGGAAATTCACAACTAGTAAGATTTAAGGTCGTCTACACACACTATTATTTTAGATTAGTTGTATATCTGACTTTTCGTTTAGTGGAAGTGGCGAAGTAATGGGTTGGATCACCCCTTTCTATTTGGTACTTAATGTTTGTTAATCCTGGGTACTTCAGATTAGATCTTAGTAGATCCGAAATCTCGTTCTTACTGAACATTTTAGTTGGCAATTTCTTAGAATTTTCTAATATGGATGTAACAAATAATGATTCCATTTGGCGTAAGGAAATTATTGGCTTTTTGAATTGTTTGGACCAAAAAAGTTTGCCCGTTTGGGCATATTATTCAAGATCAAGGGTGGGTTTCTTGCTTGTCCAGAAGAAGAAATTGCCCTCCCGAGTCGAACAAAGGGAGCCTAGGTAGAGTTGACTTCGAGGGCATTTCTGTTATTATACTCTCTGAGTCAAACAAACCCTGTATTAGAACACACCAAACATAATTTAGTTCAAAAAGGGTTTGACTAGATTAAGTCTACTTGAGGTAACATAATCCAGTAATGGCCAAATGGACCCAATGTCAATAGGAGAGAGAGATGACAGCAAGAAGAGGCCTTGTTAAAATCAAATCGTTGTGCACTTTAGGCCCTTCTAAAAGCCACGATGCAAGATCACACGAGTAACGAAAGACTAAGCTCGCACGTGCTCTCATGCTTCACACCAACCCAGGCTAGGAAGCTTTAAAGTCATATCAATTGATAAACTCCGATAAAAAAAAAAAAAAACCATAAGGACTGGGAAGGCTTTAACGGATGGCTTAAAGAATTGTGAATTTTGAACTGCATTTTCATTTTCTTTCTGTTTGTGCAGTCATACATGGATTCGGAGATCAGAGCTATAATGGCACAGTACATGCCTCTGGATAGCCAAGCTGAGGTTCCAAACCACGTGAGTGAGGATCGGGCATAATATTTAAGACCCGTTATCACTGTTTTTCCAAGAATTCTGGGTAATGCTGGAAGCCCTACGCGATCTTGTCGAGCCAATATTTGATGGAAGGCTTAAAATGTCTGTAAACTGTAAGGTATTGGGGACTGGATTTGTGGGAGAGATCTAGAAGGGACCTGACTCTATTTAGTCTGTCAGAATTCCATTTGCATCTAGAGAAAAATCTATGTTCTTCTGTTACATTAAGGTTGAAAAACTCCAAGAGCATATGTATCTTTTCATTTAATTCGCAGATTGACTCGAATTGTATTGGTAAATAAGCATTGTCGAAGTCTTTCTGTCATCTTGTTTTATGATTCTATTTTATCTGTAGTTTTTGGGTGATCGAGTCTTGCACGATTGCAGAGATGTATAAAAGTGACTCAGAATAGCATTTTGTTTGTGTGGCAAGTCCATGAACTTTCTTTTATAAAAAGAAGAGACAATACCTAGAATTACATTGAAATGCAAATTTTTTAACAAAAAATATATGAATACAAATATTTCGGGTACATTTAAATACAAATGTGTCTGAATTATTAAATGCAAATAGGGTTCACAAAATATTGAGAACTTTGTGCATATTTATCGGTTCTGAACATATGTGTGTGTGTGTTCTTGGCATTATTATTTTTTTAATTTCTGAATATAGTGGTTAGGGTCTTCCCCAATACCACCTGACCGGGGTCTTCCCCAGTACCACCTGACCAGCCCGGGGTCTCTGTCAGGGTCGGCTCAAGATCCTACGAGGCAAGTTGGGTGTGTGTGTAGCATTTTTGTTAGTATAAAAAGGCAAGTTGTCGCTTTAAGCCTCGTAGGATCTTGAGCCGACCCTGACAGAGACCCCGGGCTGGTCAGTTGGTACTGGGGAAGACCCCGGTCAGGTGGTATTGGGGAAGACCCTAACCACTATATTCAGAAATTAAAAAAATAATAATGCCAAGAACACAAACACACATATGTTCAGAACCGATTCAGAAATGCTACATACACAGCCAATTTACACACCCTTACGTCGTTTTGGGTGTGAACCAAATAAAAAAAAAATTATTTTTATTTCTCAAAATTCAAGTTGTCTTCCCCATTTCTCCTCCCCAACCAAACCAGTCGACCCCCACCCCTACCTCCACCTCCACCTCCACCTCCACAACCGACTGCCACAACCACCATCTCCGTTCCCCGACGACCACCACCATCTTAGTTCGCCGACGACCTTCGAAGACCCATCCTCCGCGCACTTGAAGCCTCAAATGGATAGGTCGATCTCTCTCTCTTTCTCTTCTCTCTCTCTCTCTCTCAGAGGGTATACCTCATTTGATACCCTTGGAGCCAAACTTCACCTTTCTCATAATAATCCATACTAGTGAATGTATATTGAGGGAATTGCACAGCAACAGAACAAGCAATTGCTCCACGCCACAAATCAGGAATTGGGTCGAATGCTCTGAATCATGCACTGAGATTTCTCAATTTTAAGAATAACTTGCTTGCCCTAAATTTTTGAATTAGGGTTCATGAAATTGGAACCGTAGATCTCCAATTTGAGTTTGAAATACATCAATTAGAGCATAGAGCATAGAAGAGAGAGAGAGAGAGTGTGTGTGTAATTTTCAAGGATTTTTTTTTTGAAGTTCGGTATACCAGAAACCATTGTTGAGCATTAGATTGATTCTGACTAAAAATGTGTATAAAACATGAACCATACTTCATTGTGTTTTTGTAGTGTTGGAGGATTGTTTCTACAGGTGAGGGAAAATTTTCATAATGTTTGAACTTAGGTTTTGTTTGGATTATGGATTTAGAGGAGAGAGAGAGAGAGAGATCGACCTATCCATTCGAGGCTTCAAGTGCGCGGAGGATGGGTCTTCGAAGGTCGTCGGCGAACTAAGATGGTGGTGGTCGTCGGGGAACGGAGATGGTGGCTGTGGCAGTCGGTTGTGGAGGTGGAGGTGGAGGTGGAGGTGGGGGTCGACTGGTTTGGTTGGGGAGGAGAAATGAAGAAGACAACTTGAATTTTGAGAAATAAAATAAATTTTTTTTATTTGGTCCCCATCCAAAACGACGTCGTTTTGGGTAGTATGTAAATTGGGTGTGTGTGTAGCATTTCTGAAAAAATCTCTAGTCCCAGAAAACTTTCCAATAAAATATCTAAGAATTTTAAAATGAATGGACTATATTTACTTGAATGTGTAGATTTTCAAATTAAAATTAATCTTAACCCTTGATTTTAAATTCGGAAAAAGTTTTTTAGGACCGTAACACTCATCTTCAACCGTTGCCTGAACGACCTAAATACAAGACGCCAACACATATAATGAACGTCCATGTTGCCCATATCACCCCTCTTTGTCTTCTCTCTTCAGCCTTGCTCCTTTCTAGCTCCCTCTCCAGCCTATTAATACTTTGCAACAACTCTTCTTTCCCACAGTCACAAGTGATTGGCGGATCGATCCATTCAAAGAAGCTGCATTTCACACCTCTCTGCACGTATATGTGGCGAACATGAATAAGATGTACAGTCACGATAATTGGTAACATAATAAAATGTTCTACTTACCCTAAAGTTTGCACATCCAAAAAACCTTCTCTCCTTGCTTCTGGGCACGTTCGATGTCCTTACGGGGGCTATTTCACCACAGAGGCAGAGAGGGAACATACGCCATTGTGGTGACGAGATTCTGGAGGTTTGGGAAGAAGCCATCTAAGTTATTGTTATGGTTGAATTAAAGAGAGAGAGAGAGAGAGAGAGGGGTTAGAAACTGTGTTGTAAAAAGAGAGAGAGATGGTGGTGGTCGTCGGGGAACGGAGATGGTGGCTGTGGCAGTCGGTTGTGGAGGTGGAGGTGGAGGTGGAGGTGGAGGTGGGGGTCGACTGGTTTGGTTGGGGA